>CM060990.1:178486283-179132420 GCA_030765065.1 Deroplatys truncata | reverse complement strand
ATCTTCATTCATTTCAACATTGAGAAGGTTTTGAATTTTGAGATACCACTTAATGCAGTTGATCCATTTAAACAACAAAAGAAAAATAGAAGTTCCCAAGGTTCTCCACAGAGGGCAGCAAACTCAAGATCAAGTGTTTTCAAGATTTTTCAACAGAATGCAGACCAATTACATCACAAGAGAGAAGAAAGAAGCATGATGAATGACCAACAGACAACACAGAGGGCAGCAACAGCTTTAAGTTCCAAGGTTTCCCAACAGAGGGCAGAAATAACATTTAATGAAAAGCTTCATGGGGAAAGGGGAGAGGGAGATCCGTCAGTCGGATTCTCAGCTGAAGATGAGAGAAACATCTCTCGAAAGCGCTCCTGCCATAACACCTAGCGCACATATGTGATGTGAATTTACATTTTCCGACTCAAAAAACTTTAAATACTTGAACTGTTCGAGGAGACTTGAAAAATGGAATACATTTACCTGTCATTACTAATATCACAGTTCAAGATACAATACTTGAGCTGTTCGTGGAGACTTGAAAAACGGAATAACTTTACCTGTCATTACTAATATCACAGTTCATGATACAATACTTGAGCTGTTCGAGGAGACTTGAAAAAGGGAATAACTTTACCTGTCATTACTAATATCACAGTTCATGATATAATTCAGTTGAGCTGTTCGAGATGTCTTGAAAAAGGGAATAACTTTACCTGTCATTACTAATATAACAGTTCATGATACAATACTTGAGCTGTTCGAGAAGTCTTGAAAAAGGGAATAACTTTACCTGTCATTACTAATATCACAGTTCATGATACAATACTTGAGCTGTTCAAGCAAACTTGAAAAAGGGAATAACTTTACCTGTCATTACTAATATCACAGTTCATGATACAATACTTGAACTGTTCGAGGAGACTTGAAAAAGGGAATAACTTTACCTGTCATTACTAATATCACAGTTCATGATACAATACTTGAACTGTTCGAGGAGACTTGATAAAGGGAATACATTTACCTGTCATTACTAATACCACAGTTCATGATACAATACTTGAGCTGTTCGAGAAGTCTTGAAAAAGGGAATACATTTACCTGTCATTACTAATATCACAGTTCATGATACAATACTTGAACTGTTCGAGGAGACTTGAAAAAGGGAATACATTTACCTGTCATTACTAATATCACAGTTCATGATACAATACTTGAGCTGTTCGAGGAGACTTGAAAAAGGGAATAACTTTACCTGTCATTACTAATATCACAGTTCATGATACAATACTTGAGCTGTTCGAGGAGACTTGAAAAAGGGAATAACTTTACCTGTCATTACTAATAGCACAGTTCATTATACAATACAGTTCAGCTACTCAAGAAGACTTGAAAAAGGGAATACATTTACCTGTCATTACTAATACCACAGTTCATGATACAACTCAGTTGAGCCGTTCGAGGAGACTTCAAAAAGGGAATACATTTCCCTGTCATTACTAATACCACAGTTCATGATACAACTCAGTTGAGCTGTTCGAGAAGTCTTGAAAAAGGGAATAACTTTACCTGTCATTACTAATATCACAGTTCATGACACAATACAGTTGAGCTGTTGGAGAAGTCTTGAAAAAGGAAATACATTTACTGTCATTACTAATAGCACAGTTCATGACACAATTCAGTTGAGCTGTTCGAGGAGACTTGAAAAAGGGAATAAATTTATAATATCAGAGTTTCTGATACAATACATTTGAGCTGTTCGAGAAGTCTTGAAAAAGGGAATAACTTTACCTGTCATTAGTAATATCACAGTTCATGATACAATACAGTTGAGCTACTCGAGGGGACTTGAAGAAGGGAATAACTTTACCTGTCATTACTAATACCACAGTTCATGATACAATTCAGTTGAGCTGTTCGAGAAGTCTTGAAAAAGGGAATAACTTTACCTGTCATTACTAATATCACAGTTCATGATACAATACAATTGAGCTACTCGAGGGGACTTGAAGAAGGGAATAAATTTACCTGTCATTACTAATATAACAGTTCATGATGCAATACTTGAGCTGTTCGAGGATACTTGAAAAAGGGAATAACTTTACCTGTCATTACTAATAGCACAGTTCATTATACAATAGAGTTCAGCTACTCAAGGAGACTTGAAGAAGGGAATACCTTTGCCTGTCATTACCAGTATCACAGTTCATGATACAATACAGTTGAGCGTAACAAAAGCTCTGTGCTTGCTGATTTTGTATCTGTGCGTTTTCTGTTAAAGCAGCAATTTGCCGTTTGATGCTATTGTTACTGATATGTCTCCTCTCCCTCACTAAATGCACTACTCCACTTACCCCTTCGATGGCATTAAGGACAGCAAACAACTCGAACTGGAGAGCGTTATGGCCTACAGTTCCATTTCGTTATGGACAGTTATGTGGGCATTATGCGTTAGTGCTCATTAGGGCAAGGTCGTTATAGTAAAACGTACGTGCCATTAAGGCAGAGAACGACATATATATTCTGAGGTCTGTTACACTGTACAGCTTGCCTCAGGGTTGAAAAAGGGGGAAGTTATAGGCAAACTACGGTATTCAAAGACTTTGTAAACGTCTGTCACAGAATATTATATATTACCCGCATGAGTGGTGATGCAAAATATCAGCGTAACAAAGAAAGGAAAAGTTTAGCATAAGATGTCAACTAAGTGTACAAATAGTCGAATCAGAGTTGTGCATAAATGCATGATTATACTTAAGAAATGTTTGCACATATTTGAATTTAGAAAGCACTGTGATAAAGCAATAAAATATATTTTATTTTGCAGAGATTAGGTTAAAGTGGGCATATTCATTAAATTTGACATATTAGTTGGATATGTTATCATTATTTATACTTCTCATATACGTTTAAAAGCTTCTTGAAACCCCAATAAACTATACGAAAATATTGCCAAAGGAAATATGACTCCTGCTAAGTAGAATTCATAAAATATAAAAGATGCAATACTTTCGCGTTACATTTTAGGCTTTGAACTGTTGTGCTAGTGTTTGTTTCAAGGAAGACTGTTGCCCTGAAGCAACAAAGATGTTCAGTCAAGCCATTAGAATATTCGAATGGCATTATTTGTTATTTTCATATTATCTAGCGTTTAAGAATAAAGTACAAGTATTTGTAGCTATTTGTATCATAAATATATTAATTTATTACAGAATTATTTTAGTGCATTTTAAAAACAAAAAGCGAAATCCATGCAGCTGCAGTCAAATGTAACCCCGTCACCACATGGGTTATTTTACCCGGATCCTACCGATCCTATATAACAGGATCGTCTCGCCTTAACGTTCACGGCTATTTGAATCGTTTCCATTAAGGTGCCTGTGACAGGAATATAAAAACCGGTTTATGATTTAGAAGTTTGGCAATGTAGCAAAATAATACATGCAGTGGAGAGTTAATAATCTTCAGGATGGTTTAATTTAATGAACGGGATGGTTCAAGTGGTAACGTCAGTGGTCCGTATTCTGTGGGTCCCGGATTCAAACCCCGGAGGATTGTTCGCGGTTTACCTCGGTCACTAGGCGAATGCTGGTTTGGATAATTTTATCCGCGAATTTTCCTATCATCTCTTTCATCATTTCCTTCTTCTTCACCACTGTACCAGGCATTGGGCTGATCACTCATCCTAGATATGCTATGATCCTCGACAGACTACTGACCCCAGACATTGGCTTACAAATCCTTGGGGGTGTAAGTGCTACAACGAGGAGGGTAATCCGTTAAAGAAGAAGAAGATCGTTTAATTTGCCTACCAAATAGGGAATAGGCGGTTATAAAGCTACTGGCAAATTAGCTTTTCGGAAAGACACTTGGCATTGAAGTACAGGGCAACCAGAAAATACTGTCAGGATGGATTTCTTGTACATGGCAGTTACTATACTGATAGCTTGTTATAGATGGTTATTTTGTTTAGGAGGTGGAGGAGGATTTTAGCACTTGAGGCTCATTGTACTTCTGGAAACCTCCTGGAGGAAGGGTAATGCGAAGGACACAGAGGGCGATCGGATCCAGCGCTGCAGGCTCGGACGCAGGCAGGGGTCCTAACGCCTAAAGATAATAGGCATATCCTGACGCCGGCGATATCTTCCACAAGTCTGCTGTCCCCATGGAGGGATCTCTCTGAGGGCCCGTCACACACCGAAAGCCAGAGCAGACAGTTTCTCAAAGCAAACTTAACCGACACACGCTCGCCCGTGGTCCACTCGCCTGTTCCTTCGACCCTGAAACACAAGAAAAACGAATTGGCAGGAAATTTCACGGCGTTATATTATCCACCCCAGCATTCGCCTACCAACCCAGGAAAACCGCAAAAAAAACCAAGTTCAGAGTGACCAACACAACGGGAATCGAACCAGGGACTTCCCCGAATGCTAGCCTCACGCGTTACCGTGGAACCATCCCGCTTCGTTTACTGTACATACACTTAAATCCTTATGGATAACATGAGTTGCCATATTGGATAAAGGTTAATATCAACTGGCCCTTTTCTGCCATAATAATTTTAAATACTAAAAAGGGTTGAGGAAGGGATGAGGCCACAGATGCAAAGGGCGGCTCTAACGCTTCCGACAGAACCTTCAATTCCCTCCTCTATAAGGCGGGATGGTTCGGGCAGAAGTATCCATGACAGAAAATAAGCAGTTTCAGTTTTCTCCTGAAAGCACATCCACCGTCTATGCTCGCATCCTGAAAGATGAAGAAGGAAATCAAAATGGAAGAAGTGAGGGATAGGAAAATTCACGGCAGAATATAATCCAACCCTGCATTCGGGAATCTAAGCCGGTACCTTCCATAGGTGAGCCTCAGAAGCTAACATCTGAGCCATTCGCTTAGTTGAATATTAAATACTACCAAATCAGAGTACAACGCTTTAAAATATCGTATACACAAGAGGGTGATTATATACTTGAATTGCTATTTACTCTTTTTAACTGAATTCGGCATTAAGTTGAGGCTCAATATGTAATATTACATTATTTCTAAACATGTCAAACATGTCATGACAGTTGCTATAGTAACCTTGTGACCATGTTAAAACTCAACAAACAACAAAAGTCTGATGCGTTACATTCACATGACCTTCTCTACCCACTAACGTGTATTTGTCTATAGCTTCTACAAACTATTCCTATGAAAGTTTATTTTTCTATTGAACTTCACGTTAACCGAGAAAAGCCTTTACTGAATTATATTCATTACACATTCTGTTGAAGGAACAAGGGGGGTAGGAGGAAACCGAATCGATAGTTAGATGTTTGAAAGCCGGATCGCTATATGCTGCCTAGAAATTCCATACCCTTTCAATGATCTCGTCAGGAACAACTGAAAAGCGACAACACTTTAAAGAAATGACAAAGTATTGAAACCTCAAACCAATAATAACGGGTATTTCGGAAATGGTAAATGCCACAACAAGTTTATTTGAAATGAACTGTGAGTTTTAAAGATATCTACATATTTTCTGTAGTACGTTTTTGTTTATCTCTTATTATTTACCAGTTATATAGAAGTAGGTGTACAAAATTTCTCTCGATAAAGAGGGCTTCAGAGGCTATTCCCAGAAAATTCAAATACATATTATATTGGTCATGTTAATATCTACAACAATTGGTACTTTGTTGAAAATCGTTGGTAATTTTTAAGAAAATAGAACATTTTGAAAAATCTTCCTTGTAAATGGCAGTTTGTTGTGGTGGGATTTTCCTGAACATTTTCAAATCGCATCCTTGGAAGACGTTAAACTTAAATACCAAGTTTGGTAGTTATCCGACGTTTGTGAGTTACGCTGTTCACAACCACACACACACACCGACGTTTTTCTAAAAGTGCTTCCTTTCATTTATTCCGGGGACCTCAAAACATGTATTTCCGGTGAAATCTCGACATGGAATTTCTGGGTGGAGCACAATACTTCCTCTTACCTACTATGGGTAGGTGGAAGAGAAAGTAAAAACGGCAGAAGGGTTTGACTTTCAAGCAACACAAGGCCATCCCAAATTTCCTGTAATTTTCCTTGACTAGCATTCGTAAACTTCTACTTGTAGAGAACTCTAAAAGATGCGATGTACCGAAAGAAACTAGCCACACCAACTAAGCAGGAAGAAATCGGAATGTTCTGCAGAGCTATCTCTATGGACACTATAAAATAAAGTTCGTTCTATTAGTAGTACCGAAATCAGCAGTGGTTTAATACTTATAATCAACATCTTACGTGATTACAGAAGCGAAAACATCTGATGTGTTGTATACACATGTATTTCTCGATTCCCTATCACTTGTTAGTGGGTATACAATTATTCTTACTAAAGTTTATTTTCCTATCTACTTCATTTTAATAGAGATAAACCTTCTGGAAATAGCTACATTACACATTTCGTTATAGATACAAAGGGAATAGCGATAGTCAAATGTTTTATAGCTGGACGCCATACGCTAGCTTAAAATTCCACACTCTTTCCATAACATCGCGAGAAACAACTGAAAATTGACAAGACCTCAAAAGTATGACTAAGCTTTGAACAAACCATTAATAACGGAAATTTCCGAAATGGCTGATGTCACAAAAAATTTATTTGAAATAAATTATGTGTTTTAAAGAGATATACGTTTTTTCTGTAGTACGTTCTCGTCCATCGCTTAACGTTTATCAGTTATACAAGATTACACAAAATTCCTTCCGATTGAAGAGGACTTCACAGGCGATTCCCAGAAATTTCAGGATATACATTTTATTTGTCTTGTAAATATCTTTAATATAAGGCATTTTAATCAAAATCATTAGAGCCATTTTATGGAAAATACATAATTTCAAAACATTTACCATGTAAAGGGTAGTATAGGGTGGGGAATTTTCTTGAAAATCTTTGAGTCGCATCTTTGGAGGGTACTAAACCTAAATACAAAGTTTGGGGTTTATTCGAATTTTCGTTTTTGAGTTACCTATGCTTCTCTCTCTCTCTCTCTCTCTCTCACACACACACACACACACACACACACACACGGACCATTATCTAAACATGCTCTTTTTTATACAGGGAGTTCCAAAACGTATTTCGGTGAAATCTCGGTACAGAATTTTTGAGTGGAATGCAATACCTTACTACCTACTATGTACGTGGTAGAGAATGTAGAAATGCTAGTGCCCAACTTTGGGATCTTCATATATCTAGTAAAAAAGCCTTAAATCAGATCCTTTTTATGTTGAAATGGTAAACACTTTTTGGGCCCTCTGCATCGTACTGCCCCCAGTGTTCAGTGTACCAACTTCAAGAATGTCTTAAAGTCACAATGTTGGTCTATTCAGCTAAAATATTTGCTAGGATTCATTGGGGAGAGGTTTAAGGAAAGAGGTTTTGTTTAAATGTTGATTTTAGAGGGATTTTAGTTCATTAATGGAATATTAAATATGCCTTACGAGATTGTTCTTCTACAATAAAACAGGTGTTTCAACATAAGAAAAACTAGTTGATTACATAATAGTTTCTCTGAAGCATAACAGTGGGGATTATAGCTATCAGTAAGAGGAAGAGGATTTCGGTCCTTAAGCGCACAGTTACCTATTGTGCTTCTGGAAACCTCCAGGAGGAAGGGGTGAAGCGAAGGTCACAGAGCGCAACCTGATTTGGGGTGGCAGACTCGACACAGGCGGGGTACCTAACGTCTTCAGATATTTAGGCGGGACCCCTCACAGGCCTACCTCTCCCCACAGAGTGGTCTCTCTGAAGGCCAGTCCCACACTGAACACCAGACAGACAGTTCCACAAAGCTAACTCCACCGCTATACACATGGCTGCCGTTCTCTCGCTCTGTCTGTCGTAGGATTGAAATTGAACTTCCGTCTTATTTCATATAGTATCGCACAGAGCGTTCTTTGTGAGAATATAAAATCGATGCTTTCCGTTTAGTTATAGTAGAAATGTCAAATATTTGTTGTTGTTTGTAAGAAAGTATTAATTTGTCTTATTTGCCAAAATCTTGGCGTACCATCCGGTGGCCGCTCACGTACCATCAATGGTACGCGTACCATCGGTTGAGAATTTATGCTTTTTAGATGGACCTCAATCCAGAGTAAGCTGCGTTTTTAAGCTACTTTACCGCTTAGTAAAGAGCTATTTTATATCTCAACATGCAAACGAGCTGTAAAGGGGAAGACGGATTTAAGGCAGATCTGCTTAGTCATTTACATAAACTAAAAAAAAATGGAACTATGCTTCCCATGGTATAATCGTTAGAGGCATGCAGAATATGAAATTTCATATTTTAAGCCATCATCATGGGAACGAGTATTTTTAGTTTACGTTTTGCAATGTGTAGAATCAATGCACGTGACGAAACATTTCATATTTCTTCATAATTTGTAAGGATTACAAATGTTCGCTTCTAAAAACTTTTTATGGCGCTGAGCCGAGTTTGCATATATTCTATTCGGGCAGTTTTCTGTGAAGCACGTACAGAAAACCCAAGATGCTGTTTTCAGGAAATGCGTCTAGAATAACCTGCATCGCCCTTTCCAAAAAGACAGGTACAAAATTGTGGGCAAATGTAGCATTTCGTCTATGTAGCGCCACATGCGAAATTAAACGCGCTATATTCTTTAAGAGTTTTTATTTTCGCAAACCGATGCATTTAGTGGCACATTTTAACTAGTATTAAGCAAAGAGAAAGCAATCCGTAACTCATTTTAATCTTTTTTTAACTAAGTTTAGGCTTTGTATAAACTCCATGTAATTTTTTTCTATTTCATTTGATATTTTATTATTAAATATGGACAAAAACCTATAAGACCGTTTTTTTAAACTAATGAATTGAACCTGCTCCAAACCCTTAAAGTATACGATGTTTTGGCTTTAAAATATATTTCATAATCTTTTGTACATTTTGGCAAAAAAATTTCATGGTAATTCATTGTTCCTTCATACAAGCCGTGTGTGGGACAAGGAGATCTCAACATGAATTTGAGATCTCCTTGCGGTTTATTGGAGATAAAGAAAAAGTACGAGTCTGTTGGGGAATATAATGCCATGCCATGGTAGTTCAGTTGGTTAGAGCAGCTTGACGGAAACAAGAAGATCCGTGGTTCAAATCCCAGCTATGGCATTGCATTTTTCAGTCCAAAAGGTTTTATATTTTGGCAAATTTTTCTTCATACTTTGCCTGTTTCAGGATCTATTGTAACGTTCTCACAAACCTGCAGGCCAAATTGTCTGTTCAAAAACTAATGTCCGAAGTTCCAAGTAGTTCATTAGAGCAACATTGTTTGCATAAAAGAAAAAGGAATTATCACCCCAATGGCTATGTGCTCACTGTACGCTATATTGGATTTCTGTTGCCCTCCCCAAGGTTGAGCGATCCAATAAGGCTTTGGAGCACAATCTGTTCACAATAAATTATGTAGGCTTACCAGAACCCCTAATGTAATTCCAACCAATATCCGCTTAGTCCTTAATTTCACGGGAAATTGCATCGTTTCAACTGAAATACACAGCGCATATGATGTAGATTTAAAATTCCATCGCCTGTAATGGGAAAGAATAACTTGAGCCTTTTAATTGCTTCTGCAATATACTACCAAACTTGTTAATGCTCTTTTTTTAAGAGAACGCTTTCAATGCTAAATAACTACAACTCTTTCTTTTCCTTTTTTAATATTTGGTTTATTTTTGTGAACATTGGAAGCAATTTGTGTGTTATCGGATACTCATGAAAGTGTGGCAGGGAGAGAAAGGATTGGATAAAGAGCGAGAAACAGGAATATTGATGGGGGATATTACATTGGAACATTTCAAGCTTCAACTACTTCTGTCAGAATACTATTACAGTGTGCCTCCAAATAAGAACATATGTAGCTATAATGTACGTATTTATTGAACAAGAGGAGCACACATTCAACTTCGGTTGTGCTTTACAACAACCGTTAAATCTAATGTAAATTCAAACACGTATTAAAATTAGGTTTTCAAATTGGATCATTCTTGAATTTGCGTACTTCGGTATAAGGCCACCATTTATCCATGCATACAATAAAACAGTAAACGAAATTTTTCTGGTAAATTTAGATTGTGGGTGAATAACTGACGTTAACGTGTAAAATAGGCTGCCCTGAAACCAAAAACAAAATTTAAAAATTTGCTTCGATGTGTTTCCATGTAAAAATTGCTTTATCCCAGAGAAACTCAGCAGGTTACGTGATGATTTAAATAACACTGACCGGAGGGCGTGGTAGTATATTTGCAGCATTCCTGAGAGTTTTCAGTTTGTTTCTTCAAATTTTCAGGAAATGTTGCAACATTTGGTACATGAGCGCAAACTAGCGCCTGAATTGTGCATTTTTAAGTGAATCTTTAAACTGTTTTAAAAATAAACAACCAGGATTTCAGACCGTTTGATATTTGGGTATTTTCAAATGTATTTCTCTGGGTTGAAATATTTTAGAGTTTTTTCCATTTAAAATGCTCATTACAGTGCAAATTTAAGTCACTGGGTTGACATTTTAAAACTTGTTTCCTAGTACATACCGACTTAAGCTTGCTGTGCATTTGTTATTATAAGACATATATGTTACATTATTATCAGGCAAACAAAAGTTTGATATACATATATTTGTTGCAAAATTTATACCGACAATTGAACAAAACTTGTTTTTAAAAATATAAATAATTTTAAAATTTAGTTTCTTAGTAAGGTTATTTTCTACTTCAATAAGGTACGCGAATCCGAAATTTTGTTTAAAAATTAGGAATATTTCATCGTGAGCAGACTTTTGTAATGAAATAGCTAAAATTTGTTTTTAAAAATCCATAATTCAGAAATGACAACAGATGTGCACAAACTTTGAAACCAGACCTCTTCATACAGGCTCAGACGAGTACATCAGGCTTTGAAAAATTGACAGATAGATCCTCTTAATTCAGAAATATTCTTAGGGCTGGAAGGATTATAACGGCTGTTAAAGGTTTGATCAGTATAATGAAAGTAATATTTTCACAAGCAAGGGGAAGGCCAACTAAATGTGCCTCTTAAAATTAATACCGTTGAGTGTTTCATATCTGAAAACACAACAAATTTTCTGCGGATGTCATTGGTAACACCGGCCTCTGTACTCAGCTACTTTCTACGTTAGGTTTTACATTAAGCAGACAAGGTCGTGTGAACACTTACCAGAATTGTAACCGGTCCCGCTGGACGGTAACCCGCTTAGTAAAATCTTTTCCACCGAATGAGATGGCTCTGCGGTAACGTGAGGCTCATATTCGGGAGTGTCAGGGGTTCGATTCCCGTTGCTCAGCTATTCATATCATGGGTTTTTTCGTGATTTCTCCAGGTCGGTAGGCGAATGCTGGGGTAGTTCCCCTTCTACCATGAATTCCCTGCTCCAATTTCTGTCCACATTATTTCCCTTCATCTTTTTCACCTTATCTGTTGCGGCAGGATGATGGAATTTGCGCTATGAAAATATTTCTCCCAGGCACTTGACGGAACATCGGGCCCTCTTCCTTCCGGAGAGTATGTCTATTCCCGGGACTCCCAGTTTGTGGATGGCTAAGGCAGGGCTAATCGGCCTCAGGATTGGTGTCATGTTAGAATTGTTAGGGATCCCGACCTTCTAGCGCATATCGTCACCTGGATCTGGTCGCCTTTCGTGTCTCCCCTTCCTCCCCTTCTCCAACGGGTCATGTTGGAAGCACAAAGGGCCCACTGTGGTCTATGTGCGGTGCAGTGCTCCAGTTATGAGGCCTCTCCGTCTGGCTACTCTTAGCTCCTAAAATCCTTTCCTATATATCCACGAGCTGCTTCCCAGACCGGCTTCCCTGTGGATGGTGACAGTATCTATAAAGAAAAGTGCAGTCCTCTGCGCTTTAAAGTTTCCGTAGCTAAAATTATACATAATATATTTTAGATTATTCTCACACTGTTACCCCTGTTTTCGGCTAATGTTGAAGCTAGATTTCGTCAGCGCACTATGCAGATGAAACAGGAATTAACACCGCCGTACTTTGCAACTTTTTTCGGAAGTTAGCAACATGCTTTTGATATACATGTGCGCCCTTTACATGGAGAAAAGAGTTAGTGGCAGACAACTGCTAAGTTTGCTCTTCTAAACTTTTGAAGATTGCAACGTCAGTAGTTGAAAGTGGATGCAAAGTGCTCCCCCAGCCTCCCTTTCAACGTAATAAAGAAAAGTCAAGTCAGAATACGTAGGAGTGCATCATTGGCTTTTAGAACCAATGAAAGGGGAAAAAAGAAATAAAATTAAAATTGCTCGCGTTATTGCGTTAATAGCAAAGGTTCTTTTTTCCCCCTCTCTGTCTGTGTAACGTACATGTCAAACCATGTTTTAAAAGTCGACAAAAGGATGAGTTGTTTCTTTCTGTAATGTTAACATAAATTCAACATTAAGTTAGAGGTTTAATAGCATTTTTTCGTGTTATATAATCGGAATATACTGTTTTTCATGCTAACTGGTTTGCGGACCGGAATAATTATAACGAAAAAAGTGGAATAGCTTCTTAATAATTCATTCTCTCAACATTTTTAAATAACTAAACTTCACAAAAACATTAAGCTTTTAAGTTTTTTAGGAGATATTCTCCATAAAACTCAATAAAAATAGATATGTGGATCCATTAACTTAAGGGTACTCGATACTGAAATAGCTAACTTCTACAAATTTCAACCAATGCACTTTAAATGTTTATCACCGAGATGCTCAATGTAAGTATAATAAAAATTAATAATTGTAGTTATATGTACCTAAATCTCTAAGAAAATACTTTCCAAAAATGTGGTGTACTAGTTTCGCTACCCACACTATTGTTTATTGTTAAATCTCTTCTACAAACTATGGTTACAAAATCCTATTGTTTTATCTACATGAAGTTAATTCAGACAAAAGTTTGCAGAAATGGTTTCATTACATGTTTCGTTGTAGTTACGAGGGGAATACGGGAGACTGAAGCAATTGTCAAGTCCTTAAAAAGTGGGTCACTATATGCTGGATTTGAAAGTTCATACTCTTTGCCTTACCAAGAGAAACAAAGGAACAACGACGGCATTATGTACTGAAACATTTAAGCAATGGCTAAGATTATCTTGAAAATTGTTAAACCACAAAAAGAAGATTTTTCATAAAGACTTTAATTACGTGTACTTTTTCGTGCAGTAAAGTTTTGCTTGTCTTGGTTTAACATTTATACAAAATGAAATTCATTCAGAATGAATAGACTTTACAGTCTAGTCACACAAAATTTAAGATGTAGATTTTATTTTTCATGCATATATCGACGATTATCGGCAGATCGGCGCCGGACAGTTGGAGATAAACAAACATAAGTAGCGCTCTCGCCACCGTAAATACCGGAAGCTCTATCGTCATAAAACCAGCATCTTCTAGATTTTTCTCCTTCTCGAACGTTCTGGAACTCTGGAAATTTTAACGGCTATAGGAGCGAACTTGGGAATGTGTTTTGGTGCGACGAAAAGTGCTGTACTCCGAGGGATTTTGTGACGACTGCTGTGACGTGCAATGAGTGCTGCTTCCGCGAGATATTGGAGAAGTCTTGTGTTCGACTCCCCAACGAGTGAACGTCCGGAAGAAGTGGCTACGTCGTGCGTATTTCATTACGCCGCTACGTCACGAAGAAAGTGAAGTGATAGTGAAAACTAAGTGAAATGACAGTGAATGGTTTAACTAGATAATATTAACGAAGTGACAGTGAGAACTTAGTGAAGCGACAGTACAATGTCACAGTATTTTAATCAATATCTTGTGACTCACTTTTCAGAAAAGCGTAGTTTGTGTTGGGGTTTTTCTTGAAATATTCATGTCATATCTTCGAAAAATGTTTAACCTCCATACCAAGTTTAGTAATTATTCAACTTTTTTCCTTTCTTTCTTTCTTTCTTTCTTTCTTTCTTTCTCGCTCTCTCTCTCTCTCTCTTTTGGAGGGGGTTATACTGTTCAGGGACAACCAGCTAGAAAGACACGTACATGCAACCTTTTTAAGGATACTTTTTTATTCACGGGACCTCAAAACACACACTTCCTTTGAAATACCAATATCAAATTTTTGGGTGGAATGGAATGCTATGGGTATATGGTAGAAAGAGTAAAACTGAAACTTTTAAGTTTTGCGCATATATCTGGAATAAGGTTCCTTTAAATAAAATATTGTAATTTCTAATATGAAGGTATTCCCGTAAAAAGTAATTAAATATGTAATACTTTGAAACCTTCTAGAAATCAGTTACGTATTAAAATAAGAAAAGTTTTGAAATTACACAAAATGTAAGTGGATTATTTTAAACTTATTTTCTTGGAAAGTTAGGTACCATGAAAGTTAAGTTCTTTTTACAATTATATTGAATGGATCAGTGACAAAAATATTAAGCAATTGGTTGAAATTTGTAAAAATCTGCAGTTAATATACTCAGTATCCCTAAGAGTTGCAGGAAAGCAATTTAAAAAATTCTATCCTTACCTGCAGTAGTATGAAAACGAAGCAAAAGCTTTAGTGGAATGCTAATATTAGACAATTTTCAAAAAAGGGTGTATAGTAGTTTAGGCGCTTCTTCCCCAATGATCTTATTTGAAGCCTGGTGGTAGTGCTACATGTTTAAAAACGCAAATATCAAATATAATTGGACATGAGGTAACCAACAGACATTTTCCAAGATTCACAATAATCAACGAAAGAGCTGTTGATTTCGAACACCTTTAATTACTTTTTGGGGATTCGTCCCTACTTCACTTTCCCTTTCGCACCCATTTATCTTCTTTTATTTCATTCCCTTACTCACTACTCCTTTTGTTCTCGATTACGCGGTCTCCCTCTTGCTATCTTCCAACCCTCTCGCAAACGATTTTCAAGACTTCTTCTCTGCTCTTAATCTTGTCCTCGCGTGCACGATAGAAAATGGTGATAAATTCTTCAGGAAGAAAACGCCATAAATAAAGGCTTGGATGAGGATATGTAACCAAGGGAATAATGGAACACCATGTATACGTTCCAAATATTTTAAAACTGTGAATAAAGTAGGCATTTCTCTTATGATCCCTTTGTAATGCTGCCACCTACCTATATGACTACTTTGCTCTGAGGATGGTTAATTTATAAAAACTCTCCGTAAAGTTAATGGAGTAATCAATAGCTGGGTAAGCTTATTGAATAAAGCTATAATTTGATGGTTGAGGAGCAAAACATCCTAACCAACACTTTTTTTGAAATTATATTTTTGAATATGAATAGAAAGGTGCCATAGAACGTCGTAAAGAAGTTCCTTTTCTACCATCAACAAAAAACCCATGTATTTTCTCTTAAGAACCAAAAAGCTAATTTGATACTCAAATAAACAGCTTGAAAAGCACACCTGTCGTTCTCCGTGGTGTGGTGGTTACCATGCTAGCCTATAGTTCCCAAGGTCGCTGGTTGAAACCCGGTGGAGGGCGATGGATTTTTTCGGGCGTAAAAATGCTTAGCATGGCTTCTTTTGGAAGGAAGTAAAGCCAGTGGTCCCATGTCGTAGATTTACAACACGTAAAAAACCTCAAGCCTGATAAAGAGGCCTCTGAGCAAAATTACCGGTCTTTCACGCCCAATATAGAATGGGACACTAAGGACAACAGCAGTTAAAGAGCGTCCATAAATAAAAAAAAACAGCTCTTTTACCGCATTTTTATTCTAAGTACTGTTCCAAATCGCAGCATAAGATAGAAATCTGATATGTGGCATTCACATGATTTTCTCTCCGAATATCGTTTAAGGTCCTACAAACTGAACATACAAAAGCTTATTTCTCTGTCTGCTTCATATCAATCCAGATAAACATTTGCAGAAATAGCTTTATAACGCATTTATTTGTAGGTACAAGGGAAATGTAGGAAATCGAAGCGATTGTCAAATGCTTAAAAACGGGTAGTTATATGCTGGCCTTTAAATTCCATACTCTTTCAATGTCATAGCGAGAAACCACTGAATAGCATTTGCAGCTTAAAAACATGACACATTAAAAATTCAAACCAATAATAACGCATATCTCGTAAATGCCTGATGCCACAAAATATTGTTTGAAGCTAATTGTGTATTTTAAAGAGATTTATAATTTTTGTGTAGTAAGTTTTTGCCTGCCTTTATTAGTTTACCGGTTATTACAAGTTATACAAAGTTCCAAATTAAGAGTGCTTCACAGGCTATTCTCAGAAAATTCAAGATATACATTGACTTGTAATGTAAATATACTAAATGTACATTTTAATTAAACCCACGGAAGGCATTTTTGAGAAAATCAAAAATAACTAAAAGTGCTCCACGTAAACACTAGTTCAATTTGGGGGATATTCTTGAAAGTCTTTGTGTCGCATCTTTGGGAGGTACTGAACTTAAATTCCAGGTTTGGCGTTTGTACAAAATTTATATTTTGAGTTACGCTGTTCACACACACACACACACACACACACACACACAAGACAAACAGACATGGACCTTTTTCTAAAAATGCCTTTATTGGATTCGGGTTGCTCAAAACGTGCATTTCCGGTGAAATCTCAGTATCGAATTTTTGGGGGAATGCAATACATTCTCTACCTCCTGTAAGTAGTAAAGCAAAATGCGCGTTACATTCACAAGAATTTCTCTACCTGCTATCGCTTATTTTAAATAGCTTCTACAAACTATTCTTACATAAGCTTATTTTTCTGTCTACGTCCTCTAGTTGAGATAAACGTTTGCAAAATTTGTTTCATAACACATTTCGCTGTAGGTATAAGGGGAATGCAATAGGCGTAGGCGAAAGTCAAATCTTTTAAAAGCAGATTCTATGTGATGCTTTTGAAATTCCGTTCTGTTTGCATGGACACAAGAATAAAAGTAAAAAATAATAATTTTGGTGAACATTTCAGATTTTTATTTTCTGTCCAAGCTTAACACTGGGAAGTATGATTAATATTCTCAGAAAATTTGGTGTCCCTCATTTGTTGCAATCAATTGATTTAGGAACCTTTCTTAAAAGACAATTTAAGCTTGGAGTTTAAACTTTTACCTGGTTATCATCACCTTTAAATTTCAGGCATTTTATGATATTCTATATCCATCATCTTCTTCATATATTGAGCCACATTTACCAACATGTTTGCAGATAAAGACAAAATTTTGCTAAGTATGCTGAACCAGCTATGGATAGGTTTTTTGTATCGTTTATTACATTTTTATTTTAAAAGTTATGATATTCACCATGAAATTCATTCTCAGGATATATTCAATATTTTTAAGAAAATAATTCATAAAATAAATGAAGCAAGACTAAAATATCTATACATAGTCATTTTGAAGGGGCAGGTGGGTCTTTGCAGTTAGCTTTTTAGATTAAATTGTATTTGTAGGAGTAGACCTTTTCCTATACTAAATATTAAACATAGAAGCAACTTTAATAAAAATATACGCAGAACTGGACCAAAATTGGTAGGAGTGTTTGCAGTGATATATAAACACATACATCAAGTCTTATAACTCTATGTACAATACTTTAGACAATATTATATCCGCCTTCCTTAATTGAAAGCAATAATTTTATGGTAGTACTTAGGAATGCCTAAATCTTAAGCAGGAAAAACCTTTACTTACAAACCAAACCAATTCATCCGTTCATCTTACGTCATTCCTTAATCACTCGGAAAGTACCAGTATGTATTACACACAATAACAATTATTATAGATGGAAATATTGTGTTCCTCGCCGTCCAAATACTGCCACTAACACATTTAAACAATTGTAAAATAAATGATAACATCCATCTCTTAAATTGCATTCCTTAACAGTGACTGGGCCCATGTATTACTATGTGTTAGAACGGGGCCTAAAGCATAACTGTCAAATAATTCAAAATTTGTACCCCTTTTCAGTGCGTTTATAGAACGTGACCTTTATTTTTAAAATATTCAGGATTTCTTTATTTAATCTTTTTTTAATATCTAATTTAAAGTAAATAGAAATGAAGCAATGAGTTGAGAAAGAAAAATCACAAATTCAAAGAAAATACTGAACACGTTTACAGCCTGCTGTGCATTTTAATTTCTAACTCCACTTCCGAAGTTTACAGTGTTATTTCTCCTACAATTTTCTGCAGCTTCTCTAATTTAAGTACATTTGATTATTTGAATTAGTCTCTTTTTTCGCGTACATTGATTAGCAAGTGCTTACCTACACGGGTTACGCATACAAACGGTTGTGAAGCAGTCACCTGAATCAGGCAATGGCAAAGTTATTGTCTGAGAGATATATTATTATTATATAATTTCTTTTCTGCCTTAAGCTCAAAAGAATGAGTGACTACGGGATTAGTAAAACCATTTAAAATTATTACATACCAAGCTACATGGCTCGGTGGTAACGGTTATGGCAGGCATTCTTGAGGTTCCAGGTTCAAATTCACCTGGTTCGGCCAACCAGAGCGATGGCTGGGTACGGAATTACTAAAACCCTTTAAAATTACCACATAGCAAGCTAGATGGCTTGGCGGTAATGGTTAGGGCTCGCACACGTGAGGCCGCAGGTTCAAAGTTACTTGCTTCGACCAACCAGACCGGGTTTTTTCCCGGTTTTCCTCTTTTGCTAGGGGAATCCTGGATTAATTAACTTGCTTCCAAGAACGTTCCTGTTATCCATTTCTTCATTCCATTTCCTTCCTCATCAACATGTGTGTCAGGATGATAAGCCGAAAAGGCCTTCTGTGGTCCAGGGCACATGGTTACCCTATAGGTGGCATTGGCCTGTATATGGTTGGAGATGAATCTAACTTTTTATGTAATTAGTCTTCGTCTAAATGGTTCTCCAGTTATACAGAAATGAATAAAAATTAAATTTATTACACAGACTATTTATGGAAAATTCAATATTCACTTTTACTAAATGGTGGTAATATCTTAAAGCTATTGTACTTTCATCACAATCATTGGAGCTGTTTTTGCGAAAGTAAATATATCCAGTAAGTGAATATATGAGATTTCGTGCAAATCTTTGCCCAGTATCCTCGAAAAAAACTGCACTTAAAAACCACGTTTCGCACAAACGCATACACACACACATGCATAAATCTTGTTCTACAAATAGGTGTTTTTGGTGTACAGGGCGTCTCAATACGTGTATTTTCAGTGAGATCTGTATATCAAATATCATAGATAAGCAGTGGGTAAAGTAATAGAAAATAAAACCCGAGAAAATCTCTAAGCATACAACGGATATCTTAAATTGACTTCAAACATGCTTTTCATGTTGTAGAAGAGCTCGGCACGTGCAGGTTTAACCACGCATTCGGTTGTAAAGACATAAATAGATAAAGGAGAAACAGGGAGAATGTAGTCCAGCCTGAAATTAGGCTTGGAGCGGGGTTAGGAAAACTGATTATTGATACAAGAACTTTACATCGAGGAGGGTGCAGTCCCACTTGCCAAAGTACACAAACACAGCAGAGTGAGAGAGTACGCGAGTTCTCCTTCCCACTGCTATTCACTGGCTCATCAGGAGTCAAATCAGCGGATTTGGATGTAGGAAAATAGGAAGAGTAAATATGCACAGAGAAGAGGAAAACCAAGCAAGTAGTATGCAGTAACTTTGTTACACGTGCACAGTTTGTGGAAAGAAATTCCTGTTACGTGCGTGTAGAAAGTGAAATCCTAAGGCATTTTAACAACAGTTGCGGCTGTTTCTCCTCCGCTTGCACCTCAATTCTGACTCCTTTGGTGAACAAAGTTTTCTGGCGACCCAGGCGAAAGGCTTTTTCAATGTGTACTACGTGGAACATAAGATATTGTTAACTGCAATGCTAAAACCACCAACATTGTTATAAGCTCAAGCATATCCCAAAAAAGAAGCGAGTAAACTAGTAAAGTCATAAATGTCACCATGAGTGAGTTAAAACACAGTATTAAGTTGAGGGAAAAGGTTCTATGGAAGTAAATTCCTATATTCAGGTTACGCTTAACGATTGTTTGTTTATTTTTTTTCACTTTCTTTTGGGGAAACTCCTTAATCTATTACTACAGAGCGACCCAATGAAATGTGAACCACGGTGTTTTGCCTATGTGCGATAGCGGCGCTCGTTTACGTCTGTGACAATCACAGGGCGGCCTGATGCAAACCTTTTTGGCACCTCTTTAAAAAAAACTATCCATCACTCGTAGTTCACTTTGTCTATTTCATGGCGAATATTTTGTTTCAAACTGCCAGTGTGTTGGCTTGTGCTGTATACATGATTTTTTATATATTCCAGGGATAAAAATCGCAGGAGTTTAGGCCATGCGACTGAGGAGGCCCATATCTCTACTAACAGTTCTATCTCCCGTGAACACTATTTCAATATTTATCGAATTATTGGCTGCATTGGCTGTGGTGACTTTTTGATTAGTTCTACGAAAACCGGGGGGATTATATTCACGTAGATGGGGACATCAGCTGTTGACTGGAAAGAAAAGATAGCCCTATAATTCTTTCTCCATTGATAACACATCATGCACAACTCTCTTTCTTTATTAGGATTACTCCATGAACGACATCAGATTTCTCAGAGCTCCAATAACGATTATTTTTTGTATAGAGTTAACCAAAACGTGCAACCAGTCCTTCTCCGAGAAAAAAAACTATTAAATATGGATCAGTTTCACTGTTGTTTACATTATTCAGATTCCACTCAAAAAATATGTCCTTACCTACAAGGGCATTGAAGAGTATGGGCATCAGCTATTTTATACAGGTCTAACTTCCACAACTTATTAGCTCTTTACCCAGAGCCATGAGTTGTTTGAAAGACCTTACGCGATTTTTTGGGGGAATTCTTTAAATGAGGTCGTCGAATGTATCTTCGGTAAAAATCCTACGCTGTCCATTACGTTTCTTAGACCGATACCACGCGTGGATGGAAATGTTTTATTCAGATTATACATTGCTGTGCGGCCTGGAACTTTTACACCCGGAAATCTTTCTGCACATCGTATTTGAACTTGACGAGCTGAACACAAATGAATCATATATAAACATATGTATGCTGTGCAATAGAAAATATATACTGGGCAATAATTCACTTCGTGATTAAATAAAGGACAAAATAAATCACTCGTAATAACCTAACTACACCCAACCACTGTTCGTTCGATACTGGTAATCCAAACACTAGCGTGACGTGGTCCATTCCCTAAATTACAACAGCGCTTAAAGTTTCCATCTTCAGGTAAGTAACCTTTAACTCCACCCAGCCAGTATCAGTTCTCCATACAAATGTCATGAAAAACAATTCAGGGGCACAAACACGAATCACTGAACGATGTAATCTATGTGAAATGAAGGGGTGGTTCCAATATCGCCTCTATGAAAGGGTTTCGCTACGGTTGGTACACAAGCAAAGGCTAAACCTGCACAACATAATTCGGCCTTGTAAAGGAAGGGATGAAGAATTATTAGCATGTGTCTTAAACTAACACATCATCAGCGACATGGAAACGCATTGAACGACAGCAAGAAATCCGACATTAAAGAAACGGCAGTATAAATGAAAAGAGTTGCTTTAAGTGTGTTATTAGAAAAAAATATAAATTTCTTAACGTTCGTCTTTATTTCTACGTTTTTATTATGTTATATTTCATTTTTGCATCGAAATCCAACAAAGGATTGCCTTAATGGCACTCCACTAGTGAGAACATGGACAACGTAACTTGTAATGTTCGGCCATATTTTTGGGGAGGTAAAGTATCCTGCCAATCCAGTGGATAGAATTATACTCGAGGAACAGAGGAGCTTACTCTGGCAGAGGATTTGTCTGTACTAACATAAATAGCTCTGTTCGATTATGGACACTTTTTATGCACTTCAATATACCTCGCCAGCGGCGGGAAATAAGTGCCTACACTTCTAGTGGAAAAACACCGTCTGTGGGTTCACAGTTCATTAGGTCGTTCCGTACCAAGACATTCTGAATAACATGTTTTGTCACCCGTAGCCAAAACTTTCTACATTACTTTCTCTATCATCTACCTTTTAAGTTTCTAAAGTATTATATTCCACCAAAATTCGATATCGAGAATTCACGTTTTGAGATCCTTGAATAAAAAAGGCTTTCAGAAGAAGTCCACGTGTGTGTCTGTCTGTGAACATAATTCACATTGTTTGGAATAATAATCGAAATTGCGGTGAAATAGATTTGATCTAGCAAAGGAAAAGAATTGTCGAAGTCAGAAATTATCCACAGTTTTACTGAACTTGCTTATTATTGCATCGGCCTTTACGACTTCAAAAATTTATTTCTCTGTGAGTTTAAATCATAGGTCGGTAGAAGTAATATATTATACATAACAATTGCTATACTAAATGCATGAAAAATACTTTTATAAACACCACACATAAAAAGTTGAAAAAGTGGCTGCTGGAGGCTTTTTTTAAGTGGAGTCCAATACTTTTTGGAGTCACTGCTTATCCGTTTTACACATGTCGATATTTATGGCAAATCACGAGCCCGATCATGATATTCGTTACTCTTTAGCTCCCCTATGAGTTTCTGTTCGGCTGCAATTTCCTAGTCTCATTATCCCGAGCACTGGCGTGAGTAAATTTTCCTACCGCGCCCATTCGTGCAACATTTTAGGTAGTAACCACAAGCAGATTAGATGTTTCACCAACGATACCTAAAAATGCTTATATGCATGGAAATTACCTGTATCGTTTCAACTTGAAACAATTCATTAGTAATGGTATTTCTTCTGATGTCACTGACGAATAGATGATGGGTAGAAGCAACTGAAGAATTATCTCCATTACTTTT
This sequence comes from Deroplatys truncata, assembly GCA_030765065.1. NCBI lineage: Eukaryota > Metazoa > Arthropoda > Insecta > Mantodea > Mantidae > Deroplatys > Deroplatys truncata. The sequence goes on along the minus strand of CM060990.1, from coordinate 179,109,565 downwards.
GTTAAAGTGCTCACTTGGTATTTTTGTCCATGGTTGATAATCCTAAAATTAATATACGGATTTCTTATAGCTATAAATTATATTTCTCAATGACATAAGGTATATTGCTTCAGTTTTCAAAGGAAATATCCCAACTTTTATTTAGAGTGCTGTCTACCTTTTCTACGGTTCTAATATTCATAACGGCAGGGTTCCAAGAGGTAATAACAGCAAAAATTTACCTGTTACAACAATTTAACTATGGGGTTACAGTAAAATTGACACAGGTGACCGAACTCGTTAAATCATGGACTTGTGAGCAGGAAGTTCGCGATTCAAATCCAGCCCGAACTGTCATCCCTGAATGAGATTTTTTCCAGATTCTTCTCAATCCTCATAATTGGCAAATACTGGGGAGGTACCTTAACCTTTCGCCTGGAACGTTTCCTTCCCAAATTTCCTTTCGCAATAATCATTTCATTTCATATGTCATCAGCGTTAAAAACTACAAAAAATAAGTTACAGCAAAGGCTTCATTCGTAATACTATACACAGGTGTATATATGCATATAAAATAAACATGTAACTGAACATTTTCTCGTAATTTTAATCTTCGGTTTCCTGGAACAAGAAATATTTCTTAAACATCGTGTGTGTATGTGTGTGTGTGTGTGTTTTATGTGCACCTTTTCACGTAAAAATGCCAAACCATCGTCATGAAGCACTCCCACTATGATCGTAACTTATATTTAACTTGCCCAAAGGTGGAGTGGGGGTATACTCGAGTGCACGGTACGGTGCCGATGCTTCTGGTTTCTTCTAGCGTGTTTCTTTATTTAATTTTGGGAGAAAGTTCTTGTCATCTGTGTACCTCGCCAGCCCTGTGTGAGCCAGTGTCTTATTGGGTTGAATTCAAGTCCGACACACACGCATCAGCCTATGAACAAAGGTCAGGTCTAGGTAAGCGGCAAAGGGGATGAACACGGGAACATTTCACTTGAGTGCTGGAAGGCGTACTTCACAACGACGATCCACACCAGCCCCTGGATCAGTCTGTCTGGTATTGGTTTGCAGGCTTTGGCACTCAAACATTAACCTATGAACACGGATCATTTTCAGGCTCAGCAGTAAGGAAAAGGGGAGAGGGTTAGGACGAACATTAAGTAGAGTCCTACACACAGGTAAGGAGCGAGAGCTGGACGTGGTAGTGGCAGTTTAATATTTCCTTACTAACATAAAGCGCTGCGCCTTATATCGGCACGATTCCTTGCACTCGACTGTACATTAGAGCGAATAAAGAGTCTGATGTGTTGTATTCACATGACTCTATTGCTTATTAGTGAGTATACACACTATTCTTGCTAAAGCTTATTTTTCTACCTACTACATTTTAATCCAAATAAACCTTCACAGAAATAGCTACATTACACACTTCATTATTGATACAATGGGAACAGCGATACTCGAATGTTTAAGAACTGGATGCTATATGCTAGCCATAAAATTGCATACTGTTTCCATGCAATCCTGAGAAACAACTGAATGTTGACAGGACTTTAAAAAAATTACCAAGAAATGAGCCATTCGAACCTTTAATAACGGATATCTCAGATATGGCTTATGCCGCAAAAGCAAATTATTTGAAATAAATTGTGTGCTTTAAAGAGATGCACATTTTGATGTAGTACGTTTTCGTTTATCGCTTAACGTTTATGAGTTAAATAAAATTATACAAAATTCCTTCCAAATGAGGAGGACTTTACAGGCTATTCCCAGAAAATTCAAGATATACATTTTATTTTCAATGTAAATATCTTTAATATATGGCATTTGAATCAAAATTCTTAGAGATCATTTTTAGAAAATCAAACATTTGGAAAAATGTTGCATGTAAAGGATAGTTTGGGGTGGGGAGATTTTGTTGAAAATCTTAGTGTCGCATCTTTAAAAGATACTGAACCTAAATACCAAGTTTGGTATTTATCCGACTTTTCGTTTTTGAGTTATGCTGTCCATTGACACACACACATACATGGATCTTTTTGTAAAAAATACTTTTGGATTCAGGGGCCACCAAAACATGTATTTCAGGTGAACTCTCGATATCGAATTTTTGGGTAGAATGCGATACCTACCTTCTCTTATCTACTATGTACGCGATAGAGAAAGTAAAAATGGCAATATCTCGCTTGATTTGCAGCTGTTTAAAACATGTTACGTAACAAATGTTCCTAAATATAACGTTAGTGACAAATACTGTTCTAGAAGGCCATTTTCATTATTATTATTATTATTATTATTATTATTATTATTATTACTGTACCTAAAACCGGTAATCATCACAAACATTATAGTGCCGATAACATTACAGGTGTAACGAAGAGGCATACGTTTGTGTGATTTTAAAGCTGTTACTTGCGTTTTAATTTTAATAATCAGCCCATAAAGATTGTATTACCGGATTTCAAAACTACATATGACATATTATAAGGGGGCGAATAGTGGAAATGGGGTGAAAAAGAAAAAGAGCAAAAAATAAGGGAAAGAAAGAAAGGGGGTAAGTCAGGGAGTAAGACCCAAAATAAAGGGAGAGACTCAGGGAGAGGGGAGCGGAAGAGAAAGAAGGGAGACAGTGAGAAAGCAATATGGGGGAGAAAAGCAGAGTATTATTGGCACATTCACATTTAACGCAATAATGCGGTTAGAGGTGCTGGTTCTCCCACTTAGTGTATATAATAATACTGTAACTGGAATTGTTCACACTGGAATTGTGGAAAAAAATAATTGAATACTGGTGTATACATTGGGAAATGCTGAAGTCAGAAATCACATTCTTGAAATATTGTCTGCCTGCCTGCGTGTATGCTTGCGCGCGCGTGTGTATGTTTTTTATATTTTCAAACAAAAATTGCTCAACTTATTGTTATGAATTAGGTCCGGATCAGAGTGACTGTTTTTAGAAGGCTGACTTACCTTGTACTACATAAGTACTCTTTTTGCGAAGCGGAACATCATCACTAGTACTATAGTATATTTCTTTACTCACCGTCTGCACCCAGGGGACACGTGCTCTCTGCATCGGTAACTTGAAATCACGGACCAGGTCACGCTAATCCGCCCTCTAGTTATGAAACTTGATAAATAGTGTAGCTTAGGCGTCACTTATGGATAGTGTAGGGCATCTTAATTATTTGCCAAAGGTGGAGTGTTCTAATGGGATACAAAAATCTCGAAATACGTCGCTTATTATAAGGTTTCTTTAAAAATGTTACAGAAAAAGTGTGTACGCATAATGTTACTAACTGAGCAGGATGGCCCAGGCGGTTGCGTCTCTGGCCCGCATTCGGGAGGTCATGAGTTCGATTCCCGTGGCCGACCTTCTTGACTCATGCGTTTTTTCGGGGGTTTCTCAGGTCGCCAGGAGAATGTGGAAAGGATCATTACATCCCCCCGAATTTCCTGCCCCCCATTTCATTACATTCATCATTTCATTCATCCTTCACCCCGTTTAAAGGTCTGTTTCAGGGTTGGAAGCGCCGGCGATAGAGTTTCGGTTCAGCGTGGCAGGGAGAAAGGATGCTCTCTGTTAACCTTCTCCATCTCTCGGCCTTCGGCTGGTTGCCGGGGTATAAGGACCGCCCCCGGCGAGGGCGTTGGATCCCATGTAAGGCAGAGTCCCCTGTCTGTCTGCCGGGGCGTTTACATCTGGAAACTTCAGGGACCCTGTCATTTTCCGTGCCGTCACTCCTGGTTCCGGCCGCCCGGTGTCTCCCTTCACCTCATCCCTTCCTACCGGCGGGGCCCCTTGTGAGGGCATATAGTACAATATCCGGACTCCCTGGATCAGTGCCACAGCCCCTCCGCTTCTGGTTCTATTCCATTCCATAATGTTACTAAAATGTTTTGTTATTTATTAAATGTCATAAGATTAATATTTAACCAGCTATCTCTTTTCTTACTATTATTGATGTTACCACGAAAAACGGCGTAGTTTTATTTGAATTACAAGTACAAAGAAGATGCAAGTGTTTATATGATGTTAAACCTTTTATTTGTGCTTTGTTTTGTATTAACAACCAGAACATGCAGTTTTAACACCAGTTTTCTACACATCAAATTATATATCAGTTGCATGAGGGGCGATTATACCAACGGAGGCGGAGAGAGTATAATGTAAAAGCGCGGGAGAGGGGGAGTGGTATAAACAGTGAAACAGCTGGAGAGACAGACAGAAGAGCTTTTTCATTTAACGCAATAACGCGAGCAGGATTTCGGGTTCTGCTACTGTCGAATAATGCGGATGCTATCTTTTTTCTCTTTTTGAAGTGTTTAATGCCCGTTCTTACTGCATACGCCACCACAGGCAGTGGACACTGGTGATACGTGAAATGAAACAATTATTGATAAACGAAATTCAGGAAGGCAAACTTCCAGGCCTAAAGTTAAGGATATCTTTCCAGCATTTGCTAGTTATGAGGATTGAGGAAAACCTGCCAGGGAAGACGTCCTGGTGAGATTTGAACCGCAGACCTCCCGTTCACGTGTCCATGTTTTAACGAGCTTGGTCACGCGTGGCGGTTGATGCTATACCTTTTATATTTAAGTCAGTAATTTTGGTACATTTATTAATGTGTTTGCCGTTTTTAACTGCTTGATTTAATATAACATACGTCTGTATCAACTTTTGTTTTAACCTAGTTTCATATCAGTAGTTTCGTACGTCATTGCTTACGACGTGTTCTAATCGTACTCGATTATCTGAAATTATTTATGCTCACATTAAAAAGCTCTAGCACCAAATGTGCCGAAGCTAGCCTAGGGTTCTCTTAGGAACTGATCGGAACCCCTTGATAAACATTTATTGAATTTGTGCCCCAGATGGATCCGGGTTTGCGCCTTCTACTCCAGTACCCCCGAGACCAAAGTTTCAGTCAAGGACTTGTGGAAGTTCACTTTTGTAAAATTATTGAAACTAATTTTCATTGTGCCCGTAGAAGAAGTTTATATCAAACTGCGTTACAAGTGTTATTTTTGCGAATAAATAAAAACCTGAAAGCGATAAGTCTAAACCTATGCATGGTAGAGTCTGAAGGGTTGCTGTTTGCTTTGCTTCCATGGAGATAAGTTACAAACTATTCTTAAATACAATTAATTGTTCTTCCACACAAACCGTGTATAGGACAAGGCTGGGAAGGTAGAATCAGACAACTGAAAAATTCAATACCATAGACGGGATTTGATTAACGGATCTTCCGGTTTCCGCCCGGTTGCTCTAACCAACTGAGCTACCATGGCAACATGCCAAAAGGACATCAAATTCCCCAACTGATTCGCACTATTCTAAAGTATATTTAGAATTGTTACAAGTTGTTACACATTGTTACAAATCTCTTTAGAGGTAATATTAAGTTAACCTTGCATGAATTTGTGGAGACTTTTGGTGTATTCTTATGCAGGATGGAAGGGATATACATTTCCATCTTTAATTTGGGAATATAAGTGATTAAACTGAGTAGAAAGGTCTTCATAATCTTTGGTATATCTGCAAGCATTTCTCCAAAAATAAATATTTGCAATGTGGTAGTTGGCAACACAGCACCATCGAAACAAATGCCGCGCTGGCTGCCGAGATAGGCCAGCAGTTGTATGAATGAGATAAAAACTCCTGTCTCTCGCCGGGGTAAAGGTGGCGTGTGTGAAGTGTTTACATTTCAAGACATTTACACTGATATTTAATCACAACTAGATGAAGAGCGTTTTATGTCAAACGCATTCTGTAGAGCAATATAAATATTTAGGTTAAGTATTAATGAGCTTTTTAAGCGAGAAAGATTAAATATCTACCTATAAATAGTTACAAAATAGTTCTGAAGATGAACTTGCCTTTATACATGAGCACTCTCAACTGTCGTATAAGATTTCTGTGAAAATTGAAAAAAAAGAGAAAAAAAAGATCTACAGTTTATACATCACGTTTCATCCGCCACTGGTATCATATGACGAATTCTCGGCCTTCATGTACTGATCATTAACAAATCCTATCTGTATCTTAGAATCCCAGGGAAGTGACACACGTTCTTAATTTTAAGTGCACTTCTTTCCATCATATTTATGATAAGTTTATAAAACAATTCAATAGGGAACTTCAGCAATTATGCTATTATTCGTTTCCATATTTGATTCTCCCTGCAACAAGACTTTGGGTGTTTGCTGTCCTTTCTTCTGGAATAACGATTCACTTTCGGTTTCTAGGTTGGGCACGCCATCTCAGAATATTCCAATAGAAAATGTCAATTCATAAATTCTAGCTGTCTCGCAATCCTACAAAGTAACTTCTATTAACGTCATGGGAAAGAATAGCTGACATTTGTATACCACGCTCTGATCTAGTTTCACATCGGTGAAAAGGGCAACCGCTATTATCTACTGCAGCCTCAAACACAAGAAGTGTGATGCAGGTATCAGGTTATATAGAGACGCTTATGAAAGGTACCTCTCTTCGATTGTTAGATGCACACTATGAGAATTACGTTTCTGGTGAATCTTCAATGGCAAATTGTGCGAAATGTGTCGGTTCTACGGAAAAACAAAGATGCACAGAAAATATACTTGCAAGTTATTTGGAACTGCCTATAGGCTTAAGCGAACTTTTATATTAAAACGGATCATGGAGTAACGTCTTGAAAAATATATTATACAAATCAAATTTTAACGACGGATCTAATGCCAAAGGAAAGAAAAAAATCGTTCAGAATAACTTGTAGAAACACCACTTAAGCTATGGTAAAGATAAAGGTACATATCACGGAAGGGCTCTCGGAATGGGGCAGAGCACTGCACGTAGGCCAGTCGGTCATTGTGCTTCCAAATGAACCCTGGAAGGGAGGGATGAGGGGAGAGATCCGAAGGGCGACCAGATCCGGATGCCAACGGGGGCAAGCATGGACGGGGTCCCTAACGTTTCCAGATAGAACGAATCCTTCGCCGCCGCACGGTCCCTGCCTACAAGTCACCAACCTTCAGGATCCCCGGGATCGGAGCCCCACGCTGGGGAGAGACCTAACTGAGCGCTACCGCAGCGACGCCAGGGAAGAAAAACTTTACAGAGTGCAAGCCACCGCCCAGCCGCAACCCGCCGAACATCGTCGCCTGGTCCTACAACCCTGAAACAGATGACAAGGAAGATGATATATACAGGAAATGAGAGGAAGGAGAGTCGTGGTAGAAGATGAATCACCGCAGCATTCGCCTGGCGACCCGGGGAAACCACGAAAAACCCATAGGCCAGAGTGGGTGGTCGCCGGGGATCGATCCCGGGACCTCCCAAATGCGGGCCCCCGACGTAACTGCCTGAGCCATCCCGCTCGGTGTTAAGCTATGGTAATCTATACTCCTTTCAACCTGCATTTGACCATCATTAGACATCAAATATGATTTAATTTAAGGGTTTGCGCGCTGATGCCCGTTTCATCCTCAATATTTCATTGCGTCTATCTTGCTTTAGGGAGACCCAGAGTGTCTTCTGCTTCTTGCTTTATACAGACTTGCTTCTTGTTTTTCTGGCAAATAGGTCTTCATGTTTTCCTTTCGTTTGGTAATCTATTGTTTATATTATTATTATTATTTTATTATTATTATTAATCTCTAATATTATTTTTAAGCTACTTACATGTTACCGGTGGATGATTATATAAATTTAGTTTTTATGGTTGTATGCGTTTGCAAATGCTTTTGTTGCCATATGACAGAGCACGAACAACCATTACCTTTTAAATTTCAAACGAATATTTTTTCTAACCATAATTTTAGAGATTTCATTTATTGTGTCACGCATATTGGAAACTGGTCACATTTTGTAATTCATAAATAATATCACAAGCAATTTCAGATATTAAATCACTAATAGTTTCACTTTTATCAGCAATACTTCAAAATGTTTGGTCGTTTGTCTCTGAAAGTTTGGTGTATTTTTAGATATATTCAGACTATAGTCATAAATAATTTTGTCAAGAAATGCGGATTGAGCGTGTAGTGAGGGGTTTCTAGTTTTGTTTGTTCATTATTCTTTTTTACAGTCACGTTCTTGTGCTTAGTACTATCCTAGTAGCCTCATTGTTAGATATTGTTGGAAGTTGGACTGTTGATTTCATAGGGACAGTTATTGATTTATAAGTGACTGGTTGACTGGTATCATCCTTGTACCTAACTAACAGACGAGATAAGTTTAGAAGATTTACTTTCCTTATTGTTATAATTCTGTTTAGATTTACAAAGTGTCACTCCACTTGAATGTCTACTTTAGGAATTGCATTATATTAATTATTTTATTGGCTCCTTTATGCTTTAAATTACAGTTTTAGATCCACACACTTGGATGGCTAAGCCAATGTAAAGAAAAATAAATCCTCGTCTAATCAAGTTGTTTTATAGCTAGAATTGTTGTTGTTTCAATGTTCTCCATATGATCAACACCCATCGGGGAATCCTCACGCCACCCAACGATAGCTGGTTCTATTTATTAGTTGATGGCACCCAGCCGGCGTTGTCCGTTACCTCCGATGGTAATGTGATAATGAGGAACGAGAGGTGTTCAATGCGGTCGCGCCAATTTGGAATATTTTTACGCCACACTGCAATTGCGCTAAAATGTGATAGCGCCACAATGATTGCAATTCACAATCTTCTTGTAATTTAAGAAAGGGAAGTTGGGTCGGTGCTAGTACTTACTGCTACTAGCCTAGTTCTAGCAACTCAAGTTGATCGGCGGTTTTTGCATAGGCTTTTTTTTCGCGATGACGGATGTGCACCAGAGGCTAGGATCCAAGGCAGTTTTAGATTCGTTGAGAAAACAATCAATTCAGTTTTATTAATTGTTCTTCCGTAGATTGGAAAGGTAGAATCAGAATGAAAAAGTATGGATGTCGACATTGGGGTATGTTATCTCAAGAGAAGTTAAGGGTGCCTTGTGATATACCTGGAACATTGGAATCACATGGAGAATTTCATGACGTGTTGTCATATCGGCATCATAGCTTAGACGACGGAGCAGCAGTACGGAAAGATGAAGATCGCTGGCTCGAATCCCGACCAGGGCATTGCATTTTTTTTGTTATTCTACCTTTCCACAGTTAATTTGGAATTAGTATTACATTAAATAAATTTTATTATCAGGGTTTTGCAAGAAAATGAATATAAAAAATATTGCCAGCCCTTTTGAAGAAATGTAAAAATGCTATGTTTTGCCACTTTTTAAAATTCTTTTTTGTGTTACGTGATTCATTTTGTGCAACTCAGTTGCTTAACATGCTTGTTTGTTATATTTTATAATTATAATGTTGCTCTTGTTGGTTTGAAATTATTATTAGTAGTAGAAGGTAGTAATAATAATCATAATAATAACCCCATAATGCCCTAATCTATTAGATAATTGAGTTATAAAAGTAAAATACTTGTTTTATTTCTCCTGAAAACAACATTTATCAAACTGTTTTCTTCAAATATCCTTTAATTTTGCTTTGTATCCCGTCGTGTCATGTTTTTCAAGCTTCTGGTGCCATAACAACTGCATTGTGCATTTATAATTAAATACCTGGTTTGCCCGTCGAGTAACCAAATTTCTGGTATTTCTTCCAATAGTTTTATGCTGTTTTTGTTGATACCCATAGCTCCGCAACTCTCGCTGCGCTACAATCTTGCTCATTAAGGGCAATAATTTTCGTTTCGTTGTCCATATATTTTGTTCCTTTCAAATGACATATTATAATAAAGAGGACATTGTTTACAAGCCAATTTCACCCAACCACTTCGCTTTATTAATTACTTGTAATTAAAGTGTGCCCTTATGATTTGTATGCACTTAGTTTTAAGTTGTAATTTTATATTACTTATCTTATGGCTTGTAAGCTCTAGACGATAATATACCATTCACATAATGTTTGTCTTACCTCCTACCCCGGATTCCTTCGCTCCCGAGGCGGAAATCGATCATTGTTTATTGGTTAGGGTTTGAGTGCCAGATTTTGACATTAAAGCAATATGGGACGGACAGATTTGGCGAGATTCGGGGAGTACCTTACAGCTATTCAGGTAAAATCCTTCCGTTCCCACCCCTTTCATTGCTCACTTCCTTCAAACAAATAAGAGATTAGCACATCCGGGTAGGCGTGGAACACAACTGATAAGGGGATTCTGCTAACATTAAATAAAGAAAACACTATAGGAAACCAAAAGTATCGCACTTTTTTGGACCGGAGTGTACATCCAATTGGTGCCAGAAGGGACAATGTAGTTGCACTAGCGTAACGATGGAAGTTGTGCGGCAAGGATCAAATAGGTGGAGTTACTTGCTTGTGAAAGACGGCTATAAGTTTGGAATGCTTATGTGTTTACAAACGGCCGTATCCGATGACGATGTACAAATACATTTTATAGGGCAAAATTACTACTAAAGACTTAATGAAAGAGAATGCAGAAGACAACCACAGACATGGAACCAACGAGAGAAGTTAAATGCGTCAAATAGTTCGCGCGCATCGTGTAACAGATACTATTGATGAATTGCACGAAAGAATTTCGCAAACTATTTCTAAAGTTGTTAATGTACACGAAGCAAGAACTTCGTCACCATTAGATTTTTCAGATAAGAAACTTTTGCTTGAGGCCCTGTACAGAAAGAGGAGACGCATTCTTCCACTTTTACCAACAAATATATTACAAGTCGACGAAAGTGTGTCTACCTTAAAACCCATGACTTCAAGAAATGAATCGTTTGTGCTAATCAATAGCTGTAAAAGTAATATTATGAATTTTGAGTGTGAAAGCAATTTAAGATGCATTTGTGGAATTGATACTGTATACATGGATGAAACATTTGACTGTTGCGTCAAATTTTCTGGACAGATGTTTACCACCCACGCATTAGGCAAATGACACTACATTCCAATTGCATTTTGTTTCTTGGCAGACTCTCTATCATGTTGACTCACATAATGCACGAGAGTCGTTTCACAGCAAGTTCAACTCCCTATTTTATTCCCCACATCCTTCATTCTCAAATTTGTTCATGTTTAGAACACACTTTAAACATAAAACTTACATGAAGATTAATGCCGTGCAACAGTTCCCCCCGAAAGGAGGGTTCATACAAAATAAGGTTCAGACAATGTAAGTTTTAATTAAAAAGACTAACTTAGCGAGGTATAACGAACAGAGTATGTGAAAAATATATAGCATTTGAATAAACCTAAATATGCTTGAAGGTTTCATTACGACGAATTAAGCCTTTTATGGATAAGTTTTATGAGAAATGTTTTTATCAACAACACAATTTTTAACCATACATACATTATTTTTTGTATATTAGTTCGATGTTAGTCCTTAATTTAACTACGATTCGGTTTAACATCTAAATCAAAGTAGAAAGTGCCCCAACCAAACCATTTCCAACCTAAAATTAAATAAAAGTATTATGTGTACGGTACAAATGTATTGTGGCAGAAAAATACGTCTTTTCATGTAACTGGCGAAATCGTGTTGTTCCAAACGAGAGGATCGACAGGTTTTACAGTGGACATCGAACCACGCTGGACCTTGGGGATACTACACATGAAATAGACCGAGGTAAAGCCTGAGTAGCAGCTCGGATAGCCTAAGTCGTTAAGGCATGTGCTCCTGAACTGGAGGTTCGCGGTTCAAATCCCGCCAGGACCGCTCTCCCCAAATGAGGTTTTTCTTCAGCTATTCCTCAGTCCCCAATAATTGCCAAATGCCCGGGTGGTACCCTAAAATTACGCCTTGAACATTTCCATCCCAAATTTATTTTCCTAGTTATCATATAATTTCATATCACAGTTTTCAATTTTCTCCGCCTGTGGTACCGTATGTAGCAAGAGTGGGAGTAAACACTACATCAACAACAACAAAAGACTTGTATAGGGCCCACTTAAAATCTCCGGGAATCGAAAGAGTGGCCCTCAGCACGAGAGCAGCGAACGAAATCACTGAGGCACCCCGTAAGCTTTTATAGTTAAAACTTAAATCATAGGGATGCAGTAGTTACATAAATACGAAATACTAGAATCCGGAGTAACATCTTGTAACACGACAACTGAGTTTAGCGTAGAGTTTTGTTAGATGAACTCGTTCAAAAGATCAGTGCTTTCGCATATACCCTAGGTTGGTCTATGGTTGCTTTCTATAAATTGTGCCTACATGCGTAATGAATACATTTTGCATATACTGTAATAATTTAGTCTGTAATACAATAGCTGTCGTAAATATACACATGACAGAATACGTTAAGGGCCCATTTCAACAGAAAACGAGATCCTAAATGCTAAGTACTTTCAATAATTCTACACGAACTATAAGTCGGATATTTGCATGCAAATAACGCCACAGTCTTTACATGCATAGGTTGATAGACATACCTATTAGCCATTTAACCTTACATTCTGATAGGATTCATAATTTTACAAATTAAGCCTGTTACAGCTCCGACGTTTGTCAATTCAGATGACTTAGATTTATAAAAACCCAACACTCTTACACCTTCTTAAACTTACTATTCGAGCGCATGGATGAAGTACATTAAAATGTTTTATGCCGGTGTATCTTAAACTTTTTTGGGATTTTGTTAAACTTACATAATCATTATAGGTAAAATATTTTTTAATGTGTTGTAAGAATGGATGTCACTTCTAAAGTTATAATAATCATCATAATTCTCTTTAGTATGTAATACTGCGGATAAAATATAAAATGGAGGTATTGTCATCATGTTATGATCTTTAAAATGTGGTTTACAGGTTTGAGTTCATTTTACATCTATTTTGCCATAAAAGTATTTGTCTTTCTTCAGTGGAATTTTCCTACATCAAAGCGCTATATTACGATAGAATATGAAAAAGAAATGTATAGTAGGTCAGATCCACTAGAATAAAATTATTGATATAGGTATATTGTTTATGCTCCCTTCTGCGTTGTGACTCACATAGCGACTTGCTTATTTTTTTCTGTGTAATTTTGTGGTTTCTATATGTTGTAAGTAGAAAATATATGGCGACTTGAGAACAAAGGAATAGCGCCAGCTCCGCCCCCTTTCTTTGTGGCCTGACCCTTAAAAGCCTCTGGCTCCTCCCCCTTGCTTTGTGAGCTTACCCTTAAAGCCCCGGAACTGGACCCCTCCTTTTTGGCCTCCTAGCATGTCGCCTGGATCTGTGCCGGTGGCCACACCCCTTTCCTTTGTGGGCTTACCCTTAAAGCCGCCAAAGACGACCCCTCCTTTTTGGCCTCCTAGCATGTCGCCAGGCTCTGTGCCGGTGGCTCCTCCCCCTTGCTTTGTGCGCTAACCCTTAAAGCCGCCGAAGATGACCCCACCTTTTTGGCTTCACCTAATGTCGCCAGGTTCTGTGCCGCTGACCACACACCTCCCCTCTCCTTTGCTGTCTAACCCTTACGCTGTCTACACCCTCCCTCTTTGAGTGTGCTGGTCTGAACGGCTCCCTGTAGAGTAGTGGAGGAACGCTGGCCACAACCCCTCATATGTTTGCTGTAGAGGAGTGTGGGTAATATGGCATTGTTCCCGCACGCGGGCCAAGCCCCTCCCTCTCTTGCGGCCTGACTTATACTGCTAACGTCATGCCATTGCGCCTCTGAAGAGCTGGAGGCGAACACTCGATCGAAGTATCCCCGCCGCGTATAATTAAACGCTGCTCCTCGATCGATGAATACGATTAAGTATTTTTGATTGATTAATGTAACTAAGTGTATATGAATTGACTCGCGCGCACCTGGTCGCCATCGTATATGTGTGCGTGGATGTTAAGATGATTATTACATGTGTATAATTATTACAACTAATAACATTTGTTTAATTCTACTTTTGAGGGAAAATATATTTTGGGTTTATAAGAATATTACACACAAAGGAAAGGGGTGTGGCCACCGGCACAGATCCAGGCGACATGCTAGGAGGCCAAAAAGGAGGGGTCCTGTTCGGCGGCTTTAAGGGTAAGCCCACAAAGCAAGGGGGAGGAGCCAGCGGCTTTTAAGGGTCAGGCCACAAAGAAAGGGGGTGGAGCTGGCGCTATTCCTTTGTTCTCAAGTCGCCATGTATTTTATACTTTTGTATACTCTGGATACTGTATATACTAATCATTCTTATATCTTTGCGGGTCCCATATGCTCTGCACTGGATTCATCGCCGGAAATTATTCAGGCTTACAACTCTAACATTTGATAAGTGTTATCGGGGACCTTCTCGTATTAAGACTTTCTTCCCATCATCTTTTTAACCCTGTTATCTAGCCTTTAGATTATTTTAAAGTCCATCACTAGCTGTTGCAGACCTGGATTTTCTGCAAGAGCTTATAGCTACTTCGACCGTGCGACCTTGTTGCTTCCACACGGAAATGCAACGTTTTCGGTTCTCTTATTACTTCCTTGTGTGCAATTCTCTTTATTCTCAATACACATCTTGCAGCCCAGTTCTTTATAATGGAAATTAATTTTTTTCATTCTTAAATGTTTTCTACATTACTTATATTAGCAAAATCCTGTCACCCATCCCGGAAATGGCCTGATTTTGGTTACGTCGTTTCTGCAACAACCCCATCAAGTTCAACTCTCTTCAGAGCCGGCTACAGCTGTTACTATGGCCTCCGCCTGCTAAACGCGAATTGTCTAATAAGATTTTTCTTTTTTAAGGGGACCTAGGACAGATTATATGATTTTCTACAATTTTTTTCAATCTTATTAAAATTTTGTATGTTGGTTTCCCTCATTCTAAATAGCATTATGTGTAAATTTCAATAAAATTGATGAAGTAGTTTTTCAGATATGAGATATTTTCTGTTTTTCATATCGCGATATTTGAAAATTATGAAATACTCCATGCGGGACAAATTTTATTTTTCATCAGTACCACTTTGTCACATTAATATTTGAACTCCTTGCAAATTATTCTAGTATGCTTTTTTCATTTTGTGCTTTGAATAACAAATTATTAATTATAATCATTAATGCAGATATTACAGCCTAAAAAGTAAAAATTTTTAGGGTTAATAGCCCACTGTGTCCAAGTTTTACATAGTAGCCCAAAAATGATACTACAACTTCTTTAGATAGAACAGTAGAACTATTATGCCAAGTTTCATGCAAAACTAAAGAAAACTATCCCGCATGGGACATTTGAGATATTGAAAAATGTCGTTCTGAGAAAACTTAAATTTTATATTGAAAACATCTATACAGGCTAATGTACCTGGTGTAAAGGGTTAAAATTGTCCAGAACCATAGCTCTTTCCCTCCTTCTTCTTCTTAGCCTCTTCTGCTTGCAATTTCAACACCTTCTTCTTCTTTCTGGTGGACTTCTGCTGTTGTAATGTGGAGCGGCGACTTTCATACTTTCTGCGAGAATCCCTTTTCAGAGCTATTTTTCTTCCTATTCCAGTAATTTCTTCTCCAGTTGAACTGGCTTTTACTACTTGTGAAGCAATGCATCCCATATTATATTCAGAAATGGCATCAATTACTCCTATGTCTAACCTTTTCCTGGAAACAAAGGTTTCCTTAGGACACCTTCTCCAAATTGAAGAATGCAAACTTTCATTTGCATTCTGAGTTCCACCTTGGGTGCATCTTGACAAAAGTTCAGTACAGGCTAGTCTTTGGTACAATGGTAGTATTTTTACTAGCATAGCAGAAGAAAACTGTATAGACATAACCTTATGGCTTTCTGGCTTTTTTTCTTCTGCAATACTTCTATTGTAGAAGCACCATGAATCCTTTCCATAAGGACATTTACTATGTTTTGGGCTTTCATCAGTAGATGAGCAATGATACAAAGTGGCATAGATGGCAGATTTCATCCTATCAACATCAGGTAAATTAGAGACAATGGCATTCCTATAATTGGTTAACTTGACAATATTAGCTTCTTTTAGGGTTCCTGGTCCTCGCCCACCAAGTCGAGTGCCTTTTGCTTTCCATTCCTGTACCAAATTCCTTAATCCTGTATCCATCCTCTTGGCAATATGGTTAACACACTCTTCTTTTATAATTGTGGTATCTGATCCATATATAGCTTCCTTTGTCAGGTGAAGGAATGTTTTGGCATCACCGTCAGATAATAGAGTTGTGTAGCGCATGGAACACTCACTTACAGACCTCTTCCATAAGATATCTGCTGCAGAAACTTCCATAGCAACAGATGGACCAGAGTAATTCCTACAGCATTCTCCAGGTATACTTTTATGTCCTCTAAGCCATATGTTATACTCTGGAGTATCTTCTCCCAGTTCATTTTGAGAGAGGACACACATGGGGCAATATTTTGATAAAATTTCAAAGTCAATGACTAATTCAGTTAAAATATCAATTACTATCCCTATCCCATATAGAGATCTGAACCCTCTTTTGTGCCAGGTTCCATCAAAAGACACAGCTATATCTATTACTTTCTTATTTATGTTTGCTGCATTCAGATCCTTATGGGCTTTATGCACTGCTTCTCTTGATTTGGAAAGAACATTTTTTCTTATGGTCTCTGATTCATCTGCTAAGGCATGCATATGCTTAGTGAATGTTTTAGAATCTATTATATTCAAATTCATGCTCATGCAAAATCTTTCCATTGTTCTGTGACCACCTCCAATTTTTAAAAATGTCTCTATACATCTTCTATTTACATCAAAAGCAGTCTTTTTACTTTTGGAATCAGTCTTTACTTTTGGGCTGGAGTAAACATCTGAAAATGTCTTGTCACAATTCTTACATTTTACAGTAAGCTTACATGCTAGGCCCTTATTTTCTCCTGTTTCAATAATCAAAGACTTTTCCCCACACTCATCACATACTATATTGCCACATAACTCATTCAGAACTTGTGAGTGAATTAAAATGTATTTATTTTCATATAGGTTAGGCTGTGTAAGTGGTGTTTCAAAATATCTGAGCTTTTTGTCACTGGCAGAAATTATTTCATGTGTACTGGTATGTGTGGGTAATGTATTATGTACAACAGAAGTAGAATCTGAAATTTCTGTACTACTATTTGAATCAGATAAAATACTTTTGTGATCATATGGCAATGTTGATGGGCCAGGTTGTGATTCTATAGTTTCTTTGGGAACACCTTTCCATCTTTTTTTCAATATTTTTCAGTCTTTAGCTTCCTTTTACTCATCCTACCTGTTGGTTTCCTCCAACTTGCACTTAGTGTATTCATTTCAATTACCAATAAATAAACTTGAAAGACACTGACAGTAATAACCTCACAAAACCAAGCTGCATGTATACATAACACATAATTATTTAAAACTTATAAAACAGATAAAATGTTACAAATAAATTCTTAAAATATTTAAATACTATAATAAAAATATATTTTACTGGTGTGAGACGGCTGTATATTTTGTTTCCAAAAAAATCGGCTATATTTTGAACTCATGAAGATGAAGTTTTGTTGTAGTTACAGTAATGAACACCAGATGGAAGCAATAACCAATACACACTGACTATGGTGCAAATTTGAATGATTTTTTGGAAAGAAAGTAACTATTTTGCAAGCGAGAACAAAAATGGGCGTGGCAGGCATTTAAATTTCCGTGCAGTGGTTTTTAAAAATGGCTACCAAACCCTTTAAAAAGGTGCTTATCAGCATTAAATGCATTTAAATGTTTGACTAACATTATAAAGAGTTAATTTTTGCAGAAAACAAAAAATTGAAGATTTTGGCCATTTTCACTAAAAAATCTGTCCTAGGTCCCCTTAACGGAATAACAAAAAAACTTAACAAACAAAACTAGAACAACAAAAGTAAACGGGTATACAGATGGTATACCATGCGAGTAATATTGGAATTTATTTTCGTTAGCTCTGCGTCCCTCACACACCTGTCACTTTTATGTTATGAATTTTCTGTCTTAAGGCTCTATCTGATCTAGGGTGCTTTCCTCTTCTTGGCTAAGTTAAGTTTTTTTCTGGGTTTAAGGTGTGACCTATCAGAAGCCCCAATAATTCTTTTGTGTTTTTGCGCGTGAGAAGCCTTACGGTCCATGCGTATTGTTTGTTGCGGTGCTGTAATGTTGAATGTTTGTCCTAGAGTGTCAAATCTAACGGTCTCTGGTGATGTTATTTATTGTAGTAAGTTTGATGATAATGACCACGCGTATAATTGTTGTAATGTTCAAGGAAGTGTCTTTTTTCAGTTCACTCAAGTTAAAACCGCAGGGTCTTGTAATCCAATCTTGCGATATATTGAGCAGATATGATGTATATTTGAGTTTTGAGTATATTTGACATTGCTTTGTATGTGAATGTATATGTTGGCGTCTCTGATGCGCCCATGGTTTCCGTGGCCAGGGTAGGGTGTGTGAGACCTGTTTTTACTCAGTTATTTTGTTTTATATGTGAAGTATTACACAAAGATATGTTATACTCTCCTAACACCCAAATATTTTATTGTTAATGAAAATCAGCCTATGGATTTGTAATAATTTGGGGTACCATCTCTTATTATTCATTTATGATTTGACATTATAATTCACGCTCTGTATGCTAGCTCCATCTTTTGTTTGTTGGTAATAATTTGATTGCACAACTGTAAACCATAACTTCATGCTATGAAACAGATAGCTCATGTATCTCTTATGCTACTTATGACTCAGCAACCATTTCTGTGCTACAATTGTTTTAGGTTAATCGAGAGCATGATCGATTCTTGTCTTCTTTTTTGTTGTTCTATTCAAAATACGTGTTTCTCTTTCATGTTTTTATTTTCTTTCACATTTTTACAACGCTATTTTTTTTTTCGTTTGTTTTGAATGTCGGTCATGGTCTCTATTCAGCTCTAGGCCCCCTTCAAATTTTCCGATATGTTCTAAATAGTGTCAATTTAATTGTTTCCTTGCTACTTATGTGTTATATGCATTTGTATTCATTTTAAGCTTGTTGGTCCAACACCCTCTTGCTACTGCTCGTACCCTTACCTTATCCCCACATCCCTCCCATCTTTTGCTTCTCCTCTTCTTTTATTTTCTGCTACTTTTACTAACCTATTGTGTGTATTTTCCGAGCTATCCCATTTGCCGACTACATCCCTCTGCCTCACGGATACTCGCTGTCACTGGATCCGCCTACTTGAGGTGCCTCATGGTGAGCTCCTTTTGCGGACACACCCGAAATACTGCTGTGGTACTGTTTTCCCTCATGGACATTGTTGGTCGCGATGGTCTGTATGCGCCCACTGGCCGTCGTCAACGGAGTGTGGCCCCTGTATGGTGAAGTTAGGCCCCTGCCATGTGATCAAAGACTTATCAGGTCTACCTCCTCTATGTTTTCCTGCCTGCACAAACGCTTCAGTTATTACGCCTGTTTTTTTACTCACCTGTTACGAACGAGGTGTAACTCAGAAACCTTTCCTCAAGATTTCTCGTATGTTGTATACAGTGCCTACACGACGGACTTATGTTATTGCTGTTGTGAGAAAGCCATCAATGGATAGTGAATGCAGCAGAAGCAACAAATTTAGTTTCACCCTTGCTCATACCGAGTGTTGCAAATGTGTTTAGGTGTGCTCCTCAGGACATGTTCTTACTGTAACAGCGATTAAACTGTTTTCACTTTATGTCGTTGCGAGTACTACTGTGTTCACTTGTGTTCTTCCTTTCTTTTCCGCTTTACCTTCCCCTGCGTGAAAGTTATTTCTGTCCCCTCTTCCCGTCACCGTTCTTGCGCATTCCTCAGTTATCCGTTTTGTCCGTCCCATCATATGTAATGTCAGTATAATTTGGTATATTAATTTTGTTTCTCCTCCCAGATTAGGTATCCTTACTTTTGTATTATTTTTCCTCTCCTTAGTAGGTTTTATTACAGCTACGGACAGCTGGGTTTTTCTTGAGGGGCGGAGGTTCTGGCGGTTATAATTTTATTGTAATAGATTTTGATATATACGATGTTATATAGTTCCAGATATTCAGGACAAACTTCGTTTAAGCAACTCCTGGAAAGTTGGCTTTAGATTTCTTGCGTGTCATTTCCCGGATGTTGAAGCAGAGATTGGGTGACACGCAGTTTAGGATAAAACATCACTTCATTTCCGACACGTGGTGAGTTACGTAATTTCTGCTGACATACGCTTACGTAAGTGACCTGCTAGGCACTAATCAGCATTTTATTGGGCATTTAAACTTAGGGATTTCTGACAGCTTTCTACCTCTCTCTCTCTCTCACACTCTCTCTCTCTCTCTCTTGACCAACCACGTGCCTATCAGGAACCTTTGCTGGTCAGCTCCTTAAATTTATTTAGTATTAATTTGCAATCTCGACGTAGGCGCTAGACCCGACGACGATGCACCGCCAGACTTCCTCTGCCATGCAGGTAAATCCACCATATGTTTAATTCTTTCTTTTTGAAATGTAGTTTAGGTTATATTAGATAAATTAAAGACTAGAAAGATCGGGAACAGAAGTTACATGTCTTATAATGGCACCTTTTCAACACCCTTCCAGCTACCACAACCTGTAACTCTCGTGATGCCATCCTGTGCTACGTCCCCCATTCCTTACGTGACATATGGTGAGGGCTCTGATGGCGTTGTCGCCGGGCTTACGTCACAATATTCCTTAATTTTATCATTAGGCAACGTTTTACATAAATTAATAGTATGAGTATCCCAGTTTAAATTATTGTCGAAGTAAATGTCTAATAGTTTGACATATCTTGTATTATTATTTAACAAATTGAATAAAATAAACCATATTTTTGCCCTTATTGACACTTAATCCGTTCACTTCTAACCTTATTTAAGATCTACAACTAATCCGCTGCAGGTAAATAAAAGTTCACCAGATGAAACCAAATCGTAAAGGAATACAAGCATTAGAGAAAAGAAAAATACAATTGCATTGCGTAACATTTACAGATGACAAAAGAGCAGAAATGATGAGATAAACAATAGGACAGACTACAATGGATAGGCACGTACGAGTATAGCTTAAGAAATTGAAAACTACAATCATAAAGTTTAAGTGCTGATTGAGGGCTGAAGACGATTGCTACAAATTGTGCCGAATGATGAAGTGTAAAGGATACATAAATTAATTTATGCACAATAATCTACAATATTGAGAGATAAACAAAATTACTTATTTCTCATGCTGCAGCATACACTGTCCATTACTCATTTTCGAAATTTGGTAGACATGTGGTCATTTCTGGGAAGCGAGTTTTATAAATTTGGATAGCACAGAAAAGTAGCTAATAGTGCTATCATAGTTAACAGTTTAACGACGTGCATGGTTTCCTTTCGAATCCCTGCATACTGCGGCAGTCACCTCCTCCTGCCCGTTGCTCGCGGCTTACCTTGCTGCATCCTCCATCTTGGCTCCAGATGTTCGCAGTGTACTGGTTCTCTGCAATTTTGTCCTCGGCTAGCTGCAGTAATTTTCTTTAAAACTAGGTGGGAGCATGGAGTTATCCTTGGTAAAGGAAGCGTAGACCTCGGGTCGTGGTAAAAAGGAGAAATAGACGTGCTTTGGTTACGAAAAGATGACACTGCAATTTTCTTTTATTTAACTACTCCACGTAGTACACAACACTGATATTACCGCCGTTAAAATACTGTCCACCGCTGTTAAAACGCGGCGCGGATATGACACGAAGTTTAAATATGCTTATTATCTCTTTACGAGTAGCAGTTCTTAGGTGTGTTTCGAAAACTGTCTTTATTCCCTTTTGGCGCGATATCTCTCACACATCCTGCAGCATCTCTTCCTGCCCACAAATGACAAAATGCCAAACTGAAATGCCCCGAATTTGTTCCTAGCAGATCCATTTATAGTCGCAGGCTTCTGGGGCTGCTTCCTTTCCTATTGGTCCATTTTTAGCGCCACTCGACGCGTCTCACTATTTCCTATAAACTTACAGGGATCTCATTGGTCCAAGTTTAACATAAATCGCGGCTTTTCCTAAATTTACCGTTAAGCTAGCTGTCTCTCTCACTTGGTCACGGCGAATTATCGAATAAAAGGACAAACACTTTACACCCTCGCTGTATGAACAATGGCCCTGTGACCAGAGAGACATCGTAAAAGTAGATTTTCTGCCTTCGAAGACACTGTTCCTGTAGCTAAAACATTTCGTCATGGACAGTATTTTAACATTACGCTTAAATTATTTACATTAAACAATTCATAACTCCTCTAATATTCGTAACCTAAATACATACATAACGTTAAATCACCCTTCTTAAACTATACAAGCAGTATAAGAGAAAGATATGTACATAGTATGATTTAACATGAATAAAAATTAATTAATAAATTATCTATAATTACAGTTCTCGGACTCGGTCTAGAGTTGCCGTTTCAATACACAGAAGTTGAACTACGTAAAAATTAACTGCACGATGCAACACTAGTCTGGACGTTTGAGACCTTGCAGTGCTTTGCTTGAGAATGGTCAAATGAGAAGGAAGAATGTTATCAGTGCCTTGATTAAGCTTCTTATCGTTATTGTGGATGTAATTAACCTATCTGAGAAGTATTAAAAGAAGAATGGATTATGAAGCAGCTAAAGAAGCAACATGGCACTCTCCAAGTCTGACCGATCTCAAGGTTCCGCGTCACGACTTCCAAAACTTCAAACATAAAATATGTAAGCAATGGAAGTTATACTGGAATTTCCCATCCAGTAGCAAACTAAACGCCGTAAGCTCCAATAATTGTTTCAGTTACCCGGTAAAATATCTAATTCGTCGTGACCAGGTACTTTTTACCGGGCTCCGCATTGGTCATACTGCAAAAACCCATTCTTACCTCTTCGCAAAAG
Organism: Deroplatys truncata; assembly: GCA_030765065.1. Lineage (NCBI taxonomy): Eukaryota > Metazoa > Arthropoda > Insecta > Mantodea > Mantidae > Deroplatys > Deroplatys truncata. Next base: position 179,086,755 of record CM060990.1, on the reverse strand, counting down.
ATCATCAGCCTACATGTATGCGCTATCATTCCATTCCCACAGTTCAGTATATAGTTACAGAGTACTCTTTCTACGTTGTTCATCGGCTTCAGTGTGGCGTTCCTTCTGATTTCTCAGTGGCTTTGAGTGATCCAGGTGTCTGTCATAACATAGTAAAGTTTGTAAAAGAAATAGTTATATAATTCTATGTAATCAATGCTGTAATTTTTATTAAATATTGTAATTTTTAAAATTTGTTTTGTTGCAGTATGATTTAAATGTTTAAGTGACAATAATAACCTAAAAACATACATAATGTCACTTTACAAAACGTAGAAGGTAATATGGAGCTGCAGGAAGAAATGAACTAAAACGATGCTGATTGTTACACTATTAGTCATTTGACTAAAAGTGCTTTCCAACATTTGGAATCTATGCTTTGAAGAGTTCTCTAACTTACGGAAGAAAACAGTTGTAAATTCATTTAAGGGAAAGTGGTGTACTGTAACGCCGGTTGTTGGTTACCCTCGTTCCCTCACACCTGGACCATTCAGTTGATGATCAATCAGCCAAGCCGCTACGGACGTTCAAGCGGGACCAGATGGCAGAGCAACGTCAAGTATAAAATAAATAACTAAACACCACCAGATGCAGACTAATTAAAACTATGTAAGTGGTGAACCATACATTTGCGTGGTAAGGTGTCACAAGTGCAACCAGGTATTATTATTATTGTTGTTGTTGTTATTATTATTAAGTAACACTAATATGACCATAGTACTTAAAATAGTCTTTACATATTTCATCGTCCTTTTTTAATATTATAATGATTAATATAAAGTTAATGGTATTCAACTAGCATGAATATACACCACCGACTGACAGTGTTACTCTCCGTCCAACTTTGGGGTGATGTAAACAGGTTATGCAAGGGGGAGGTAAATGGTGATGCATGGGGAGGTAAAGACACCCATTTCAATATCAACTTAAATTAGTCCTGTTTCAATATGTAAATCAGCGAGATAGTTCAGGCGATAATACTTCAGACTTGCATTTGGGAGGTCCCAGGTTCGTTTCCCGTTTCACCGAAGTGCCGCAAGTGCCGCCTTCCGGATGTGGTGGCCTTCGAGTCTTCCGCCTCATCCCTTTCATCCCGGAGATCGCTGTAAAAAAACTCGGCCCCTCTGGTGGCTCATGTGGATGCATGGTTGGAGTTCTCCTCCGTGTGGATATCCCTATCCTATATGAGCTAGTTTTTGCACCCAGGTGTACATGTCTAGATGAAACAGACATGGACTTAGCACAGATATAGCAGAAACAATAATTTCGTACATGACAGACATATAAAACCTGTACACAATTGTTGCTACTACAGAAACAAGCAGATATCATCCATCTCCTCCCCCAACGCCAGAGGTTGTAACACTTCAGTTAGCTGAGGTAAAGAAGTGGACTTTGCTGGCGAATCTCTCAACCCTAGTTTTTAAGTTCTGTGCCTCTTATATTCTGATACCGTATATTTTGTTACGCTTCAGTGATACAGAGTGTAAAGGTATGTAGACTTCATAAAAGTATCATTACATTAAGTACATATTTAATAATCCGCAAGTTTTCTTTTCCAACCATAATTGCTTTAAAGTAAAATGTGTGGCAGTAAGGCAGACCTACTGGACTTCTTATTCATGGTGTCGTGTTTTAAAAAGTTTTTTTTCTTCATAAATACTGTACATATAAGCACGTCATTTGGATATAACTAATGTTGCTCTATATTTAGAAAAACGTTGATTGAAAACTGCGACTCATTAAGAGTAGCAAACTGATCAACCGTGTCACAAAGGTACCTCTTTTTGGCTTTGGTCGTTGCAGAGCATGCAATTTGGGGCTAATGAAGGTGTGGGGCCTGATGGCTGCAAATGGACTTTTAGCAGTGATTCAATGCTTGTTTAACTGAATGCATGCTCTTGGAAACTAATCAACTGCGAGTGAGGGTGATTGAAACCACAAGGCCTGACCACGCGGTTTGGCATATTGGAGTGAGATATCTGTAAGGGGATTCCGATCTATCATCGCCCTGTCAATGACGATATACATCACTTTCATATATGTCTATATCGTAAAACCTGATATCTTTATTTATGTTTCCGTTTCACAAAATAAATTTTCACTGGATGGAGCTACTAGGCGACAGCTAAAAAGTACAATTTTTCGAGGACTGGCAACAAAATTATTAGCAGGTATACTAGGTGACTCAGCAGTTCCTATATTTCCGTAATTATGCATCCCATAAGTTATACTCTTATTTGAAAATATCGCCGGCTTTTCCAATATACAATATAGTCTTCTGTAGCTATACTACTGTTGCAAACAGCTGCACAAATCAGAAAAAGCATGTTTACGTTGATATGGAACAGATATACAGGAATACTCCGTTTTTTTACTGTTGATGCTTTTTACTTAAACCGAGGGGGTTATTATGATCCATTATTATTATTATTATTATTATTATTATTAAAGTACTGTACCTGATACTGCAGAATATGTTTTCCATTCATACCATGTTAGTTCTTTCTGAAATGCGCGAAGATGAATACTACAGTTATTAGCTAATTATAATCATTTGCGCTACAGCACACAACCTTTAGCCCAATAATTTATTCGTAACATTGATACCACATGTTATGCAGAAATAACCAATAAGAAGCCCAAAGCAAACAAGAAAGGGAGTAAATAAGTGAAGCTCCTGTGTAAGATTTGAACCCATAGAGTATTTGAACCATACACTGATTTGTAATACCAATGAGTTACTTTGAAGCATGAGGTAGACCGGATTTTAAATTCTACTCTAGCTCTATTACATGGACTGTGGTGCCAAGTTTTAAATTTGCTTGTATGTTATAGCCTTTTAGCACGGCTTTAAGTCCATACTGGACATCTCAGAGTTTGATCGAATGCCAGAAGTTACTGTGCATGCTACGTCAAGTTTACACATTACAGTTCCCGTTCTAATTGAAGTATTAATTAAGCATTTTCTACGTGACCCGACTGTACCACAGTTAATTTTGAGTGTAGTCGTGACTAACACAAAATGAAACGGAAGTTATTCTTTGTCTGTTTCAGTAGAATATATCACATTAATTCATTTATTATAACATTCTCCCGCACGAAGTGGCAACAAATATGAATTTTCTTTCTACAGTTGGATGGATATAAATTCTCACAATTTAGTAAATAATAATTATAAAAACAATAATTTCTTACTATTATTGTTAGGGAACGCTACCCACATATCTGCTCAATATCGCTGCATGGCCATGAATACTGTGATCAAAACTGAACTATCGGCAGTTGATGACGCCTGTTCTTACAAATCCTTCAGCTTCACTGTCTTTCTTCCTTCCCACAATTTGTCAACCATAACAGTTTCATTATACGGCGTATTGCCCTCACACCCATCCCTTCCACCAAAGAAACTTGGACCTGCCATAGTTGTTCCTATACATAAAACTGAGAACAATAACAATATGAACCATTACAAGCCAGTATATTTATTTGCTTGTATCTCTAAACTTCCGAGAAAAAAAATTAAAAATCCGATTACTTAACTACTTAGAAAAGTGTAATATATTAAGTTGTGATAATTTGGTTTCATAAGAATAACCTGCTATTTTTCATGCTACAAAAACTTATTTTTAAGCTTAATATTGGAAATAAAATAATATTTAAAAATTTTTCTCGATACAGGAAAAGTTTGATTAACTTTATCCGGCTATTTTACTAAAGTGAATAAGTTACTAATTGATGGGAGCGCCAAGAAGCTACCCGAATATTTTATGAGTGAAAGAACACAACAAATAAAATTGACAATGAATTTAGAATGTTCAACACATTAATATTGGCGTTTCGTAGAGTATAGCATTTGTTATGTTTTATTTATGATGTGCATTAATTCATTTCTAAACAGATTTTGAAATATGTAGAGGTACTTTACTGTAGTATGATTTATTGTAAATGACACAGTTTTATTATTTAAAAGAAAATCTTGGAGGGATGGCAATACTAACGCAAACAGCTGAATGAAAATATTTACAATATGTTAGTATTCAAATTGTCTCTAATAAAATATCATTTATTGCTGTAAAATGTTTTTATTCACAATTTCACATTAAAATAAGTAATTGTGACCTTTAACGTAATAACTGTAGATGTACAGTTATGAGCAAATCAGCTCAAACGAAATATTTAGGAATCATAATAGACCAGCTCTTACGATGGGAGTAACATATAACCTATACATTAAAACTTTTATTCACAAAGTTCACTTTTGCTTTCTCTACCACGTATATAGTAGGTAGAGAAGGTATTTCATTCCACCCATAAATTCGATACCTAAATTTCTCCGGAAATAACGCTTTTAAAGCCCCTGAATCTATTTTTAGAAAATGGTCTTTTGTGTCTATGTGTATGTCTGTGAACAGCATAACTAAAAACGAAAATTCGGATAAATACCAAACTTGGTATTTAAGTTCAATATCTTCCAAACATGTCACACGAAGATTTTCAAGAAAATCCAAAACTCAAAGTACCCTTACATAGAACACCTTTGAACATTTTTATTTTCTCAAAAATGGCTCTAACGATTTTGATTAAAATGCAGCATATTTAAGACATTTACATGACAAATGAAATGTATATCTTGAATTTACTGAAATAGCCTGTTAAATCCACTAAATTCGCAAGAAAATTTGTATTATCTCATATAACTGGTAAACGTTAAGCGATAGACGAAAACGTACCACACAAAAAATGTAGATCTCTTTAAAACACGCGGTTTATTTCAATTAACTTTTCTGTGGCACAATCGATTTCTGGGATATCCGTTATCAATGATTAGAATTGTTCAGTACTTTGTCATTCTTTTAAAATCCTGTCTACATCCAGTTGTTTCTCGTGATTGATGAAAGCCTTAGGCCAGTATACAGGGTGAATCACCTAAAACTTGCACCGCAAATATTTCGGAAATGGAAAGTGCTATTGATGTACAGTTTATATATTGTTAGTCAGGGGCTCGTACATTTGGCCCATAAATAAATTTTAATAATACTGAGATAGCGTATTTTTTGAGCAAACATACATTTTTAAATGGAACAATGCCTTGTTACATCCACAGAATAAAGGTAGGGTAAATTAGAATGTCAATGGCGTTTGTTGCAAGATTCTAGTGCAAGTGGTTTACGAGAAATCTTATTTTGAAACTTTTACGCACCGACACATGTACAACCTGTGGTAGCACAAACTAAAGAAAAACAAAAGGGAATTACAATACTTCTGTGGATTCTTACAAGTAAAGAGAACATAGCCCTTCAAAGGTTGTGTTCAAAATGACCACCGGCAGCTTCAATACACGCTTCCAGTCTGCTATGGAAAGACTGCTGCACACGTTCTAGCATTTCAGCGGAAATTTCAGAGCAGGCAGCAGTAATACGTCGTTTCATATCATCTGGTGTAGTTGGTACATCCTTGTGTCTTTCAGCCTTCCCCACAGAAAAAAAAGTCTAAGTGGGTTTGATCCGGTGAACGGGCTGGCGAAGGTACAGGTCCTCTTCGTCCATTCCAACGATTTGGAGACAATCCGTTCAGACAAGTTGTAGTACTTCGCGCATTATGGGCTGGACAGCCATATGTTGGTACCACAGATTCCTCCTAGTCTGCAAAGGAACGTCTTCTAGCATGTGGCAGATGGTCTGTCAGGATGCTGCGATACTTTTGCGAGTTCATTGTTCCTTCTATGAACAAAGGGCCTATGAGCTGATGGTTCACTATCCCACACCACTCGTTTAAACTCCAAGGACGCTGGCGTTCCACCTGACGAAGCCAACGGGGATTGTTCAACAGACCAATAGTGCATGTTTCTGCGGTTTACCTGGCCATGATTAGTAAATGTTGCCTCATCACTAAACAAGATGAATCTGGAGTATCATGTCTTAATGCCCATGTACAAAAGCTAACACAATTCTCAAAATCATTTCCATGCAGCTCTTGATGGAGAGAGATGTGATAGGGATGGAACCTATGTCGATAGAGAATGCACAGTACACTTGCCTGACTTATGCCACTTCCACGTGCGATTTACGGGAACTAATTTGCGGATCTACTGCAACGGCAGCCAAAGCATTAATTTCTGCCTCTTCTCCAGGCACTTGTTTGTTTTTGTTACGTTTTCTAGATGTTATACAGTACCACTTTCACGTAATTGGTTGAAGTGGTTGATAAATAATTGCCGAGATGGTTGACGTCTATTAGGATACGTTTCCGCATACACCGTACAGGAACGAACTGCATTCTTCCTACACTCTCCATACACCATGAGCATGTCGGTTTTTTCTGCATTAGTAAACCCCATCTTCCGCTCACGACTTACTGCTTGAACTGTCACAAACTAACTGACCAGAAAGTCGAAATGCAATCAATGAACAGAAAGCACAATGCAAACAAACATAACAACATCGTACCTAGCAACTAAGCTGGTTGAATGGGGCAAACAATTGTCGGGATGGAAGCTTTTCAAAACACGATTTCTCGTAAACCACTTGCACTAGAATCCTGCAACAAAGACCATTGGTACTCTGATGTACCCTACCTTTATTTTGTTGATGTAACTAGGCATTGTTCCATTAAAAAAATTGTATGTTTGCTCAAAGCATACACTTCCTCAGTACTATTAAAATCTGTTTATAAGCTAAATTTACGAGCCCCTGACTACCAATGAATGCTGTGAAAACTGCATATCAGTAGCGCTTTCCATTTCAGAAATATTTGCAGTACAAGTTTTAGGTGATTCATCTGTATAGCGTCCAGTTCTTAAACATTTGACTATCGCTATTCCCTCTGTATCTTTAACGAAATGTGTAATGCAACTATGCAAATGTTTATCTCGATTAAAATGAAGTAGATTGAAAAATAAGTTTTCATAAGAATAGTTTGTATACCCACTAATAGACTATAGAGGATAGAGAAATTCATGTGAATGTAACACAAGATTTTATGTTACAGTCCAGACATATTTGTCTAATGATGTGTCGCATCAGGTATTCTATATTTGGTTCAGTCTGATCTTCAGTACCGTATTTAGGATAGGACAGTTCGTTTACCAACATCATTATACTTTTGCAGTTATTTCAAAGAAGATTAATTACTTTATGTCTTAAAGAAAACTATTGCTTATCCATAATTTCTGTTCTCCAAATGCAACGTTTGATCCTTCAAATATATTATACCGTTCTATTAAATGAATTATATAATATTCGGAATAAATTACCTTTGTGTGGCAAAAAAATGACTAAACGATCTGATTCCGTTTCCTTGTCTGGGCCTAAGGTATAACAGCTGCAGGCTTCAATCACAGTAAAAATCTTGATCCCAGGTTATACAATTGAATGATAAAAATATATCCTGATTTGCAGCACTGCAGTATTTTTAAATTAACAAGCACACTTTAATGCATTTTCAGGAAATAAATTATGCAATGAAAATTATTTTGATTACCTTGAATTAATAGATTTGCATTATTTGTTTATTATCAGAAGTATTACATTAGCACCATGGCCTTTCTTCTCTTTTAAACTTGTGTGTAAGTTGTATAACAAAATTTGCTTTCATAAGTCAAAACCATCGTTATGTTCTATTGTTTTATCACAAAAAATACTAATTTGGTCCATTCTTAACAATTATTATACCATATGTAATGCATTATATACTATGTTATAATTGTTATAGTATGTAGGTTTATTTCTGAGGAAACCCCCTTTAAATGTAGATATTCTCATCCATGTTCGATGCTAGAAATTAGCAGTTATATTTATATTTTTGTAGAATTTTCTAGCAATAAATTAAATAAAATGTATTAAGTTAAATTCCATTACTCTTGGTTCCTCTGCTTCATCTTTCTGATATCCTGTCGATAGCGTTCACCTTGCTCCCCTCTTAAATTTTCTGGAATGCACATATAGGAACGTAGAAGGTGAATTTTCATGCTTGTTCACAACTTCTTGAAGTCTTCTAGCAGGATTTCCACACTTTTATGTGAAACATGAAACCTTTCATGTCATAAAAAATTTTAATATAAGATTAGTAAGATATCCATGCATCAATTTCTCTCTGCCTATCGTCTTCCCAAAAATTACGTTCTTTATCAGCTTGTAGAATCAATTACAATTCAGGTCTTTGAATTATTATTTGATGTGATGAAATTGCATTAAAAATTGCTTGAAGTGAAGCCCAACGCATTGTGTGGCCATGTCCTGTTTGTTCAGCTCTGCAATCACAAAAAGTCAGAAGCCGTCATGTTAAAATTCAGCAGAGCCAGCAGGTCGACTTGTTGGAATTAACACCACCTGGTCGTGGCAGTGAAGGGTATATTTTGTTTCTCCTGTGGAATTATTCCAAAAAGTTGCGAGGGTTGCTAATTGGGTTGACCATACTGTACACATAGTTATGAAGAAATAAACATTAAAATATGCTCGGTTCAAGTTGATACTTTTAAAGATATTCAGACAGTTTTAGTTACCAGATCAAAATCTGAACTGCGTAATTTTATAAATAGTACACAGAAGGGAACCGGCATAATTCATCTCGTCTCATAAGACATGCCTCATTATTTACAATCATTGCTGCGTCAAATTCAGAAAGCATTAATCAAATAGAGCTACATTTTATCTCAGTCAGGAGTCAGCCCTTCAATGAAACCTCTGTAAAGGCTTTATTTACGTATCTGACATCACCCGTTATTTCAGTAGCTATTAATCATCAGCCTAACAACTGAAAGAAAGAAGGAGCGCACTACATACATCGCAATGATAATTGTAAATGAATACATCGGTGGGAGGGAACGGTGTTTAGATGTATTGTTATTAAGTATGATCTACTGTTACGTCAATATAAACTCACTGATGTACTTGCCGTTGCGCCAGGACATTTCTTTTCTAAATATTGTCACCTACTTTCTACAAGAAGCCTAAACTTCCTTTCAAAGCTATTTTGTTAAATTTAAAATTTTGAATGCATTCAATAATTTTTAAACATGTGTCAGTGCCCTAGGGTTATTGCAGTGTATGGGGAAGGTGTTATGAATGATGGAAATGTGTGTAAGTGGTGCAGACTGTTCGATGAAGAAAGAACGAACGTTCATAAGGATCGATCTGGACGGCCTACTGTGATCAGTGAAAAGTTGACACAAAACGTTGATGAGAAGATTCGTGTAAACAGGCGTTTCACTACTGACGAGCTTCATCAACGTTTCCCTCAAGCTTCAAGGTCAGTAATTTATGCAATTGTTACTGACAAACTTCAATACAAAAAAATGTGTGCCAGATGGACTGGCGGCAGAGTTCTTTGATGACGGTATCCAAAAGTTGGTGCCACGACTTAATAAGTGTTTAGATATTAATGATTATTATGTAGAAAAATAAAATAATGTTCATATTTTCATCTTCTATAAAATATTACGTGTGCTATAACAAAATGGTTCTTACTTAAAAAACTTTCCGCGTAATAAATGAAACCTAACTCCTAAGTTTTAGCAGCTGAGCTTGAACGAAGATTTAGGAGAATAAGCATGGGGGGTCCGTATGGCAAAGAGGTGAAAAAAGCGACAAAAATATATATATATACCCAATCAAAAGAAGTCTAACTGACTCAGATTGTAAAATTCAGCCCCTCTAATCCTAGCAAATGGCATAAATTTGAATTAGGGCAAAAAGTCATATACGTATACTTGCCCTTGCCTTACGAACAAAATGATTGTCAGGAATGGCATTGTTTAGATGTGAGGCTGAAAGACACAGAAAATGACTAACGATTCTGGCATGAGAAATATTTTGAAGAGGAAGAAGACTGGATACATATTTTGGCGGAATATACACAGTGTGAGAACCAGAGAAAACTAAAGTCACAGAAAACTTCTCAAGTCTACCTAGAAGGAATTTTTCAAATGTGGCATCTACTGGCTGACCTGAAGAACCGCCAAAAGTGCGCGAAGCCGGATCAAAATTGTTCGACTAATCAAGAGGCAGTTTATTTCTATTTTTCCTTCTTTTTTACTTTCTCTACCCATAATATGTAAAGGAACTATTGCATTCCACCCAAAATTTCGTTACTGAGGTTTCACTGGAGATACACGTTGTGAGCTCCCTTGAACCCCAAAAAAGCATGTTTAGAAGAAATGTCAAACTGTGTGTTTGTGTATCTGTGAACAGCATAATTCAAAAACGAAAAGTCAGTTAAATACCAAACTTGGTATCTAAGTTCAGCATCTTACAAGGATGCGACACGAAGATCTTCAAGAATGCCCCCCCCCACTCAAAACTATCCTTTATTTGGAAAATGTTTAAAAAATTTAGATTTTTTTCAAATACGGCTCTAAAGATTTTGATTAAAATAAGTTATGTTTAAGATAGTTTCATGACAAATGATATGCATATCTTGAATTTTCTGAGAATAGGATATAAAATGCCAGCTCAAATAAAGTCACTAGAGGTAAGGGATTGCTTTGTCAAAATAGTAGCTTTAGAGCTGTAATACCTAGACATTCCAAAGGACGCATTTATAAAATAAACTACGTAAAGACGAGGTATAATAATGAAAGCGAAAGAAGGAAAAACATATTTTTCAAGCGTATATTCAAAACTTCATCTTGAAGTTTCGACGTGCCGTGTGAATGAAAGAAATATCCGAATAAACACAATAAGCGGTGTATCTTCTGTTTTATTATTGTTCCTTTAACTGCAATGGTCGTATCGGTGGCCTTTTAACTTTGGAACATTGCCTATCGGCAGTGGTGTTAACTCTATACTGTTATCAGTGGATTTCTGGTTTTTCATATTAGATCACACACACATTTACACTCTCATTCATAATTCCTGACCCTGGGGAGGATAGAGAATAATCTTGGCTAGAGAAAAATTCCTACCCCCAACCGAGAAATCGAAAACGAGACCCCTCAGAAAGCAGATAGGTGCTCTACCAATTGAACTACGAGGCTTGGTTTGCATTAACCATGATAATGTTAAATAATACCCTTAAAAAGTATTTATTAGCGAGAATGAATAAGAAATGCTAAAGAACAACACTTTGGGCTTCTTTTTAGTTTTTATTCTTTATTTTAATGTATAATGGAAGGAAATAATACACCATATTCCGCCTTAATGCTCTTTATTCCTTATTTTCTTACACTCACTTTCTTCTAATCTTGTCTTTAACTTTTCTTCATTACACATTTTTATATTTTTCAGGCAATCATACATGAGAACATTAAAGAAATTTTACTGATAGCATTATTCCTTAATAGTTTGCAAAGATTGAGAAATGTTTGTTGCTGCTACGTATGGAAAGTCAGTTTGAAGATGATGTATTATATTTCAACTGTTGGGGAGCCGAACTTGAAGTTTGTTTGCAACTGCACGTATGGTACCCGGTTTCCGGTAGCCTTCGCCCCAAGTGTACTTTCAGGTGGCCTTTGCCCCAAGTTTAAAAAAAATATTAACTTTGTAATTTGACTCTTTCTTTAAATATTAAATATATTTATGTTTGCCTCGGCTGCGTCAGTATTATTGTTAGAGACATGTTTCTCTTTGCAGGATGGTGGTGTGACTGAAGAATGTGGGCTTACACAGAATGTAGGCTTACACAGGTTATAATTTTACTTCACTCCTTTTAGTAATGCTTGATACGATTTAAATAACACTTTACTGATATATATATATATATAGAGAGAGAGAGAGAGAGAAAGAGAGCTGTGATATTTTTTATTATTAAATACTTGCGCTTTTTAACACGTAAACTATTTTTGTCTCACACAAAATACGTATTAAATTTCTCGAGAACACATCTCATGTCTAGTTAAAAACACTGTCTACAACCAACGCGTCCAGTTATGAGCACTGTCTACAAGCAACTGACTTGAAGTTTACCGCCACATTTGTAAATTTCTATATTTCAAGTCTATGATTGGCTATTCCTAATCCAATAGAATACCTTCATTTAACTAAAGCTTTTTCTGGTTTTTGATTGGCTATTTTATAAACTGTCACTAAAATTACATTATTGTTGCTCCAAAAATGACTAGTAGTATTTAAACTTTAAAATTTATTATTGCCTCAAGGTTACCTCATTGTTACCTTATTGTTAGCAACTTTTAACTTATTATTCTCTCAGCTCCTACATTATTAAATTACGTAATATATTCACATAACATTATTACACATGTATACAATAATATAAACATATACAATGACTGTTACATACATTTTTTATATATTATTACATACACATATCGCTTTAAGGCGGCTGTTATTGAATTTATATATTATACAATTAGACTGAAATCATTTTAGTGTTAAAAATACTGCCTGAAGATCTAAATAATATTTATGGCAAAATTATGGTATCTCAAGAAAAAATTATTATTATTGATATTATTGCCATCTTCATCTATAAAATTCTTTTTGAACACCAAAATTATGAAGAAATGAAACCATAAAATGGAATCTCCGTTTATCAAGCCAAAAGTGTCAGCGAAATCTAATACTGAACAAAATACTCCCTTGCAAATATTTCTTAAGACAAATTTTGAAAAACATTCGTTTAAACCATTGTATTGAATACATTATACTACACGGAATAAATTGAAACATACAAAGTCTATGACACACCCAGTTTGCATCCTTTTTTATTTCAATTATTCTCTCGGTTTGAAATTACTACCGCAGTAACAGAATACAGGTGAAAACAGACAATGGAAAATATTTGAATACTAGATATGCAGCCGAGTTCGCCCATCGTTGATTGATTCCGAGAACTAGTTTCCACTCACGGTAGATTTCAGTGGAAGCGAATGCAAATGAGAACACGGTATTCAAATACTGGATGTGTATTCAAAAATCTCTCCAGAACTTTTAAGAACCGAAACTTGTACCATTTGCTTTATAGTTAGCCCATTTTATCATTTTTTCATTGCTGTATGCGTAATTTGAAGTAAAATACTTCTCTAATTATGATACTATTATTATGTGTTAACGCTTTCTTGCTTTAGATCTGTCATAGAGGTTTGATGTTTCGTGAGCGATGAGAATATATTCTAATTTCTCTAAGTGCCTTATTACAGCGCAAAAGCCACTTTCAAAACAGACAGTGCCAGTATTTTGAGAACTTCTAATGTTAGTTTTGAAAATCGGAAAATTTACTTTGCTATAATTTCTTTAAACATTCGAATTTAAACCTTATTTTTAAACTGAAACTCAACAAAATATGTTTAAAAGCCTACTCCATAGGATACCTACTACTTCGTATTACTTTTGCTTTTGAATTAAAAAGCAGTTCTGCAAACATTTTAAAAGACATTAAATATAAATAGATGACGTTTACAGTACAGCAAAACTCATGCACAGAAATTCATTCTGTTAGATATATGCAAAATAAAATCAGCTATATATCACAGCTTTTGTAAACGTTTAAGCAAATTTAGTAGTGAAAACGTTAGAAAATAAACTGCCAGAGCTCTTGTGTTTATTTAACACACAACACTCTGCTAACTCAAAAAATTTTAATAATACCTGTATCCAAGGCAAATGCAACTTTATTATATTTCTTTATAGTGAAGCGTTTGTAGCACACAAAAACATGTGAAGGTAGTATATTTTATTATTTTTAATTTCCATGCATTGTGATCATTACAATAGGAGAATTTGAGCAAGATGAAAATTGCTTGCTTCTGATATGTTGCAAACTGTGTAGTGATCTTCATTTTGAACATACGTGACTTTTGTTTATTTCGCGAAATTTCATCCACAACTCCCCTTAACAAATTTAAATTTCTTAATAATAGTCTGGTATGAGTAAGTCTACTGGCCGTCTACATAGCGCTGCGGTAGCGTTAGTGACTGAGGTACTGGAGTACGCTGGTTCGATTCTCGGTCCCGGCATGGGGATTGTTTCCCCGCTGGGAGGTTTGGTATCGGGTGCATTCAGCCTTGTGAGGTCTTTGGGGACCAATTAAGGATCTCTTGAGGGAGATGTAGCGGCTCCGGTCTCGGAAACCGTGCTAGAGTGGCCGGGGTAGGCGGTATACTGATCAAGTCTCCCCTATTGCTGCACTCTACCCAGGAGAGAGAGGATGCAGCGGTCGTTCTGTAGGCCTTGGTCCATTTTCGCTGTCATGCTAGGGTTTTTATTTTATTTTATGTTTACTTTTTGGCGATAGAAGGGCAGTCCAGAAAGTATCGACCATTTGCGTGTTCCCGCTGCTCAGATCGCTATCCGGCTTCTATCTAAGGTCGAATGATTTCCTCGATATCTTTTCTAGTGATGTGCTTTCTGTGAGTGTTCAAAACGATCTGTGTGAACGTTCCGCCGACTCTGAGGTAAGAACTATTGGATTTTTGCATTCTCGGAAGTTGAAACCTGCAGAAATTTACAGTCGACTAAAGGAAGTGTATGGGCATACAATAATGAACGAAATAAATGTGAGAAAATGATGTTAAATGTTCAACAATGGACGAAAAAATGTGAATGACGAAGCTGATCTGGACGTCCGTCACTGATCACAGATGATTTGAAAAATCAATTGAACAGCAAAATCCTACAAGACAGACGTGTAACCCTAGTTGAGTTACATATTTCTTTTCTAAACTGTTCTCGCTCTTTGGTGAAATTGTGACCGAATGTCTTTACTTAAGGGATTGGTAACAGTCGACTACAACACGGGAATTCTAAAGTTCATGGACAGATATAGCAAATGCGGTGATGATTATGTGGAGAAATAAAGTAAGCTTCAGTTTTGTGGGTGACGTGTTCTTTTAAGAAAATACTATACTCTGAATATATAAAAACCATACGGTCGTTATTTCCTGGATGACCATCTACGTACGATCTTGTCTTACCTTATGTGATAGTTTCCGTCATTGCTCCGGCGCACTTCAGCATTGGGCTTACTGTGCTACCTCTATCGTTTTAAAACCAGTTCATTAAGTCTCCACCCTTTACCAAGGAATGCAGTCTTATAACAGATATGGTTTCAAATTCATCTGGTTCTAAAACATTTTCCAAAAAGCAATATCTCTCCTGTGAGCCAAGGTTTCACAGAAGCATATAATGTGCTGGGCTGTTTTAGTTTCTTTCTTAAAACAATTTGCAATCTAAGTTACCCTGAAACACTCCCATCGTGTTAAGATGTCCTTTCACAGGAGCAGGTTCTGCGAGAAATGCAGTAATTGCTCTCAGTTGAAGTCTGTTACATTTAAGGAAGCCTTCAGCTCTTTTCTTACATGGTTTTCTAATAAGTAGTTCACCATGTTTGTTTCCTGGAGTTTTAAGCAGGTTTTATGAAGTTCTACTTTGGACCAGTTCTTAATCACCTCTTACTAAACATCGAGATGTTCCTGGAGCTGGCTATGGCCCAATAAATTATGAAGCTTGCGGGAGTTTTATTGTTGTTGCGCTTGCACCACGTATGGGCGTCAATTTGAAGCAAGGTGTTGGGCCATGATTGGGCGTCGAACTTGCGGAAGATATGTTTCTAGGAATGTTCGCCCCACGTACGGTACAAACTTTCCGGTGGCCTTCACCCCACGTTTAAGAATCAACTTTTTATTTTAATGTTTATTTAAATATTATATATGTATATATACCTCGGCTTCGTCAGTAGTAATTTGCAGAAAATGTATCTCTCAACAGGGCTGTTACGGCTGAAGAACAAGGCTTACACTAATTATAATCGTATTTTATTTTTTTTATTAATCCTTCACATGATTAAATAACACTTCACTGATGCATCCTACTATAGAGCTGTAAGATTATTGTTAATTGCACTTTTAACAGGTAAACTATATATTATTCTCACCGCAATGAATTTTCATGTTTCACACTGAACCCGCACCGAACCGAACTGCTTGGGTACGCTTTCTTGCAGCATCTACCGTTTGAATTTGTACATTTTCTCTATTTCTAGTTTCTGATTGGCTAAGCCTACTCCAATAGAATACTTTATTTAACTTATAGTTTTTCTAGTTTTTTGATTGGTTATTTATAAACTGTTTTAAATATTACATTATCATTCCAAGAACTATCAGTAGCCTTTTTAAACTTACTAATTTATTGTTGTCTCAAGGTTACCTCATTGTTAGCAACTTTCGGCTTCTACTTTGTAATTCTGTTTGCTACGGAAAGCAGCTTGCTTCTATTCTCACAGCTCCTACACTTAAAATACGTAATACATTCACATAACATTTTTATACATGTACATAATAAAATAAACATAATACAATGACTGTAACATACACTTTATATATATTATATTATACACATATTGCTTTAAGGCGGGCTGTTATTATTTTTATATTATATAATTAGACTGATATCATTAAGTGATAGAAATACTCCCTCAAGCTGCTTCTTGTCTTACAAGTACATCAGATTTAGAGCCTTAAGAATAGCTTAGTTATCTGAGAAGATAGAATCTGTTTACCAGTTTAAGCTCTCCTTATGTTTGCATATATGCATTGAATTATAGTATAAACTTCTGTTTCAAAAACAATAGCACATTCACCCAAACGAAAAAAAACAAACTATTTTCACCTTGATCTTACCATGTGCTCCGGATCTTGTTCCTGAGCCATCCTTTGAGGCGTACGTAAACCACATAAAAGTTTTCTCAGGAATTTCCAGAGTTCTATTCGTGCAATATTCAGAATCAGTAATGAACCGGAGTTCTTTATAAAGTGTTTAATTCGAAGTGTATAGTCTGGTGACATTTCTAAAGATGCATCTCTTATGTGTTTCCTAATTCTTAGCATCCCTGAATCTATTAGGAATTGTCAGTTGCTTAGCGTGTTACAGTCTATAGAGTACCATTTTTGCCTCTTTTATTACAACTAAATGCAATGGAATCAGGTACAAGAGTGTCTCTGTTGCTGCAGTAGGAGTTGTCATACCTCTGTAACAGCACTACATGCCGTTCTTTGAACTTTATTTAGTTGATTTTTGGAGCCTATTTGAAGGACCTTAGACTACCAAATCAGCCTCCATAGGTTATCGATGGTATGGTTATCCTAGTATATAACCAATGGCTCATAGCAGGTCTTAGTCCCCATCTTTTACCATGGGTGCGTCTAACTACTACAAAGGTTGTTTTCTAAGTTTTATGCTCTTCTTGAAATGCTGATTCCAGTCCATCTTGGAGTTAAAAGCTATTCCCAAGTATTTGGCTTCCTCAGGCATTTTAAGTTCTTTACCTTGAAAATATAGAAGTCTAATCCCTTTACATCTCGTCTTCTGGTAAATGGTACTGTGACTGTGTTATGAGGACTAATAGTTAAGCTCTCATTCACAACCCATTTTGTCACAGTATTCAGGGCCCACTGCATGACTTCCCTGACTGTTCCTGTGCATTTATCTCGAACAATGATGACAATATCATCGACATAGCCCGTGATATGAAAGCCCAGGTTACATGCTTGAAAAAGTAGCCCATCAACCACCAGGTTCTATAGTAGGGGTGATAACACCCCACTCTGTGGACAACCACTCATAAGCTTTAGCAGCTAGGCTGCTACCCATGAGACTTGTATGAACCATTCTGCCTCTCAGCATGGATTGAACTCACCGATAACAGTTCCATCAATTCCATGTTTCCCTGCAGCAGTAACTATTGCATTAACGGAGGTGATATCAAAGGCGCCCTCAGTATCAATGAAGGCACCAAGTGGCACCTTCTTTTCCTGAATTGTCTTTTCCAGTTTATAAGCAAGCTAAAAACGGTAGTTTCAGTTTATCTGCTCGTACGATAGGCATGCTGATTCTGGTGCAGAGGATATACCTCCAAAGCACCTCCTCTTATATGCCTATCTATTAGCTTCTCAAGAGTTTTGAGAATTATTGACATTAAATGTTTACCCAGGGTCTTAGCCTGGGACTTAGCTAAGGTCAAAGATTTTCCTGGCGTTGGTATAAATACTACCCTAAGGTGTTTCCAGTTCATTGTTATGCATCCTAAGGCCAAATTTGTTGTTATCATTAGGAACAACATTTTTGATAATGCATTAAAACCTCGCTGAAGCATAATGTGCATTATGCCATCGCTTACTGGAGATTTATAGAGTTGAAATGAGAACGCTGCCCATTTTAATTTTTCACATTTGATGGCTTCCTTGGCAATTTCAGTCTGCCCTGGAGGCTCTCTTCCCAGAGAGCTTCAGTCCCAGACTGTCCCATCATCATTCAGGTTCATCAAGTATAATCGATTCAGGGAAATGAACTAGAAGTTCTTCCCATGTCTCCTCTGTTTAGTATATTTTCCATTTTCCAATTTATTGGATAATGATAATAAAGCCTTGTGAATCTTTTCTAAGAGCCTTATGAAGTCTAGCACATTCTGGGGCCGTTTCTATCTCCTCGCAGTGCTTGCTCCAGGAGTCCTTTCTAGCCTTCTTCAAGGCTTAATGTATTCTGTCAATGATCTGCTATAAGCAGTCCATTGTTTGGTTCGTTTCGCAAAATTAAACAATCTGCGAATTTTCTTCCTTTTACTCACAAGGTCTTTATTCCACCAAAACACATTGCTTTTGGCTTGTTTTGTTTAAAGAGGACAGTTATAATTAAATGTTGAGATTATTGCATCCTACAAATGCTCTGCAGGAATTTATAAATCTTCACAGTCATGAATCTTATCGTCTATCTTTCTCAGATTACTGACTTGGTCTTTCCTGTTGGAATCTTAGTCAGTTATTTTTGGATCCCGATAAGTTCTGATTTGTTTGGAAATACAGCTTACTTCAAATTGGATGTATCTGTGGCCTGAACAACTTCCATCCTCAGACACATGCCTGTTTTTTCCCACATAATTGGTTGCTAAATTTATGTCGATAACTTCCTGCCTTCTTGTAGTAATAAAGGTAGATCTATTAGTCACATTCAGTATCTCAAGATTACTCGATATAATAAAGTTATAAAGAGACTCGCCTATTTTATTTATATCCATACTCCCCCGCATAATGTGATAGGATTTAGCATCATAACCAATTACCAATTGTAGTCCCTAGGAAAAAGAGGCGGCTCCCAGCTGTTCCAATTCCCTGGTAGGAGGTAAAATGACATCATCATAAGGAAAGTAGACTGATCCGAGTATGAGCACCCTCGATACACCCACGTTGATTTTACTCTGACTGCCGTAAGGTGCCTGGAAGAAAGATTCATTAACATCAATATATTTAAGTGATTTTAACTAAGATGTGCGATGGTATACTTGTTAAGTTATTTAATTTGTTGGGCCCCACGTTTGGGAGCCAATTTGCGATGTTATATTTGTAATGTTTGTGTATATTTGTTTACTCCACGTGGTGAAGCCATTTTGTGACGTGATTCTTTGTTAGGTTTGTTAGCTCCATCTTGTGTTAGCAATTTGCGGCAGTATTAGTGTTTGTTTGAAAGAATGCTAATGTTATTTTATTTAATTTTTGGTTCACTGTCCTCCGGCTAGCTATTATCCTTTTGGTCGAGCACTTCTCTTTATACAGGTTGTGTAAATGGAAAGGAATCTTTTATCCAAAGATAACACTGATGAGGGAATTTGTTTTACACTTTTTATTGTCGAACACATTCACTATCACATTTACACATTGATCTTGACACTCGCCAAACTGAAACTGTTATAATAACTTGATTACTGATCACTTTTAATTCGCGTACTTCAACCTTTTGTATAATTAACTTTACAACACTTTAGATTTTTCATAACTCTGCTACGCGTAACTTGCAAATCGATAGCCGACATGTACTGTACAAATATTTCTGCTGGACTGAGGCGACGTGTAACGTACAAATGTTTTCGACGAACTGACGGACTGAAGGCGACGTGTAATGTACAAAGAATTTTGATGAACTGACGGACTGAAGGCGACGTGTATTGTACAAAGATTTTTGATGAACTGACGGACTCTACCTCTAACCTAGCCCTTTTTATACTCCTACACCCCGATATGCCTAAAGATTATAACTGAACTGCTATTGGCTAACAAAACGCGCCAACATTAGCGTCTACTTTTATATCCAATGAAAATTATGAATACATATGCTTTAGGGAAAATGTTCCAGCAAATTCTAAAGAAAAACGCGCCAACATTACGTAACTTCCTCGTCTCTAATAATGAAAACAGCTCACCCCCTCGCTGCATTATTGCACGCTATTATTGTCAGTTTGAGTAAGGCAGTATAAACTTACTTCTCAACAATAATTACAATCAACAAACATCTCAAATCAATGTCACATAATAATACATATTCATACTATAATCACTCTTTACATTTAAATAATTTGTGATACAAATTACTGCATCATATGCAGGCTCTTGGAGTCTTGTCGTTTCTATTATAAATCAATTTGCCGCCACACTCCTTAAGACATTTTATTTACCCTTTTGTAACACCAGGGTTCCTGAATAAGTGCCACATCACAGGTCTTCATCTTCACACAGAGGGCAGCAGATGCTGCTCTGCTGCGTTGAAAATTTACCTGCAGTATCTTCATCACTCCTTTGAGTGGAGAGAGTCTCTTGAAATATAATCTCGTTTTTGCAATGCCTGCAGTCAGATCCTCTACAGATGTTTCAGAGAGGTTTTGTGTTGTTAAGTCTTCTTCTATAGATCCTTGAAGAGTTATATGGTGTCCATTTAAAGTCCCACGAGTATGGAGGAAAGACAAGGCTGGATACTCTGGGAGGTCGCCTGGTATCCCAGAGGCTCCGTTAGTGAGACATCTCCCATGTGCCATGCGCCCCTTCGGCATGGAAACACATAACACCTTGGGGTTGGGGAGTTGGTTATGGTCTCTTATTGGTTATTCAGAGACAAGTCTGTCCCGCTGATCAGGTCCCGGCTATCCACCACTTGCCGACGCGTCCAGTACCCACTCAAGGCCAGCTGTAATGGTTTACGGCCTGTTAGTCCACTCCAGAGGCCCCCTGCTACGGAGTACATATAGTGATTGTGATACGAAGTTTCTGTTAGGTTCATGTTTTATTGGAATACTGTAGTAGTTCCTTTTTAATTTCAATACTTATTTTCCGAAATTCTGCTCTGTTTACAACCTTGTAACAAGGGCATCAAAGTGTAAAAGACGTGTGTCACATCCATTAGTAAAAGAGAAAAAGCGCCTGGCTTATGGTGAGGTAAAGATAATGCTGAAGGAGTAAGAAGCAGACGAAAAGCATATTAGACGTTAAATATAACACAAGCTTAGAAAAGAACGAGTATCAACGTGTTGAATTTAAGCTTGAATTAACCTCAGCAATAAAACTGAACGGATGCCATTCACGTTATTGTTAGCAACTTCTCATGTGCACTTCAGTAACAACATTACCGCCCTCTTCTCAAGAAACTTCTCTTTCAAAGTCATCGTTTAGTCTGTGAATGGGGAGTGTATCTGATAACTCTTTGAACCATTTCATCAAATTCAATTCACTGGAGAGAAGGCCAGCGTTATCACTTTGCAGATGCTATCTTCCTCCGCCTGACCTCTCCTTTGTACAGACTACTTCACTCCGCCTAGTGGACGTTCCCTTACTGTTCTCCTAGTTTTTGTGCTTCGTCCGTTTTGACTCAGCTCCATATTTGCTGCTGAGTTTGTTGATATTTTTCAGACTATAATATGCTCCTGCTACCTCTATCCTGAAGTAAAGTAGCTTCCGTTAAATATTATTGGTTAATCATTTTGGGGCCACGTGCTAGCAGGTACAACACGCGCTTCCATCATTTCTCTTTTGCAGCCTACAGCCAATAGGAATTGCTGTAAACGTGGATCTGTTTACCTCTAAATTTGATTTAGAGAGAGAGGACGAATATAGAACTATAGTATACTTTCGTTATTGACATATAGACACTTATATATGCAATTAATTTAAAAAAAGAAGCTGTAATGAATGTTAGGCGTTCACGGCCGGCGTCACGAAGGTGACTAATCTCCGGGTTTGTAAGCCGTGGTCTAGAGTACGGGTTTTCCGTATTTTCTAGTGAAGTACCATCACAGTCGGGATATTAGATGTACCATTATGCAAATTTTACGAGGGAAATGCATGATTTTCTTGTGCAATGGACAAAATATACATTACTTGTAATTATAACAATACTAGTAATTTATTCAATTGCTTCTTATAATTAGGTATTCATTGGAGAAAAAACAGTCCAATCCATTCCTATTCAACGGATTGTTCTGTGAAATGTCTTAAAACGAATTTTGTGTGGGTTAGAATATAGTTTTCGGGATATGTTATCTCAAAACGAATTTGAGTACTCCTTGTAGTTTACAGAAAAAAGTGAGTCATTTGGGGAATTGAGTGTCGTACCGGCATGCTGCCACGATAGCTCAGTTAGAGAAACGGTGCGGAATAACCGAAGCTTAGTGTTCAAATACAGGCTATGACATTGACTTTTTCCGTCTGATTTTACTTCTCTAAAAATAATTTAACTCCACTGCTTTCTTAACTATAAATGCGTCTCGCAACTAAAAGAACCAAAAACTGTTTCCCATTGTTGCCTGATTGAATGTATTCGAACTTTGCTCTGTAATTTTTGTAGAATTGAAATTGAACTTCTGTATTATTTTTGTACATATTACACAAAAATGTTTATGTTAATGAAATCTATTATTTTCCTATTATAGTAGAAGTGTGAAATATTTTTGTTTGTGAAATAAATGTTAATTTATCTAATTTGCTAAAACGTTTACGTACCATCCGGCAGTAGTTTACGTACTCTCAGTGGTACGTGTACTCCAGGTCCAGAGGATCTCGAGAGACCCTGCGTTTCACCAGGGGACTACACTTGGCATCTTCAAAATTAGATCCGAAGCCTGCAAACTATGGCTTACACAGACTTCGGATTTATCTTTGAAGATGTTAGGTGCAGTCCTTGGCGAAACGACGGGATCCTCTAGATCCTCTAAACCACGGCCTAGAAGACCGGATATTCTCACCTATAAGGGGATCTGTTCACACCAAATAACTGGTATTACACTTAAGGGAATTATACCCTATTTAATGACAAAGATGGTGAACAATTTTTGGGGAAAGGGCTTTAAATGTTCCTTGTTGAATCAGAAAGGATACACATTATTCAGGCCTACTTTGAATCTGTAACATATAATAATGAAGGTATTTTAATGTAGTTTACGGGTACCCTGATAGGTTAATTCATTTTTCGGAGGTGATGTTCTTGAATATCGTTGCATCACAAGAAAAATTTCAACAAATATTAAGGTACATGTATACTTTTCTGGATATTCTTCAAAACATAAATATTATTTTCTAGTACAAAACCACTCAGTTAAGTAAAACCTGCAATGGCATAAAATTAATTAGTAATAAATTAGCATTAAAAGCGACAATCCCATGTCAATAGGTAAAAGAACTCCTGCGGGAAGAAATTCCGGTACACCGGCGGCACTGATATGATCCTGGTAATGTTAGAGAACAAAATATTTATTTAAGAAATTAAAATTAATTATTACACATTATAATGGTCTTACTCAATGTAGCAAGCTAGAGGCAATGAATACAGGCGAAAGGACTTACAACGGTCTACCATTCAGACTGAAAACATGTGTTTTATTATTATAACATTATATATAAAGATAGACGAAAATGTTATAATAAAACTTACCCAGACTGGTGTAATTATTAATTTACATGATGTACATTATTTCAAGTACATCCTGTATAATCAATTATGTACTAGTCGAATAACTTAATTCTGAGTAAAAGTAAATTAGCAAATTGATATTTTTAAACAAGTTAATTGGATTATTTGTGAAAATGTTTGAAATGATGAGTCTATGTACTTTATTTGGTTTTAAATTCCATTGCTCTAATTTTAATACCTCACAAGTTATGGGACTTTATCTTAACATGCTAATCATGCATGCCCTATGCAATCTTCCCTTATATCTCTTCCTTCTTGGTGCATTTTTTTAAAATTTAATCTGCAACGTTCTTCTTCTTCTTCTTCTTCTTCTTCTTCAACGGATTACCCTCCCCTTTGTAGGAGTTACACCCCCAAGGACTTACAAGCCAATGCGATGAGTTAGTAGCCTGTCGAGGAGCAAGCAAATTCTGGATCACAGCATATCCAGGATGGCTGACCAGCCCAATGCCTGGTATGGCGGTAAAGAAGGAAATGAATGCAGTGACGAAGGGGATGTTAGGAAAATTCGCATCCCGGCAATCGCCTAGCGACCGGGGAAAACCGCGAAAAAACTTTCGGAAAGATGGTCGGGTTTGAACTCGGGACCTCTCGAATTCGGGTCACAGATGTTATCTACCGCCTGAGCCATCTCGCTTGGTTATTTGCAAAGCTCTAGGGAAATAAATATCACATAAGTTTTAAAAGCATTCAGTTCTACATTTTTAAGTATAAAGCAAAGCCAGAATGACGTAATATATATTTTTAAAAAGTGATGTCCGAAAAAATAGTAATAATCTTAGTAGGGGAATAATTTCATACGTTCCTTTTATAGTTTCTTCAAAGGGTACCTGAGGCGAAGGATGTACTACATCCATGAAAACAGTCGATAACAAGTTTAGCCTGAAATATTCGGAAGGAAATCCTCATTAAAAGAGTTATAGCAGCCAAAATAACGCAGTGAAATTCTTATTTTTCACTTTATTAGCCGCATAACGTTTTGAAAATTGCAATGATATTTCAGATTTTTTTGCGTGTGGTATTTACAAAATTATTTTCCATGCATTTAATACAGATTTCCTTTCTATAGTAGTTAAAATTGTGGTAAAAATGTGTTTTGAGTTGTTGGAGGAAAAACTATCAAAGTCAGAAATCATAAAACTGTGTACTAAGCTTTCTCATAAAGGCCTCAATTTTTACTTCATAAATTTATTTTTCGGCTATTTTGAATCACATTTTAGTGAAATTGTGAGGTGTTGTATCAAAATTTTCTCCACTAAATGCTTATAACTTTTTACTCTCCCAACTGTTTACCTATGTAAGTAGAGAAGTATTGTATCCCATCCAAAAATTTGATACCGAGATTTCACCGGAAATACACATTTTGAAACTCCTTGAATAAAAGGAAATGTTTTTAGAAAAGGATCCAGGTGTGTGAGTGTGTCTGTTAAGAACATAACTCGAAAACGAAAAGTTCGTTAAATACTAAACTTGATATTTAAGCTCAGCATCTTCCAAGGTTATGACACGAAGATTTTAAAGACAATCTCCCCACCCCAATCTACTCTTTACATGTAACATTTTTCGACAATTTTGATTTCTCAAAAACGGCTCTGACGACTTTGATTAAAATAGCACATGTTTAAGATATTTTCATTGCAAATGAAATGTAGGCCTTGAATTATGTGGGAATAACCTCTGAAGTCTTCAGTCTGCATAATCCTTGCATAATTGGTAAACCGTAAGAAATACACAAAAGCTTACTCCACCAAAAATGCAGATCCCATTAAAGTAAAACAATTTATGTCAAATAAAATTTGTTTTTGCGGAGTTGACCATTTCCGAGATATTTCTTTTTATGGGTTTGAATTTTAAAATAAATAAACTTTTCTCAAATAGGAAGTCGTTATTGACTTTTTCTCTCCCAGTCATGCAAAGAAAATGAGTTTGAAAGCCATCACATATTGACCAGCCCTTAAAAGATTTGACAGTCCCTTAAGCCAACTAAATTCCCCAAACACACAAACTGTAACATAATTTGTTCCTCTTACAGTTTGAAAATGAGAACCTTCTCTGTGCTAATACGGTTGCTACAATTTTTTAAAGTGGATATGAATGCTTTGTGGAGTGTCCGTATGTTGTGGCACCAAGTTTGTATGATTGTGAACCGCTAACACTTGAAGATTTAATAGGAAGATTTTCAGGAGATTCCTCCTACAACTAGTATCCCTTTTAATGGAACTGATTATAACCGAGCGAGGTGATGCCGCGACTCGCATTTGGAACGTTCCAGGTTTGATCACCGGCGACCGCCCACTCTGATCCATGGGTTTTTCGTGGTTTCCCCAGGATCGGCAGGCGAATGCTGGGGTGGTTTCTTTTCTACCAGATTTCCTTCCAATCATTTTCCTTTCATTCCGTTTCTTTCTCATATTTCAGCTGTGCTTCTAGGTTTCGTGGTATATGAAGTTGCCGGACAAATAGCGTGGATGCATGCTCAATGGAAAGAGTACTCTCCGTGGACACCAGAGGGCTGCTTGATTGGTGGGTCGTTCATTGTCCCCTCTCGGCGGCTCCAGTAGTGGGACGCGTCCTCAAGCTTGGAAATGTTAGGGACTTCCGCACGTCTCTGTGGCCTGTAGCCTCCTGTGGTTCATTCACCTCATCCCTTCCTCCTGGGGGCTGGTAGAACAATAGATCTGTGTAGGCCGCGGCGCGCGAGTTGCCCCCTTCCTTTGAATCAGCTATACCTATAGAACTGATTATAAGGATTTTGATTAAAATGTCAAGTTTAAGGTATTATCATAAGAATAAAATGCATATTTTGAATTTTCAATAAAGAAGCTGAAATGTGTTCTTTATTTCATCCAGGTTTTTACTTTTGGGGAACAATAAATGAAACTTTAAGGCTTTCTGCAAAAACCAAAAAAAAAAAAAAAAAAAAAAAGTGACCCTGATTAAAGTAAAAAATGTACGTAAAGTAAATGTATTTTTGTGGAATTAAGTATTTCGAAATCTCCACTGGTTTATACGCTGATGATTCGGATTTATGGACATTTCAATAACGGCTTGCTATATGACACGGCAGGAAATGTGTTCCTGTATATTGAGAATTGTATATTAAGCATTTTATTGCAGCAACGCCCAAGTATGTCACTGACATGCTCCAACGCTAAGCTTGCCAGATGCTCAGCACCCTTAGGCTCGAAATGGAATTCCAATTAGTGGCATTGCATCTCCGTGAGTCACTAGCAATGACACTATTACCTTCCCCTTCGTGATATGAATCGCCAGACCTTGTACTTCAAGGATTCCTGTTAATTGGTTTGGAATTAAAATGGCTTACTTCAATTGCAAACAAACTGAGTAAGCTGGCTTTCATTTTACAGGACAATAATATCTGGCATTACCATTGTATGCTCCACATTAGATGGGTCATGCAGAAACCCCAGTTGTAGTGACCAAAATGACCAATGTGGATATCTGGCATTTCGACCAAACTGAGAATGATGAAAGAAAACTGAAACCCGTCTTTCCCTTACAGAAGCGCTTTAAGGATTAACCAGCTTTAATATTTCTGTAAGGACATAGGGACGTGAAATTTCTTAATTTGATTTCCATCCTTTCTGGCTGGGCTGCAAGAAGACTGTTCTATAAATTTCTATTATGTCTTTAGTTACTAGATACTTAATATGATTGCTTGTTTACGTTATAGATAGTTAATGGTATGCCATTTGACGATTTGATAAACCATTTCAGGCTTAAAAGTGAAAAATGAAAACATGGCTTAGCGTGCGTGATCCTTATTGAAAGGATGCATAGGGAAGGGAAAACTAGCCAATTCTAATTGCCATGTTCCGTATAACATATAACAGTACATGTATAATTGAGAAAAATGATGAAGAAGGGGTGTGAGGGTAAAATTGTTACCGGCAATGACACGATGGACGCAATTAAAATGCAAACTACTTATACTGTAATTTTAATGGTCATCAAAATAGCCGTAGTTGTTTTATTTATTATTTAAGTTAAGTTTTCAGCACATATACGTTTTTTATCATTTCTATGGCTCCCTTTAACTGCTATGTTCATATGGGGGATTTGACTGAAACATTTGGCGGTCTTTTTACTCTTTGAACTTTTAGGTAAGGTTACTGTAAGTTTTCGTCGGATTTAACCTATTTTCACACGTATATTCACTCTCACATTCAGACTTCCAGATCTTATGCGGGGTAGGGAATAATCCTAATTAAAGAAAAATTCACACCAGCGGCCGGGAATAGAACGCGCGACCTTCGGGTGAGATGTCAGCTCGCTGACCACTCGACCAGGAGGCAGTCAAAAAGCACATATTTGTGCAAAGTAGTTGTGGCCTTTACCATATAATATATGAAATGGCTATGAAACGCATTTAGGCATTCGTCAAGTGGCAGTTCTCAGGTACGTTGATTGACTGGTATGGAACACGCACACACACAAATTGTTGTACTCTGGACATATCGAGAAAAATTCATTGGAAAACAAGCTCAACCGCTTGAAGCAGTTCTTTTTCGATTGAGATACGAACGCAACTTTATTTTTCGACTCCTATACTGCGTTCATTTGTGGTTAGAAATGTGTATCGAAATGGACTTCATTTCGATACAGATTTTCATTTGGATGCAAATTTCCGCGCTTGCGCGCTGTCCTACTCAGAGCCACTGAAAAGCAGTTTATTCAATAATATGAATTTATATTAACTTTATTCACTGTTTTAATTCTTTACAATGAAATTCTAATAAATCTCTGTTCACATTTTACAAACGTTTAGTAACAAAGACTTTAAAAACACAAAATTTAACTGTTACCTACTTGTTAATACACACATTTTATATGGTGCAACTTGCAAAGGTAATTTCTGTTAATGATCTCTTATGAAACTTAGTAGAAGTAGATGGTGAATTTATATTTATTTGAGTGTTTTTATTTTCTATGGACTTTGGTATTGTATTTGAGATCTTTAGTTTATTTTCAAGAGATTCAGCTATATAACCCTCAGCTACTGTTGTGGATTTCCTACCACCATGACGTGCTTTTTACAGATTTGGTAATACTTTCCTGTTAC
Organism: Deroplatys truncata; assembly: GCA_030765065.1. Classification (NCBI taxonomy): domain Eukaryota; kingdom Metazoa; phylum Arthropoda; class Insecta; order Mantodea; family Mantidae; genus Deroplatys; species Deroplatys truncata. The sequence continues at coordinate 179,057,957 of CM060990.1, read as the reverse complement.
TGTGAACACCTCGTGATGTATTTGTTTTTGTGTTGGAGATAGTAAAACTAGTAACGTTGATTCTAAATTCTTCACATCATCAAATTTTAATTCGTCTAGCTCATGGCTTCGACATGTTCCCATTACTCCGAATATTATTCGGAGTAATGGGAGCATGCTACATGTAACAATGTCATGTATTTATCAAATAATCTTTATAAAGGTATTTATTATTACGAAAACAGTTATATTTACATAACTTTATCAGTAGATACGTATTGTCAGGTGCTTCATCAATGAAGCTTTTAATTTAATTTGTCGAAAATGTTTTTGCCTTTTTCCCTCTGTACCCTACCGATTTCTTTTTTAACAGGCAATACAAAATTTTATACTTGGATATATCAGTTCCATGTTTTACATTCAGAGTAGTCTTCAATACCGAATAATTTGTCCACAAGGTTGCGGATTTTATTGTTTTTGACATGTATTTGAAGTAAACTATGAGCACATTTTCTGATAATTAAATTACATTTTTACTTGCTCGCCAAACCATGAATTTGTCATACAACTTTTCATAAATTTTCTTTTCAGGAAGTAAATTCTTTATCACATTCCTCGCCTCCTCCTGGATATCAGAAAATGTGGAATTAAATTCCACCTCTTCAAATTCACTAATAAACATTTCTCTCTCCATCTTGCAGAATCAATACCTGCGACCCTGAATCGATATTCACTTGTTATCGAAGCGCATCTAAAATACGTATCGAGAAATTGGTTTATCACATTTCTATTTCCTTTCGTATATATCTAAATATGAAATATATATTGTATATCTAAATGTCATAGAAAAACTATTGTATGCAACTCTCATACCTATAATGGTTATTAAGACGCTCGTGAAGTTTTCGAAGCGAGCTCGCTTGCGTCGAAAGTTATTCGTCACTCGCGTCTTAATAACTCCCATTATAGAATAGTTGCACAAATAACTATTCTGCGGAATAAGCACATAACACTCATTACAAAATGTTGTGATGAATAAACATAATGGTTCATGTGCCATTATACGCCAGAATCTCAAATTGAATATAACTATATAACAGGGACATTTGCTACGTTCGCTTAACAGTGCTATTCAAGCAATCCTTGGATTATACCGGTCTTCAGATTTATTTATTCGTCCGTTGCCGCCAATCGGTTCTCTGAGCATGACGTCAATACTTTGAAGCTAGTTTATCACTAGTGTCTCTAGCAGAGGACTAGTTAAAGATGAGTGGAAGGGGTGAATATCTACAGCTTCGGGGTCACCTTAGTGAAATGGGGCTTGTATCGTACCTTTCCAATATTTACATTTGGAACTTCCTTTGCTTGCGGCTCACAAATTCGTAATCTCAGCATGTATGCTGCTAGGGAGCTCAAATAATTGTACGGGTTTTGTAGCGTAGAGAGTCTCGGCTTTAATGGCACAATATTAACGTTTTTAATACAAAAAACTAAAGTAATCTTTTCAAATATTTTAAGCATTTTTAAATACTTTAGTTGTTTCTCCACTTTTTGTTAATAAAAAGCAACCGTTTTTTATCATGTTTTGTCTCTGGACTTGATGAAATTCTGGGCAAGAACGATGAAAATCATTCACACAGCGGTGAATATCGTAACGGCAGACTCCCTCTCGTATGCTTGCATTTCGGAAGTAGTAATCAACCATGCAAATTCTGTGATCGGTAGCCACTTCCATCGGGTGCAAAGAACGTACAAAATGTGCTAGTGCAAAACAGTTCTGCACCACCGCAGTATATCAATCTGTTTACGAAATCGGAAACCCATGCTGTCCGAGGTTCAATTCCGCACCTCCCCTTTGAGATAAGGGGCTCGCTCAACTAATAAGGATGTCATTAATTTAAACCGACTGCCGATAAAGCCGAATAAACCTGACCCGTTATAAGGTGAATTAGCGAATTTTTGGTGGTTAATCGTTGCGATTTGCAACAAATCGCTTAAAGGACTGTTTATCGAAATTAATTGGTCTTTTTACACAGCAGTGTTAATCGAATCAACAATGATGTTCTTTCAAACCACCCTTAGTCTTTAACCGGAAGTACAATTTTGTTCCTTTTCTTAGAAGCTCTGCTTGATAAACTATGGCCATTCTGAAAACTGTACCCCATTTCTATCTTGGTCGAAATCGTTTCCGTTGTTATTTCTGGAAGTAACGTTATTTTGTCAGTGTCGTTTTACAGCTCTCGGAAGGTAGGTATGCTTGTTAGAGCACGGTGGGGAGGCTGAAGTAGCCTCGAAAACCTTGAGAACTATGCCGAAGGGGGCATTCCTCCCCAGCAAAATCATCGTTGTTGGCAAGTTGGAAGGAGAGAAACGAAAACGCAAAACTAGCGGATGTCAACACAAGCAAGATCAGCCGCATGAATTCAATTCTTCATCTGGTTGGCCCCGTAGCTCAGTCGGTAGAGCACCTGCCTGCCAGGCAAGGGATCCCGGGTCCGATTCCCGGCTGGAGGTGGGAACTTTTCTCTAGTCAAAACTATTCCCCATCCCCCCCAGAGTCTGGAAGTATGAATGAGAGTGTGAATGTGTGTGTGTGTGTGAGTGTGTGCGTGTGTGTGTGTGATCTGATGATTAAAACCTAAAAAGTGCAAGAAACCCAACGATAAGAGAATACGAGTTAACACCATTGCCAATTGGCAATAAGTTCCAAAGGAAAGGCCGCCGATAAGACCAATGTAGTTAAAGGCGGGGTGTAAATAGAACTATAAATAATTCTTCACCTCCGGTAGTTTATATAATGAAAACTGAAACCACTTTCTCCTACTCTAAAACTTTAAAACTACCGTTTTAAACCGTATATGTGTGGTGCATAGAGCCTTTCGAAACATAATAGTGTTCAGTAGTCTTTCACTCCAAAAAGTTGAAAACAAATGTTTGCTGCAGACCTCATTCAGCAAACATTCCTAATCGAACAATAAAATCACTTTTAACATATGCTGTTATATACTATTTCTTTAGACAGCCCTGATTATTAAATTATAAAGCATCTATCTGAAATTTGTATGAAAATAGTAGTATACATTCGGACATTCGCAATGGTGATCTCAAGTCTGTTGTTGTTTGGCCTTCGTTGTTATTTGACTTTCATAGCACCAGTGCTGACAATATGATAACTTACACAATCATAACATTCTATGATATATAGAAGGCTTTCGCAAAAATAAATCAACAAGCTAAGTGTAATAATAATGTATTAATAAACATACATTTTATTTACTATTTCTTCTGGTTCTGCCGAATCCATTTCCTGGTCATTCATATAATCCGCTTTTACATTAATCTACATAGGCCTCCTCTTAATAAGCATATTATTTACTAGTAAACCTTGGTTATCCTTTACATTGAGATACGGCTTAATCAAAGAATAATTTTTCCACAGTGTTGAAGATTTCCATGTTTTGCACTTTTCCTCAAAGAATGCCAACAACACATGTTTACTGGAATTATTTTGTAGTTTATTACCTTGCACCATTGAAAAAGTCTATTGTAAACAATGTCGTACTGTTTCCTCAACTTCTTTGGTAACAATACCAACGTAACGTTATCCTCTCCACAGCTTGCAAAATTTCTTCTGGTTCTGTCGAATCCATTTCAGAGTCTTTCAAATAATTTGACCTTGTATTAATCGACACAAGGCCTCCTTTTAATATAAATAATTTTCATGCCAAGAAACAAGGGTGTTAGCAATGGAGTGTTATAAAATTGTTATTTCACCGAATGTTATAATCTACAAATTCTAGTATTAGCGGTTGGTATTAGTGCCAGCTATTTAAAAAGATATTTTCTTATAAAAACAAAAGTATTTGGTTTTTAAAGCTGACATGGTGGAAGCAAATAAATCTATACTAATTTCGTGTTTATTAAAGCAGTAATTAGTAGGTGGAAAATATAATAATAAAAAATAAAGGAGATTGGATATGAAACTTCGGAATTCTTGAGCGTTGCTTTCCAGTTTTATCATCTGGTACAAAAATATTTTTAGACAGTCGGAGGTAAAAGAAGCGCTTTTAACAGTAGAGATGGGATGGTTCAGGCGGTAATGTCTGTGGCCCGTATGCGGGAGGTTTTGGGTTCGATTCCAGGCGACCGTCCACTCTGACTAATGGGTTTTTTTTTCGGAGTTTTCCCGGGACGTCAGGCGAATGCTGGAGTAGTTTCTTTCCGTCCCTGAATTTCCTGTCCCTCCATTTCCTTCCATTTCATTCATCCCGTTTGGTCTGTTTCAGGGTTGGAAGTATCGGCGATGGTATTTCGGTGCAGCGTGGCTGGGAAAAACTCCGTCCTTCGGCCTTTGCCGGGGGATAACGACCGCCCCTTGGAGGACGTTGGACCCTGTGTATGGGCGGGTCCCCGGTCTGTCTATCCGATTGCCGAGGCGTCTCAAACTGTAAACTGTAGGGACCTGTCATCGCTGTGCCTCACTCCTGGTTTCGGTCGCGCGGCGTCTCCCTTCACCTCATCCCTCCCTCCCGGGGGCGCTCCCTTGTAGGGCGTCGGTACAATATCCTTATTCCTGGATCGGTGTCGAATCCCTTTCGCTTCACAATCCATTCCACTCAAATCCAACGGTAGATGATATTAATTAATATGAGAAACTTGCGCCACTGAGTGTTATACAAATTATAACATGTCCTGGCAGATGTGAAGATTATTATCCAAGAGGCTTGTATTGCTGATGTAATGGAGGGTAATTTGAATCCAATAATTATGGAATCTGAAGAAGTAGCCGAAAGTTTACAAGCAGCAGAGAGAGTGGCATTAGAATTTCTGCCAAAAAAGTTAAGGAAACCAAACAAATAGCATACAACAGACTTCTCCAATGGTACAAGATAAGAAAGTATAAATTAATTATAGTGAAAATCTGCTGTTAGATATTTTGAAGATAAAGCCAAAACCTGGATATATTCAACGCTGTGGGCAAATTACTCTGTGATCAAACTGTGCCTCAATGTCAAGGACGACAAAGACATTAGTAAACGTTACTACTAATAGCGTTCTTGAAATGGATGTCTGAAGGTTAGAAGTCGGATTATTCTTACAGCCTTCTTTATGTATAATGTTCTTTTCTAGCTCAACGTATTGTTAGTACTGATACTTAAAAGAAATGAGTGACCATCAACCCATACTGAGCATAACAGTTAAAAAGAATCAAATTCATAATCAATAATTTTCGTTTAAATATTGACGACTGTCTAAAAAAAATAGTGAATGACACGCATGTTCAAAGCAATTTTATTCTGCTCGTAGGATTGCTCACTCGCTACGCTCGTTTCCAATCATTTCTACCAACAGAATAAAATCTCGCTTTTAACTCTTGTATCATAAATAACTATTACTCCATGTGATGCATGTAGATCAAATGTAGCTCATTGGGCTGTAATGAAGAAGTTCGGGACATTATGAGCGAAACATCATATTCGACCACAACATGAGGCAGCCATATCCAGAAGTACAGCACATCTCGACGACACAGACCGTGGAAGCCTACGCACCTTCACATTTGTTGGTTTCCTGGATAAAGTTTGATAGCCAATTAAGAACGGAATTCACGATGTATTAAAGTGAATGATATGATTTATAGACAGCTATCCGAAAATAACTGTCCCAGGTCATTTTCCATTAAGACCGCTTTTTTGAAATTAGATAACATGTTCCATATACTTTTTCTCTTAGAAACAATTGCTATCTATTTTCAGTTTCGTTGGTCAGTTGATTGAAGTAAACGTAAAGGTAAAAGTACGTATCATGGAAGGGCCTGCGGAACCAGGGCAGAGCACCGCAAGTAGGCCGTAACGGCCCTTTCTGCTTCCCGTGACCCCTGGGAGGGAGGGATAAGACGAGAGACTCAAAGGGCGACCAGATCCGAATGTCGACGGGCACAAACATGAACGGGGTCCCTAACATTTCCAGAAAGAACGCATCCGACGCCGCCCGGTCCCTGCCCACAAGGTACCAACCTCCGAGGTCCGCGGGACGGAGCTCACTCCGAGGAGAGACTGAGTGGTACCGTAGCGACGCCAGGGAATATACCTTTACCGAGCGCAAGCCACAACCCAGCCGCAACCCGCCGCCTGGTTCTATAACCCTGAAACGGATGAAAAGGAAGACGATGAGTACAGGAAATGGGGAGCAGGAGAGTCGTGGTAGAAGATGAACCACCCCAGCATTGGCCTGTCAACCAGGGGAATCCGCGAAAAGTCCATGGGTCAGAGTGGGCGATCGCCGAGATCGATTCCGGACCTCCCGGATGCGGGCCACAGACGTTGCCGCCTGAGCCATCTCGCTCGGTGTTGACTGAAGTACTGAACAACACCGGCCAGCATTTTAATGCGTTGCTTACCAGAGTTCGTATCCTAGCCCTCAGATCTATAGCAAATGTCGGCTGGGTCTACGTAGAGTAAACGTCGTGTGTGGAATTTGACGTAGTGCTCTGGTGAAGCATGGTGTTTTGTATTACATAGAAAGCATCAGTGCATTTTTATTTAATTTTTCAGTTATTTTAACTTGTACTAATATCAATATATCTCAATATATGTCGAAATGTAGACCAGAAAATTTAGGGAATTATCAAAACTAAAAGTTTGTTGCAGTCTTACTTCACCTTGCCGCAAACTGATTTTAAAGATGCCGGCGTCTCTAAGAGCCGTCAGGGTTATAGGATTCAAAGGAGTGTGTACTTTGCCAAAAGGATAGGCCGAAGTTTGGTCCTGTGGAAACTCCACTAGCGAGCTGAAGATTTAGGCAGCTTCTCGTTATATTGTGACCTTATTAATTCACTTAAAAGACGTTAATTTAATCTAATTCTGGCAAAACGCGTGGTAATTTTTACATTCTTTACTGCCATAGGTGAAACTCGAATTTCTCGGTGCAGAGACACGTTGTAAACTATCTAAACTATCCCCAAAATGCAAGGTTTTATGTGTTTTTCGTAATAGATAATCTCTGAGAACCTGCTATTTCATTTTTCAGTATCTATGGTCCTGTAGTACTCTAAGATCTTACTCATGAATGTGAAATCATGAACACAACAGAGGCATAGTGAACCAGAAGAACGATACGAAGAATACTCAGAAAGTAAATTATGCTGGATTATTGCTTCTCAAGAAATTTGTATTAAATATGATACCTACGTATACCCAAAATTATTTCTGGCATATTCACCCAGCCTGTATATATCATTAAGTTTAATTTTTCATTTTTTCATGAAAATTAATATAAATCCTCATACTTTTAGAATGATTACGATGCAAATTCAAACATTTAACTATGTATTTGGTGAAAAGCTGAACAGACGGCATAAACTACAGCTCCATAAACTGAATCCATTGAGAAAGATAAAGCAGTAGGTGACTTCTTCGACTTCACCATGTGGAAAATGTTTACAAACAACACTAAATCTAAAAATAATGCCTATCCTGTGTGAAAACTGGTTATGAAATAGAATTTTTAAATTGGGAAAGAAAATAGTGTATTCTCAGTAATCCTCAGCAAACTAGAACCCTTCCACGCCTGATTTCTGACCACAGAATTGGCTCATAAAGAAAGGAGAAATACTTAATGGTAATTTTAGAGTTCATTGATGTACAGTCATATTATCTTTTATACGAATATCTGTTCATAAAATATATCAAAGAGATGGAAAGAAAGCAATATTGTGTTTTATTTTTATACTAGCTGATGCTATTAACTTTTTCAAACGAGAAAAATTAACTAATCAAATAAAATATTCTGACATTTGGTTAGGGTAATGTTTGTTTGTTGGTTGGGAAATGTATGTACTAGTGTGTAGGTTGATAACAGAGATCGTATGATGTTAGAATTGTGGGGGGAAACGGTTCGATAGAAGGAAGCGTCAGTTGCCTCTCTCTCTTGCAAGGGAGCACTCGTGTAGCATGGCCACCAACAGGATCGACCCGTCGCCGATGGCAAACAGGTAACATTTTGTATCTATTAACATCCAATACATCTTGGTTAAACTAAAGCCCTGGCATGTAATTTCTAGTATATATATATATATATACATATTTAGGTGTATTTAGGATTTTGTTGAGCTCGCCCCGTCGGACCTCGTGTAGTTTATTGTTTGATCCTGTTCACGGTACCTATCGCTCTACCCCCCGTGTTCTTTTTAGCTAAAATATGTAAAGAGGTTACGACAATATTATCGACACAGCTTCATAAGGTTTTTCCCGAAACGTTATTTTTGGCGTTTATACCTTTTTCCCGTTCCCTCTCGAAATGCCCGAACGTTCCGCCAATTGATCAACTCTGTGACCGCAGAGGTCCGCTTTTTGGTCAAAGAGTCATCGGAAACTGTAGTTTGAATCTGGTCATCATTGATTAACCTGTTTCCATACCTATGTTCTGTCAGTTTGTCGTACATATTGTAAAAAAAATCCATAATCGTCGCCGAATGTCTCTTTATAGCTTGTCGTTTATAAGTGCATATATCACTTATTAATATGGCTTACTGAAGGAGGAAGATTTTAGGAATTGCGGCAAGTACTTAACCTACACAACGTATGGAAAAAGGGACGAGGTGAGAGAGTACCGGGGTTAGTCAGATCCACTGGCGACAGCGACAACGCAGCGGGCTGCCTAAACGTCTCCAGAATTCGTATGTCGGCAGAGTGTCCGCTCGATGCAACCAACTTGTCTTCAAGCAAAGACCAGGCAGGCCAGCAAACCTCAAAACACATCCTTGGCACAACAGCGTCCACTGTGTTGGTTGTGCAACTCCGAAAGACTATAAAGGAAGTGAAACGAGAGGGAATGAGGGATGGGACATTTCGTGGTACGTAAGAATACTTTCCAGCATTCGTGTAGCGAGTAGGGAAAACTATGAAAGCACCCCTTAGCCAAGATAGTCGGTCACTTCGGTGTTTGAATCGGGATATCCGAAAGCTCTGAAGAAGAAATTATGTTCAACGAACCTCATGTTAGAGGACAAATAATTCAGAGCTTTGCTTTTTGAATGTGTTCGGCAAGCTGAAGGAACATCTACGTGAAAAACGTTTTTCTAACGTTAAATAGATAGTAATACTGCATGAGTAGTGACATGGCAAAACCGGCCAACTTCTAAAAATGTAAATTTTCTGATAACGGTTGAATATTACAGTATATGTGACCCTTTCCAAACATGTCCTACACACGGTTTGTGTGATAAAGCAATTAATTCTTTATCATTAGTTTATATGAGGATTTGAAACACTTGACCAAATCCTACAGCAGTCGGATTTTGAAACTGGCATATCATAGCAAAACCGGAGGTCCAAGATGTTTGTGTGTTACCAATTCTTATGTTTTTCTTATGAATATTATGATATGAAACGCTCTCCATTTCCATTTGTCTTCACTTCCAGATAGCTAAAGTAAAATAATTATAGTCACTTGAACAAGGAGTACACAAATTAATGTTCCTGGGAAGCCATATTTTGCTGTAGATGTTGGAGTTGATCATCCCGTTTTGAAAAAAAAAGAAGAAAAGAGCATGGATTGTATCTGTAGGAGTTAATATCAATAAAACAAACTGCAGATGTTGGAAAGCTACTGATGACTCACTTTGGAAATGAACGGAAAACTATAGAAGGGTTACAGTTTTATGTAGTTGCACTGAAAGACTCAAAATGGTACTGACAGCGATGAGAACGCCAGTCCTCTGTGAATGTGGGCAGTGTGATATAGTAGGGCTTTGAATGTGTGAAGCTATGGCGAAATTTAAATTATTGCACCGCCGTAACTTATATAATTTGCATTCAACACCCATTTATTACATGATTCCTCTTAAACTCAATGTTCCTGCAAGCTGTGTTGCATATTGTAGAAAAAACATAATACAGCGTCACAGCGAAATAGGCCAAATTTAAACAGTTCTATTTGATTCCTACGAAGTTAAAAGATAAAATTAAAAGTACTGACGAACGGAAGGGCCCCCGAAACCGGGGCAGAGAACCGCACACAGGCCATCCTGCCCCTTGTGCTTCCACCGTGATCTTTGGGGAGAGAGGGATGAGGGGAGAGACCCGAAGGGCGAGCAGATCCCGGGCGGGCGCAAGCACGGACGGGGTCCCTAATGTTTCGAGATTGAACGACTCCAACGCCGTCCGAGCTCATCCATTGGGCCCCGAGCCTCCGGGAGGTCCCCGAAGGACCGCGTGCCCGAAAGCATCCAGAGACGGGTATCCAACCGAGCGGTCCCTGGACGTCAGGAAGAAAGCTCCATAGAGCGCATAGTCACCATTCAGCCGCAACCCGCCGAACACCGTCGCCTGGTCCTACAACCCCGAAACAGATGACAAGGAAGATGATTGGTACAGGAAATCAGGGACAGGAGAGTCGTGGTAGAAGATGAAGCGCCCCAGCATTCGCCTGCCGACCCCGGAAACCACGAAAAACATATAGGTCAAAGTGAGCAGATGCCGGAGATCGAACCCGGCAACACCCGAATGCAAGTTGCATACGTTATCGCGGCACCAGCTCGTTCGGTCACTATGAAATTGCTGCGCTACGATTTTTGTCATTAATTCTTCTATTACTGCCACGCGTTCCGCATCCTTTTAAAAAAATCACCAAATTGAAATTTGAAAAGAGATAGACGCGGTAGATGAGTTGTGGTTCTCTCAAAATGAATTGTGATAGAGTCAGCTGGATTTGCTATGATAATGCTCATGTCTCTGATGATTCTGTGACCAAGAAGGATTTCTATCATCAGGGAAGGGAGCGATTAGTACATCGCTCAGACACATATCTTGAGTTTGGTTGACTATGTCGAAAAGTAGTACGGTGTGTCCTCTTGAAATGGCATTGTGGTGCACCACGTAATAAAACATTTTTAAGCCAAAATAATCATGCGAATCTCGCCTTCTCTGTGCCCCACAAGAAGAGTAAAGCGTTGGTTCCTATTCTTCGGTATACTGGGCTGTGTGATTGTTAACGAAGTATCTTATTTTACAAACGTTGTCTTACAAGCTGTTTACTCCCCTTTTTACAACCTTCCAGAAAGATACTGTTAACTAGCAAGAGAGGATCAAGAAACTAGATGCACACATAAACTCCACTTGTGATTTTATAGCCGTGAAAGATTACGGTCTGAAGCAGTAAAAGTCTCACTGCTACCTACAGACTGATTTAGAGGGAAAAATAAAAATACCTCACTGGCCACTATGTTACTCTGTGGCGGGCTGTTCCAATGGTATCTTAAAGATTTCTGTGCTAGGTACTAACGGCTGTCCCGTTTTCACTACGAAAGAGACTCCAACTACACCACTGCACTTTTCCCTTAATAACAACACGGAAGTATTCTAGAAAACTGGATAATATACTACTCATGATTTGAATGAATCCATTCAAATGTTATAAATAATTTATTTTGGAATTGTCAGATAAGCCAGTTGTAATTACAGTGGTGGAAGTTTCCCTTTGGAGTAGTTTCCAAATCTCATAAAATTTAAGCTTATATTAAGGTAATGCATCCATGAAAATCCAACATTCCACAGTTTTTGTTTTGACTTCTTACCACATACTCATAAAATAAACCATACACTGCACTCAACATTTTAACGAGCTATGTCAAACTGTTGTTAAAATATTATTTTTTATTTAAAACTAATCACCTTTTGATATGGTAATATGAGATGCTCCTTGGACACTGCGGTTATGCGCCGCTCCCAAATTTGTAATTTGAGCTTAGAATACAAGCATCAAGAAATTGTTGTGTAGGCATTTCTGTAATTCATTTAAGGGATAAAAAATGTATATATGGTGTTGAATTTTTCAGCTTTTTCAATGTGATTTATGAAAGATAATTAATCCCAGCTGAACTATTTAATACTTTTTAACAATTGCACAAAACATTTTAAATTCGCAATTTCTGAAGCCCTCCAGAAAATTTCAAGCTAATAAGTAGGCATAGGAATTCTTAAGCATTTGGCTTAGGGTTATCTACGCTCAAACCATATGTCAATAGAAAGAACGTAAACAACAGCAGCCAAGGTTTACGGACGACAGCTAAACATGGTCTCTTGAGTGCTGTCTGCAAACGCTAAAAGACTGTACCAGGGATGGTGGTGGTTGTTACCTGCGACGTCTCTGCATTAAGTCCATTAAACAGTTCAGCTTTATTTCCTTTTGTCCTGGCTTTAATGCTTAGAAATTCCTATGTCTGCCAATAAGTTGTAAACTGTTGTTCCAAGGAGCATTTTGAATAAATGAAATTCCTTAAAAAAATAGAAACTGAGATAAATGGAGTTTAAAAGTTCAACGCGGTGCTTTACCTATATAGCACAGGAGCAATTAAAAAGCCATTGCAGCTTTAAAATTGTTTGTATTAAAAACAATTGCGTAGCATGAAAGTACAAGATATAAGTATAATAAAAATTCAATAACAAAAGATCGAAGATTTTCACATTTTTGTCGAATTTCACAGATACATTGCTTTAAAAGCTGAAGTCGCCTAACGTTGCAGATTTTTAAGCGAGTGTGTACACTAATGCATCCCATTTGAAAGCAGAATGCCTCACAGTAAAAGTAATTATAAAAGGTTCAGTTTTTGACAGCTAAATCCGTGATAATTTATAACAAATCTTCAAGAAAAAAGCAGTGGTTGTCACCAGGGGTGTGTAGCGGTTATAATTTCTGTAGATGCCTTTGTTTACATTACAAGTAGTTGTTAAAAATAACGATATTAACGTCTTAAGCTGTAGCTACTGGCAGCAGTAACTTACTGCATCTATTACTTGTCGCTGATGACCACAGCAATTTTGCGCCACTCATACAACTATTGTGTCTGTTACAGGACTTGCTTTCGTTACTTTGTACCTTCTATTTTTTATAATGATAGAAAGTTTGTATTATATCGTTAATTGATTTTATCATAAAAGAACAAAAATGTGAGCCCATTTTGGTTTATGTAACTTACATAATTTAGCCCTGGAATGTTGTTTTACCAAATATCCTTTTCCAAAAGTCATTTCATTTTATGAATCATCAGCGTTCTCCGCCTATAGTGCCATATGTAGTAAGAATGTGCGTTAAATACTATAAAACACGCACACTTAAGGTTTTAGTAATTAAGTTTTTTACCCACCACTCCACGGAGGCAGACAGTATTCAGATTAAAACAGTTGCCCACTCAGGTTTTTAGAAGACATTTACTGACACAATGCTATACTAGTAACCCCACAATGTGAATGCGCTTGGAGGAGTATGCCACTGTATTTTGTTGACAATCAAGGCTAGGGATCAGAGTGGATGAGTGGCAAGGCGATAGGGAAATGTACAGTCGCACAGTGAAAACAGTACTACATTTGCAGACCTCAGTCTCGCTAGTAAATGCAATTGGAACTGCGGTTGCTTTCTTTACAGACTGCTCTTCGGATGCCCACTAATTTCGTAACCGTTTAATTCCTCTTCCCACCACACGTACTCATATCGTGGCTGACTAGTACGACACGTTTTCTTTCCGCATAAATAACGTTTTCGTAATTATTATCAACACATGTAAATAACATCACATTATAACAGGTTCTTCACTTTAGAGTTCATAACCACACAAACTGATATATTGGAAAGGAGACAGATCAGTTACAAAGAATTACGTGCTGCAAGGAATCCAGTTGGCAATGGCCGCAAGACACCTACAAAGTAAAGGTACGTATCACGGAGAGGTCCCGTAACCGGAACAGAGCACCGCACGCAGGCCAGTCGGCCCATTGTGCTTCCAACGTGACCCCTGGGAGGGAGGGAGGGAGGGATGAGGGGAGATACCCGAAGTGCGACCAGATTCGGATGCCGGCGGGCGCAAGAATGAAGGAGGTCCCTAACGTTTCCATATAGAACCTACTCGACGCCTCACGGTCCCTGCCCACAAGCCACCAACCTCCAGGGTCCCCCGGAGCGGAGCCCCACGCAGAGGAGAGACCTAACTGAGTGGTACCGCAGCGACGCCAAGGAAGAACCTTTACAGAGCGCAACCATCTCCCAGCAGCAACCCGTCGAACACCGTCGCCTGGTCCTACAACCCTGAAACAGATGACAAGGAAACGATTGGTACAGGAAATGAGAGGAAGGAGAGTCGTGGTAGAAGATGAACCACCCCATCATTCGCTGAATGACCGGGGGAAACCAGGAAAAACCCATGGGCCAGAGTGGGCGGGCGCCGCTATCGATCCCGAGATCTCCCGAATGTGGGTAACAGATGTATCTGCCTGAGCCATCCGCTCAGTGCAAGACACCTATAATCGCTCGATTCTTAGAACCCAACTTGATGTAAACACATGATGTCATTAACTAGCCCGCGATACGCGGGAAACCAAAACACACCATAACATAACCTTAAATACGCGCGATTATCGGTGAGTTTTCAAGTAGTATGCTAATAAAAATAGTTCGAAACTTTTGATTAATATGAAATAGTAAGCAATATGAATAATAAAAAACAAAGAATGTTGTAGCTTCCATTTAATTCTGTGTGGTGTCGTTCACCTCTCTTCTGCATTCATGCGGTAATGATGAACAGTTTGTTGTTCTCAGCTGATACGAAAACGAGGCTAACGTGCGGGGATACAAAATGCTTTCTTTACATCAAGTCCAGTTCTAACGCTGGATCGACTATAGTTAAAACTTCCGTTACCAGATGGTTTAAGAAAACAACACGGTCACGCTATCTTAAGAACCAGTGCAATATTACGTAAGGAAGTCGAGTTACAGCAGTTCTAATCATATCCAGTGAATTTAGATACTATTCCCGTTAGTTTTGCATGCGTTAAAGTGCAACTGGTGACTTTCGCTCCCCATTAGTTTTGTAACTGTTACTGAGTAATTAGTTGCTCTCCATCCGCATTATTTCTGTAACAGTTATAATAACGTAGCTTTTAGAAGGCCATAGCTTTCATACTCATTCACGCAACCGATCTGTCTCTGTTGTTCACATTTCGTGGGAGTGGTGTGAGTTTTTATTTGAATTACACTGTTTTAATGGGTAACATAACCTAACCGTAACATATGCCTCTGGAATGAATTGTGAAGTTGATAATGCCTTAATGTAAATTTTATTCTCTAAGGAAGCGAATATCGATTATCGAACGACAGTTAATGGACTTGTGAGCGAGGGAGTACAGTGATCTCCCTACGCTTGGCTTATTCTTCAGACCGAACAGAGATTTAAGTTGAGGATTCTAGAAGACAGTTCTGGCGGAAAGATGTGTTATCTTTTCGTGAGAAACTTGGCTTACCTTCCAGCTCAGATCGCGAAGGAAGAATACCAAGGTAGTTGAAATAACAAATGAGACCTTATTGTTTGCATTTTATAGAGCTGAGGCACAAATACTTTGTTTTTCGTAGTTTCAGCGACATAACATATCCGTAACCCAAAGAAAAAAAGCTTTACTTTGTGTTACTCCCAAGGTTTTTAAATATTATGTGTGAAACAAGATGTCCTATAACCGAGTACCTTAAAATACAACCATACTTAAAAACAAAATCATTGTACACATTACTAATCTCTAAGGGTTAGCTGTGGAGATTAGAGCTGTCCATCGAATGACTTTTGGTCATTAATTTGTACCACTCATGCCTTCAAACACAAATGAGCTCGTGGATACGGGCGAGTTGGGTCTACCAGATTTGAAGTGGTGTTTCGCGCTCAGCCCATTTTGTTTGGTATACCAAACGAGTTAGTTGTATAATTTCCTGTTCGAGCGCCCAGTGTGACCAGACGCAAGGGGAAGGCTCAGTCTGTTTGCTACACTGGTTTTGCCACAGCCTAAGTTCGCGCGATGTTCCCATATGGGGTAGAGCGATGTTTTCTTAGAATTAAGAAGCGATGTACGAAATAATGATGATGATGATGATGATGATAATAATAATAATAATAATAATAATAATAATAATATTAATAATACCTTAACAAGATGTGTTGAAGTGTTCTATTTATAAGAAAACTCTTTTTGGTTTTTTGGCTTATAATATTTGAGATTGCGTATTGTAAAACATTGAGGGCTCTCAAGTATGGTTAGTTTTCCATTTGAGATTTTGTCATTACCGAGTTTATTCTCAGGTTTGCTAGTTTTTATCTGGTTATATATAATATATATAATGGTTATATATATAATGTAAAGCAACTTTTGAGTTAATCCAATTTGTGCTAAAGGTTGGTAGGACATAATTTATTTTAACGGCAGATGTGAAATTCTTGAGTTTAAAGAAATATCATTATTTAACTTATTGTGTTATATACAATTTATATTGCTTATTTAATTAAAGCTTTATATACATGACTCTGAGATGTTTCTCTCAGAAATTCCGAATGAAACTGTATATAAAACGTGTATGATATTTATTTTTGGAATATGCTTTAACGAATGTTTTGCTTAGGGATAGTGACAGAAGAAAACGTAACAAAATAAAATTTTTGTATCATAATATAGCAGGTAGAAACAAAGTCGAAAAGGCGCTCAACCATTTGTTTATTTATTTATTAAAACATGGGTGATCACTACTGGAGCATTGGATAAAGCCCAAAAGAAGGCCTATTGTGTCCCTTAAATTAAGGAATCCACTTCCAAGGTACCAATAATGGTAACCAAGCTCCTAGGTTTAATCTCCTCCAGTTCCAAAAAAGAAGATCCCAGAGAACTCATCCTCTACCAGCGTGTGTCTGTATGTGTGCATGAGCAGCATAACTAAAAAAAAGTCGGATGAATACCAAACTTGGTATTTTAGTTCAGAATCTTCCAAGGATGCGACACGATTTTCAACGAAACCCCACCCAAAACTGCCCTTTAATGGAAGAATTTTGGAAATTTTTTATTTTTTAAAAAAATAACTCCAACGATTTTGGTTAAAATACCATATATTAAAGATACATGAAAAGGTGTATATCTTTAACTTTCTGGGAATAGTATGTGAAGCCCTCTTCAGTTGGAAGGAATTTTGTATAGCTGGTAAATCATAAGAGATACACAAGGACGTATTACACAAACAAAGTAGAACTCTTTAAAAAACACAATTTATTTAAATTCAATGTTTTTGTGGCATCAACAATTACCGAGGTATCCGGTGTTATTGCTTTGAACTTTTAATAGTTTGTGATTTATTTAAAGCGCTGTAGCTTTTCAGTTGTTTTTCGCATTGTCATGGAGTATGGGATTTCAAGGCCAGTACAATGAAATGACATCCGACTATCGATTCTGTTTTCTGTATCCTTCTTGTACATACAACCAGGTGTAGAATGAAACTATTTCTACAAAGGTTTGTCTCGATTAACATTAAGTAGATAGAAAAATAATCTGATGTGCTACATTCACATAAATTCTCTACCCTTTATCGTCTATTAATGGGTATACAAATTATTCTTGCGAAAGTTTATATTTCGGTCTACCTCATTTGAATTCGAGATAAACCTTAGCAGAAATAGCTATATTACACATTTTGTTAGGATACAAAGGGAACAGCGATAGTCAAATGTTTAAGAGCTGGACGTTGTATGTTATCTTAAAATTCCGAAAAACAACTGAAAAGTGAGGGACTTATAAAGAATAACTAAGTGTTGAACAAAGCAACCATTAATAACGGATATCTCGGAAATGGCTGATGCCACAAACAAGTTGTTTAAAATAAATTATGTGTTTTAAAGAGATCTACATTTTTGTGTAGTTTATTTTCGTCTATCGCTTAACGTTTACCAATTATATAAGAGCATACAATATTCCTTCCAAATGAAGAGGACTCCAAAGGTTATTTCCAGACAATTTAACATGTATGTTTCATTTGTCATGTAAATATATTTAATACCTATATGGTATTTTAATCAAAATCACCAGAGCCATTTTTTAGAAAATAAGAATGTTCAAAAATTTTTTCATGCAAAGGGTAATTTGGGGTTGGGGAATTTTCTTGAAAATCTTCGTGTTACATCCTTGTACGGTACTAAACTTACATGCCAAGTTTGATATTTATCCAACTTTTCGTTTTTGAGTTATGCTGTTCACAGACATACTTTCAGACGCACACACCTTTTTCTAAAAATGCTTGTTTTGGATTCAAGGAGCCGCAAAACCTGTATTTCCGGTGATATCGCGATATCCATTTTTGGGTTGATTGCAATACCTTCTCTACCGTGCACGTGGAAAAAGAAAGTAATTATCTTTGTAGGAGTAGTTTGTAGGAGTTATATATAAAATAGTCAGTGGGTAGAGAAAGTCGTGTGAATGTAACGCATTAATTTTTTTATTTTCGTTTACGAAGTATCGGTTTTCAAACTCGGCCCGTGTACGATGTAGCATCTGGGTGGAAACAGGGATGGGAATATTCCTGTAAATGGCCATGTGCCTGAGAGAGGATGAACGCGTGAGTAACGGGCCCTGACCGCCAACTACCAAATTAATTATGTAATTTAATCTCTAGTTCTCTTAACGGATTTGGAGCGCTACAAAACCAATATAGGGAGTCGTCCCTCTCGAATTATGAGGCTTGCATAGCTGCACATCCGAATAATCCTCGCAGGGAGAGCGAATTTCAGAAGTTGGAAAGGAAGTAAACAAAAATTCACAGACTAACGTTGGCAGCAAGCCCGTCTCATCCACCCCTATCTTTCTCTTTCCCCACGCACGCAAAGGGGGATTGTAAAAATATCATATTACTTTACGGTATGACAAAGGGGATTTTAATCTCTAAATGGCCAAACAACCATATCATCTTTTTCATCTAATGTAAGACCAACTTTATCAGAATGCTTAATACTAATTGGTTTACACAAAAATTTACCAATCTTCTTGTTTCCAGTTCATCAAATTTTTTATTTGGGTAGAAATGAGTATTTTCAAAATACTATCATTTTAATGCCTTTATGATATTTTTATTTGTATTTAACCTCACATACATAATCCCGGCCGAATGCAAAACAACAACAATAATAATATTATTATTATTTATTATTCCCAAACGTTTCTGAGTATTTTTTCTTCTGGCATTCTCCTGATGTGTCCGTACCAGTTTAGTTGTTTATAGGTATATTTACGACAGAATTCTTAATTTTCATTTCTTCCTTAATAACAGTGATACTATTTTTTTCGAATTTTGAATGCCTTGCTGAGCTTCTTAAAAATTCCATTTCCATAGAAAATGACTTCGATGTTAATTTTTTTACTGAGTTTCCAAATTTCAGCCCATATGCGACCATAATTCTCACTATTGATTGTAATAGTAATAATAATAATATTAATACTTCTGTTAATAACAACAACAATATGCAGTTGGAAATAGAAACTCGCGCAGTACCTATGACATTATCATAGCTTATCCTTATTATGTCTGCAGTTAATGGTTCATTTAATATGCTTCATTCCTATGCTTATATTTTAAAGAGAGGATACTTGTACACCCTCTAACTATACGTCCTAAATGACAAATACTGAAAGGTATTTACTACAATACGTACATATTGGAGATATAAAAGATGTGACATTTAGATGAGAATTCAATCGAGTAAAACATATTCACTGTTGCTATTGCTCCGTAGTAAATGTGTTTAAAACTAAAACAAATGGTCTAATATATATTCACAACTTACCAGCTAATAAAACAGAAGAAACGCCGAATTAAAGATCAATATAATTCTGCAATTACATTTATGATATACTTATTTATTTAATAGGAATATTATTAGAATACTGCAGATAAGTGCACGATTTATTGTCAAAAGTTCAAAATCACTTTTGTTGCAGCTCTACAGATGTAATAAAGCTTCTGGTTGTCAAAAACTTTTAAAGGTACCCACAGCTAAAAGTTGGTCAATATTTTCAAAACATTTAAAAATTAGAATTTATGTAAAAAATACTTTGAACCTTTAGTTCCAATTACATACTGTGGTTTTACTCTTAGAGCCTTTTAAAGCCTCAACACATAACTATTTAAATGTCCATAAGCACGCGGCCTAATGGACAGTATATACTTCCAGTGACTTTTACTTGACTTTGATTATTCATACAATTCTGCGCATTAAAAATGTTCCATACGATGCATTTTCTAAACAATCGTTTTTCAAATCTTCAGCAGAAACTTGGAGAGAATGAACTTATGAAACTTGCACATGACTTTTGCTACACGTTTAAATTCCTCAAGCTATTACACAATTAATTCGATCACTGAGGATATACTGTTACAAAATTATATTTAATACTTTTAACTTTTTCTGAAATAACCAGAAGAGTGAAACAATTTCTATATGAAAGCTTTGTGTATTAGTATTTATATAATGTGGTAGTATTTTTGTTTTTTTCAAAATTAGGAATTCTGCATCGTGTGCAACACCAGATTAGTCAGTATAATAAAAGTAAAATGAAACGTTTTTTCTCAAAAACTATTAAAAGTGTCTACATAAAATTTAAAATACACTTATAATTTGGTAGAGCAGCATGTGACAAAAGCTTGAGAACATTAAATAAAACTGCATGATTTAGAAACTTCACATGTGGTACCCTTAATAATCCTTATGCAAGAATATTCTGCAGTATTTTCTATGCCGGTTTGTGCTAAATAATTATTATAAAGAGAGGAAACATCAGAAAAGCCTCAACCGATATTTATAATGCACAACCGAGAAGATTATTTTTCCCAATGGTTATGGAATTTATGCCATTTCTAAAGCATTTGATTGATAGCGTGGGGGTGCTGATTTTATAAAACATTTAATTGAAAGCGTGGGTGTGTTCAACTTTAAATTCAGCAATATCAATCCTGTTTCTTCCATTATTAATGACAGGGGTCTTCATATTATATACAAACTGTGGTAGCTTTGTTATTAAATAACTACGGGACAAAAGAGAAGGCACAAAACTTTAAGGTTTGATCTTAAGTGATTACATAAAATTACTAAGTCATTCTGATAATTCTTTTACTGCTAAAAGATACCCTCTGGCTACATATAGAATATTTCCAGAATATGAAAGACCGTCGAAGGTAGGTTAAGTGGCCGACCGTCGTAGCCGTAGTCGCTGGAGTGTATAGCTCCGACGCTCCGCCGAGCTGAGGGTCGCGGGTACGAGTCCCGCCATGGGCATGGCTGTGTGTGTGTGTGTTTGTGTGTGTGTGTAATGCGGTAATAAGCGGTAACGCAAAAAAAAAACAGTAAAAAAAACACAGTATCATAAACTGGGTAAAACAAGAAAACTAAAAAAAAATGTATATCATGGAGACTTTACGAAGTTTCACATATAATTCTAATTCGTATATAAATGGGGGGTTCAGCATAAAAGCATTCTAAATTATTGTACAATCATTTCATAAAGTATATGAGGGAGCTAAAAACTAATTCAAGTAAACCGTCATCCAAGTTTTAAAAGACCCCTTGGGTAACTCAGTAATTTTGATGTAAAGTTGCGGAGACAGTGCACCGTGCATTATAAAGAATGTATTTTCCATTTTATATAACTCGCATATACGACACAACCAAAAATATCTTTGATGCAAATTTTATTTGCTGATTTGCCACAATTGTTAGCAATGAAAACGATGACAGTGAATTAATTGAACAACTAGGTAGTTATTGACTCTGTGGTATTTATTAAATGAGAGAGA
The DNA here is from genome assembly GCA_030765065.1 of Deroplatys truncata. NCBI lineage: Eukaryota > Metazoa > Arthropoda > Insecta > Mantodea > Mantidae > Deroplatys > Deroplatys truncata. The sequence continues at coordinate 179,036,345 of CM060990.1, read as the reverse complement.
AAGAGAGAGAGGCGGAGGACATTTATTACTTTCGCTATCACATACATAGCAGGTAGAGAAGGTATTGCATTCCAATAAAAAATTAGATACTGAGACTTCAACGGAAATGCATGTTTTGAGGTCCCCTACATAAAATGCATTTTCAGATAAAGGAATGTCTGTGTGTCTGTGTGTGTGTGTGTGTGTGTGTGTGTGTGTGTGTGAACAGCATAACTCAAAACTGAAAAGTCGAATAAGTACCAACTTGGTATTTAAGTTCAGTGTCTTTCAAGGATGCGACACGGTGATTTTCAAGAAAATTCACCTATCCCCAACTACCTTTTACGTGGAACATTTTTCGAAAATTTTGATTTTCTAAAAAAAGTCTGTAACCAAATATTAAAGATATTTACATGACAAATAAAATGTATATATTGAATTTTCTGGGAACGGTCTGTGAAGTCCTCTTCATTCGGAAGGAATATTGTATAATCTTGTATAACCGGTAAACGTTAAGCGATAGACGAAATCGTACTACACACACACACACGCGCGCGCAAAATGTAGATCTCTTTAAAACGTGACCCCTAGGAGGGAGGGATGAGGAGAGAGACATGAAGGGCGACCACGTCTGGATACCGACGGGCGCAAGCATGGACGGGCCCCCTAACGTTTCCAGATAGAACGCATCCTACGCCGCTCGGTCTCTGCCCACAAGCCACCAACCTCCGGGTTCCCCCGAAGCGGAGCCCCACGCTGAGGAGAGACCTAACTGAGCGGTACCTCAGCGTCGTCAGGGAAGAAACCTTTACATAGCGCAGGTCACCGCCTAGCCGCAACCCACCGAACACCGTCGCCTGGTCCTACAGCCCTGAAACAGATGACAAGGAAGATGATGGAAACAGGAAATGAGAGGGAGGAGGGTGGTGGTAAAAGATGACCCCCCAGTATTCGCCTGTCGACCCGGGGAAACCACGAAAAACCCATGGGCCAGAGCGAGCGGTCGCCGGGGTTCAATCCCGGGACCTCCCGAATGCGAGCCACACACGTAACCGCCTGAACCAAACCGCTCGGTCATCACGCCATATACTACCATGTGCATGCTAACAAGTAGTCGTGTTTGCTTATAGTTGTATAAATAATGTACATTTGTTTGCAACACTAACAACAATATCATTGGTTGCAATTATTATTTTGGTATATTCCTCTTAATTGCATAATGGCCCGGTTGTAACGTCTTACCCTGCCTTGCATTGGTGCATTCTATGAGCACGAGGTTAGAAATAAGGATAGGGCTGATTTTTAATGTCGCAAGTGTGTAATTTGTACTTTTACCTAAAGCGTAAAGTTTTATCCAGGTTGGTCAAATAGTGACAATTTATACATAAGGGTTGAACAATATGAGTATGGGTAGCTTTTTCAAATTGTATGGTATACTATAATTTTCGCGAAGTCGTACATTCCGAGTGCACAAATACGTCTGGTTGACAAAGCAATATAGTTTTGTCTAAAAGGGGTTGAAAATAATGTAGGGGTAGCCTTTTAACATTTCTATTACTAATATACTTATAATTTAAAATAAGGATTAGGTGAATTTTGGAAGTTGTAACGTTACCTATGATTTTTGCCAACTCTTATTGTATTATTGTGCAAAATTTTGACCATATGGTTTTAAAAATGCAGATGTCTACATAAGGGATTTAAATATGGTAGGGGAACTTTTTTTAGAGTTGTAAGGTAGCTTATAATTTTCATTGGGTTCTATAGTATAAGCGTACAAAGTTTCATCTAAATAGCCAAAGAATATTGATTTGCATGTTAGGGGTTAAAATAGGGATTGAATACAAGGGAAGATTATCATTTTTGTCAGTTTCTAGAATCCATTTTTTACCCAGTTTTATCAAAATCATACCAAAAATATTACTTGATAAAATTTCAGTGAAATATGAGGGAAATGTGCTAATCTGAACAATATACACCCCCTCTAAATCCCCCATAAAGGGACTCAATTTCAAGCCATTTTAAGCCTCTCCATTTACCCCTTTAGGCTCCAAGTCATTACAAATCTGCCATATTTGCTATAACGTGCCAAAAGCAACCTCTGATATCCATATTCGACGAAACGGGATTGAAATTTGATGACATGAATACGAGGATGAAACCTTACCGACCCCCCAGTTTTGAAATTATTAGAATCATTATATATCCTGTGACTTTGTGGAAGAATAGGGCTTTTCAATGGAGAAAAATTATCAAAATTGATTCATTGGTTTATGAGATTACCTTCCATACACACACACACACACACACACACACACACACACACACATTTTCTCCATTTATAGTATTAGTATATAATTGCGTTGCATCTAAAAATAATCAATTCATAAGATGTACATCTTTTCGTGTTGAAGACCACAGACTTCTTCTTTCAAATAATGATCGATGTTATACCTAATTATATGTTTTACTCTATACTTCACATCCTTTAAGATGGCTACCATATTTGCTTTTGTTTGCCTCAGTGACAGTTTGCTGTTACTGATTTGCATAATATGAGCTAGAGATAGATATTTCACTTTGTAAACTTATTATGAATTTCCAATTCATATATCACTACATATATAAGTGGCTGTGATTGAGGGAATATCATTACTAGCAGAAGAATAAAATAATCTATAATTAGTAACCTGAGAATGGAACTAAAAGATAAAGGGAATATTGGATGAAATAAATGCAATCACCAAGCAAAAATTATGATTACAAGAAGAAATGCATAGAAGATACGCTCTTAAAAGCAAGACGAGATAGTGGAGCATGTGGACAGCTTAAGATACTTGGGTGTATCGTAAGCAGTAATGAACTGCAGAAGTTTAACAGAGGATATCACTGTTAAAGAAAGCTATGAGTATTAACAGAAAAACGAACATCTTCTTTGCAGTCTTTAAGAAATAACTAAAGCAGAGATCAACGAAGCGATTTGTACTGAATGTAGCATTGTGTAGTGCGAAACCTTTTACACTGCGAGGATAGTCTGGCAGCATTTCAAATGTACGACATATAGAGAACAATGGAACGGGTCAAATGGACCGAAGAAAGTAAGAAATATAGCTACTTTAGAAAGAGTAGGTGAAGGAAGAACAATATTGAAGACGATTAGGGAGAGGAAAAAAATTACCTGCGACACTGCGACACTTGAGAAGAAATTGCTTTTAAAGGATACACTTGAAGTAATAGTGACGAGAAAGGTCTCGGTGTAAAAGATGATACCACATAGTAGACAATATCAAGATTTTTAGTTCATTTGTGGGGACGAAGAGGAAAGCGGAAATGGGAAAAAAAGTTAAATTGTTTTTTATATAGGGTGAACCTTTTAAGTTGAGACTGTACAACACCGCCAAAATTAAGCGTTGTAGAAAGAAATGTCTTTAATAAAAGTTGCTTGATATTATGGGGGCAAGTAAATGCCATTAGTCGGGTTTTGTTTGGAGGACGTTAGTCATCTAAATTTTTTAAAGCGAACCTACAGTTAGGGTCAAATTAAATTGACCCTAAAATGACCCCACAACGTCCTCCAAACAAAACACGACTAGTGGCATTTACTTTCCCCCATAATATCAAGCAACTTTTATTCAAGACATTTCTTTCTACAACGCTTAGTTTTGGATATATTGTACTGTCTCAGCTTAAATGGTCCATGCTGTTTAATTGCTATGGTTCTTAGCATCTCATTCGAGATTGCGCGTGAAATACCGGAAATTTTGCTCGGAGGCCTTGAGGTTCTTTTACATGCTGGAAATCTACAACACGGGACCACCGGCTTTACTTCCGTTCGAAGGAAGCCATATTAAGGATTTTTACAACCGGAACAATCCATCGCCCTCCGCCGGATTTGCACCCGCTACCTCGGGAAGCAGAGGTACCACTAGACCACCGAGGACGACAGGGGAAATGAATATATATGGACATGATAGGTGGACACCTATGTTTGATTTATTGTCATATTTAACGGGACTTCCCTTAAACTAGCTTAACTAAGTGTCAAAGTTGATTTTAACTCGCTCTTATGCGCAGTGCTTCCATTGTGTGTTTCGTCACTCAAGTTAAGACAGCATAAATTTGGACAGAATTTATTGCGCAAATGTAAATTACTCTTGAATACCCAAATACTTTGAAATACTGTAGGGTTAATAGGTTTTACCAAAGAAGATAGGTCGCCTACACAATATCTCAAGAAGAGAGTTTAGAAACGTCAATTCGGAGAGTGTGGAACTTTAAAAAGGAATAGCCGGAAAATATATGTCTAAGCCTTATTGTAGTTATTCAGCTTAAGTGTGCAGTTGCTTTATCTAACGGAAAATAAGCAGTTTGCACGCATGTCCCTTTGTTGAAATGCCGCTATCAGGAAGTTATCCAGCATGTGGACGAAACGGGCTGCTACTTTGGACATTGACCTTCTCTGTTCCAATGAAAAACGCATGTCTCCTCTATTGAAGAAGATTCTGTATCACTACAAACTGTAATCATAAATGTATGATGAAGTCTTAAATTGTGTCTTTCTGGGTTGATTAAGTTTATCACTGACTGCTCTGAGCATCGTTTGAGGCTAAATATTACATCAAATCCTTTGGATTGTGTCGCCTCAACTGAAACATTGGGGCACTAAACTCCTGCCTTTGAACTTGTCACATTCACACAGCCTGTACACAATATAAATATTATTAGGAATCATCTAATCATAGCACAAACTATAAAGTGTTTACAAAAGTGTACACAAATACAAAAGAAATAGGAGATACTCCAATAAGCATTTTCAGATAAGGCTCTTCTGGTCTGCGAAGGAGAATTAGGTTTACATATGTCGGGAAAAATCTAAAGTCTAGGCAACCCACGTGACTTATTTTGTTTGTCTCACCTCCACATGGTGACTTTGTCCTATCGTATTTACAGTTTCACAAGACAGAACAAGCTATGATTTAATTACAGTCCAGTCCATACAACCTAAAGTGTCGAGCAGTATTATGAAGCAGTTCTGGTACATCTTAACAGAACTGACACACAGATTGTTTATGTACAAGTACAGTCGAGTGTATGGAATCATGTCGATATAATGCGGAATGGTCTATGTTGGTAAGGGAATACTAAACCGCCTCTGCCATTACCAGTTCCCACCTCTAACTTTGTTCTAGCACCCCACTTAATGTTTGTCTTACTACACCACTTTTACTTCAACCGACCTGTGTTAATAGGTTAATGTTTGAGTACCAGACTTCTGACATCGAGCCAATACGAGAGGGATTCATCCAGGGGTTAATGTGGACCGTTGCGAAGATACCTTCTGGCCACTCAGGTGAAATGTTTCCCTGCTCCTCCCCGTTAGCCACTCGCCTAGGCCTGACCTTTGTTCATAGCCTAACGTGTGTGTCGGACTTGAATTCAAACCAACAAGAGATTGACTTACCGAGGGCTGGTGTGAATCACAGGTGATAAAGAGTTTCTGCAAACATTAAATAAAGAAGAATACTATAGAAAACCATAAGCATTGGCAAGCCTCCGTGCACTCAGTTGTACGTAACAATTCTCGTCGCTGAAGAACTGTGAAAGAATTCCTTTCCAGCAGGCATCAACCGTTTTTTTTTATTATTTTATTTTTTTTTTTTTGTTTTTTTTTATTTTTTTTTTTTACAGATTTAATCAATACATTTTTTTTAAATTCGTACTAGGTTTTTTTAATTATAATAGCCTACCATATTCCCATTGTTTTTTGAATGGCAGTTGTCTGCTAAGGCTAATTTTTTTGTTTTAGATTGTGTTTTGTATTTTATTTTATTTAGTTTTTTTTCAGTGTTTTGTTTTTTAATTTTGGTGCAAAGTATTCATTTATTTACTTTATTTTGGGATAGGTTTTTAGGAGAATATGGAAACTACTACACAAGAAGGATAGATCACTTTTGTTTCTTCTTCTTCTTATCCCTATTCTATCTCCTGCAGTGGACACTTAGAGCTTCCTCAAATGCGGGAGATCCAAGGCCAAAGTGGTCCTTTTGTCCAACTCCCAGCGTTCCTTCCGGATAAATCTTTGGAAGGCCTGCAGATTCACTGCGTCCCCAACTTTTAGTACCCAAAAGTAGGTGGCAAAGATGAGCCAAGTAAGGGCATCTGTCAGTTTCTTGTCACCGTGTTTGAATTCGAGAGTCAGATAGACCTCCCGTGGAAACATCAGCACGCCACTACAAATCACTCCTATGCGACCATATATCCAGTCCCATATTGGGCGTACGACGGCACAATCCACCAACTTGTGACTCAATGTCTCCACCGCAGAACACCTGAGGCAGAGATTTGATGTTGCTCTGCCATGCCGCCACAATTTGTCAGCTGTCGGAACAACCTCATTCACAGCCGAGTAAACCGCAGCTTTCCAGTCAGTGGGGATCTTCGGATTCTGAAATTTTTCCCAAATTGTACTCCATCGTCTAAGCGAATAGTTTTGTTGTACCCGCGGTAGAACACTGGTGGTAGACATCAGATGTTTGTAAAAGAAGGCTGACCAAGTAAAGGCCAACCTCTGCGTAGTAATGGTGGGTAGGTCCGCAAATGTCTTCCACCACCGCCGAAATTCGGGTAGCCGCCTATCTGGAAGACGAAGTTGAGCTGCACAAAGCGATCGCTGTAGCGGAAGGCCCTCACCGTCCAGAACACGCAGTATAGTTTTCCCAAAAAGTACCAAACATTTCACATCCACTGCGATCAACCCACAACCACCTTTATTAACTGGTAGACGTAGTTGTTCCCTGAAAACCCGATAAGCAGCTCCGGACCAGAGAAAATAACCAATCAGGCATTCGATCCTCTGAGAAAATTGCTTGGTAATAGGCAACACTTGAGCAATGTTCCAAATCCTACTGAGGGCGTATGTATGCACAAACCACACTCGTTGGAAAAGGTTTAGTGACCGAGTCCGCTGCTCTACTAAGAGCACCCGTAACTTCGTCAGCTTGTCAGCCCAATTAACTGCCACAGTCTCGCAAAAACACTGCGTAAACACAACGCCCAAGATCTTCGTGCGGCTTACTGTCCGCATACCATGAAGGTTCAGGGGTTCTGGCCAATGACCAAACTGTAACACCTCCGACTTGGTAAAATTTAGTTGGGCACCAGAAACAGAGCAATAGTCGCGTAGGCACCGATGTAAGTTGACCATGTCCGCGTTGTTTGCCAGGAAGACAGTCACATCATCCGCATAGGCGGTAAGTCGGAATCGCTGACCGTGTAGTTCTATGCCGCCGAGGGATGACTGTAGTTGTCTCAAAAGGGGATCGAGGCTCAACGCAAATAAACCCATAGACAGTGGGCAACCCTGTCTGACTGACCGCTCTATGCGGAGAATCGGAGAAAGGTATCCGTTGCAGAGTATCCTGGATGTCGCAGCAGCATAAAGGTTTTGTAATAATGAAAGGAACCGCCCTGGGATCCCCACGTGCCGCATAAGCGACCATAGGTAAGAATGACTAACGTTATCAAAGGCCTTCTCAAAGTCAAGGTTAACCAATGCCACTGGAAGCTTCTCGGTTTCAACATGACAAATCACATCCCTCAATAAGCCAATATTTTGGATGATGTTCCTGCCACTCGGAACCACAGTCTGGACGTTGCAGAGAATTGCTCCATAAACCAGATTCAGCCTTGAAGAAAGCACCTTCGCCAGTAACTTGTAGTCGCAATTGAGCAAGGTAATCGGTCTAAACTCTGTAACGGTTCTCGCACATCGATGCTTCGGAAGCAGTAGTATTACACCTTCAACAAACTTCTCGGTAACCTTAGAGGAGCGCTGAATTTCTGCAAAAACTGCTGTGAGTTCGGTAGCAATGACGTCCCAAAACGTGGAATAGAAGGCATACGGAATACCATCCGGACCAGGAGCAGTGTTCTGCTTCACACTCTGCAACCCAGCCGCTAGTTCTGCAGAGGTAATAGGTTGCAAAAGAGAGGAGCCGCTCTGCGAAGGCAGATGACAATGCAGCGGGAACGAGGCGGCACCAGTATCGGAAACTTTGGAAAACATAGCACTGAAATAGTCATGAAAGCAGCGGATGATAGCACAGGATCCAGAAATTATCCGCCCATCGTGACAAAGTTCAGGTATAAAACGCTGCCTGCCCTGCTGGCGCTCTCCGGCAAGATGAAAAAGGGAGAAGGTTTCTTCTGCAGCCATATGTCGACGATGGGAGACGTCTCGAAGGCGGAGCATTTCCAATTGCTTTAACGAAATTTGTTCCTTAATAGCATGCAGACTTTGGGACACATCATGACCGGCTCTTTGCAGTTCAGCGAGATCCTGTAATGCAGCATAATAGAAATCCAGCAGCTCTCGCCGTACCCTGGCTCGTTGGAGAACTGCCCGTTTAAAAAGGGAAATAATTGCTGGTTTAGCCTTATAAAGCCACCAGGAAAGTTTGTTGCGGGAATTGAGGAACGAGGGACGCAACTTTCCCCACAGTAAGCGGAAGTCTCGATGGCAATCTTCCTCCGCGAAAATGGATACAGGAATCCTCCAGTAACCTCTCCCAGGCGTGGGAACAGGTACAATCTGCGTAATCCGACAGACGACTGCATGTTGATCACTGAACGCAAGGGGATGCACTCGAAGATCATGGACCGTAAGAACCAAGGTGCGAGAGAAATAAAATCTGTCAATTCTAGAAGCCGACAATCCACGGACAAACGTGAAGTCCACCGAGAACCATATTTGGACTCCCAGGCATCCACAAGGTCAAAATGCGTCACGATTTGTTTGAGCATAGGACTAAGGTTGGGCAACCCACGCTGATCTTTGGCAGCAACAGTACAGTTAAAATCACCACCAATGAGATATGTTGAACCCTGAGAAAGGGCATTGAGAAGAGCGGTTTTGAAGCATAGTTCCCGTTCAGACCGACGTTGAGAGCCAGAAGGTGCATACAAATTGATCAAGACTATGTCAGTGTACAGGGCGGAGATGAGGCGTCCAGAGGGATGTAAGTCGACATTGGTGAGACGCATTCCTTTGCGGTAAAGCAACGCCGTTCCTCGACCGTCCGGTCCAAGATTGACGATGTTCTCATAATGACACAGAAAATCAAGATTGGGCACATTGACTTCCTGTAAAAATCCAACATCCACATCATATAAGTGTAGAAATGCAGCAAGTAAATGCCGATTTACCGGATTACGAAGACCATTAACGTTTATAGAAACAAAGACGTGAAGAAGTGTCATATATGAAAAACCACGAATGAAAGGGTCTCCAGAAGGAACAGCACAGACAAGGAAATACAGCACTACTAGGGGACTGGACACCAAGAACGGGAGATTTAAACTGATCCGCCACCTTTCTCGCCTGGTTTGTCACGCGGCAATGTAGGTAAGACATACGGATGCACTCTGTGTTTCTGCGAAGATTTGTCTTTCAGTGTATCAGTTTTCTCATAATCACCATCCGGAGTCACGGCAGGCAGGCCAGGCAACTCGGAAGTATCCAAATCGTTTGCCACCAACGGTAAGGCGCGGTCCACGTCCTCTGACCAGGGTTGAGGTATCGTATCGCCATCCTGAGGTGGAGGTTCTGTTTTGCGAAGCCGTGGATCCCGTGACTGCGTCGCTTTCTCAGGTAGCACTTGCCGGTTTACAGTCGCAACTCTCGGTGCTTGAGAGGTTACTGCCTCACCTTTCAGCTTCTTAGAATCAGGTTCGCCTTCCGAATGACTGCGTTGCAAAGAGTACGTAACAGCATCGTCAGATGTGATGGAAGGTGCAGCCCTCTGGTCATTAGTAGGAGTCACTGAAGTCGCTGAGATGGGCACTGCGGCAGCCGTAACCGCCGAAGGAACTGCAGCAACCTTTGCCACGTCCGCTGGAGGCACCGCATCAGGTGAAACAACGTCGTTCTCGGAGATTGGTTTAAACAACTCACTCATCAGCTGATGCCGTAGCCGGGATTGAGGAGGAACAGATGCCCGTAACCAGCGTTGAGGACAATCTGCTTTCAGATGTGTGTTATCCTTGCAAATGAAACAAACCTGTTCTTGTCCACTGTAGGTAATGTAGGCCTCAAACCCGGCAATCTTTAACGTGGAAGGTATCGGTTTAGTAAGTTGAATATGCACTAAACGTATACCAGTGGAAACTGCAAATCTATAACGGCCAGACCAACCGTCAGTAGTGATGTGCAGTGTCTTGCCGTAATGCTGAAGCTCGTAAACTACCCTGTCGTTACTGATTTCAGGTGGCACATTGTAGACGCGAACCAAAGTATATTCTTTATCTGCCGCCGTAAGTTGCCCATCCGTCACTCCACCGGACATTAAAGCAAATTGGAATGCTCCCTCGTATTTACGTAGTACTTCTTCATAAACACTGCACTTTGAAACTTGATATAAACAGCGTTTTCTCTTCCCACCAACTGAATTGTATGTACCTGCGCTGGAGTGAGTTCCAAAGTGTGGTGCATCCATTCGTGAATTTCAAAAGCCGTGGGCCGTTGCATACTCTTATTAAACGCAACTTTTATAGTATTTTTACGTACTACCTTCTGTTGCTCCATTTCACTGCTGACACTCAATACACCACCAACACGAAAACAAGAGGCGCGGCAACAACCAAGCGCTCTCCAACTCGCGATGTGCACCGGCCAAGGGCCAGACCGCAACTGAGTGAGTTTCTGCAAACATTAAATAAAGAAGAATACTATGAAAACCATAAGCATTGGCAAGCTTCCGTGCACTCAGTTGTACGTAACAATTCTCGTCGCTGAAGAACTGTGAAAGAATTCCTTTCCAGCAGGCATCAACCGTTCGAAAGTTTATTTCTGTGGATTGGCAATTGAGGGAGATTGGTTTGTTGCAACCAAGAAATAGGGTACTGATTATGTGAGGATCATTCACACACCTTAGTTTTTTGAGAAGATGCTGTAACATACAGCAGCGGACCGTTCTGTTTGCAATTGTGGTGTTGTACACACACAATGGGCCCAATGCACAGATTCATTGGCTATGATTTGAGCATAATTGCCGTTTGCGGATAACCCGCCATAAACAACAAACTTTTTGAATGGTATAAACGGACCTGTCATTGATTCATAACATGGTCTCCGCAATGTAAACACGACAATACAAGACAGAACCACTTTGTGGGCGAGAGATACATATATACTGCCTAGATTTCAGATTCCTCTACATGTTCAAGCCATCTCCTAAAGCTGGCTTTGCAGACTACTTGTTTCTTATCTCAAGATGTTCAGTAGAGTAACTTCCATATCCTGTTTCGAACGCTTTTACTGAAACATCCTAAGCCGAGATGAGAGATGATGCGAACTAATGAGCAGGGCTCATTCATCTCTGCGGACTTTGAGTTCAAACAACATCCACCAGACTTCAAAAAGAACCCCGATGTTAATAATGAGTGATCATGGCTCCAGAGTTATTAATCAGTACCCAATGATTTACTTACTCCTTTAAGGAATGCTATGCTGTAGAAACTAATCTCCAAAATCGCATTACAATTTTGTAGTGGTTATAATTATATGTAATAAGCCTGGAAAACATAGTGAAATAAGTAAGACGGTTATGCATATAATATCAAACTATAAAGATTAGGCTGAACCTTGTGTTGTTAGTGGAAACATATATAAACACGAGTAATCTACATTCACGAGTTGTAGTATTGCATGGCGCTTATGTTGAGGGTTAGAACCAGCACCTCTTTACCACAATGACACGTGAAGGCAGAAATACGAAATCTCATTATTAACTAACTTAGATGCAACGATAACCATACATCCAGCACTTTATCAATTAATACCCGATCAAACTAAAAGGCATTCACCAATCTTCAATAACAATAATCTTAATATACAAAAAAGGGGGTACCTTGAGGTTCAATTTAATCGGCAACGCAACGAGTGATTTGGCTCCGCGGTAACGTGTAAGGCTCGCGTTTGGAAGCTCCCGGGTTCGATTCTCGTCGATCGCCCACTCTGACTTTGGGTTCTTCTTGGATTTCCCTGGTCGGTAGGCGAATGCTGGAGTGATTTTTCAACTACCACGATTTACTTTCCCGCATTTCCCTTTCATTCCACTTCCTTCTCATGTTTCAGCTGCACTTCTAGGTTTAGTGGCGAATGGCGCGGACAGATAGTGCAGATTGCTGCCTGCGGCTTGTAGCCTCGTGCGGCTCCTTCACTTCATCTGTTCTTCCTGGGAGTAACCGCCATAGATTTCACGTAGGTCGCGGTGTGCGAGCCATTCCCTCCGTTGTATAACCTATCCCAACCCTAATCGGTATCCTTTACTTTTGAAGCTTCCTGCCTAAAATGACAGAAGTTTTGATAATAGTTATAAGTAGTATAAATATATGAATGTTTTAACGTGTTGACATTAACCGCTCATTTCTTCCTTTCTTTCTTTCTTTCCTCAGAAAATTAAGTTTTTTTTCTGATCTAAAGTCGAATAATCACACACAGATTCACCCGCAGTTTTTATATGACTGCATGTAGCTTTACATCACACACATATTCCATTGCCGTTGCTCCATTTTTACTTGATGCGAGATTCTGCATCTTACAGAATGCACAGAAAAGTAATATAAAATAGTTATTTTGTGACTATTAACGTCTTGCCCCAAAAAGGTGCAGCATATCATAGCACATCTATATACGAGGGCTGTCTAGAAAGTAACGTCCGTTCATACATAGCACGAGAATTTGTGTTGTAGCGCCGCCATTTCGACATCAGCGTGCGCAGTGGCTCAGTGCGCTTCTAGCTGTGCAAGTTGGACCATCGTACTGTCGCGTGTTTGCTAGTTATAACCTAGCAACATGAGCGCCGAAATAACAAATCCCGCTAAGTGTAAAGTACGTGTGAAGTGTGAAAAGGCTAAGAAGAGCGATCCAAAACAAGCGTCGTGGTCTTCTGGCATCTGGTGTTGTGTTTGTGCATGACAACGCTCGCCCTCACACAGCAAACAACACAAATGAGCTTTTGGCCAAGTTCAAATGGGACGTTTTTGATCATCCCCCGTACAGCCCGGACTTGGCCCCTAGCGCTTTCCATCTGTTCCCGTACATGAAAAAGTGGCTTTCAACTCAGCGCTTTGGCAATGACGAAGAGCTTCAAAACGCCGTGACAGGTTGGCTTAATTCACAGGCGGCAGAATTTTATGCAGAGGGTATTTCAAAGACTGTGAAGAGGTAATGACAAGTGCTTGAATGTGTTAAGAGACTATGTAGAAAAATAGAGAAAAGCTGTAGTTTTCAGATGTGTATAATAAAACATTTGCATGTATACCGGTTTAATGTGTATTTCAAAACGGAGGTTATTTTCTGGACAGCCCTCGTAGTTTCCCACTCCTCAACAGCGATGCAAACGAGGTAGTCACAAGCCTTGAAATCTGGAAACAGCTATGTGATTTGCAGATCGGTTTGGGATATCATCTGGCATATCATTTCTATACGAATAGTATTACTTGCGCGCTTTCCGCGGAGACAGGTGACCTTGTTTGCTGCCCTTGTTCTACTTTTATTATAGCACTCCCTTCTTAGATGTTTTTCGCACAGCGAACTCCTTTCGCGATCAATTAGGATGTTTAAATACTAAACGCCACTCCGCTTCGTAAAATTACGCATCGGCTTGTTGTTAGTATGCGTCTAATTTTCATTTCACTTGAGACATTTGTTATGGATTACCAAAAGCTTTACTTACTGGACTTTTATTATAATCTGCTTTCAACACCGTCTTTAAGGCTAAGTGGCATTAACGATAGTGCTTGGATGAAAGGTAGTGATAAACACTGATATTCGCACCCGATTTAGGACTGGCTTCTCCTATGGTGTAGTGGTTAGTGTGCCGGCTTCTAAGCCCGGAATTTTCTGTTACAATTCACGACCAGTGGAGGAATTCTTGTTTACATAAGCTCATTCCCTACTTTCCGAAGAAGTAAGAGAGAATGCAGCTGTGTTTCAACGCATGCAAGAAGAATAATCATGAAGGAGTTGATATTTTATACATAAGTATTTGAAGAAAATTTGTCAACACTTTTCAAATTTGTTGGAAATCTGTAGCAAATTATGGGTAGTTTAGATGGAGAGCCTAACAGTTTTTCAATCTTTAGACGGACCGCTGCACGTATGAAGTTGGACTTTTATATCCAGAAGTTTCAGTAAATTTGCTCACACATTTTCAATTTGGATGAAATGAGTACAAAATGAGGATAATTAAGATAAAGAGCCTTCGAATCGATGTTGCGGCTACACATTTCTGAAATGGGACTAAAGGCTTTGAAAACTTTCTAGCCAAAGAAATAGGCATGGCATAAAAAAATCCCATGCGCTTCATTCACTTGACTTTCTCTATTCTCTGTGGTTTATTACTGGGTATACAAACTATTCTAATGAACGTTTCCTTTTTTATTTACTTCATTTTAATCGAGATACGTTAGCGATTAACAGTTATGCTAGATTACATAAGTTTCCTTCCAAATGAAGAGGACTTCATAAGCTATTCCGAGAAAGTTCAAGATATCGATTTTATTTGTCATGTAAATATCTGGTATGTGTGGCATTTTAATTAACGTCGTTAGAGCCGTTTTTTATAAAATCACAAAAATTTTAAAATGTTCCATCCAAAGGGTAGCTTGGGATGGGGGGATTTTCTTGAAAACCTGCATGTCGCATCTTTGCAAGGTACTGAACTTAAATGTCAAGTGTGATATTTATCCGACATTTCGTTTTTAGCTATGCTGCTCACAGACACACACATAAACATTTTTCTAAAAATGATTTTTTATTCAAGGGGTCTCGAAGCATGTCTTTCCGGTGAAATCTCGATATCGAATTGTTGAGTGGAACGCAATGCCTTCTCTACCCACAATGTACGTGGTAGAGAAAGCAATAATGTGTGTAACTTTGGTGCTTCCTGAGAAAATGTCCCTTATATAAGACATAGTTTTACATTATGAGAATAGAGCATTCCATGTACCCTTAAGATGCGTCCTATGATCGTTTGCTGGTTGGGAATGCTTACGGAGCCTTGAGGTTGACAAAGGCACCTGGAAGGTACTTAGATAAATTGAAAACGAGCTTTAATATGAGGGCTTTAACAATAAGGTGTTGCACGCCACAATAACCATGGTGTTTCTGAAGATGTATCATAAAATATGTAAATATATTCCACAGTAGAGCCGGAAGGCTCTGCCACTACTGAGATTCGGGCTACACCTTCGTTCAATTCAGTGAGCTTAACGCTCCACTTATCTCAACTTTGAAAGAAATTTCTCAGCACCCGCCCGTTACAGCAACGGGGAAGCTCAAGATCACGTTGCTCCAGGGTAATATGAGAGCTTCTTGCAGCAGAATTCAAGAGTGGACAAAATCAAATATGTTGTTATTCGTTCAAGGGTTACGTGTTTTATTTTTTTTTTTTCCAGTTTCAAAACGTTTGGTTCCTGAGACCTTTCCAACTGTCATGAATATTAGCTTAATTACTAATAAGCTATCTAGAGTTTATATGTTTGATAACATGTTCCTGATAACTGTATAAGATCAATATATATTCCTTTCTTTCAAAGCATAATCTCATGTGGTATATTACTTTGGGGAAGCAGTTATTGTGTTAATGGTATTCTACTACTGCAGAAGAAAGTCGTAAGAATAATCATGCACTCCACCAAAGCAGGCTCACTGCAAAGCTGTCTTTAAAAGTAACCGATGTGTTACATTCATATGAATTTCTGTACCTCTCTCGTTTACTAGTGCGCGCACAAACTATTCTTACAAATCTTACTTTTCTATCTACTTATTTTTAATCGATATAAATCTTTGCAGAAATAAATATATCGTACATTTCGTTATAGATACAAAGGGAATAACGACAGTCAAATGTTTAAGAGCTGGACGCTATATTCTGTCCTTAAAATTTCATACCCTTTCCATGAAATTGCGAGAAAACAACTGAATATCGACAGGATTTTAAAAGAATGACAAAAGTATTGAACAATTAAAACCATTAATAACGGTATTTCGGAAGTTACTTAATCCACAAAAAGTTATTTGAAATAAAATGTGTGTATTAAAGAGATCTACTTTTGTTTGTGTAGTACGTTTTCGTCCATCGCTTAACTATACCAGTTATACAAGATTATTAGAAATTACTTCCGAATGAACAGGACTTCACAGGCTATTCCCATAAAATTAAAAATATACATTTTATTTATCATGCAATTATCTTTAATATGTGTTATTTTAATAAAAATCGTTAGAGCCGTTTTTTAGAAAATCGAAACTATCCATAAACCTTCCATGTAAAGGGTAGTTTGGGTTTGGGGTATTTTCTTAAAAATTTTCGTGTCGCATCTTTGGAAGATACTGAGTTTAAATACCTGATTTGGTGTTTATCCGACTTTTCGTTTTTGAGTTATGCTGTTCACAGAGACACACACACACACACACACACACACACACACACACATGCACCTTCTACTGATTTTTGCAACGACTGTCCTAACTCCTCAGAATATGCAATTAAGGACATATTTGAAAATCAAAAGTATCATTAAAACGAAGTATTTCTTTCTTCTTTGTTTCAAGTATTAGGCTCTACGGTCTGCTAAGATCTTACAACGAATTCTCAATACAGCGTCTCCTTGGACGACCTAAAGATCTCTTCCCTTTTGGACGATAGTGAAGCATGCATGGCTTTTGGGATTCTATTTGTACGCATGCGATGCAGATGGTTTATCCATTTGTTCTGGTTGTTGTATTGATCGGTTACAGGTTGTAATTGTTCCACATTATGTTTATGATCGTGCTATATAGCTCATAAACGTAATTCCATAAGCAGTTATTCTTTCATCTTGTTTAATGTCCATGCCTCAATGCCGTAACAAAGTACAGGTCTCGTCAAGGTCTTGTATAAGCGAATTCTAGTTCGTCTTTGTATTAAGGAAGGTTTCATAATGTTAATATTTTCCATCGTTTTGGTGTACCTATAAATTTCTTGTGAAATGTCTAATTCATCGAAAAAGATAATCTGTATCCGAAATATGTAAATGAATTTCCTCTTTCTAAGATGTGTAATTCAAGAGAAATTTTGCTAGATATAAGGAAGACATAATTTGTGCTTTTTCTTTATTGATTTTCATATCATACTTAAGTAATATTTTGTTAAAATTATGTGCAGTACGATGTAAACCAAACCAAACTATAACAGAAAATTATAAATTTAATGAAATAAATAGTTTCAGATGGACAAATCGTAAATGTAATTTTAATTCCTATGTAAAGAAAATTTTAAATGAAGTGATAACCATTACAATGTGTGTATTCTGTATACTTAGAAATGAACTGTATAAGTGAATTCCGTAAAGTGAAACTATAAGCTCTGAGAGCAGTAGTGAAACCTAAAGCAAAGACTGACGCTGTATTGAAAATATATTATGTGCTACATTCGCATGAGCTTTCTACCCACTCTTCTATAATTTATTCTTACAAAAGCTTCTAATTCTAACTACTACTCGTTAATATAGATAAACTTTCAAATCGCATTTACACATTTCCTTGTACGATACAGTAAGTAAAGAGGATGTGTCGCTATGTGACAGATTTGACATTCCATGGTCTTTACATGATCACGAGGAAAAAAACTAATAAAGACTTTCCATTTGAGAAGTATTTGAAAATTCAAACTAATAAGAGAAATATTTCGAAAATGTTTAACTCCAGGAAAAAAACTATTTTACATAAATTGTGTGGTTTAAAGAGACCTAATATTTTGTGTAGTAACATTTTTGTGTCAGTTTACCAATTTACCAAAGTAAACTTACTTTGGTAAACTGTTTACCATTCAGTTTACCAATTATCCAAAAGTCATTTAGAATGATGAGAACTTCTGAGTTGATTCCCAGAAAGGTGAATATATCTATACATTTTATTTGCCAGGAAAATACCTTAAACATATGGTATTTAATCAAAATCGTTGGAGCCATTTTTGAGAAAATAAAATTTTTCGAAAAGTTTCCATGTAAAGGGCTGTTTGGAGTGGGGGATTTTCTTGAAAAACTTCATGTCGTACCCTTCTAAGATGCTGAACTTAAACACCAAGTTTAGTATTTAACCTAATTTTCGTTTGTGAGTTGTGCTGTTCACAGACACACACACGCACACGGACCTTTCTCTAAACGTGCTTTTTCTTATTCGGGGAGCCTGAAAACGGTATTTCTAGTGAAATCTCGGTATCAAATTTTTGGATGGGATAAAATGCAATGCAACACAATTATTTATTTGTCGTTAAACTGTAATACAGTTATGGGCATAGTCAGATAAAAAACACTAAGTAACAATCAACAGATATCAACAATAGAGTTAAAGTATTCATTCATGTTGTAAAACAGGAATAGCTATTAACCATCTTTTGGTTTTATTTTTAAAATTATTCAAGTTAGGACATTTAATATTAACAAGCAGTTTATTAAAATCCTCAATAGTGACAATCAGATAGCTAGATTTAATTTTCTGTAGTCTTACAAACGGAACAACTAACGTAATTCGATTTCTGGTATTATAACTATGAGTATTAGCAGTGTATTGATACTTTCCTATATCCTTCTTTACATATACTGCCATAGTACCCCATTGTATGAAGAGTGGCTTAGAAGGATTTCGGGTTAGTGATCCTGTTGATAATCTTTTAAATTGAGTGTTTTTATATCTGGACACTTTTAACTGCTGTAGTTCTTAGCGTCCTATTCCATATTGGGAATGAAAGACAAGAAATTTTGCTCAGAGGCTTCTTTATCAGACTTGAGGTTCTTTGACGTGCCGTAAATCTTCGACACGGGACCACTTCCTTTACTTCCCTTCCAAAGGAAGCCATGCTAAGGACTTTTACGCCCAAAAAAGCCCATCGCCCTCCGCCGGATTTGAACCGGCGACCTCGGGAACTAAAGGCTAGCATGGTACCCCTAAACCACGGAGGTCGACTTGTTCATAATCTGAGAACTTTCTTTTGCAATAATAGAACATCGTTAAGGCAGCACCAGTACCATAAAATATTGAGCTATGTCTAAAAACGCTTTCAAATAAGGCACCATAAACCTGCTTCAAATAAAACTTACTACAGGTTAATTAGTAAAGAAGGTAAAAAGTGATTTTAAAAACTTTTGAGAGAAGGACATTTCGTTCATTCTACAATAGTCAGCTCTACAATGTTAACCTAAATATAATGGGACTAATATAAAAGTAATTCCAAACTTTGTCATTCACGAACGTTAATCTGGTTAAGAGAAGTAAATAAACGAAACCGGAAGTTTTAACCACGATTGGAGCAGTCCTAGATAGTGTAATATTGGAAGGGGAATATTTTACTTTTGGTCCAAACGATCTGATCTACCGATCAAATCAGGTGTCTCTTCCTGGTCTAAATGGGATGCGCCAAGTTGAGAAAATTTAACTAAATTTTATATAAATCAGGTTGCTCAGTACCTTAGGCTCCCAACAACCCGTTTATTAATTCCGAAAAAATTAAAGGTAGTGCATACACACCAAAATATAAATATTACAAATATAAGTGTAACTGTAAAAGGAAAACAAAATAAGAGGAATAAGTAGGAATAAACCTCGACAAAAGCTATATCTGGGATAAACATATAGAAAATGTTTCTAATAAAATTAGCTCCACTTTATATGTTCTAAAGCATTAGCAAAGCTAGTAAAAAAAACACTTTAAAGACTTTATTAAGGATTAATATACCTCACTTGATCATATAGCATAAAATATGGCGACAAAGTGTAAACAAATACATAACCAGAATTTTCATTTTACTGAAAAGGTCAATCAGAATAATTCTGGGACTAAAACAACCTGAATTATGTAGAGAAACTTTTAGAAAAGTAAAGATCGTAACATTACATTCAATGTGCATATTTGAAACAATAATGTTTTTAAGAACCAAATGGAATGACTATGAAACAAACAACCAGATATACGATAATGCAACTACGGTAAGCAAAAACGTTCACCCACAGGCCCATAGGATTGAACTACACAAGACCAAACGCACTTATGCAGCGTGTTATCTATAGCAAATGTTCACAGGTAATAAATAAGATACATGATACAAATATGTTTAATAAAGAACTAAAGAAATTCTGTATATAGAGCAGTTTCTATACGCTAGAGGAATTTTTAAACAAACGAAAGTAACATTTATTGTATTTCTATGGTAGTTATTGCTATAATGACTGTAAATATCTAAAAACATAGCTTTATGACCTTAGATAGTTTTTATGCTGTTTGTAAAAATATTCAGCATCTTTAAATATTATCATATTTTTAACATATTCAACTCTGTATTTTATATATAACGTTGTATTCTATATATTCAAGAGGTTGTCATATATGTTGAACATTGGGATGAATAGTGGAATGAAATGAAACATTGTTCCCTTCGTAGTGGATGCGCTTTGTGCGGTTTTAGATCTTACACTTATGTGTATGAATTGTCTCGTTTAGGTTTTGCGATAAATACACTAACCCCTATAAACGTTCACATGACTCCTACTAACTTACTGCGATAGCAGGGTAGGACGAGAAGGACGTGTATCGCGCAGTGCATAATGTCCATATAGTATGTATACAGGGTGGACCATCTAAGTTGAGACTGTACAATATCTCCAAAACTAAGCGTTGTAGAAAGAAATGCCTTGAATAAAAGTTGCTTGATATTATGGGGTAAAGTAAATGCCATTAGTCGTATTTTATTTGGAGGACGTTTTGATGGTCATTTTATGACCCTAATTCTAGTTCCAATTTAAGAAAATTAAATTGACCCTAAATTTGACCCTATATATAATGCAGAGGACGGACCGTACAAACCGGGACACACAGATGTTTACACCAAGATAGAAGAAACCCTTAATTGCACATAACGACCACGAAAGAAAACACTGGGTAAATAAACTGTTGCGGGCCCCAAACGGGTCGCGCTCCAAAGTTGTATACCGCGAGTAGGACTAATACATGAGCGACAGAGCTGGCGAGGTCGGATGGTCCAGCTTTTAAAACAGAAACTCAGGGTGCGGTAGCGGATCGACATATACAAGGAGAATGAATGAAAATATACTTAATCATTAGAATGGAAAAGACATGTGAT
This sequence comes from Deroplatys truncata, assembly GCA_030765065.1. Lineage (NCBI taxonomy): Eukaryota > Metazoa > Arthropoda > Insecta > Mantodea > Mantidae > Deroplatys > Deroplatys truncata. The sequence continues at coordinate 179,015,186 of CM060990.1, read as the reverse complement.
CCAAGAATTGATATGTTTGTATAAATACCCGAAGTTACGCTTGCAAGAAGGATCTTTATTGTCAATTGATATAAACTCAATACATTTTTAGCTTCAATCTGATGGTGTAATTGGCCTTTGAATCAATGCATTTCCCAATTTTTAATTACTTTATTATAGTTATCTAGATAAAAAGGCATTGAAAGCTTAATGTTACTAAAAGCTGGTGAAACCCCATTTTTGATTTCTCCAACAAGAACCTAGTAGGTAGGGAAGGTCGGTATTGCATTCCATCCAAAAACTAATATCGATATTTCACCGGAAACACATATTCTAAGGCCCTCTGAATCCAAACAAATCATGCTTAGGCACAGGTCCATATGTGTGTGTGTGTGTGTGTGTGTGTGTGTGTGTGTGTTCATGAACAACATAACTCAAAAACGAAAGGTGGGATGAATAGCAAAGTTGGTATTAAGTTCAGCATCCTCCAAATATATGACACGAACATTTTCAGGAATATCTCCCACCGCAAACATTTTTAAAAATTGCTTGTTTTCTCCAAAACGGCTGTAACGATTTTGATTAAAATATTCATACATTTAAGATACTTACATGGCAAAAAAAATATTTTTTTAATTTTATGTAAATAGCCTATGAAGTCGAATTCATTCGGAAAGAATTTTGAATAATTTTGTATAACTGCTAAGAAACAAAAACGTACTGCACAAAATATCTGGATCTCTTTACAACACACAATTTATTTTAAATTACTCTCTGTAGCATCAAACATTTCCGAGATATTCGTTCATATTGGTTTTAATTGTTGAATACTTTTTATTTTTTCGAAGTCCTGTCGCTGTTCACTTGTTTCTCGCACTAACATGGAAGGAGTATGGGATTCTGTAGCCATAGCATGCCGCTTTTAAACACATGACTATTGATTCGGTTTCCTCTATCCCTCTTGCATTTACAATGAAATGTGTAATGAAACATATCTGTAAATGTTTATCTCGATCAACATGAAGTAGATAGAAAATAGGCCTGCGTAATAATACTTTGTAAAGACTGTATAAAAATAATTGATAACGAGCAGAGAATGTCATGTGAATGTAACACACCAGATATTTTAGGCGTTGTCGCTTCTCGCGATGTCAGGGTAACAGCAATTACGGACTCGCTTATAAGCATCTGAATGTCGATTCGGTTTCCTTTATTCCCCTTGGCCCCCCTTGTCACCCTTGTACTGCAACGAAATATATAATGAATTAACTACTACTAACATGAAGGAGACATTTGTAAAAGCTATTAAAAATAAGGGATAATGGGTAGAGAAAGTAATTTGAATGTAACACAACATAATCTTCCATCGTTTTCAATTTGGTTCCATTATACTCTTCCCTTACTCTTTTAAGTAAGAGTGATTTCTCAACAGCGATACCGAATGTTTTAGGTGATGCTATTTAAAAATAACAAAGTGCAATATATTTGTAGCTTTAAACCCACTAATTTGCAAAAAAAAAAAAAAAAAAAAAAAAAAAACGAAGTCAATTCAGATGTGTGTTCTCCATATACAGTGGCTCCAGAAAGTATTTGTCTCCACTTTGAAAAATTCTAGCAACCAAATTAACGGAGAAAATAAATTCTCATGTTTAATATGCAGATGGAACAAATATTATTACAGTTTACGTCTTTTGGCGTTTTTTCAGAATTGTTCTTTTATTAGTGCTATAATTTCTTGTGATTTCCACCGTTTTTTTTTTTTCAACTTTTTCGTGTGTGGTGTTTCAAACCGACATGTGATTACGCTGATGGAGAAACACATTTGTGAGGTCACAAAAATAGTGGGTTAATGAGGAAGTTAAGTAAAAATGTTGTACATTTATGGAAACACAACGGGCTTTTTCTTCACATCTTGTACTATTTGGGTTTTTTGAGATAGTGCATTATAATACTGGGAAAGCGAAATGATAGCTGAAGATTATGAAGAATTTTAGGAAATAAATATGAGGTCCATATCCCAAAAACAGGAAGAACATTTCTCTAAAGCATTGTGGGTAAAAGATATAATGCATAGTTATAAATATGCTTTAATGTTAAACGTTTTGATAAATTTCGTAGAAGATCATTTGATCCAATAATGATGGAAATGGAAATCAGTGTATCACTGAATTTATTTTAGAATTTATTTTCATAAAGAATGCAAACATCCAATTTTATCATTTTATACTTCCTGGTGCTCTTAAGTAAACATATAACACAGACCTACAAGCAGTTTCCTGGGAACAGCTATTAAACGTTGTACATGCATAGTCAGAATTTTAACAGTTTGTTGTGGTTGCTGTTGTAGTGTAGTGTTTAAAGTCAATTCTTACTACATAGGGTACCACAAGCGGTGGACACTGATACTACATGAAATAAAATAATACTTGGAAAAGCAAATTTGGAAAGGAAACGTTCCAGGCCTACGTTTAGGGTATCTGCCCGGCATTTGCCAGTTGTGAGGACTGAGTAAAACCTAGTAGAAACCTGTCATGGAGAACGGTCCTTAAGGGATTTGAACCAAACCGTTCTTAAGCGTATAGTCTATAGCCTCTTATATCTCGTTTTAAATTGGTTCAGCAATGCGTGAATAATTCTGTAGCTAACATCTCAGTAAATATTAGTAGCACTTTTCTTTCTTAGCCCTTCCCGGTATCGTTTATTACGCTCCTTTGGGCTTCTCATCTACCTAGCTAATTAAAGTTAATAAGCATAACAGAATACCCCGAGGCAGCGTTCCCTTATCATCCTTGAAGAAATTAAATTGCCTGGGATTTAGGCCGATATCTCGCGCCATTTTATACATGTTTTTAACTAATTGCCCTTCGGCTTTATACAAGATTGAGGTTCTAAATTGAGCCTAAACTTCTTGATTTTTCACTCCATTTTACACATTGGAAAGGTTTAAGCTGTTTCTTCAGTTTCACATTTCATTCATAAAACAAAAACAGAGAGGAAATAAAATTAAATACCCTGACAATAATACGAAGTTCTGCGTCATATTTGTAGGCTTAGAACCATATAATTTTGTTTCCCATTTACTCTAGTTTCCTTTGTGTTTAGTTTATAATTCCCCTTTTTACTTCTCTACCACGTACATAGTAGGTAGAGAAGGTCTTGCATTCCACCCAAAAATTTTATATTGAGATTTCACTATAAATACACGTTTTGAGGCCCCCTGAGTCAAAAGAATTAATTTTTTAAAAAATGGTCCGTGTGTGTGCCCGTGAACAGCATAACTCAAAAACGAAAAGTTTGATAAATACCAAACTTGGTATTTAGGTTCAATAATTTCCAAAGATAAAACACAAAGATTTTCAAAACAATCCCCCACACCAAACTACCCATTATATGGAAAATGTTTCCAAATTTTTTATTTTTTAAAAGTTGGCTCTAATAATTTTGATTAAAATACTATATAATAATGATACTTACATGAAAACTAAGATGTATATCTTGAATATTCAGGGTATAGCCTGTGAAGTCGATCTGATTAGGAAAGAATTTTGTATAATCTTGTGTAATGGTAAAAGTTAAGCGATAGACGAAAACGTACTTCACAAAAGATCTCTTTAAAACACACAATTTATTTAAAGTACATTTTTAGTGGCATCAGCCATTTCCGAGATATCTGTTATTAATGGTTTGAATTGTTCAATACTTAGCCATTCTTTTAAAGTCCTGTCGATTTTCAGCTGTTTATTGCGATCTCATGGAAAGAGTACGGCATTTTAAGGCTAGCGTAAAGCGTCCAGTTCTAAAACATTTGACTATCGCTGTTTCCTTTGGATCTACATATAACAAAATGTGTAATGCAGCTATTTCTGGAAAGGTTTATCTCGATTAAAGTGAAGTAGATAGGAAAATAAACTTTCGTAAGAATAATTTGTAATCCACTAATAAGGGATACATGGTAGAGATAGTCATGTGAATGTGACACATCAGATTTTTTATTGTGATATTGTGTTTTCCCTACTACTACAAAGCAAAGCTTGTGATTTCAAAGACTAGCGTAACAAAAACGTCATTGTGCACCCCCTGCTGTGGACTTTTAATGGGAGTCTCCATTGAAAGAGACGAATATTGTAATTTTCAACCGGTTAAACTGAAACCTTGAAAATATGTACTTTGATCATTGCTAATTTAACGACGCAGATTTATTTGACATAAATAAAATTGTAGGTCTTTACGAGATCTTCATTTTGCTGTGTATCAAGTTTCTCTCTCTCTGTTACCATTTACACAAAAGTATACAAAATACATTCAGAATGAGTAACCCAGACAAAGCAGGTAACTATCCTTTATTCCAAAAACCTCACAGGCGACGTAAACAATTCACGTTTTTAACTGATACAGATGTCAGTAAGGTGTGCTTCTCTTTCCGAAACGAATTATGGGGAGACTAAATGACTAAAATTGACAACGAGTGACATATTTAGTTTTTTATGCAGTCCGATTAATCGCAATTCCCTCTTTAATATGATATATATTTTATCATTGTAAGCACAATACTTATATTCTAAATGTATTTCTAAAGTGGTCTGCCATTTTGTACTGTGAATTGTGCACCACTTCACAGAAAAATCCCTACAGTTTTGGAGTAGAGAAGTAAACTTTAGCCCTGGATCCTTTAGGGGACGTTTTTCTCTACTAATTGGTGTTTTTTACTGTTAAGTATGGTAGTTTCTGCATACTCAAGCCACGTGGTTTCATTTTTTGCAAATACTTGCGAGATTTTTTTCTCTCCATTTTTCCTTTGAACAGCTTTTTCTGTAAATGACCCGTTTTTTCCCAGAAACTGTTGAGGATAGATAAATTAAGTTTTAGATTCAACTGGCGTTAATAGCATGGTTGGTTATTTAAAAACAATTGTTTATAAATGTTAATTAAAATATGATATAATTAAGTCAATAATCCTAGCCCCCTTAATAAACAAAATTATTGTATAAAAATAGATCAGTGAACTAAGACGGCATGCAAATACATTCTATAAAAGTTTCAGTCTGATATCTTAAACAGCTTTAGTCATAAATTTAGCAGATTTAATATTGGCAGGATAGGGTTCTTAAATCACCCCTTAAAGAGACAAGCGCTTCTGAATCCATAAGATTAAGGATGTACTGAATTTTCTGACCAAAGTCTTCTCTGTTTATGACCAGGTTTGCCAGGAAATTCAGCAAGTCAGGCATACCTAGGATAATCACGCAAAACGTGTATAAATACTATTATATTGTTAAAATATCGGAAAGGTCATGTAAACATTTAATAACTTTAACAGAATTAAATAAAGGGTGTTTAAGTGCTGAAAACAATTTGAAAGAGAGAAGAATTTCTAAATCATGCCTAACATTGTAAATTCGCAACACACTAATTTAATTTCTTTTTGATGGAGAATGCGTTTGCATTCCTGGTGACAGCTGATAAATATGTACCGCAAGCAAATGGGATTTAAATCCTGAATCGCAGAAGATATACGTTGGCCAGAAAACAAGCTAGAACAAGTAATGTAATGGGCAAACTGTCTGGAAGTAAAGTCGCAGGATTAAAATGAAATGTTACTGTAGGGAGGGGTGTCAACAAAGCCTAAAGTTTATAGTGTATCCAAATATGCTGCGTGGGTCATTCACATTCTGTAACTGAAGTAAGATAAAACTCTATAAGACCACACAGAGAAGAAAGCAATTCAAGTTATCATTAGTAATTTAATGAATTCTACTCATCAGACATGAAATGATGTTTGATGCTATGTACGACTAAACTTCCCCAAAAGAAACTAATAACGTGGATTTTAGTGTCTTACTTTCTCTACCATATACGTAGTAGGTAGAGAAGGTATTGCATTCCACCCAAAAAAATCGATACCGAGATTTCGCCGTAAATATACGTTTTGAGGCCCATTTAATCCGAAAAAATAAATTTTTGAAAAAGGTCCATGTGTGTGTGTGTGTGTGTGTGTGTGTGTCTGTGCGCCTGTGGACTAGTGGTACCGTGCTAGCCTCTGGTTCCCAAGGTCGCGGGTTTAAACCCGGCGGAGGGCGATGGCTTTTTTCGGGCGTAAAAATCGTTAGCATGGCTTCCTTCGGAAGGGAAGTAAAGCCGGTGGTCCCGTGTCGTAGATTTACGGCACGTAAAAGAACCTCAAGCCTGATAAAGAGGCCTCTGAGCAAAATTACCGGTGTTTCACGCCCAATATAGAATGGGACGCTATGAACCATAGTAGTTAAAGAGCGTCCATAAATAAAACTCAATTTAATTTAATTTGTACCTGTGGACAGCATAACTTTAAAACGAATTTCGGATAAAACTTGGCATTTAGGTTCAGTATCTTACAAAGATGCGACACGAATATTTTCAAGAAAATCCCCACCTGCAGCTATCCTTTACTTGAAACATTTTTCGGCATTTTTTGTTTTATAAAAAATGCTTGTAGCAATTTTAATTAAAAAGTATTATCTTAAAGATGTTTACATGGCAAATAAAACGTATATCTTGAATTCTTTGGGAATAGCCTGTGAAGTCCTCTTCATTCGGAAGGAATTTTGTATAATCTGAATAACTGGTAAACGTTAAGCGATTGACGGAAAGGTACTACACAAAATATGTAGAAGCCTTTAAAACACACAATTTATATAAAATAACTTTTTTGGTACAATCAGCATTTCCAAGATATCCGTTAATAATGGTTCGAATTGTTCAATACCTAGCCTTCTTATAAAGTCCTGTCAATTTTCTGTTGTTTGTCGCCATGTCATGGAAAGAGTATGGGATTATAAGGCTAGCGTATAGTGTCCAGTTCTGAAACATTGGACTATGCTGTTCCCTTTGTATCTATAACGAAGTGCGTAATGCAGGTATTTCCGGAAAGGTTTATCTCGATTAAAATGAAGCAGATAGGAAAATAAACCTTAATAAGAATAATTAGTATACGTATTAGTAAGCGATAGAGAGTAGAGAAAGTCGTGTGAATGTATCACATAAACTTTTTTCTTCAAACTGAACTTAATTCAGGCATTGAGAGGTTAAGCAGAGACTGAATCTGTCGAGGAAAGTCCTTCTTTAAACTGGTTTGCCAAGATGGTTCGCAGGTCGAAGCCATACTTGAGATTCTACCTTGTGAAATCATCACAGGAAACACGGATAAGTAATGTTTTCTTGAAGAAATGCCGGAAAAGCGATGTAAAATCTTTGGACGTGGACTAATTGTAGGGATCTCTGGGAAAGCGCAGTATCTAGATTGTGCGACTTCATGAAGAGCGGTCAGGTTTGTTCGGGTTGTTGGAGGAGGGGATGACTGGATTCCAGTCTTTCTCTTGTTCTTGCCGGTCCGGTCTCTCACTCCACGCCACGCATTCCGAGCCCTGGGGGCGGGCTAATGATTATTTCATTACGGGAGAAGGTTTCAATTTGCTGCAGCAGCCAGCAAGCTGGCCGGGCGGGTTGCCTACGTCATCCGGGGCAGGCAGGTGCAAGTGATCCAACTGTGAGAATTATTTCACCCCTCCTCTGCTCATTGTCTCGTTCTTCCCACTTGATTCACTTCGCAGCAATACTCTTTTATTTTTCCATGCATAATATTTATTCTGAAATAATTAAAACACGACAACATTCAATTTCCAAACTCACAAACAGACACTTATTTTCCAAGACGCGCCACACCTCGGGAGGGATTTCTTGCCTTTGGTAGCAGACCCGTACTCTTCGCATTATCTCTTCATAAAAGGAAGTGTTCGTTTTGCTGTCTGTCTGCTTTTCTGTTTGAGTGAACACGCTAATCTGAGAAACAGTGAAGGGTCGTGCCACGAAAAAGGAGACATCGCGTGTTATATGCTCTTGACCTTTAAAACTACCGCAAATATCTGTACAATTAGTAAACATCTTATGCGTTACATTCACATCACTTTCTCTACCCTCATCATTTATTAGTGGCACATAAACTATTTTTACGAAAGATTTCTTTAAAGAGCGTCCACAAGCAAAACTCAATTTTTGAAAGCTTTTTTCTCTCACCACTTCATTTTAATCGAGGTAAACTTTTACAGAAATAGCTGCATTACACATTGCGTTACAGATACAAAGGGAGTAGTGACAGTCAAATGTTTTAGAACTGGACGCTATATGCGGGCCTTAAAATTTAATAATATTTCCGTGGAATCGCGAAAAATAACTGAGTATCGACAGGGCTTCAAGAAATGAAAAAGTATCGAACAATTGGAACCATTAGTAATGGATATCTTGGAAATGGCTTACGCTGCAAAAAAAGTTATTTGAAATAAATTGTGTATTTTAAAGATATATACATTTTTTGTATTGTACGTTTTCGTCTATCGCTTAAAGTTTACCAGTTATACAAGACTGTACAAAATTCTTTTCAAATGAAGTAAACTTCACAGGTAGTTCCAGAAAACTCAAGATATGCATTTTATTTATTATATATCTGCAAATATCAAAATGTTACATCCGTTTTTGTGAAAATAAAACATTGTGAAAAATGTTCCTGTAAAGGGTAGTTTGGTTGGGGGAATTTTCTTGAAAGTCTTCGTGTTGCATCATTGAAAGATACTAAACTTAAGGACTACACTTTTCGTTTTTAATTATGCTGATCCAGACACACACGCACACACAGACTGATATTTTTCTAAAAATGTCTTTTTGTATTCATGGGGCCTCAAAACGTGTAATTAAGGCGAAGTCTCGATATAGAATTTTTGGGTGGAATGCAATACCTTCTCTGCCTAATATGCATGTACGTGGTAGAGAAAGTAAAATTGTAACCCAAATATTTCTGACAATTTTAGCTTCTGGATGAATTATTGATAGAAACGCGTATGATAGGGTACTTTAGAGCCAAAATGTAATTTTATAACCGTTTTTATAATTGTGTGCATGGGGGGCCGATTGTACATTGCACTGAAGACCTCTAATCCACACTGTAAACTGCACTAAATCATAAAGGTAATGTATCCGTGAAAATCCAAAAATCTACAATTTCCTTTTTAATAATTTTGCCGTATACACATAACATAAAACATACAGTGCACACAAAAGTTTAACGAGCTATGTCAAATCGTTGTTAAGATAATAATATGCTGTTATTAATAATTAATCGCTTTTTGATGTGGTAATACGAAATGCTCATTGAACCCTACGGTTTATTGTATCGCTCCCAAAATTTTAATTTGAGCCTAGCATACAAACATAAAGAAATTGCGGTGCAAGAATTTCTCAATTTTAATTAGTTCAAGGGAAAAGTATTTTGTTTACATTCAGATTTTATCTTTTTCAGTGTGAGTTGTGGAAAATAATTAACTTCAACTGTAGTAAATATTTTTAACTGGTTCACAATAATTTTTAAATCGTATTTCCTGAAACTCTCCCGAAACTTTCAAGCCAATAAGTTATAAACTGTGTTCCAAGGAGCATTTTGAATAGGAAAAGCGCTAAAAAAACGAACTGATAGAAATTGAGTTTAAATTTCAATACGGTGCTTCACCGATTAAACAGCCATTTGTGGCTTTAAAATTAAAACTTAAAAAAAAACAACTGTGTAGTATGAAAGCATAAGTTACAAGTATAATAAAAATGCAAAAAAGAAAAGGAAATCGATAATGTTCAATGTTTTACCAAATTTCACAGATACATTCCCTTAAAGGTATAACATGTAAATAGCACTGGTTGTTTTTATACTTATCGCTAGGCTGCACTGCAATAATTGGTGTTAGGGATGTAGATTGCGATCAAGATGTGAGTTGAATGTTTTTACACCGACTGTACGGACTGCATTGCATTTTCAAACTTTATTCGTAGTTCATTCCACTTCAATTCCAAAATTATATCAAAAACTATCATAGAAATATTAAAACTCGCCTATAAAAAGCAGGTTGTTTATGATTTTATTTCACTTTGAAATAATAGCAAGTGCTTTTGACGATTCCGAAATAATGAGTTTGACCCTCTACGTATTTGCTGACTGGCTTCTTAAAGTACTGTTTATTTATCGTGAAAGAACTTTTCCCCGTGTGTGGATTTTCGGTACTGCTTGTTTTGACATTGACATCGGACTGATAAGTTGGCACTCTTCCACGAAAACGTATTTAGATGGATGACCGGAATTAAAGTCTGCATTGAAATGCGAATGAAAAGACACGCACCCGTTCTTTGTTCGTTCAGTGTCTGTTGATTTGGCTGGTCACGTATGAAGAGGAAAATTGGCACTTTCGTCAATATAAGTAGGAAGAAAATTTAACAATATCTTCACTTTTGGATTAAAGCGACATAAAATCATGAACAAACGAATCACCTATTTCACTTGGGTCATTAGTAACCCAACACATTGTACAACCAGTGTCCAACGAATGTGTCCTTTATCTTTACACTAATTGAACGAAGATGGGGAACAGTACTATTTACATCTTATAATTTTAGTGATACAGTGCAGTTTACATTGTGAATTAGAGGCCTTCGGTGCAATTTAAAACTTCCTTTATTTCCAGTGCAATTACCTACTCTCTGTGCAATTTCTTATTTTTCAATGCTATTTACTACTGCCCTGTGTGTGCAAATCTAACAGGATCGATTTCTGTGAAACTTGGTATACCACACACCCGTTTAGAAATAGCCTATAGGGAGATTAAAAGCTCCATCCCGCCAACACATTACATCTGAAAATTCAAAGAAACAAACCAAATGGCTTGGACGCATGTGAGCTTCCATATTTAGTAGTAGTACCAATTTGTAATCAAAACTTCCCCTAAAAGATAAGAAAAAATGAAACTCCTTGCTTCAAAGAGTGTAGGAGTTAATGATTTTTTTCTGTGAAGTGTTGCAGATTTCAAAGTCACAACGACAGATGTAGTACCACTTTTAAAAATATATTAAAAATACAAGTATTGTGTCCACAACACTAAGTGTATATGAAAGTAAAGGGGAAATTCCAATTTATAAGAGAGAATAAAAAAGTATAAATTTATCCCTTATTATTCAGTTGTTTAAATGTTAAAGTTCAGAAGTATGTAAGCACTATTATTCTCATGTTTTATTATTTACAAAATGTTGATAGGTTGAATTTTACTATTTTTCTTTATTATTAGTGTTAGTACACCGAGAAACAGCGTCCCATTGCTTTGCAAGCATAAAAATGAGGCACAATTTGCGTTATGTTAAACTTTTGACATTGTTTTAAGTTATATTAAAGTCCCACAGAAAAAGGCTTAGTTATTGGTTTTCAAAACATCGCATGACATGTTTGTTCACAAAGAGAGCGAGAGAGAGGAGAGGGGGCGGAGGGGAGAGACTGATATGATGGAAGGATGTGGAAAAGGAGGGAGAATGAGATTTGTTGAGAGGGAAAGATGTAGTTATAAAATGAAAGAGGAGGACAGAAGAATCTCTGCATTTAACTCAATAACGCGAGCGAAGCCCACGGTTTTGATAGTATTTACTTAATTAAGTCACCCCATATTGGGAAATAAACTTACTTGGCATTTTCATGCTTAGTGATTAAAATGGAACTCTCAAGTAACCTACACATTTATAAAAGTCACTCCACTCCATTCTCCAAATAATGGGATAGTATTTCCGTTATTTGGCCTAGAAAAATATTGTTGAAACTACCGCGACCTTCAGGATTCAACACAGAATCATACAGTTACTTTCTCTCTCCCCATCCATCCGTTCGTGCGTCTTTTCTGTTTAAGATATTGTGTACTTTAAGTTAGCTGGCATCCTGTAATAGTTCCGCACCATTCCTGAAAATCAAAATCAAGCTCTTTTGTCCATTGCTCATTAGACATTATAAAACATATTTTGGGAGAGATTTAGCGTTCCTTTTAACAACTCCTTTTGACACATGCAAATACGATGTATGAAATGGGTACAATGAGCCTGGATTCACAGAACGGGAGAATAGTGTGACCGCGCGCGCGAGGCTCCCTGCGGCCACCGGTAAGCGCCTCTCGGCCCGGCACCTGGGCGGGGCCTTCGACCGACCGTCTGAACAATAGCCATTGTGTGCCCCCTTACATGTCCGGAACGTTCCTTTCGGCATGTCCTAGTAGCCTTTCCTTCTAGTACATTCGCTTTGTATGTGAGGCGTATATAATGGGGCTGCCCTTGCAGTTCAGTCAGTTAAGAAGTGGCGAAGTAAAAAGTGGACAGTGCCAGTGCAGTTCAGCTGTATGTTATGATTCGACGGATCAGTTGTGTTGTGTTCGAGGTGTGCCAAAATTGACTCAAGTGTAACGTTTGTGCTACGCTGAGTGCTTAAGTGATAAATAAAGTGTTGTGTGCAGTAACTAGTGTTCTCATTTGTTACAGTAGTTACCCCGCATTCGTTTTATGAGGATGAGGTAAAGCCCCGGAAGAAACCTTATCCATGAAACTCCTTCCGACCAACATTCGATCTCACCGCCCCTGTGTCGGAGACAGAGACTCTTCCCTTATTCCACGGAAGTGTGCCATAGAGCATCTTTGAATACCATCTCTACCACGTTGCTGGAATCCTTTATCTAGCCATTTAACAGCTTGAAAATTCTAAACCTTGTAAATTCACAATATACAGGTATGTTTTCCTTCATATTTAAATGCTCTTCAACGTTAAATTAAATTAAATTGAGTTTTATTTATGAACGCCCTTGAACTGTTGTGGTCCTTAGTGTCTCATTCTATATTGGGCGTGAAAGACTGGAAATTTTACTCTGAGGCCTCTTTATCAGCCTTGAGCTTCTTTTACGTGCCGTAAATCTACGACACGGGACCACTGGCTTTACTTTCCTCCCGAAGGAAGACATGCCGAAGAAAATCCATCGCCCTACGCCGGGTTTGAACCTGCGACCTCGGGAACTAGAGGCTAGCATCGTAACCAATACACCACGGAGGACGACATTCTTCAGCGTAGTTTAAATAGTACGTTAATGGGAAATTTACAACTTCATTCCCTTCTTCTGGGAACTCTTTCAGCACGTCTGAAGATTTGCAAATGTACAAGATTGGCTATTTTTGCGATCAGCTTAAAGTTTTTAAAATGTCAACAAAGAAATTTAAAGATGTTTTAAAATAGTTCAGTGGTTATGCGCTTATGTTTTTAAAATGTAGATGTTCTTTTTATTCATGCAGAAGTGTAATGCCGTAATTGAATTTTTTCTGAAAAACTACAAAAAACGCATAAAACATTTTGCTCAGTTTTAAAGAAGCCATGCTTTAAATTGATCCCTATATTTAAAATTTAATGTTTTCAACATTTATATCTTGGGATTTCTCCAAGCGATTCCAAAATGTATTTACTTCTGAAAATGAACACTTCAAAATTTTTTAATAATGCTGTACTAAAATTGAAACGTCTCTTACGTATAAATAGGATAACGCTGTAGCTTAGATTATGAAAATTGCGGAATTCAGCATTTTCAGTGGATAAATTTTCCTTTACATGAAGTCCCTTGTTATTAATCTTTCATTTGATTTATTTCATGTATCGTAGCTTGAATAATTCTTTTAGACACATTTTTACTTTCTCTGCCATGTACATAGATACAGAAGGTATTGCATTCCACAAAAAACTCCATTTCATCGGAAATACATGTTTTGAGGCTCCGCTGAAGAAAAAGCATCTTAGAAAATATCCCTTGTGTGTGTGTGTGTGTGTGTGTGTGTTTCTGTGTGTGTGAACAGCATAACTCGAAAACGAAAAGTCGGATAAATATCAAACTTGGTATTTAAGTTCAATGTCTTCAAAAGATGCGACAAGAAGATTTTCAAGGATATCCCCCTCACCAAACTACCTGTACATGGAACATTTTTCGAACTTTTTAATTATCTGAAAAATAGCTCTAACGGTTTTTATTAAAATGCCATATTGTTACATGCTGGATAAAGGCCTAAAGGTTCACATGAAATAAATTAAATTAATTTTTAGTACCAGCACGTATTTTGAGGGGACGTATACTCACTTTACCGCGTAGGAGGTGTGGAGATTAAGAGGAAGGCGTGGGCTTTTCTCTGTACACAATCCTTAACACAAATCTACTCACACATTCCTAGATTTATTTCCCAACCGTTTGGGATTCCTACATTATTAAATATTAAAAGTGAGGTGAGATGTCCACCAATCCACTTGCACTCGCGATCCGCTTCTCTAGGAATCCTAAGTAAGACAGACGCTATATCCCCACCACTCGTGACTAGCAAAGACTCCCAACCAGGAGTGACGTCATTCCAGTAAAAACCAAAGTACAACGACAATATGTCTGGTAATGACAATGGTAAACGATAATATGTCTGGTAATGAAAATGAAACCCCCCAAATTATCAATCCACCGCATCTCCCCCACTTACAAACATGAGGCGTCCCCGCCGAAGAAAAAAGGAAAACATAAAAATGCAATTGAAATTGACATATGAATCCTGATTAACTAAACTTATACATTAAAAGAATTGAAACTGTACAATGAATTATCTGTAGACCATCAGAGACCCCTCCTCCCGGCGCACAAAATCTCTTCTAAACACTGGAAGTCCGGTGCACCAAGAATGTAATATATCAAAGAATGGCGATGAAGATGTCTCATTGTTCGTAGCAGATCGAAATATGCATATCGCGCCCGCCGAAGAAGTGATGCAGGTCCATGCAGAACTGAATAAATAATGTGACATACCACTGTTTGTAGCACTGAGATTAATAAGGTACCGACACGACGAAGCACAGAGGAACCTGCTGCGCAGTCCCATGGCAGTTGATCTGTGTCGACGGGCCCTGTCGACACAGACGAAGAAGGAAAAGGTGTCTCCTGGAGTCGGTGGGGTGCCAAACAACTATCAGGCACTGATGGTGCGCCACGAACTGCTATGCGGGGATGGTTGATCTGCTACTTCCATTCTTGTCATGAACTGTAGGTCTCTTCTGTGGAGGGGTGCAATGGTGCCTAACAGGATTATGTCTGGAACAATATTCAGGGAAGCATCAGGGCTTACAAAATATATGGAGAAAGAGAAATACATAAGTTACAGAAAAAGGCAGGGAACACACAAAAACAAATTAAACTTAAACCTAGAGCAAAGCTTTTAAAAAGAAAAAAAAAGCTTGAGTGGGCGCTGTTATTTGATTCAATTAAGTAAATACTGATCAGTATGTTTAAAAATACTGGAACTAACCAAAACAGAATTAGATGCTAAGAATTTTGAACATTTTTGTTTTCAAGATTGAAATTAAGCTTCTTGAAACTTTACAATTGAAGCTGTACATAAAGGAATGAGGTAGTAATTGTATTATCCTGTAACGATCAACACAAGTAACAACCAAAGCGCATTTATAAATTTGTATCAGAAATGTCACCATAAAAATTGTCAGGTCAATCTACCAACAAACTACAACATGCTAAAGGAATATAAAAAGACTACAGAGCCTACTATAGGTAGAGGAACCATCACCAAACAAGTATATTAAGGACCTACTCCCAAACAAGGCCGTACGAGCAGTTAGCAAGCGATTAGCTCGAACTCTTTTTATACCCCTTTTTTTCGTGGTGGAAATGTCGACCAAACGCCAGTCAAAATGATTCTGTAAAATATATGCATAGAAACAGAAAGTATAATGAAAACATTTGGAACTGACCAAAAGAAAGAAGTTATCAGAAATAATTATTGTGACACACAACAAATTGAAGGATAATCCTAAAATTTCGAGAGACACGTACCCACCTGAGTAATAAACTGTAGAATTTTGATATCCCTGCCGCTGTCGGACAGAAGGATGACACTTCCACCAATTCCATCATTCCAGAAGCTAACAAACTTGCTGTGAAAAGAGGGTACAATACACCAGCACAGTGGACACGAATCGCGTCGTCACTGTAACCAAGCTCATACATTCTATAAACATCAATTCTACATCACTGTGGACATATATCAAGCACAGATAGTACACCAAAACTTCATGAATTAACTTACTAATCACACAACAGCAATTTACCAAGTGAGCAAAAAAAACAAAAAAAACTCACCTTTCTTTTATATCGTAACAGTAAAATACCCTCACAAACCTGAAAAATCACATTAAAGCATCATGGTAAGAACGTGTCTCACTTATTACCCAAAACAAAATGTAGTGCCACAACAAAGTACATGGAAGAAGTGGTTGCATAGTGGCCAGAGTGCTCTGAACAGCTGACTGCACAACTGGTACCAACTCAGTGTACTCGTAGTAGACCAACGTGGTCGTTGATCCAGCACTAGTACAAGGAGAGGGGGGAGCTCGAAGACAGGCATGTCTGAAGATTGTCTGGTATCTTATTTTGGCATAGTGAAGCTATGTACATATATAGCACATAAATGCAAGCAGAAAATAACAGCGGAAATCTACAGATTGAGATGCTGAAAAATAATTCACTACTGCTTAAGGTGTAGCACAATCACGATGTTAACTAATGCACATGAAATATGTAATACCAGGTAATCGGTAGTGCAAGAGAGAACTTAACAATCCTGCAATAAGATCAGTTAATAGACATAGACAATTTAAAAGTATTATCACATCAGAGACAAAGATGAGCCTGAATATTATATGGTATTAAGCAAAATACATAAGCATCAATGCTGTAAAAGAAGCACAGTTTACATACATAAGAACAGCACTGTTCAAAAATGAATATCTATAAACAATGCAAAAATCAGCAGTAAAGCATGTGTATAATTCAACAGTTCATACAGGTAATAATTAATCACCCAAGATGAAGAAGTGTAGGCAAAAATGGGTGTCAGTAGTATTCACAGGAGCATACATGGCAGTGATAAATAATTATATTACCATATCACAATTGAATAAGAGCAGAATAATTATATCATCGAACTGAATTACATATAAAGCATAATAATAGCATTATTATGAGACAGAGATCAAACTTGAAAGATTATTGTAGTCGTATCGAGCATACAGAATCTAGAAACTACACAGAAAATACTGAGACACTGCACAAACATATTATCATCATTATAACCATCATATTAGATGTCGCTAACTCGCTGTCGTTAAAGCTTAATGCTGCATTACCAAATGGAATACTTAAAAAAATTAAAGCAGGCAAGACTGAAAAAAACTATGGCTCTATTGAGACACATATCACTGAATATTAAACTCACACCGGGCTGCGAGAATTGTCCTCAGACCTAAATGAATACAGTAATTGAATTATTAGCAAATATATCCAATAAATATACATATGTTACCACATGGAAGAAAAAACACAGAAAACAAAGTGGCAGAAGGGAATGGAGAAGAGAAAGGAAAAGAGAAAGAGAGGGTGGTAGGGGGGAATGGAAGATGGAGAGAGAGACAATAATGACGGAAATAATGCAGAAACGCCAAAGGTTTAGGTGGCCATCACATAAAGATGGGAAACATACTAAAATAAGTTAAGAATTTCCAGGGCCGAAATGGTGAAGAAATTTTTTTTTACTACGCCAAAGAAAGGAAACGAACACGCCGACCTCTGGGGAACAATTTTGAATTTGTACGTAACGGTTACGTTATGAAGCCAAACACTCTGCAGAAGCTAGCATACAATCCCCCAAAATTTTAAATCACTGAAATCTTAAAAGAAACTCACAACACACACCACTTTTATTTATACCTCACAGACTTACCACAAAATGAAGCACTGTTTCACACGCCACGTGGACCATAATCAGTAAATATTACTTCAAATGCCAAAAACACGGCGACCTTCACCAAAAATGTTGCATGCTGGGTACAGCCCTAAAGGTTCACATGAAAAAAATTAAATTAATTTTAGTACCCAGCACGCTCATTGAGGGGACGTATTCTCACTTCGCCGTGGAGGACCAAAATATTGTGTGGAGGTTAAGAGGAAGGCGTGGGTTTTTCACTGTACAAAATCCATAACACAAATCTCCTCACAGATTCCTAGACTTATTTCCCAACCGTTTGGGGTTCCTGCATTATTAAATATGAAAGGTGAGGGAGGATGTCCACCGATCCAAAAGCCGACTTGCACGCGCGATCTGCTTCTCTCGCAATCCTAAGTAAGACAGACGCTATATCCCCACCACTCGTGACAGCAAAAACTCCCAGTCAGGAGTGACATCATTCCAGTCAACATCAAAGTGCAACAACAATATGTCTGGTAATGACAATGGAAAACGATAATATGTCTGGTAAGGACAATGAAACATCCAAATTATTAATACGCCACAATATATTAAAGATGTATACATGACAAATAAAATGTACATATATCTCGAACTTTTTGGGAATAGCCTGTTTCAACCTTCATTAGCTAATCAAGTAAGACTACTTCGTTGGTCAGTCAATTAAGATTGAGCTCTTTGCCCGAAAGGGGTACTTATGTAATTAGTTAGCACTGTGTAGCTTTTATTGAAAAGAAGAATACCTTTTCAAACCAAAATAAGGGAAGCAGAGAGCAAAGTGTATATAAATTTCAAAATAGTATTCATTGTAATTCCCATACAAGCCCTCTTTTAAATCAATAAGTGTGTCTGTAAATCTATGTTTGTTATTCATCTTAGTAAAGTATTGTAGATAATACTCATCCATTTGTTTTTTTATAAATATAGTGCTATAGCGAATCATTATGTTATTTTGGCGCACATGTTATTGCTTGTATTTACCACAATAATACTTTTGTGAAGTATCCTAGACTACGGTTACATAATTTTAAAGAAAAACTATTAGGTGAACCTTTAAATATTACAATGATATTTTAATTCATTGTTAGTCTGTACTAATTAAAATATGTAAACATCTGAAGTTAACAACAATTCGCCATATTTTATCAAAAGAGTAGGTACTTATTGTACAATCGAGTGCATGGAATCGTGCCAGTATAATGAGTACACATTTATGTTGGTAAGGAAATACGGACCCGCCTCTACCACGCCCAGCCACTACCCCTTACCTTGTTCTAGTGCTACAGTTAATATTTGTTTTAGCACCCCTTTACCCTCGCTCCTGAGCCTGAAACCGACCTGTATCCATAAGTTAATGTTTGGATGCCAGACTTTTGACATCAAACCAATACGAGACGGGCTCATCCAGGGTGTGGACCTTGGATGAGAAGTAAGCCTTGCAGCCACTCATGTGAAATTTTCCGTACTCGTCCCCTTTCGCCGCTACCTAGGCCTTTATTCGTAGGCTGAGGAATGTGTGTCGGACTTGAATTCAAACCAAAATAATATTAGCTCACTCAGGGCTGGTGTGGAACCAGATGATAAGGAGCTTCTACAAACATTAAATAAAGAAAAACGTCCTGGAAACCAGAAGTATCACCTTTTTGTGCATTCGATTTTACAATAAGCTTTTCTTCCTTTTCTGTTTGTTTAAGAGTTTAATGCTATTTTCATTTTTAATCCGAAGCTATTAATTACATGTAGACTCAATTTTTATCTGCAGCCAGTTCATTTAGGGGAGCAATTTCTATTTCTGCTTTATTTTCCTATTATCTAAAATGTTAGCTTAAAATGTCCGCAGGATTCAAGTCACCTTTAAGGGATTAACTGTCTGGTTGAGGTAACGTTGTAGGTTTCGGAATACACACAGTAAAGCGTTTAAGATTCTCGTCACGTACTAGACGACACGGTAGCTATATGTTTAGTGTGTAGCACGGTAAGCAGAGAATCCGTTGTTCGTAGCTTCGGTTTTATGCTGGTGAACCCTTCAGCCCTTGCCTACACAGAGCGAGTATGAGCTACTACAAGGATGCGAATACTGTTCTGTGGAAATAGTTCACATAGCCAGGAAAATTACGGTATTTTGTTTTAATGGATTTTGAAAGGTTAACGTCCTTTCAATAACTCAGGTCTGCTGAGACCGCGAATGAAAGGAGTGAATGAATTTTTTTCGAGCGTAAAAATCCTTAGCGTAGCTTCCTTCGGAAAGGAAGTAAAGCCGGTGGTCCCGTGTCGTAGATTTACGGCACGTAAAAGAACCTCAAGTCTGAAAAAGAGGCCTCTGAGCAAAATTACTGGTCTTATACGCCCAATATAGAATGGGACACTAAGAACCATAGCAGTTAAAGAGCGTCCATAAATAAAACTAATTTAATTTGACCTCGGAAACCAGAGGCTAGCATGCTACCACTAGATCAGTTCCGTAGACATTATCATCTTCGGATTCATTAGTGTGAATATTGGGAATGTTGTAAACGTAAGCATGGCAACATTCTCCGATGCAAGGTTTTTATTATTTTACACACTGGTTCTGCTAGTTCCATTTCTTTATTAGTAAAGGAATTATATACATATCCTTCCGATTCTAATATCCTAACAGGTATTTCTGACACATGGAGCAAATTCTTTTTTACTCACAGCCATAAATTTCTCTCTCTCTTCTCTCCAACTGATGTCTGTAGTGTAGTGGTTACCATGGTAATTCCCAAGGTCGCGGGACCAAACCCGGCGGAGGGCGATGGATATTTTCGGGCGTAAAAATCCTTGGCACGGCTTCCTTCGGAAGGGAAGTAAAGCCGGTGGTCCCATGTCGTAGATTTACGGCACGTAAAAGAATCTTAAGTCTGATAAAGAGGCCTCTGAGCAAAATTACTGGTCTTTCACGCGCAATATAGAATGGGACGCTAAGGACCACAACAGTTAAAGAGCGTCCATAAATAAAAACTCAATATAATTTCAATTTCTCTAACTGATTACCCTCCTCTTTGTAGGACTTACACCCCCAAGGTCTTACAAGCCAATATCTTGGACCAGTCTGGCGAGGAGCCAGCAAACTCTAGGGACTCTAGATCATAGCATATCCAGAATGGTTGACCAGCCCAATGCCGGGTGTAGCGGTGAAGAAGGAAATGAAATGTAGTAATGAAAGGGATGATGGGAAAATTCGTGGATCAATTATCCAACACAGCACTCGCCTAGCGACGGAGGAAAGGCGCACCGCACCGAAAAAGAAAAAGAAAATAAAAAACAACTTTCGTTGAAATTAGGCGGTCCCGGGATTTAAACCCGGGATCTCCCGACTGCGAGTAGCTCAAGTTACCTTAACGCCACCACAATCATATTTACAAATTGCTGATACAGGCACATGGGCTATGACAAACTGAATAGCCCGTCAGCAGTTTACCTGCCATTTGTCGATGACGTAACGGACGCCCACGTATAATGCATGGCAACCTATGATGTTCCAGTATAAGGATTTGTAAGTGGCCGTAACGTATACTGTAATTTACCATGAGTTGTGCAATTATGCATAATTATACATTTAGCAATGCTGCATCCAACAGTACCAGAAAATACAACATTTTTGTCTGCCCCTCCTGAATGTTTGCTTGAGAGAAGACTGACATTAGGAAGGTGATCTACACAGCGCTGAACACATCTGCTGCATGTTGGTTCTTCATTTCCTTATATATTTTTATATTATTTTATGTCATTATTTAGGTGTAATTAATGTGCTGCATTTACTTATCTTGTTTTTTATTTTCTTTAGGCTATATGACAAAACAAGGCATCCACATAAGATTTACCGTTGTTTCGTAGTTGGTTCTATTTAAGCTTCCGTATTTCACTAGAATTATCTTACTTTTTATTCAGTGGGCTTCCTTGTAGTGAGCTAGTGCGTGGAACTCTGGTTTCCGGCTACGGAATGCACCCGGGTTCGATCCCACCCATGGAGGTGTGGATTTTAAATCCCAAGTATAGGACCGGTGCCCACTCAACATCGTGAGGAAAGCGAGAAGCTGCCTGGCCTGGTGAAACAACTTTCCGGCTGGGGGATGCGTGATGCCGGCTACATCACTTACCCGTATCGGTTGTATGATCGCCCACCTCTGCGTGCGTAAGTGGGCGAGAGGCCGACAATGGAGTTAGCAGGCCAAGTCCCTTCGTGGCTGTAGCGCAACAGGATTTATTTATGTGTGCGTATGGTCGGCTGGACCCGTGTGATTTTTTTCAGGGATAAATGTCTGTATACTTTAAATATCCTCATTCGTTTAAGGTTATCTAGTCACTGCTATACTATAATATTATGCTGGGAAAATAACAAGCCAAACCACTTCACCCTAACTTTGTGATGCAATATTTCAAGTCGGAGAAAGAAATCACATGGATTGGATACATGGCAGCTGCAATGTTAACGGTGTAATTTTTTGAGTAAAGTTTTCTCTAACACAGAGCTAAAATTTATCTGTCTATTCCAGCAAGAGTGTGAGTTAGGACTTTTTTTATCGTGAAGTGATACAGATATCATATAATTTATTGCACAATTATTAGCTATACATTGTATAGGTAGATATTGTTAAATAAGTTCAATAAATATACAACTGTTGTGTTTGTAAAAATTGCTTAAACGTATCAAAAAATTTCTTATACAAATAATATTGAAGTTTAGATCTGAAGCATCTCAGATTATCATCATTTGATATTTTGACTGGTAAATTGTTAATAAGTTGGCTGAGAGTATCAACTGGTGATTTAGTGTATCTAGAAGTTCGATGTGTATATCACCCTAGATTCAGAGTACAAAAGGGCAGATGCCAATATAGGAATAGCGCCTAGAATAATGATTACATACATGCATAAAACAACATGGATGCTATCTTTGGTAAATTTCTGCCACTTAAACTCCCCTAAAAGAAATATTTATGCTTTTATTTTTGTTTATCGCATAACTCTGCCCTCTGCAAATCTTGCAATTCATTCTCTTACTAGGAATGTGTGATATCACTCATCCATGTTTTTCTTGGTCGCCCCCATCCTTGCCTTCCTGCTGAGTACATTCCAATATCCTCAATAGCATCTGTTTTCTGGCATTCTCCTTACGCCGCCGTTCTATTACAGCTGTCTGTATTTAATGACATCTGAAACCTCTATCCAAGAATTCATGTTTTTTCTGATCATTGTACTTCTGGTTCTGTCCGATTATGAGTCTTGATGACAAAATGTGTTAAAAATTTCATTTTTGTGATTAATAATTTTGAGAGTACATCATGTTTATTGTCTTTACAATTTAGGTGCTTAAGGTAGAATTACTACATTCTACCCAAGCATTCGATATACAGGTTTTACTGGAAATAAAGGTTATGTGCTCATTTGGAAAAAAAAAAGCATTTTAGGAAAACGTCCCCGCATGTGCGTGGTTATGTTTGTGCACTGTAATTAAAAAACCAAAAGTCAGATTAGACACTAAATTTCATATTTAAATCTAACAATCTTTATGGACGCCAGGAAGATTTACAAGAATATTCTAGGGCACTAAATAGTACTGTAGATGGAAAGCTTTTGGTTAGATTTTAGTTTCGCAAAAAAGGCTCTAGCACTAAAAAGGAAACGGGGGCAGAGTATGAAACTAGTTTATACACTTCAGTAACTTGAATTGTCAGAAAATCAATCAAACAATGAGATATTCCTAATATCTATTTCAATCCATATTATATGTTTATGAAAAACAAATACATTCGTTTTACTTACAAACACTAGTATTTTCGTCAAACGGTTTGGTATTAAGCACATCACCTACTACTAATAGTTTATAGCGTGTTGTTATAAATGCGCGTATTATCATTACACTATACAGGGTGAATCACATAAACTTTGCACCGCAAATATTTCGGAAATGGAAAGTGCTATTGATGTGCAGTTTTCACAGCATTGATTGGTAGTCACGGGCTCGTACATTTAGCCTATAAAGGGATTTTAATAATACTGCGAAAGTGTATTTTTTGAGCAAACATACATTTTTAAATGCAACAATGCCTAGTTACATCAACAGAATAAAAGTAGGGTAAATTATAATGTCAATGGCGTTTATTGCAAGATTCTAGTGCAAGTGGTGTACGAGAAATCTTATTTTGAATCTTTTACGCACCGACACATGTACAACCTGTGATAGCACAAACTAAAGAAAAACAAAAGGGAATTACAATACTTCTGTGGATTCTTACAAGTAAAGAGAACGTAGCCCTTCACAGGTTGTGTTCAAAATGACCACCGACAGCTTCAATACACGCTTCCAGTCTGCTATGGAAAGACTGCAGCACACGTTCTAGCATTTCAGCGGAAATTTCAGAGCAGGCAGCAGTAATAGGTACGTCGTTTCATATCGTCTGGTGTAGTTGGTACATCCTTGTAGCTTTCAGCCTTCCCCACAGAAAAAAGTCTAAAGGGGTCAGATCCGGTACAGGTACAGGTCCTCTTCGTCCATTCCAACGATTTGGAAACAATCCGTTAAAACATGCTGTAGTACTTCGTGCACTAAGGGCTGGACAACCATCATGTTGGCACCACAGGTTCTTCCTAGTCTGCAAAGGAACGTCCTCTAGCATCTGTGGCAGATGGTCTGTCAGGAGGCTGCGATACTTGTGCGAGTTCATTGATCCTTCTATGAACAAAGGGCCTATGAGCTGATGGTTCACTATCCCACACCACACGTTTAAACTCCATGGGCGCTAACGTTTCACCTGACGAGGCCAATGGGGATTGTCAACAGACCAATAGTGTATGTCTCTGCGATTTACCTGGCCATAATTAGTAAATGTTGCCTCATCACTAAACAAGATACATGATGAATCTGGAGTATGTGTCTTAATGCCCATGTACAAATGTTAACACGATTCTCAAAATCGTTTCCCTGCAGCTCTTGATGGAGAAAGATGTGATAGGGATGGAACCTATGTCGATGGAGAATGCGCAGTACACTTGCCTGACTTGTGCCACTTCCACGTGCAATTGTGCGGGAACTAATTTGCGGATCTACTGTAAAGGCAGCCAAAACTTAATTTCTGTCTCCTCACCAGTCACTTGTTTGTTTCTGTTACGTTTACTAGGTGTTACAGTACCACTTTCATGTAATTGGTTGAAGAGGTTGATAAATAATTGTCGAGATGGTTGACGTCTATTGGGATACGTTTCCGCATACAGGAACGAACTGCATTCTTCTTACACTCTCCATACACCATGAGCATGTCGGCTTTTTCTGCATTAATAAACCCCATCTTCCACTCACGACTTACTGGTTGAACTGTCACAAACTAACTGACCAGAAAGTCGCAATGCAATCAATGGACAGAAAACACAATGCAAACAAACATAACAACATCGTACCTAGCAACTAAGCAGATTGAATGGAACAAACAATTGTGGGAGTGGATACTTTTCAAAATACGATTTCTCGTAAACCACTTGCACTAGAATCCTGCAACAAAGACCATTGGCATTCTAATTTATCCTACCTTTATTCTGTTGATGTAACTAGGCATTGTTCCATTTGAAAAATTGTATGTTTGCTCAAAAAATACACTTTTTCAGTATTATTAAAATCTGTTTATAGGCTAAATGTAAGAGCCCCTGACTACCAATGAATGCTGTGAAAACTGCACATGAATAGCACTTTCCATTTCCAAAATATTTGCGGTGCAAGTTTTAGGTTATTCACCCTCTATAACAGCATTATAAGAATATTTTTATGTAATTAATGACAATTTAAAAGTTTATAACTACCAACCACTTGTAATTTCTTTCTTTTTCTTTTTTGTTCTCGCTGAGTGTTCGTATTCGTTTCCCGTCGCTACCGGGAACAAGACAATGTTAGTTTCCGACCGTCAGTATGGATGCCATAGCTCAACAGTTCCGTTATTATGAGTAATGTCTTTCGCTTTATATTAATAATTAGATGAATTCTGAGTGATTATATATTTTCTACGGCACAACGTATACGATATTTATGTATGCTTTAGATTGTTTCAGAATGATAGAGTTATTTTTGGGATTTGCGCCTCTCTCATTCCTGAATTAACCCCATACGGCTCTTTTACACTGGGGAAAATTAAAATATATTGCATACAGATCAAACCCACCTACTCTGGAAGTATCGAGACAAAATGTTCGCAAAGAAATAGTACAAATCAACGTGAATGAACCACTTGACCGAGCTGTTTCTCTATTATCCTCGGCTTCTGTGAGTCTTAGGTTCCTTCCACGTTCTAACAACAGCATACTGCTCAAAAGTTAAAGCCAGAAAATACCCCTAAATATGATTTTGGGTCAAAATAGCTTCAATTTATGAGAAGTACACCATCTCAGCCAACTAACCTTGCAACCCAAACGAAACTTCAGTTTTGAAAGAGTGAAGTGTTTCTGTTTAACGCACCTACCTCTAAAGTCCCTGGAAGGAGATATAAACGCAGGTAACCCTTACGAGTAGCCGACTTCTCAACGTCCATTGGTGCCCTAGATCCTTTGCCACTCAAGATTTAACATCAAAAGCTATATTCATGATACAAATGATTTTACTGGTAAGCAAGCAATTTATAAATAGCTATCGTTTAAAATATTAATGAGGTACTTTGAAAACAAAACTTTAGTAAGAACTGCATTTTATCGCTTTCTAAATCCCGGTGACGATTTGATAAGTGATCACATATATCCATGTTTTCTTTAGGTTTAAATATGATTTTTTTCGATTATGTTATGATATATGAAATCGTAATCGTTTTAATACCTTTTAGCTGTTTGATTTTTCTGTAAAAATGTTTAATATGTCTTAGCTGATTAATTGCTCAGTGACTAAAATCTCTTATGTTTTAAAATTTTTGCGTACTTAAAAATACAACCTGTAAACGCAATTTTTGTAAAATACCTACAGTTTGTTTATAAGACTAGAGACAAATCTAGAAAAACATTATTCGTTGTATTTTGAATGCAACGAACACAGAAAGACTATACCTTTATGTTTTTGTACAGATATTATTTTGTTTGAGTAGTTAAAAAGTATTTATGTAATTATAAATTTCATAACTTAAATTTTCTCTCATAATTTTTAGGATGTAGAAAAAAAAAGGTTTAGAAAAATAGTATATATTTGTACACTGTCGTGCAAGTGGTCCATTCCCCTAGATCCCCATATTGTTTTCCCCTCCGTAATGTTTCCACCTTCAGGTAAACCAACTTTTGACTCCGCCCGGCCGGTATTAGTTCTCTAAGTGACTGGCCTGAAAAACAATACAGGGACATACAAACTAACCAATGAACGATGTTCATAATCCATGGGAAATGAAGGGTTGTTTGGGATACACCTCTATGAAAGGGTTTCGCTACGATTGGTACACAAGGAAAGGCTAAACCAACAGAAAAGGGCAAAGAATTATCTGCATGTGTGATTAAACTGGACGATAGCTACATTTACATACTATATGAGAGCTTTCATCAGAGACATGGAGACGAAGGTTAAGTTATTGCGCTACTAAACAGTAATAAGAAAACCGATATTAAGAAAATAGTGTAGCTTGAAAATAAAAACTTTAAGTTGTAATGTTACCTTTCGGAAGTTCGGCCATACTTTGGGGGAGGTAAAGTACCCTTCCAATCCAGTGGCTAGAATTATGCTGGAAAACCAAAGGTTGTCACGCCAGTAGGGAGTGTGGCTAGATTTTGTCAGTGCCAACATAAACAGCACCGTTTCTTTATGGGCCACATTTTGAGCACCTCAGTATACATCTGATTGAGCTTTTTTTATACAGAAACATAACGAAAATTAAATTATAGGGGGAAACGCTTTAAACTTTTGCATGCAGTTAAACATGAAATACGCGTAGACTTTCTTCAGTAACGCCACAAGTGCTGGTAATTTTATTGAGTTAACGAATGCTTATAGCCATGATAAATATTTTGAGATCGGAGGTAGAGAAATAATGGTCAAACGACAACAAGTATGAGTTTGAAAGCTCAATTAAATTACCTAAGAAACACTATAAGCAAGAGGGGAATATGGTAAGATAAATACAATGCGAGAACGACATTTTTTGTAATTAGCTTTTTGCATTATGCTGCATTAGATCTTGTACTGCTTCTTTTATACTTTGAACTTGCAGATTACCAAATCTCGCCATTTTTACAGTTTGTAGCGACCACCAATAGTGAGCACGAAAATGAATGAAAGTAGAGTTCTTAGATCCCTATTCGAATTGAAGTAGATATTATATGAGAATTAATGTAGGAGAAAAAACATCAATTGTTAGTTTTTGAGCACCATGTTTAAAACTATCGATTAAGTTCGATTCTGATTGGTGAGTAACGCATCAATTAAATTAAATTAAACTGAGTTTTATTTATGGACGCTCTTTAACTGCTATGGTCCTTAGCGTCCCATTCTATATTGGGCGTGAAACACCGGTAATTTTGCTCAGAGGCCTCTTTATTAGGCTTGAGGTTCTTTTACGTGCCGTAAATCTACGACATGGGACCACCGGCTTTACTTCCCTTCCGAAGGAAGCCGTGTTAAGGATTTTTACGCCCAAAAAATCCATCGCCCTCCGCCGGGTTTGAACCCGCGACCTTGGGAACTAGAGGCTAGCATGGTACCACTAGTCCACGGAGGACGACAACGCATCAATGAGACCGTACATTCGCTGAAAGGCGCGCTCAGTGTAATTATCAGTATACTTAATGTTATCTGGGCAAACGAAAGCCACTAATAGCACTTCAAAGTATTAGGTGTGTGTTTTGTCAAGCGCGCACTATACAATACACAGTATTAATTCTGATCAAAGATGGCCAAAGTATACTCCACAGCTTTCCTTCGTAAGTACTCAATGGATAGACAAAATAACAGCCAGGAAGGTATCTAAAGCAAGTTTATTATGTGTTCACTTGTTACGGGGTACGATTTATTTGAGGAGTTAACCTGATATAAAATACGCAATTGGTGGCTTGACTCCACTTGACAGAGTGCAGTAAAGTGCATAATAAATAACTAATTTTGGAGTGAGCTCTTAATATTTGAATTTGAATAATATTTAACACTGAAGGGGTAATTACCAAACTATTTTAAATCCTTATTGCACTAGTGCTTTTAATTTCATGTTACGAAACCGAAATGCATAATAGTATATTGTGATACAAGTGTGGTAGGTGCATCATTGAAGAACGTGGAAGAATTTGAAAATACGACACAAGGTCGAGTATTTTCTACATCCGAGATTCTCCACTGTACTTAACGCATGTGTACTGCGCACTGAATAATAGAAATAGTACTTACGTGAAAAAAATCACTAACTGTTGAGCATGGTGGTTCCAGTAAGAAGGTCACCAACATTAACCTTGGTGGTGAACTGACGATCGATTATCCATGGCTGGTTGCTGACCTTAAAAAATAAGTATTTTGCAGCTCATACTTAGCTGCTACATGAATTAAATCCTAAGTAAATATTAACAAATAAAAAGGAAGTAAAGTTCCAAGTAAGATTTAAATAATAAAATTCAACTAAAAGTATGATATAGGTATAGGTTATACAACGGAAGGGACACCAACGCATTGCGACCTACATAGATGTATTGTATCTAACACCCCTAGGAGGAAGGGATGAAGTGAAGGAATCACAGGAGACTACAGCTCGCAAGCAGATAGGCCACAGAGACGCGCGGAAGCCCGTAACAGTTTCAGGCTCGAAGACCCGTCCCACCGTTGAAGCTGCTTAGAGAGCGCGATGAACAACCCGTTGACCAAGCAGCGCTCTAGTGCCCACGGGGAATGCTCTTTCCTTTGAGAAAGTATCCGTGCCTTTTGTTCGGCACCGCCATACACCAAGAAACCTAGAAGTACACCTGAAAGATGAGAAGGAAACGGAATGATAGGGTAATGATGGAAAGGAAATCGTGGTAGATGAGAAACCACACCAGCATTCGCCTACCGACTAGAAAAATGAAAACCCTACAGTCAAAGTGGACGATCGACGGGAATCCAACACGGGACCCCGATTGCGAACCTCACACGTTGACGCGGAGCCAACTCGCTTGGTACCAAATATAACTATATTCCATGTCTGAAATGAATATTAAAAGTTAGAGGATTTAATAATCTTCATGCATATACGTGCAGTAAAATAGACAAAACACGCAGGTAGTTTAGGTGACCAGCACTGAATGCGGGCAATTCAGTTTCCATCACTACAGCGTGAACGGGAAATGGATCAAAAAACACTATCGTCCAAACAAATATATTACTGCTTTTTTAACCCAGTTTTCAGCTTTGGTGCTTTATCCCCTTCCTGTTAAGCCCACTAAAACGTGAGTTTTTAGTGTCCTAACATTCAATGTTATCAAATATTCGATACTATGGAGGTTAAGTACCAGATATGCTTTCATAATTCTTGCACCTGCGAGATAGAGTCCATTAAAATGTTACACTAATAAATTTAATACTTATTGCTCAACGGTGGATTAATGCAACCGTGGCTGTTCTGAGATATGACCCCGATGTATAACTTTGCCACTGCCATGAAATACAACTGTTGGTAGCGCTCAATTGTCATGCCTCTCACAGGAAAGGGGAAGCCATTCTCTCCCGATTAATTGCTGGCAGGCAAGATATACGCGTTTAAAGCCATTCTCTTCACTTCCGTGGTAAAATTGGTAGCGTATCTGTACGTTGTTCGGAGGCTTCGGCTTCAATTCTAGAAGGGTCCAAATGTCCGAGTAGGTCGTTTTATGGACTATATCACGAGACGAATTTCATTCAGTGCCTTAAACGAATCTAACAAATGACGAAAACATAATCTTACATAGCATAAAAAGCCACGAGTTACATTCACACGACTTTCTCTACCCACTATTGTTTATTTTATATATCTTCCACAAACTCTTCTTACGAAGCACATTTTTCTACTTACTTCATGTTAAGACAATGCATCGGTAAAATTTGGTAAGAAATGCGAACATTTTCGATATTTTTATTTTTTTGTTTTAATTTATACTTTCTCTACCATGTACCTAGTAGGTAGAGAAGGTACTGCATTCCTCTAAAAATTCAATATCGATATTTCACTGGAAATACATGTTTTGAGGCCTCTTGAATAAAAAGGAAGCAGTTTTAGAAAGAGGTTCTCCGAGTGTATCTCCGAACAGCGTTAACTCAAAAACGAAATCTCGGATAAATACCAAACTTGGTATATTGTAAGTTCAGCACCTTCCAAAGATGTGACACGAAGGTTTGCAGGAATATTCCCCACCCCAAACTACCCTTGACATGGAACGTTTTTCGAAATTTTTTATTTTTCTAAAAAATAGCTCTAACCTTTTTGTTTAAAATAACTAGAGATGGGACCTCGATGCCTCTCGATACTCGGTGGTATCGAAGTATGTCTAATGCATTGATATAAACGTTTGATACTTTTTCGATATTGTTAAATGTTTAAGTATTGTATTATTGAAAGTTGTTGCGTTTAACCTTATGCTATAAGGAATCGATGGAGCCGAGACTCCATGTTATTGCCTTGCACGTGCTTACGGGTATACCGTACGACTAATTCCCATAATATGGATAGAAAATCTCTTAAGAGAAAGCTTTCAGCGCAAAATATAGTTACATAAAAAGGGAAGCTAAGAAATTATTATTATTATTATTATTATTATTATTATTATTATTAGTCTTGACTAACAGTAGGGGATATATATCCTGTGGCATTATCAAGATAAAAAAATTACTACCAATTGGAGAATATCAAACAAGAACAAATTCGGAATTAGTTTCCAATACAAAATTGGTTACGTGCGTTTATACACAAAAATACTAATGTGAACATAATTCAGTGAACAAGCTATCGCCTTTACAGTTTTTTATAAAGTGATATCGCGTATCGAGCATCGTTGCTAAAAATTAGATTCGGTATCGAGCATCGAGCATCGAAAAATAGTGGTATCGTCCCATCACTAAAGATAACCTATATTAAATATATTTAGATGACGAATAAAATTATATCTTGAATTCTCTGGGAACAACCTGCGAAGCCTTCTTCATTCGGAATGAATTTTGTAGAATCTTGTATAACTGGTAAACGTTAAGCGATAGACGAGACCCGATGAAATATCAACCGGATGCGCGGTGTTTTTTCAGGCTCGCGATGGCGGCGCGCGTTGCCGTGGCGCTGATGCAACCATACAACAATTTCCTTAGCTATGTCTAAAAGTCCTACTTACCAACGTTATGAAAGGAGGTGCTGAAACTGGCCACCGTCTTGTCCATACGTTTTTTTTTGCACCTCTTTAAGAGAGTCAAAGTCACACTCCCTGTCTGTTCATTCTCTAAAAATGGGGCAAAATTGTGTTCATGCGTGCGGGGGCGTCAACTGTTGATTCGAAAACAATGGGCCCTATAATTCATTCTCCGCTCATGGCGCACCATACACCTACTTGTTTCATCATGGAGAGGTACTTCATGAACAATAATAAGTTTGCCAGAGCTCGAATAGCGATTAATGGGTACACACATATCCATGAAGCTGGAACCAGACCTCCTCCGAGAAAATATATTAAATATGGGTGTATTTCGCTATTGTATACCTTATTGAGACTCCAATCACAAAATGTGCGATAATTACAGGATCACCTGGCTGAAAAGCAAGTGCCACAGCTATTTTATATGGTTTTAAGTTCAACAATTTAGTCACTCTTTGCACAGAGCCATACGAAATGCCTGCCTGTCGTGAAAGAGCCTACGCGATTTCTGGGGGGAAATCTCCAAACGATGACCGATGTCGTCTGTTTCTTCGGTAAGAACCCTACACTGTCTTTTAGGTTTCTTAGAGTGAACACTTTCTATGGCCTGAAATTAATTATACAGGTTATGGATTGTTGTGCGGCCTGGAACCTTTACACCCAGGAGTCGTTCTGCAAATCGTATTTTCACTTAACGAGCTGACTGAGTTAACGCATATGAATCACAAATAAACACTCGCTGTGCAATAGTAAACATATGCTGAGTCATAACTATGACTATATACAAGACGCAAAATAAATAACTAGTAACAACTTAACTACACCGACTCACACTGAACTACACGGTCAACGCAATACTGCAGAGCAGAGCAAAAAGCCATCGTCAGTAGCGTGGCCTTGATTGCAGCAGCAGCGGGAAACACGTACCCACACGCCCAATGGAAAAACACCAGGCAGCTGGTTCATAGTTCATTGGTTCTCTCATTTTGTTTCATCACGACAATGCACCAGTTCACACATCCATTATTGCCATGGCCAAAATCAAAGAGTTAAAGTTAAAATTGCTTCCTCATGCACCCTATTCAGCAGATTTAGCCCCCTCTGATTGCTTTCTGTTTCCAAAGTTGAAGAAATGGCTTGGTGGAAACAGATTTGCTAAGAATGAAGAGATGGAGTCTGCAGTTGATGAATATTTTGCAGAACTCGACGATTCTCACTATAAACAGAGTATCGAAGCAATTGGACATCGCTGAGAAAATTGTATCGAGCAGAAAGGAAACTATGTAGAGAAATAGATGTTTTCTCCCAAAATTTTTGTGTTCTCTTTACTAGGTCGGGTACTTCTGGGACAGCCCTCTAAATTGTTGTTTTAAGCAGATCTATATCTTTTATGTAGTAGGTTTTCGTTTATCGCTTAACGTTTTCTATTTAAACAAGATTATAAAAAATTTCTGCCGAATGAAAAGGACTTCACAGGCTATTCCCAGAAAATTCAAGATATACATTTTATTTGTTATGTAAATATCTTTAATATATGGTATTTTAACCAAAATCGTTAAAGCCATTTTTTTAAAATAAAAAATTTCGAAGTATGTTCCATGAAGAGGGTAGTTTGGGGTGGGGGATATTCTTGAAAATATTCGTGTCGCATCTTTGGAAAGTACTGAACTTAAATACTACGTTTGGTATTTATCCGACTTTTCGTTTTCGAGTTATGCTGTTCACAGGCACAGGCAGACACATACATATGGAACTTTTTCTAAAAATGCTTCTTTTTTATTCAGGTGGCCTTAAAATATACATGAAATCTCGATATCAAATTTTTGAGCGGAATGCATACCTTCTCTACCTACTATGTACGTGCTAGAGAAAGTAAAAATGGAGTTTAAAATTCAACGCTGTGCTTTACCTCAATAGTAGAGGACGGGTTAAATAGTCATTTGTAGCTATAAAATTGTTGATATTAAAAAACTAATTGTATAGCACGAAAGTACAAGTCATAGGTATAATTAAACTAAACTCCGTGGCACAACAGCCCGTTTTCGGGCCAAGGCCTGCAAAAATTCAAAAAACAAAATCGGAACCTTTCACATTTTTTACCAAACTTCAGCGATGCATTGGCTTAAGCAGAAGTGTGTGGGCATGTTTCCAAGGCACCAAATTAACTTCGCTAGTGTACAGCATTTTGTTGTAGGTTGCTACGTATATTTTCATTTTTCGTATTGAATGCCACCAAATATTGTTAATGTTACACTAAGTTCCACTCCTTTTGTTAACATTTAATTTCACTGTGACTGACGCTTTAGGCTTTTCATCTTCTATTGTGCTTCAAGAATAAGAGAAAAACCGTCATTAGTATTCTGCTTGCGTTTCTCAGCTTCATTACAAAACAGCTAGACAAAGACCAAGAACTAGTACGAAATGCTTATCACGCACATGATAATACAGTTTTCTTCAGGTATTCAGGTGAAACGACATTAAAAGAAAGTTGCGAAACTGCAGCTCCCAAAAGTTATGGGTGAAAAAGGTCTGTAAGCTAAATTAATGTTCTACAGTCTTTCTTTTGGAAATGTTCAGTGGCGGCAAGTGACCCAAGAATCCGGTTCAGCAAAGTTGAACCTTTAAGAGCAAATGTAAACACCAACTGCAAGGAGAGATCACAGGTTACTGTACTGAGTTTATATTGTCGAAACTACAAACGTTTAACAAAATATTGCTTTCGACGTTAAGTTAATCCTAATATTCTCCTGTTTCTCCGAAGAGTATGCACGCTTTCTTTTATGTATTCAGTATAATTCATTACACATATACACCTTTTTTTACTTTCTCTACCACGTACACAGTCCTTCATAACACGTGGCCTATTCCCCTAGATCGCTATAGTATTTTTCCCTCCGTAATGTTTCCACTTTAAGGTAACCACCTTTTGACTCCACTCAGCCGATATTATTTCTCTATGCGACTGACCTGAAAAACAATACAGTAATATACAAACTAACTAATGACCGATGTTTATAATTTATGTGGAATGAAGGGGTGTTTCGGACACCACCTTTATGAAAGAGTTTCACTACAATTGGTACACAAGGAAAGGCTAAACCAATTACAAATAATTCGGCCTTCTAGAGAAACGGGGGAAGAATTATTTGCATGTCTGGTTACATTGAACAACAGCTACGACATTTACATATATACGAGTTTTAATCAGCGACTGGAGACGAAGGTTAAAGTTATTGCTGCTACTAAGCTGCAATAATAAAACCGACATTAGGAAAACGGCAATATAGCATGGAAAAATAAGACTTAAGTTGCAATGTTACCCTTCGTCAATTCGGCCATATTTTGGGGGAGGTAAAGTACCCTGACAGTCTAGTGGCTAGAATTATGCCCGAAAAACAGGGATGGTCAATTGTTAGGGGGTGGGAATAGATTTTTTGTCAGTACCAACATAAACAGCTCCGTTCCATTTTGGACCACATTTTATTCACGCCAGTATACATAGTAGATAGGGAAGGTATTGCATTCCACCCAAAAATCCGATACCGAGATTTCACCGGAAATACATGTTTTGAGGCCCCTTTGAAGTGGTATTTTTGTTTGTTAGCCCCACGTTTGGGCGCCAATTTGAAGTCAAATTTTTGTTAGCCCCACGTTTGGGAGCCAAATTTGAAGTGGTATATTTGTTAGCAGTTGAAAGATGCTTCATGTTTATCTGCACCACGCATGGGAGCCAATTTGTTGCGGTCACTTCGTGTTATCTTATTTCTGAGCGCCTGTTATTGTTTTACTACTTTGGATGTTGGGTTCATTGTCCTCCGGCTAGCTATTGTTTCTCGGTCGAGCATATCTCTTGATCAAGGTGTGTAAACGGAAAGGATTTGTTACTCAAAGATAACACTGATAAAAGAATTTGTTTTTACACTTTTACTACCGTCACAATTAATTAAGTTCACATATTGACTCTTAATACACGCCAGACTGAAACTGTTATATTTTCTAATATCACTATAATCACTTATTTACTGCACATTATTAATTCGCGTGTTTCACATTTATAACAAACTTTAAGACGCGAGAGATTCTGTAGAATTGCGTAACGTGTACTTTATGTATGCTTCCGTTGAACTACGCGACGTATAACTCACGAATACTTATGTTAAACTGATCGACGTATTACACGCGAATGCTTCTGTTGGACTGACGAAATCTGCCTCTGACTTTAGCTTTTTATACTACCACACCCCGATATGCCTAAAGATTATAACCGAGCTGCTATTGGTTAATGAAACGTGCCAACATTTGCGTCTATTTTTATATCCAATCAAAATTACGAACACAAATGCTCTAGGGAAGATATTCCCGCTATTTCTAAGAAAAGCGCGCCAATCTGACGCCATTTGCTTGTCTCTAATAATTGATAAACAACTCACCCCCTCCCTACATTGTTACCCGCTCTTATTGTCAGTTTCAGTGAGGCCGTGTAAACTTATTTCCTAACAATGCTTATTATTAACAAACATCTCAAATCAATGTCATACAATAATGCTTATTTACACTACAATCACCCTGGCATTTACATTATTGTGATACAAA
This sequence comes from Deroplatys truncata, assembly GCA_030765065.1. Classification (NCBI taxonomy): domain Eukaryota; kingdom Metazoa; phylum Arthropoda; class Insecta; order Mantodea; family Mantidae; genus Deroplatys; species Deroplatys truncata. Next base: position 178,978,619 of record CM060990.1, on the reverse strand, counting down.
TTACTGCCACACCTTGAATAATAAAAGAGTTTTTAGAAGAAGGTCCGTGTGCATGTGCGTGTGACTGTGAACAGCATAACTCAAAAACGAAAAGTTGGATAAACTCCAAACTTGTAGTAACTTTAGTGCTTACGTAATATGTTTTTACGTAAATTATTAGAACTTGAAGATCTTATATTGTGCTGCTTTTGTTTTGTTTGGTTACATAATTTTAACTGCCCCACGTATGGGCGCCAATTTGTTATGGTATTACTTGATGTTATTTATTTAACATTATTGTAGCCCCACGTTGTGGTAGCCAATTTGTTACGGTATTACTTATAATGTTATTACTTGTGATGTTTGTGTATGTGTGTTTACTTCATGTTTACTTCATCTTGTGACGTCATTCATTTGTTCGGTTTGTAGCTCCATCTGATGTTAGCAATTTGCAGCAGTGTTAGTGTTCGAAAGAATGCGACTGTTATTTGATTTAAATTTTGTTTACTGTCCTCCGGCTAGCTATTATTTCTCGGTCGAACATGTCTCTTGATCAGGATTGTGTAAACGGAAAGGAATCTTTTATTCAAATATAACACTGATGAAGAAATTTGTTTTTACACATTTATTGTCGAACACGTTAACTATCACATTTATACATTGATCTTAACACTCGCCAAACTGAAACTGTTATAATAACTTCTTACTGATCACTTTTAATTTGCGTACTTCAACTTTTTGTATAATTAACCTTACAACAGTTTAGATTATTCATAATTCTGCTGCGCGTAACTTGTGAATCGATACCCGACGTTTGCCGTACAAATACTTTTGACGAATTGACTGACTGAAGACGACGTGTAGTGTACACAGATTTTTGATGAACTGCCCGACTGAAGGCGACGTGTAATGTATTGAGATTTTCGATGAACTGACATGACGCTACCTCTAACCTACCCTATTTATACTCCTTCATCCAGATACGCCTAAAGATTATAACTGAACTGCTATTGGCTAAAAAAACGCGCCAACATTAGCGTCTATTTTTATATCCAATGAAAATTATGAATACATATGCTCTAGGGAAATATTCCAGAAGTTTCTACCGAAAAACGCGCCAACATTACGTAACTTCCTCGTTTCCAATAATGATAAACAGCTCACCCCCTCGCTGCATTATTGCGCTATTATTGACAGTTTCAGTAAGGTCGTATAAACTTACTTATCAACAATAATTACAGTCAAGAAACATCTCAAATCAATGTCACATAAAAATGCATATTCATATTACAATCATTATTTACATTTAAGTAATTTGTGATACAAATTACTGCATCAAACTCGGTATTTAAGTTTAGCACCTTCCAAAGATTTGATAAAAAGATTTTTAAGAAAATTTACCCACCCAAAACTGCCCTTTACATAGGAGATTTTTCGAAATGTTTGGCTTTCTAAAAAATGGCTCAAACGATTTTTATTAAAATACCATATATTAAGGATATTTAGATGACAAAAATAAAATGTATATCTTGAATTTTCTGGGAATAGCCCTTGAAGTCCTCTTCACTCGGAAGGACTTTGTATAATCTTCTGCAACTGGTAAACGTTAAGCGATAGACGAAAACGTACTACACAAGAACATTTTAGATCTCTTTAAAACGCAATTTATTTCAAATAACTTTTATTGTGTTATCAGCCATTTCCGAGATGTAGGCTATTAATGTTTCAAATTTTTCAATACTTAGCCATTTTTTTTAAGTCCTGTCCATTTTCAGTTATTTCTCGCAATATCATGGAAAGGGTATGAAATTTTAAGGCCAGCGTATAGCGTCAAACAAAAAACATTTAACTATCACTATTCCCTTTGTATCTACAACAAAATGTGTAATGCAGTTATTTCTGTAAATCTTTATCTCGATTAAAATGAAGTAGATAGGAAAATATTTGTGTACCCACTAATGAGAAGGTCATGTGAATGTAACACATTAGCCTTTTTTTTATATAACCACTCAACTATCTGCACAGAAACTTCGTAGCTACAAATTTATTTTCTCTACCATGTATATACATTTTTGTGTAATACATTTTTATCCATATCTTATGGTTTACCGGTTATAGAAAATTATACAAAACTCCTTCCGAATGAAGAGGACTTTACAGGTTATTCCTAGGAAATTCAACATATACGTTGTATTTGTTATATAAGTATCTTAACATTAGTGAATGAGTCTTTTACGTGAACAACAGAACTTATGCATAATTACCCATTCAGGAATGTATTCATTTGTAAATTTGCTATTGTAAGCAAAAGAACTTTTAATTCTTTTCTGTTGAAAATGTTGACACTTTACATTGCGCATTTTCCTTATCCGCTTTGGTGTTGGCTGTCTACCTTGGGGTAGATTAGTAGACGTAAACAGCAAAATAGCTGTTACTTCTGCATGTGCATATGTAGCTAAGAAGAACTATTTTATAATTTGCGATTTTCTGTATCTGATCGCCTAGTTTTTCCATAAAGATTGAGTAATACCTTGAGAATTACCTACTAAACTACCTAAAAGGCAATAAATTGTATCCCCTAAACTTATGGTTCAGAAGTGTGAATAAAACAAAGAAAATCTGAGTATACCATTCTATTTTTGTATTAAATTCTCAGAATGTGTTGCTTCACAATAACACAAAAAGCAGCTTCGAGAGTTTATGAGTACCTATATTTAAGTTCATTTCCCAGAAGAGTGCTTTATAGCTATTGAAAGCACGTTTAACGTAAAACAATTTGCCTACGCACCGTACATTACCTAAACGTTTAACACGCAATAAAACAATATTTTACAAAGTATCTTTAAGTTTCTGCTTTAAAGCCGTAGCGTTCTATTTATTTGCTTTATAGCAAATGGAATAACAATTTATCAGTGTGATTACATTGGGTATACATCACATGTGATATTACTAATATTACTTTATAACTTGTTATGCAACGGGGATAAAAGCCTAGCATACTAGCATAGAACTGCAAACCATTAAATCACAAAACACTTATTTATCTGACAGGAGACATTTCTTAACCAGTGTGGCATCGCAATGGATATCGCTTACATTACGGCAATGCCATTGCAGATTACAATACCTCCTGCTTATGGAGTAGAGGAAATCATTCCGGCAGCACTCCGGAGTAAAACACTGGAAGTGCTTTCATCAGCAATCCGGAGTAAAACAGTGGAAGTACTTTCACCATTACTCCGGAGTGGTAAAGTGGAAGTACTTCAAATGGAACCAGTTCCACCAACAGCCGGAACGACTTCCCTAAAACGACTCCGACTGCGGAGTGGAAGTGGTTCCGGTAAAGGAACGCGCTCGACCCATCACTAACACCATGCTTTGAAATTGGCCAATTCAAATGTGCATCAATTGCCTAGATAGTCGCTCAGAAGGATTTAATGAGGGTCACGATGGAAGAATTCCACTGTTAATTATGCTTTAAACCCTCTTTACAAATGTCACGCTCCATGATTGATGTGACTGCAAGTGCGTAGCAATAGCAAAAGACTATTATTGTGTATGTGCAAGAATGTAAAAATACAATATCTTACTATAAAATTCGCATAACAGTCATGTGCATTTGTTAAATCTATATAACTATTTGAAGGCTTTTGTACCCAAACGCAATACTCCTATTCAGTCCATATTCACTTTCTACGCAGTAACGAACCCCAACTTGCTGCTGGTGCTTTTGCTGCGTGCCAACCCTCAATAGGGTTTACCGCAGGGTGTATCATTTTAGGATGAGTGTTAAGGATGGCGTTTCTTGTTTAGGATGAATTGATAACGAATGGAGGAAGCATGTTGCTCCTCGACGGCAGCCATCTATAAGTGCATACAGCTTGCAGACAATGCATTTGCCTTTTTCACCGCCACAATAGGCAGCTCCCGTTCACAGCAATTAGCTCGGCCTATGGAATTTTAGCCTCTAATGTTCTCAACACAGTGCAGGAACTTCTTTTTAATTTTTCCCATATATTTGAAGTGAAATAAGTTGTAGAAGTGGCAGTACTTAGAGCAAGTACAGCTTCTATTGTTCATATTCTGGCGTTTAGTGCATTTTTAGGGGTTTAGTAGCATGTTTGAGGATTTGTATTTTCAGGGTTTTCGTAGCATGGACGTAGGGATTAGTAGGGTTAGCAGGCATATACTGGCACACGGGGGTATCTCGTCCTCTTTGTGTGCGTGAAGCACGGCAATCAACATGGGAGGGTAACCAGCACACAGTCCTCCTCGAGGCAAAGGTAACATTGTTATATTTATAAATTTCCTTTTTATAATAAATGTGCCAAAATGTTCTTTGGATTTGTGTTAAGTTCTTGAAGGCATTTCCTTCCTGTTCATATAGTAGTTCGGAAACTTGTAAGGCATCAATAGCAGCTACGCTATCCATATCCGATCCTGTATTACTATAAAGCTTCCGGTACCTTACTCTATCATCTGAATTTATTTGAGTTCGCGACATTTGGTGGAGGTCCGGGCAAGGTTTTGTGTGAATAATTAGTAGAATTTCTGTTTCTCTCCACCTTATATTCAACATGTTCAGATAACTTGTTTTCGGCACCACGTGGCCGCTGAGATGAGCACTCTAGCTATCTTTAAGTACCCGTATAATTCAGTATACTTTGAAAGTAGTTTATTTACTAGAATTTGTCATGTTTTAGAAATATTTGTGCAATTTCTATTTTTGTGATGTAATTTTGTGCATATTGTGAATCATTAGTGATTTTCTATGCTTCGCCGGCGTTATAAATTCCATGGTTAGGCTAGCCTGTATTTCGCCATGATAGCTTAAACTCATTTAATTTCACTTTCTTTAGTGTAACCCACTGTTTGTTTACTATTGTTCGGTACGATTCTTTTGCTTTTGTATAGTTAATTTAATTTGTGCCTTAGAAATTGTGCTTGGCGTCACCACGTGGTAAATAACGTTTCTCACTTCTGGCTTAAATTTTCTACATTTTGGCTTTAATTTAGACTTTTGTGATCAATTCAAGCATTTTTTGAAATGCGCGTCGTATTTTTGGTATTATGTGCAGTTTTTAAATTATTCTATGCTGCGCAATTCTGTGCATTTCCTGTTTCGATTTCTAGGCAATTGCTTTAGGTGTTATTGCCTCATTTGATTTGGTGCTTTACCTCCCTTTTCTTGAATAAAACAGAATTAGAAGAATTAATGCACTGATTTTAACATCATGAAAGAAAAAACAGTCATCCCAATTAATTTAACTTGTGATGAGTGATAAAAGTGTGATGAAGTGTTACTAATGTGTACAGTTTGGTAACTAAAGCACAATTCTTTATATTTATACAACTTTTGATTTCGCTTCACCAGGGTATGTGTTAATATTATGTGATTTTCATTTGCTAACTGAGGTTCGCCGTGGTAGATACAATTGATTTTTTTTAATTTCATCTGAAATTGCTTTCAGTGTAGACATCCTATTGGAATTTTTTCTCCAAATGCCATTTCTGTGTTGAAATCTTGATTTACAAATTAAAGTCGCTTAAATTTTGTTTTAAGTCTGAATATGTAGCATTGAGCTCAACCCCCATTCAGAATTTCGCCGTGGGCGCTTAGTTGTAATAAAAGTGTATTTTCGTGTTATTCCTATAACTTATGTATGGCAGTAGTACTGTAAGTGGTGTTTCTTTTGGTGTACTGAAGTTCTGGTAGTTTTGAAATTTTTGTATTTTTGTTAGTAGTTAGGTATACTTTGTTCAGAATTTGAAGGTTGATATTTTTGAGTTTTCATATCTGAGCGACGTACTAAGCAAAGTTCTAACGTGCCTGTTGCACGTATTGTTGAACAAGTTGAGGAGGAATCCATAGCCAGTGCCAGTGTTTCTTCTAATACGCAATTATTACCTGCAGCTCCATCCTGTGCTACTCCTGTTAGCACCATGCAGCCAGCCGGCTCTCGGCCTGTCATTGTGTCTTCATATTTTGGTAATTCTAGTACTTCAACTGAATTTGATTTTCTTCAAAATTTTTAAATGTTTGCTACAGGAAATGTTTGGTCTATGAGTTGAACTTGAAGATTTTCCTTTGATATTTGAAAGATACTTTTGCCTTGTGGTTTTAAAATTTTTGCCACTAGCGCACCCCCCCCCATGACAAGCTTTTCTTGGCCATTAGTTTTTAATACATTCCAAAAGACTAACCAACGTAATTTGTTAGAGATCAAACTCAGGCAATTAGAGTTGTATGCAGAGTCTGTTACATATTATATTTATGATGTATTGTCGTTATGTGACCAAGCAAATCCAACCAGGCCACAGGCAGAACAAATTAAGAATCTGCTTAAAGGATTTATGCCCTCGTATGGTCAGTCCTTGTTGTCTCTTAACCCTCAAACTGTGGAGTAGGTTTTACAAATTATCCGAAGAGATGATAGGGCACAGTTTTATATGCAGCATAGAAAACATTTAGTGTTTGCTCAATCACAAACTGAAGTTATTCCGCCACTGAACGCTGTATCATCAGCAGAACCTCTGCCTGTTCCTCCTGCAGTAGGTACTACTCTTGCAGTATCTCCTCTACTGATTCAGTCACACAGCTCGTTGATAGGGTTTATCAGTTATGTACATGGTTTACTAAGTTTCAGCCACCACCATCTGTACGTGTATTTCAAATACAGCCGCGTTTTAGCCACCATTGGATATGTACAGGCGCGAGGCATCCGGCACCCACTACAGATGCAATAGCTCGCTTCTGCCGCAACACATCTCCACCTTCAAAGCATCACTGGCGCCAATCCCCAGAAGACGAGACTTAGAGGTATCACATCAGTAGTAGGGAAATGGGCATTCTGGCGCAATAAATTTATGCATGTCTATTCATATGCTAATTAGCCCCCCGCCCCCTCCCCTCCCCCACCCCCCGCTGTGCCTTGGTAGTTTTACTTGCAGCTGCGGTCGTAAATCATGTTGAGTACAATGGAGGCTTGACAGTTAAGCAATTAAGGTTATCCTTCACTTGTCAAAACGAACAAAGGGGTCATAAATTTAAGGTTCTGTAACAAAGGCGAGAGGTTTTTCCTACCCATTCCACATCAGGCCACTTCTGCACCTGGTCAGTTACCCACCCCCACTTCCATTGTGTGTCGAACACGTGGCATACTCGTTCCACTAGCTTTTAACAAAAGAACAATGCTTACCCTTCAGCTGTCAAAATGAACAAAGGCCATGATGAATTAGGGTGTGACAAAGAAAACCTAAGCCAGTTAACAGAGAAACAAGTTCTATTGTCCGGTGCAAGCATTCTTTAGAAAGACCATCTGGCATACTCATCCCACAACCCAATAACAAAGCCTGACCCTTTCCATTGTGTAAGAGATTCTATTGTGTGTGTCTTTCTATTGTCCTGGGCAAGACTAGTTTAGAAAGACACCTGCGGCGTTCCCATCTCGCTACTCCATAACAAAGCCTGACCTTTTCCATTGTTTGAGCTTAACAAAAGAATTCGAGGGTTGCTTTATACTCGTCCTGTCCTTGTTTGTGTGAAAGAGAGAGAAACTTGTTTACCAACTCTGCGTAACAACGTCAGGTCGGCCATCATGATTTTGCCTGAGGGAGTTCTCTCCGATGTTTTACGACATCCTACGAATATATCCGAGCATAGTTAACAAGCATTCTGCTTGGTCCATTTCAGGTAGTGACTGAAAAAGCGCCTGATATACATTTCATTACATGAATTAAACCTCTGTGTGATATCCATAGATCGGTGCTCGATTCTTACTGTAATCAAAAGTTTATTGCTAAAGAGAAATTAATGATTGATATTATTATATCATTACCTTAATTAATAAAAAAGGTGTTCAGAGAATTCTAGCTCGACTCTTACCAAGTGAAACTCTAATGCGTAATAACTATTAAACTATGCAAGGTCAGATTAAAAAAATGTATTTATCCAATATAATTTAATTTTTATACATTATTACCCTAATTAATGAAAGGGCGTTCAGAGGGTTCTAGCTCGAATCTTACCCAACGAAACTCTAATGCTTAATAAATATTAAACTATGCAAGGTCAGATTTAAAAATGTATTTATCAAATATAATTTTTTATACATCATTACCCTGATTAATGAAAGACCGTTCAGAGGACCCTAGTTCGAATCTTACGCAGCGAAACTCTAATGCTTAATAAATATTAAACTATGTAAGGCCAGATTGAAATGTATTTAACAAATATAATTTAATTTTTATATATCATTACAATAATTAATAAAAAGGGTATTCAGAGGGTCCTAGATCGAATCTGCGAAACTCTAATGCTCAATAACTATTAAACTATGCACGGCTAGATTAAAATGTATTTAACAAATATAATTTAATTAATGAAACGGTGTTCAGGGGGTTCTAGATCGAATCTGCGAAACTCTAATGCTTAATAAATATTAAAATATGTGAGTATTGGGCGGTCAGATTAAAACGTGTTTAACAAATATAATTTAATTTATACAACATTACAATGTTTAACGAGCTGTATTGTTAGGAACCAGAGGTCCCTAGTTCGAATTCAACCCTGTGAAACGCTATAATAACTATTAAGTTATTGAAGCAGCGGGCGGTCGGATTAAAATTGCATTTAACAACTATCATTGTTTATATTAAACCACCTCGTATACTTAGATATCCCGAGGCCTAGACAACATTCTTTCTTCTTCTCTCTTTTTCTTTCTATCTATCTCTTTCTTTCTCCACGACTTGTACACATTCAGGCGTTCACATATACACGAGCACTTGTACACACATCAGCAAACATACACTGGTGCACGCATGCACACACACACGCACACACGTACATGTAAGTACACACATGCACACACATACACACACGCACATACATACAGCAGTACACACACATACATACACCAGTACACACACGCATTCACGCACCTCATGCGTATACATACATACACCAGTGCTCTTACACTCACACATACATATACATGGACACACACGCATACACGCACACACACTCACTTACATACATACACCGTTACACTTGCACATACGCACACGACCACACACACACACACACGTGCAAGCACATATGCCTGTTCACTTACACCCAACAGCACCAACCCGCACACGCACACACCAACTCACGCGCATGTCCTGAATGAAAAGAGACAAAATGATGCAATAAAAACTAATTATAGCTCGGGATGCAAGGCTCCATTTACGATTTGCTCGAAACCGGTCTTGATGAATGGGTTCGACTCCTAGGAGGGATTACACATTCATCTTCTAATAACTCCAAAACTAATTAAAATAAAGACAGTAAATAAACTTTATTACTTTTATGTCATTAGTTCCTTTCTTGTGCATGTATATTAGAGTACAGGTGTCATGGGCTGGATCCTTAATTTTAAAATCTCAATTATCTCAGAAACTAGCAGGGATTAAGGTGCGGACCAAAGCACGATTTTTAGTTCCTAGGATGAACAAATAATGCTTTATATAATTTCCAATCAGTTGTCCCTAGCTCGAATCCCGATCTTTCAGTGACTTCCTTAATTTTCCACTGTGTTCTAGAATATATCACTTAGATCGATGCTGTAACTGCATACAGGTCTTTTAAACACATCAAACTAATATTATAAATAATTTTGTTTCTGCTGTTCCGAGTTCGAATACCGATTCAATGAAATTTACTTATAAATTTAATAACATAGTAAATAATTAAGACAAAGGCACCAAATAAACCTATTACGTTTATGTCATCGGATAATATATTTAGGTGTATATTAGGGTACCTGACGTCCAGGGTTCGATCCTTAAGTTTAAATCTCAATTATCGCAGAAACTAGCAGAGATAGAGCTGTAGACGAAAGCATGTTTGATAGCTTATACAATGAACAATTAATGCTGTATATAATTTCCAATCAGTTGACCCTAGTTCGAATCCCGATCTTTCAATGACTTCACTGATTTTCGTCTGTACTCTAGAATACATCACTTAGATTGATGCTTTAACTGTATGCAGCTTTGTGTAACGACATTATGGATGTACTCCGTGTGAGAGAGAGAGCGAGAGAGGGAGAGAGAGAGCGAGAGGAAGTGAAACAAGTAGGGATAGAAGTGCTGAGAGCCTCTGCGCATGCGCAGCAAGAGATGATGTCATTGGATGCAATAATCACGTGACGTGTAAGCATCACAGCCATGATGACGTGCCGGCATCGCCTGGAGGGGGTTTAGATCCCTATATAAACATATATCTGCCCATGTTAGAACTGTTGCGTACTTATTAACTTTACATTCAAGTTTTAAAGAGCATTAAAAGCAACGTGAGCTGCAGGCCGCCTACACATTCAGCACATATCAAAACGTGACAATGCAAGGTGAGTTTTACATAACTACACAAAATCACTGTTGGCTTTTACAATACATTTAATTTTGTTTAAACGCTACAGTACATGAAAGACGATTCGTTACAAAGAGCATCATATTTTCTAATGTGTGCTTTACATTCACATGGAGTTCACTGCATACTCTTCTCCAGTTCACATGATTTTCGCCACACATTCTTCTTACATAAACATTCATACGATTTTCCCCCTCATTCTTTGTTTCACTATACACTCACATGATTTCCTCTACTCATTCTTTGTTCCCCTACAAGTTCATGCTCTGTTAACATTCACACGACTTTCTCTGCACATTCTTTGCTTCCATTAACATTCACACGATCATCGCTACACATTCTTCTTACTTAAACATTCATACGATTTTCCCCCACTCATTCTTTGTTTCACTATACATTCTTTGGTTCTCTGCTGGCTCATCTTCAATGAACATTCACTCGGTTTTCTATACTTATTCTTTGTTCCTTTACACTTTCATAGGCTTACAAAACATACACACACCCTAGTTCTAATATAAAGAGGTGTATAACTCGTTCTTCAACTTGAATAATGTAGTGAAAATAATAATTCATGACAATGTCTGTTACAGATTGTTTAGCTGATAGACTTAACAAGATGGTTGAAGAGCGTAGTTTCCTACCGACTCGTCGAGTTCAAGATCTCGAAATAGGTCTTAACTATGAGATAAAGTCCTTAAAGAGAGTTCAAACAAGATATGGTACCAGGATCGTATCTTCGCTGGAGGATTGTCAAGTGTTCTTGCCAGAGCGCTATAATTCGTTAACCGATCAAGAGATTGCAGAAATACCTGGGAACATATACCTCCAGTATAACGGCATGGCAGAGACGGGGAAATTTAAGACATGTAAATTGTCTTTTTTACATGGAAAGAAGGTGCGTAGAAGTGTCAAACTTAAGTATTGAATGTTCTCCCATTTCACAATGAAAAATTCATAAAGAAAACAACTGACTCATTGATATTACATATAAAGATACAAAAGATGCATATTATAGAATTTTATAAAAAATTTACGAAATCATAATATCACATGCTATGAGTTTAATTATATCTAGCGCATTCAAATAACTCTAAATATCCGAATGTTTATACAAATCTTTGTGCTTCTTTTTACATGTGCCATATGCTTCATTTTACATGTATCATAACAAAAAATGTAATTCTTTCCAGGTTGCCTTTACTTGACCAAGATAGTTTTCTAAGACTTGCATTGTGCAATGTTTCAGGATGTGCAATAAGAGGAAGAAGAAGAGGAATAGCCTGCTGACATGCAAAGGATGCTGACGCTATTGGAGGGTGGAATAAGCACCATCGGCACCCACAAGAAACAATTCGGCAAGAAACGGGTGCTGAGACATCTACATCACCGAAACACATTAAGACAGGATCCTTATATAACATTACAGGGTATACAATGAAAAAATACGGTCAATTTTGTATACAATTCAATGCATAGCTGAGAGTTAGCTCGAACGAGTCTCCCTATATTCACTGAAATTAAGCATTCTGAGCAATAATTTAAGTGACTGTGAAAATACTTTAAGTAATGGTGAAATTTGTATTCTAAAAGACTTGAGCCCTGTATACATTAACAGCATTAAGACTGTTTGCCACGCTGGAATACAAATTATGAAAATAAAAAGACTTTCATTTAAATAATAAGGAACTTTGCATAACCTGCTGTTACAATTGTAATGACATATACAGAAACAATGAGTCGGATGAGAAAGTGATGGAAATGTAAGATAAATAATAACAATAAAAGAATTAAGGTATGCTTTTACATAGTGTTTTTATTCATTAAAAATCCTTGCATTCCTAATGAAAAATAAATCATTACAATGATTAGTTTAAGTTATGTCACAATGATCAAAAAGAGAACCGTCTTTAGATGCATTACTCGATCTTAAGTCAGAGCACCAAAAAAGACAAATCACGGCTTCTCCATTTTAGATGCGGTGTCGCTATTCAGGTAAATTCCTGTAACACAGCAGGTTGAGTATGCAGATCTGTGGTCCTAAATGGGTGAAACAGAGTCTTATCCAGCTTAACAGTCTTGAGGATCTCAGTATCAGAAGGTCGAATCACAAGCCTTCTCCACTCGATGAGTACAGGTTTAACAACAGCATTCTCTTCACCCTGAGACGCTATAATACAGTTTTTAGAGTCCTTGGATCGAATCAGCACCAACTCATACTTGCTATTGAGTATGAGTTCCTTGTGGTCGTCAGCAAATCCCAGAAGCATCGAAAGCGGTACTATGGCGTTGAAGGCTCCATTTGCTGCATTCACAATGTCCATGTCTTCTCCAGGATAGCACCATCCTGCATTCAGCAAGCGACCAGACTCCATTGGATTGAGAGCAGCATAGTTGCGTAAAGTTGAGGCGATCCCGGGGTTCCTGGTTCGATCAATAGTTGAGCCGTTCATATCCAGTCGAATCTCCTCAATCATGAATGCAATAGCGTTATTGGTAAGCTGTTCCATTAGGTTTAGTAATACTCCCCTCGATGTATAGATAACTTCGATTAGGTAAAGTATATAAATCCTCAGCTTGACAAGGGATTTCAATTTCATCATTAGCGTCCAGAGCCGATGTATTATAAGGTAAAAACACATGTTCCTCTTCTTTAGTGATCTTGTCCTCGAATCTCGGTGCGCTGGTAACATTGAAGATGCCCATGATTATAGGATTCTGAAGCCCAATAACTGTAGGAACTGCTGATTGCGTGATGTTAACCTGATGGGCGTCAAGGGTAGAGTATGATGTGTGCGTTGAATCATTCCATTATTATATCCTCGACGTCGTTGACTTCTTCTAAAATCTATAGGCATTATGCTTATATCCTTGTTTCTAAAGGCAATGATATTGCTGTTAGGCTCCCCTGTTTGCTCTATGAAGCGGATGTTTATGAACAACAGGTAAAATTTGATTTGATGGTTCCTGTGAAATACGTTATCCAGCCGTAACAGATGGGAAAACTGGTAGATGGAGTGTCCACTTTTACTATCGAGGAAGGAGACTGATGCAATACTGCGCTAAATTCGTATGATGCTCAACTTAAATATATTCACTAGGAAATCAGATTCAGACAGCTGATTAGATGGAATGACTTTGTTACTGAAGGACCACAGAACGTTCCTATAGAACAATCACTGGAAAAAATCAAGAGTGAAAGGACATTTTAATGACATTTTTATTATTATTATTCACTGATCTCATAAAGAAGACATTCGCATCCTAATATGAGGAATCTTTAAACGTAGGGCATACAAGTCAAGATCTATGTTACTCAATGTTTTTCCGGGTCAAGTATAGCCCTCTGCCTGAGTTTTTTGAATTCCCTTTCAGGCTCTGTCTCCTCTTCGTTTCTGTGTTTCTTCCCTTATTCTTCTTCACTCGAAAACCTCTCCCTCTTGCTTCAATTTCTCTGTTACGTCTCATCATTTCAGCAAGTTGTTTATCTGCAGCTTTTTTCGTATTTACAGCTGTAGCAATTTGTGATGCACCTCCAGCGGCGGCTCCTAGTGCTGCAATAATTGGTATGAGCGGTAGAAATCCTCCTCGTTTCTTCTTTTTGGACCCTCTGCCAACAGATACCTTTCTCTCAATTTCTCTCTTATGCCTCATCATTTCGGCAAGTTGTTTATCTGCTGCCTTTTTCTTATTTACTGCTGAGGCAATTTGGGCTGCACCTCCAGCAGCAGCGCCTAGAGCTGCAATAATTGGTATGAGAGGTAGAAATCCTCCTCGTTTCTTCTTCGTGGTTACTGCACCTGGAGCTACCTTTCCCTTCATAATTGCTGTTACTAGTCACGCTGCCAACTTTTTCACCTAATGTAACATCAGATTGCACGCTTTTCCAAGTCGTTTCAGCCAGATCTTGTCAGCAATGTTTCTCGAAGCAGAGGCCTTATGCTGAGCGTTGGCAATGCCACTAAGATTACACGAATCGTCTAACGGAATGATTCCAGGGTCTCCTCTCTTTAATTTTTCTCTAGCTTTACAGTTCCTCAGTCTATGTAACCAGGTAAATGTACTTCAACGGTTGCAGGCTAGTGACAGAGTTAATTAAACCGAAACCTCTTGCGAGCTTAACCACCTTAGCTCTCACGTTACACTAATCGATTTTTATTCAGGATAGTTCTTTTATACTTTCTCATTAGCGTATATACATTAAGAGCGATTTATTTTACTTAGCTGTCAAGCTATAGAGGATGAAACAAGAGTGCTCACAGCCTATTGATATGTTAGGCTTTGAAAGCGACTTTAGATGTGAACTTAGTGGAAAACTGTTTCATGTCAATGTTCTTGACTTGCCTATCATGTAACCCATTCAGGGAAAAGGTGACCAGCAAAGGGAAAAATGTTACCAGCAAAGGGAAAAACGTGACCAGCAAAGGGAAAAACATGACCAGCAAGGGGAAAAAGGTGACAGCATAGGGAAAAATCTGACCAGCAAAGGGAAAAAAGGTGACCAGCAAAGGGAAAAATGTGACCAGCAAAGGGAAAAACGTGACCGGCAAAGGGAAAAAGGTGACCAGTTAAGGGAAAAATGTGACCAGCAAAGGGAAAAATGTGACCAGCAAAGGGAAAAAAGGTGACCAGCAAAGGGAAAAACGTGACCAGCAAAGGGGAAAAAACCGTGACCAGCAATGGGAAAAAAGGTGACCAGCAACGGGAAAAACGTTACCAGCAAAGGGAAAAAGGTGACCAGCAACGGGAAAAACGTTACCAGCAAAGGGAAAAAGGTGACCAGCAAAGGGAAAAACGTGACCAGCAAAGGGAAAAACGTGACCAGCAAAGGGAAAAAGGTGACCAGCAAAGGGAAAAAGGTGACCAGCAAAGGGAAAAAGGTGACCAGCAAAGGGAAAAAGGTGACGAGCAAAGGGAAAAAGGTGACCAGCAAAGGCAAAAAGGTGACCAGCAAAGGGAAAAAATGACCAGCAAAGGGAAAAAGGTGACCAGCAAAGGGAAAAACGTGACCAGCAAAGGGAAAAAACGTGACCAGCAATGGGATAAAAGGTGACCAGCAATGGGAAAAAAGGTGACCAGCAACGGGAAAAACGTTACCAGCAAAGGGAAAAAGGTGACCAGCAACGGGAAAAACGTTACCAGCAAAGGGAAAAAGGTGACCAGCAAAGGGAAAAACGTGACCAGCAAAGGGAAAAACGTGACCAGCAAAGGGAAAAAGGTGACCAGCAAAGGGAAAAAGGTTACCAGCAAAGGGACAAAGGTGACCAGCAAAGGGAAAAACGTGACCAGCAAAGGGAAAAACGAGACCCGCAAAGGGAAAAAGGTGACCAGCAAACGGGAAAAATGTGACCAGCAAAGGGAAAAACGTGACCAGCAAAGGGAAAAACGTGACCAGCAAAGGGAAAAACGTGACCGGCAAAGGGAAAAATGTGACCAGCAAAGGGAAAAACGTGACCAGCAAAAGGAAAAACGTGACCAGCAAAGGGGAAAAAACCGTGACCAGAAATGGGAAAAAAGGTGACCAGCAACGGGAAAAACGTTACCAGCAAAGGGAAAAAGGTGACCAGCAACGGGAAAAACGTTACCAGCAAAGGGAAAAAGGTGACCAGCAAAGGGAAAAACGTGACCAGCAGAGGGAAAAACGTGACCAGCAAAGGGTAAAAGGTGACCAGCAAAGGGAAAAAGGTGACCAGCAAAGGGAAAAAGGTGACCAGCAAAGGGAAAAAGGTGACCAGCAAAGGGAAAAACGTGACCAGCAAAGGCAAAAAGGTGACCAGCAAAGGGAAAAAATGACCAGCAAAGGGAAAAAGGTGACCAGCAAAGGGAAAAACGTGACCAGCAAAGGGAAAAAACGTGACCATCAATGGGAAAAAAGCTGACCAGCAATGGGAAAAAAGGTGACCAGCAACGGGAAAAACGTTACCAGCAAAGGGAAAAAGGTGACCAGCAACGGGAAAAACGTTACCAGCAAAGGGAAATAGGTGACCAGCAAAGGGAAAAAGGTGACCAGCAAAGGGAAAAACGTGACCAGATGAGGGAAAAAGGTGACCAGCAAAGGGAAAAACGTTACCAGCAAAGGGACAAAGGTGACCAGCAAAGGGAAAAACGTGACCAGCAAAGGGAAAAACGAGACCAGCAAAGGGAAAAAGGTGACCAGCAAACGGGAAAAATGTGACCAGCAAAGGGAAAAACGTGACCAGCAAAGGGAAAAACGTGACCAGCAAAGGGAAAAATGTGACCAGCAAAGGGAAAAAGCAGACCAGTAAAGGGAAAAATGGGACCAGAAGAGGGAAAAACGTGACCTGCAAAGGGAAAAAGGTGACCAGCAAAGGGAAAAATGTGACAGCAAAGGGAAAAAGGTGGCCGGCAAAGGGAAAAAAAGGTGACCTGCAAAGGGAAAATGACCAGTATCTCCCTTAACTCTCGCATTCTCTGTGCTAACTATCAAGAAAACTTGTACTCTTACCTCTATGAATCCATTTCTAGCTACTTGAATCTGCTTGTGCTTAATGAGATAGTTATAATTAACGGAATTACAACTATTATGCGCGAATGCTACAATATTTTGCTTAGTCTAATTCGGACATGGCTGTTTATATGCATCAAAACCTGAGTACATATATAAATACATAAATGTTAAAAAATAGCTCAGTCTCGTCTTATCGTATACGAATTCAACATCTACAGTATACATTGACTAGTTTATATATACTGCTTGAGCATGAACACTCACAAAGACGGACAATTACAGTCAGTTTACGAGAATCTTGATTTTTCGTATGTTTCCCAAGGGGGGAGTAATCGCTTTGTTAAGTGTTGCATATGTAATAGAACTTTAAAAAACAGGACAATTTCAAGGCTTAAGCAACATAGGAGACGATGCTGTAAACCAATGGCCAGCTGTGCATTGACTACAACACCCAAACGAGATCCTGAAATCTTCTCAAGTCCCGAAGAGCGGGATTCAAGATGTACCGTACTTGGAACCAGTTCAAGCGACCCTGTAATAACGACAAGAGCTACCACTGATGAAGCAATGAGAGCAGTTTCTTTGAATGAGCAAGCTCTGAATAAACACACCAATGAAAGCAAGCATACTAGTGTCAACTCACCTAGATTAGAAGATATATATACAAAGCGAATACAGAGGAGATGCTATGCCGCTACACCGATCCTAATGATTTGGTAAACATGCTAAGGGTACTCATGAGGCTTCATACACCTGATAAAAATGACATTTCCGATGCGATTAACGACATTATTCAGGATTTAAAGCTGGGTGGTTTTATAGCGTGATTAGCATCTGCAGAAACTTGAAACCATGAAAGAGTTAGAAAGATTCCTCATATTAGGATGCGAATGTCTTCTTTATGAGATCAGTGAATAATAATAATAATAAAAATGTCATTAAAATGTCCTTTCACTCTTGATTTTTTCCAGTGATTGTTCTATAGGAACGTTCTGTGGTCCTTCAGTGACAAAGTTATTCCATCTAATCAGCTGTCTGAATCTGTTTTCCTAGTGAATATATTTAAGTTGAGCATCATACGAATTTAGCGCAGTATTGCATCAGTCTCCTTCCTCGATAGTAAAAGTGGACACTCCATCTACCAGTTTTCCCATCTGTTATGGCTGGATAACGTATTTCACAGGAACCATCAAATCAAATTTTACCTGTTGTTCATAAACATCCGCTTCATAGAGCAAACAGGGGAGCCTAACAGCAATATCATTGCCTTTAGAAACAAGGATATAAGCATAATGCCTATAGATTTTAGAAGAAGTCAACGACGTCGAGGATATAATAATGGAATGATTCGACGCACACATCATGCTCTGCCCTTGACGCCCATTAGGTTAACATCACGCAATCAGCAGTTCCTACAGTTATTGGGCTTCAGAATCCTATAATCATGGGCATCTTCAATGTTACCGACACCTCAATGACACCGAGATTCGACGACAAGATCACTAAGAAGAGGAACATGTGTTTTCAGCATATAATACATCAGCTCTGGACTCTAACAACGAGTTTAGAATCCCTTGTCAAGTTGAACATTTATATACTTTACACCGTCTCAGGGTGAAGAGAATGCTGTTGTTAAACCTGTACTCATCGAGTGGAGAAGGCTTGTGATTCGACTTTCTGATGCTGAGATCCTCAAGACTGTTAAGCTGGATAAGACTCTGTTTCACCCATTTAGAACCACAGATCTGCATACTCAACCTGCTGTGTTACAGGAATTTACCTGAATAGCGACACCGCATCTAAAATGGAGAAGCCGTGATTTGTCTTTTTTGGTGCTCTGACTTAAGATCGAGTAATGCATCTAAAGACGGTTCTCTTTTTGATCATTGTGACATAACTTAAACTAATCATTGTAATGATTTATTTTTCATTAGGAATGCAAGGATTTTTAATGAATAAAAACACTATGTAAAAGCATACCTTAATTCTTTTATTGTTATTATTTATCTTACATTTCCATCACTTTCTCATCCGACTCATTGTTTCTGTATATGTCATTACAATTGTAACAGCAGGTTATGCAAAGTTCCTTATTATTTAAATGAAAGTCTTTTTATTTTCATAATTTGTATTCCAGCGTGGCAAACAGTCTTAATGCTGTTAATGTATACAGGGCTCAAGTCTTTTAGAATACAAATTTCACCATTACTTAAAGTATTTTCACAGTCACTTAAATTATTGCTCAGAATGCTTAATTTCAGTGAATATAGGGAGACTCGTTCGAGCTAACTCTCAGCTATGCATTGAATTGTATACAAAATTGACCGTATTTTTTCATTGTATACCCTGTAATGTTATATAAGGATCCTGTCTTAATGTGTTTCGGTGATGTAGATGTCTCAGCACCCGTTTCTTGCCGAAATGTTTCTTGTAGGTGCCGATGGTGCTTATTCCACACTCCAATAGCGTCAGCATCCTTCGCATGTCAGCAGGCTATTCCTCTTCTTCTTCCTCTTATTGCATACCCTGAAACATTGCACAATGAAAGTCTTAGAAAACTATCTTGGTCAAGTAAAGGCAACCTGGAAAGAATTACATTTTTTGTTATGATACATGTAAAATGAAGCATAGGCACATGTAAAAAGAAGCACAAAGATTTGTATAAACATTCGGATATTTAGAGTTATTTGAATGCGCTAGATATAATTAAACTCAGAGCATGTGATATTATGATTTCGTAAATTTTTTATAAAATTCTATAATATGCATCTTTTGTAACTTTATATGTAATATCAATGAGTCAGTTGTTTTATTTATGAATTTTTCATTGTGAAATGGGAGAACATTCAATACTTAAGTTTGACACTTCTACGCACCTTCTTTCCATGTAAAAAAGACAATTTACATGTCTTAAATTTCCCCGTCTCTGCCATGCCGTTATACTGGAGGTATATGTTCCCAGGTATTTCTGCAATCTCTTGATCGGTTAACGAATTATAGCGCTCTGGCAAGAACACTTGACAATCCTCCAGCGAAGATACGATCCTGGTACCATATCTTGTTTGAACTCTCTTTAAGGACTTTATCTCATAGTTAAGACCTATTTCGAGATCTTGAACTCGACGAGTCGGTAGGAAACTACGCTCTTCAACCATCTTGTTAAGTCTATCAGCTAAACAATCTGTAACAGACATTTTCATGAATTTTTATTTTCACTACATTATTCAAGTTGAAGAACGAGTTATACACTTCTTTATATTAGAACTAGGGTGTGTGTATGTTTTGTAAGCCTATGAAAGTGTAAAGGAACAAAGAATAAGTATAGAAAATCGTGTGTATGTTCATTGAAGATGAGACAGCAGAGAACCAAAGAATGTATAGTGAAACAAAGAATGAGTGGGGGAAAATCGTATGAATGTTTAAGTAAGAAGAATGTGTAGCGAAGATCGTGTGAATGTTAATGGAAGCAAAGAATGTGCAGAGAAAGTCGAGTGAATGTTAACAGAACATGAACTTGTAGGGGAACAAAGAATGAGTAGAGGAAATCATGTGAGTGTATAGTGAAACAAAGAATGAGGGGGAGAATCGTATGAATGTTTATGTAAGAAGAATGTGTGGCGAAAATCATGTGAACTGGAGAAGAGTATGCAGTGAAATCCATGTGAATGTAAAGCACAGATTAGAAAATATGATGCTCTTTGTAACGAATCGTCTTTCATGTACTGTAGCGTTTAAACAAAATTAAATGTATTGTAAAAGCCAACAGTGATTTTGTGTAGTTATGTAAAACTCACCTTGCATTGTCACGTTTTGATATGTGCTGAATGTGTAGGCGGCCTGCAGCTCACGTTGCTTTCAGTGCTCTTTAAAACTTGAATGTAAAGTTAATAAGTACACAACAGTTCTAACATGGGCAGATATCTGTTTATATAGGGATCTAAACCCCCTCCAGGCGATGCCGGCACGTCATCATGGCTGTGATGCTTACACGTCACGTGATTATTGCATCCAATGACATCATCTCTTGCTGCGCATGCGCAGAGGCTCTCAGCACTTCTATCCCTACTTGTTTCACTTCCTCTCGCTCTCTCTCTCCCTCTCTCGCTCTCTCTCTCACACGGAGTACATCCATAATGTCGTTACACAAAGCTGCATACAGTTAAAGCATCAATCTAAGTGATGTATTCTAGAGTACAGAGGAAAATCAGTGAAGTCATTGAAAGATCGGGATTCGAACTAGGGTCAACTGATTGGAAATTATATACAGCATTAATTGTTCATTGTATGAGCTATCAAACATGCTTTCGTCTACAGCTCTATCTCTGCTAGTTTCTGCGATAATTGAGATTTAAGCTTAAGGATCGAACCCTGGACGTCAGGTACCCTAATATATACCTAAAGATATTATCCGATGACATAAACGTAATAGGTTTATTTGGTGCCTTTGTCTTAATTATTTACTATGTTATTAAATTTATAAGTAAATTTCATTGAATCGGTATTCGAACTCGGAACACCAGAAACAAAATTATTTATAATATTAGTTTGATGTGTTTAAAAGACCTGTATGCAGTTACAGCATCGATCTAAGTGATATATTCTAGAACACAGTGGAAAATTAAGGAAGTCACTGAAAGATCGGGTTTCGAGCTAGGGACAACTAATTGGAAATTATATAAAGCATTATTTGTTCATCGTAGGAACTAAAAATCGTGCTTTGGTCCGCACCTTAATCCCTGCTAGTTTCTGAGATAATTGAGATTTTAAAATTAAGGATCGAGCCCATGACACCTGGACTCTAATATACATGCACAAGAAAGTAACTAATGACATAAAAGTAATAAAGTTTATTTACTGTCTTTATTTTAATTAGTTTAGGAGTTATTAGGAGATGAATGTGTAATCCCTCCTAGGAGTCGAACCCATTCATCAAGACCGGTTTCGAGCAAATCGTAAATGGAGCCTTGCATCCCGAGCTATAATTAGTTTTTATTGCATCATTTTGTCTCTTTTCATTCAGGACATGCGCGTGAGTTGGTGTGTGCGTGTGCGGGTTGGTGCTGTTGGGTGTAAGTGAACAGGCATATGTGCTTGCACGTGTGTGTGTGTGTGTGTGTGTGTGGTCGTGTGCGTATGTGCAAGTGTAACGGTGTATGTATGTAAGTGAGTGTGTGCGTGTATGCGTGTGTGTCCATGTATATGTATGTGTGAGTGTAAGAGCACTGGTGTATGTATGTATACGCATGAGGTGCGTGAATGCGTGTGTGTACTGGTGTATGTATGTGTGTGTACTGCTGTATGTATGCGCGTGTGTGTATGTGTGTGCATGTGTGTACTTACATGTACGTGTGTGCGTGTGTGTGTGCATGCGTGCACCAGTGTATGTTTGCTGATGTGTGTACAAGTGCTCGTGTATATGTGAACGCCTGAATGTGTACAAGTCGTGGAGAAAGAAAGAGATAGATAGAAAGAAAAAGAGAGAAGAAAGAATGTTGTCTAGGCCTCTGGATATCTAAGTATACGAGGTGGTTTAATATAAACAATGATAGTTGTTAAATGCAATTTTAATCCGACCGCCCGCTGCTTCAATAACTTAATAGTTATTATAGCGTTTCACAGGGTTGGATTCGATCTAGGGACCTCTGGTTCCTAACAATACAGCTCGTTAAACATTGTAATGTTGTATAAATTAAATTATATTTGTTAAACACGTTTTAATCTGATCGCCCAATACTCACATAGTTTAATATTTATTAAGCATTAGAGTTTCGCAGATTCGATCTAGAACCCTCTGAACACCGTTTCATTAATTAAATTATATTTGTTAAATACATTTTAATCTAGCCGTGCATAGTTTAATAGTTATTGAGCATTAGAGTTTCGCAGATTCGATCTAGGACCCTCTGAATACCCTTTTTATTAATTATTGTAATGATATATAAAAATTAAATTATATTTGTTAAATACATTTTAATCTGACCTTACATAGTTTAATATTTATTAAGCATTAGAGTTTCGCTGCGTAGGATTCGAACTAGGGTCCTCTGAACGGTCTTTCATTAATCAGGGTAATGATGTATAAAAAAATTATATTTGATAAATACATTTTTTTAATCTGACCTTGCATAGTTTAATAGTTATTACGCATTAGAGTTTCACTTGGTAAGAGTCGAGCTAGAATTCTCTGAACACCTTTTTTATTAATTAAGGTAATGATATAATAATATCAATCATTAATTTCTCTTTAGCAATAAACTTTTGATTACAGTAAGAATCGAGCACCGATCTATGGATATTACACAGTGGTTTAATTCATGTAATGAAATGTATATTAGGCGCTTTTTCAGTCACTACCTGAAATGGACCAAGCAGAATGCTTGTTAACTATGCTCGGATATATTCGTAGGATGTCGTAAAACATCGGAGAGAACTCCCTCAGGCAAAATCATGATGGCCGACCTGACGTTGTTACGCAGAGTTGGTAAACAAGTTTCTCTCTCTTTCACACAAACAAGGACAGGACGAGTATAAAGCAACCCTCGAATTCTTTTGTTAAGCTCAAACAATGGAAAAGGTCAGGCTTTGTTATGGAGTAGCGAGATGGGAACGCCGCAGGTGTCTTTCTAAACTAGTCTTGCCCAGGACAATAGAAAGACACACACAATAGAATCTCTTACACAATGGAAAGGGTCAGGCTTTGTTATTGGGTTGTGGGATGAGTATGCCAGATGGTCTTTCTAAAGAATGCTTGCACCGGACAATAGAACTTGTTTCTCTGTTAACTGGCTTAGGTTTTCTTTGTCACACCCTAATTCATCATGGCCTTTGTTCATTTTGACAGCTGAAGGGTAAGCATTGTTCTTTTGTTAAAAGCTAGTGGAACGAGTATGCCACGTGTTCGACACACAATGGAAGTGGGGGTGGGTAACTGACCAGGTGCAGAAGTGGCCTGATGTGGAATGGGTAGGAAAAACCTCTCGCCTTTGTTACAGAACCTTAAATTTATGACCCCTTTGTTCGTTTTGACAAGTGAAGGATAACCTTAATTGCTTAACTGTCAAGCCTCCATTGTACTCAACATGATTTACGACCGCAGCTGCAAGTGAAACTACCAAGGCACAGCGGGGGGTGGGGGAGGGGATGGGGCGGGGGGCTAATTAGCATATGAATACACATGCATAAATTTATTGCGCCAGAATGCCCATTTCCTTACTACTCACATCCATCTACCAACTAGACTCCAGTCATCAGGAAGTTGCTGTTCTATCAGGTAAAACCTTACAGATTCCGCGCTCTGTCAATAATACAGAAATTTCTATTTTCCTTAGCACAGGAAGTGCAGTTAGGATTCTTACTGCTGTCCATATAAGTGATGTTTCTAAATTGTAACCAATTAACATTTTACTCAGAACTGCTGGAAAGGAGTTGCTCACTGCGCCACATCATACTCTTTTGGATTTTGGTATTAATGATGTTTCCTTTCAGGGAGATTTGCTAGTAGTGAAGGATTTGTCACATGGTTTTATTTTAGGCAATGACTTTTTGCATGCTCATGGTGTTATTAATTATGCTCAGAATGTCATTACCATGAATACCTTTGAGGGTCATTTTTTAGCATACCTATCCAGCATGTAACTCAAGGTCCGTTTGTGAACCCTTTGCGAGATTGCGAGATACTGAATGTAATAGTGAACCGTATGTAAAAATTGCAGTCGTTAATGATGTTCGAATACCTCCACTGTCAACTTGTGTATCAGTTCAGCCCTCTTTGGAAATTGTTAATAATGTTATGCTTGAACCAGTATGAGCACTATGCAAAAATTTGAGTTCCCCTTTATTGTGTCAATCTGCTTCCGCACTTGTAATGCCAGTTCATAATAATAGTGTTGCCCCTGAGACAATGTTTGCTGATTCAGTTTTCGCTATGATTTATGATGTTGCTTTAGTTCAAAGTAATTCTGTTTCACCTTCAGATGACACTGCTTTGAAAGTTCAAATTATGACTTTAATCTGAATAGCAAGTTGTTTGGTGCTCAGTAAGCTGACTTACATTATTTGTTGTTGAAATATGCTCATATATTTGCCATTTCACTTCAGGAATTAGGAACCACTGATGTAGCCGAATTTGATATCAAGGTTACAGACTTAAAACCAATTAAGCAAAGGCCTTATAAAGTTGCACATAAACTAAAAGAAACAATCTCACAGCAGGTTAATGAAATGAAACATGCTAGAGTTATTAGGGAATCCCAGTCTCCTTTGGCTTCCCCTGTTATGTTGGTTAAAAGAAAGATGATTCAATGCGTTTTGGTGTTGATTATAGAAAACTGAATGCTTTCACAGAAACCGCCTCTTTTCCACTACCATTTATAGATGATATGCTCAGTTACATTGGAGAAACTAAACGGTTTCACTTACTAAATTTACTATCAGAATATTTTCAAGTACCCATTGCTGAAGATAGTAAGAAATACACGTCGTTTGTAACTATTATGGACAATATTAGATTAGGCCTCTCAATTTTGGTTTGGCCAATGCTCCTCGCTTCTTCAGTTATATATCTGAAAAGCTTTTGGGTGATCTTAAATACTAAAACGCACTTGTTTATTTGAATCACATTGTGGTTTTACTAATACTTTTGATGGAGTATTGTAAAATCTTGAGGCTTATTTTCAACGCTTGGAGGCTCGCAATTTCAAACACAAACCTCAAAAATGCTTCTTCGGAATGGAATGGAAAGGATTAAATTGCCAGGTTTTGAAGTTTCCAAGGATGGCATTTCCCCAGATTTTGATAAGATTGTTTCTATTCAAAATTTGCCTCGTGCAAAAACTGTCAGAGATGTGAGAAAAGTTTTGGGTTTGTTAAACTTTTACAGAAAGTACATTAAAGATTATGCATTGCTCAACCTCTTATTCAGTTGGCCGGGAAAAATCGGGCATTTGTATGGAGTTAATAAACAACAAACTGCATTTGAAACTTTGAAAGATTCTTTGGTTTCGGCTCTGTGTTGGCTCATAATACTCCTGGTGCTTATACTGTATTACACACTAATGCCAGTTGACTTGTTGTAGCTTGTGTCTTATATAAGAAACTTGATAATTTCTTAAAACCAGTGTGTTATGCTTCCAGAGCTTTGTCAAACTGTGAAAGAAGCTACGATGTCCCTGAGTTGAAACTTTTGACTATTATTTTTGGTCTTGCTCATTCCCGAACCTTTGTTTTTGGCTATAAGGCGCATATTGCTTCGGATCATCGTTCTCCCAGTTACTTGAACAATTTGGAAGATTTGACTAGGTATCTTGCCCGATAAAGTTTGAAACTAAAGAAATTTTACTACACCATTTGCTACAAATCTGGCAAGAAACATTATGTACACGCTTTGTCTAGATTTCCTGTTTTACAAGCCCAGGAACATGAACTTGAACAGCTCGAGGAGCTTCCTACTTGCCTGTTATCTCCAGCAGATTGCTGATAAGGAGAAACAAAATCCCGTTTTACTCTCTATTATGGATGCATTCAATGACACACAATCAGCCCCTGCTGAAGTTCAGAGGTAAGCTTCAACCTATACTCTAGAATCAAGGGTTCTCTTATCGAAAGAATGCAGGTTCCACTGGCCTCCATCTTTGAGTTGTCCCAGAAGTGCTTAAACACGAAATTTTGGCCTCATGTCATACGATCCTCTTTCAGGCCACTTAGGCTTTTCTAAAACTTTCAGTAAAATCCATTCCAGATACTACTGGATTGGCAGTCGTCCTCCATGGTCTAGGGTACCATGCTAGCATCTAGTTCCCCATGTCGCGGGTTCAAACCCGGCGGAGGGCGACGAGTTTTTCGGGCTTAAAAATCCTTAACTTGGCTTCCTTCGGAAGGGAAGTAAAGCCGGTGGCCCCGTGTCGTAGTTTTACCGCACGTAAAAAACCTCAAGCCTGATAAAGAGACCTCTGAGCAAACTTTTTGGCCTTTCGCGCCCGATATAGAATGGGACACTAAGAACCATAGTAGTTAAAGAGCGCCATAAATAAAATCAATTTAACTTCAATTGGATTGGTATGAAAAAAAATTGAAAGTTTTGTTCATGTAGTAATTCGGAAACTTGAAATGAAATGCATGCATAGTTAAGCTACGCTTCCCATATCCGATCCTGTAACACTATAAAGTTTCCGTTACCTTACTCTATCATCTGAATTTATTTGAGATCGCGACAATGTTGGTTTGCATCGTGTGTTAAAACATTATTGTTCCCAATAACAAGAAAAATAATAATTTTCTTGAAATGGGTGGTGTTTGGTGTTTGGCGAGTCACCTGAACCAGTCGTCCAAAACCGCGCCTGTCCTATATGTTTATCATAGTTCAAGAGGTGGTGTTTAATAGCTTCATGCTGATAATCGAATGGGGATTTCTTGTTTTCACAAGAATGCCAGTACTAACTGTTCACAAAATAAATGATAACGTTAATGAAAACCCCAATATCAACACAGATAAATATCTGAGGTTACGTGTAATTTCTAGGACAAAAAAATTAACGTTTTCGGGTTTTTGAGTTGAGCCAAATTTTGCTTTTCATTCTATCCTCTCAGATATTTCCACGTTAAATATCTGTTTCTCAGAACGAAGTATGTAACTCATCAATGGTTCTTTTACTAAAAATATTTGTTTGTTGCTATTCGTGTAAATATAAATTAGTCTGAGGTCAATACCCTGCAGTCAAAACTCTGAAACTAAATCTGAAATTAAAATACACAATTTATGTGCTTAATACGTGGAGAAAGCAATAGCTGACTTTAATTGCTTCTTAAGCCAAAATTCAATAACACTTTGAGAATTTGGTATTTATGATATTTAAATGTTTGTTCACAGCAATTAAATTTCATAGGCAGGCTTTCGTACTGTTAGTTTAAAAGCTTCATATTTATAAAACCCGTTATTTGTACCAGCTAAAAGTTTGAGAATGTACGCTCGGTCAGTTTAAAACCGGCCGGCGTCTAAGAGACAGAGCTCGAATTGTGTATTTCCGTGAGCTTTCAGGACAGCCAGGCTTTGTTCACAAGACTGCGTATATTCTTGTAGTAGTTAAGGTTCTACAAATTATTGGTACTTCAGCATTTTCAGACGAATCTGGTATACTTTACTTTCGGTCACCCAATCTAAACACTCGTGATGGGTCGAAGGAGTCTGAGTCGTTCCAAAGGAACGCTTCCTGCTTTGGAAGTGTGAAGTAACCATTCCGGTATTCGGAACTGGCACTTTCTTACTTTCAACTCCGTCGGAGTTACTTCCATAACAATTTTACTTCGACTCCGCCGGAGTACTTCCAAGACATTTACTTCCAACTCAGTCGGAGTTACTTCCACTCCACCGGAGTACTTCCAAGACATTTACTTCCAACTCCATCGGAGTTACTTCCACAACGATTTTACTTCCACTCCGCCTGAGTACCTCCACCTCGCCGGAGTACCTCCAAGACATTTACTTCCAACTCCGTCGGAGTTACTTCCACAACGATTTTACTTCCGCTCCGCCTGAGTGCCTCCACCTCGCCGGAGTACCTCCAAGACATTTACTTTCAACTCCGTCGGAGTTACTTCCACAACGATTTCACTTCCACTCCGTCGGAGTACTTCCAAGACATTTACTTCCAACTGATTCGAAGTTACTTCCACAACGATTTTACTTCCACTCCACCTGAGTACCTCCACCTCGCCGGAGTACCTCCAAGACATTTACTTTCAACTCCGTTGGAGTTACTTCCACAACGATTTTACTTCCACCTCGCCGGAGTACCTCCAAGACATTTACTTTCAACTCCGTCGGAGTTACTTCCACAACGATTTTACTTACGCTCCGCGGAGTACCTCCACCTCGCCGGAGTACCTCCAAGACATTTACTTCCAACTCCGACGGAGTTACTTCAACTTTCACACTTCGAATTGGTTATTCCGTCAGGAGTTACTTCCACTCCCACGCTTCCAATTGCATCGTTCCATCAATTCCATGCCGTCCTCCGTGGTGTAGTGGTTACCATGCTAGCCTCTAGTTCCCGAGATCGCGGGTTCAAAACCGGAGGTGGGCGATGGAATTTTTTCGGGCGAAAAATCCTTCGGAAGGGAAGTAAAGCTTTTGGTCCCGTGTTGTAGATTTATCGCACGTAAAAGAACCTCAAGCCTAATAAAGAGGCCTCTGAGCACGCCCAATATAGAATGGGACGCTAAGGACCACAGCAGTTAAAGAGCGTCCATAAATAAAACTCAATTTAATTTATCATCAATTCTACTGCCATTCCAACACTTAACATGTATTACGCTACGCCTATTATGTAGAATTCGCCATAACGTTGGATATCATTTCCTTTACGGCAATCATTGCAGCCTGCGTCACGTAATTTGAGAAAACATGTTTAAATAATCTAAGTCAACAATTCTGACTCAAAAATTGATAAATGCGAGTATGTGTCATTTATGCAAAATTTAGGTTAAATCCCATATTGGAGAATACGACATATCCAATGAACTCTTCGGTTGAACGTGTATACAAAATTCCAAAAATACGTAGAAGTTTGTGTTTACTGATGTAGTCGTTTAATGCCAATAATGCTTCTGTGAGAAAGTTTCTATTTACATTTTATCTACCCGTACTTCCCACATCATATGACAATGATGTAACAAGGGAATAATGCAGTATGCACGGCAAAAACTGCATTTTAGCTCCCTAAACCAACATTTTATATTCACTGCGTGTTTTAGCCTTAAGGCAATGCACCTATGAAAATCCTAAAAAGACATAGTTTTCATTTGAGCGACCTGAAATTTTGATCACAGTAGGATAATGTAAAGACAACTTACAAAATTGCAATTGGATATGTGCATTTGTTTCAGAGATATAGATTTTTTGTTCTAGATTCAATTAATGCAATTGTGTTAGTTGAAAGTGCCCCACGTGTCAAACGGTTTGCTATATCCTGTTCAGAGTTTTATTTTACCTTTAACAGATCATTATAAGGAATCCCTCATTGGAGTTTTTTAAAATTGAAATGAAGCTATGCCACCTTTCCATTTATGCATTTTCTTTAATTTATGAATTTATCACATTATATATTTATATGTGATATATTTATTATATTATGAAAATATTTAATAAAAGCTAAGGTGCTTATAACATTTCGAAAACGGCTTTGCGAATCTCTTAAGTAATCATTCAGGAAGTTTTGCTGAAAATTAGAAGTTAATCGTTCAAACATTTTGACACGTGGAGCATTTTAAGTAATGAAAAATGCTGATAAATATGTATGGATAAAATCGACATTTAAAATATTGGAATGCACATTATAGCACTGTATTCAGCGGAACTTAAAAAGCTACACAGAGCGATAAATATTGTCGATATTAGTAACTCAAAGGCGTCAAATGAAAGAATGGAGTATAAACAGACTAAAAAGAAAACAATTAGTTTTTCCGCTTTTTCGAGATTTTCACCCAATTTTACGTGTGCATTTCCTTAAGCATAGGAATTTTAATTGGAACCATTAGAGCCATTTTTCAGAAAATTTAAAATGTCGAAAAATCCTCCGTGTAAATGGTAGTTAGGATGGGGACATTTCCTTGAAAATCTTCGTGTCGCATATCTGAAAGATGTTGAATCAAATACAAAGTTGGTACATTGCGTTTTAGTTATGCTGTTCAGACACACATCGACACCGAATTCTTGGATGAAATAATACTTCCTCTTAACTACCTTAGGTAGGTGATAGAAAAGTAAAAAGTATTTCTAAAAGAAAATATAAAGTGAATTGCTTTCAAAATATTTCCCTCTCACATGGAAGCACGTTCTAACTCTTTTTACCCTAGTGGCTGTCGCAGATTTTCCTGTAATCTTCTGACAAGGGACGCTCCACTCGTGCAAAACGGCAACTATTTTGTATTTCACAGGTATCTGGCTGAAGCGATGTACTTCTAATAAATTGAAACACTTTTAATCCGAAATGATGTTTAGGGCCGTTTTGGCAATGCCAAAGAGAGTGAAAGGCTAGCCGACTGGTGAGTGACTCCACGCGCGTAGCACAACGCTGACCGCTCAAAACTTCAACCCTCGAAAACGGCGCTGAATATCGGTCACTTTATGTCAAAACAATTTCAATTTCTGAGAAGCATACCATATCGGTTTGATACCCGAAAAACCAAACAATATTGTGGTTTTGAACGAGTGAGTAGCTTCTGGGGCTAGTATTCGGAAGATTCCGGGCTCAAACCCCGATATGGACTACCAGTCTGATAAGGATTTTTTCGTGGTTCTTACTGATAACTAGGCAAATGGATTCTTAAGTGGTATGAATTTTCGCGTTTCTCATTCCCTCTCATTTCGCTTTCCTCTTTATCTTTCAGGCTTTCGGGATTTGAGGACCAGGCGCAGCGGAAGGAGATGTGCGTCCAATCCGGAAAATATGCTTTCAGAAAAGAACTGTTTCTACAGTGGCATCGGAACCTTCTGCCTGAACCTGCCCTAGAGGATGGGAGGGGATCGAATGGGATGCGATATCCGGAGACGTTAGTGACCCCGCTGAATTATGCCTGTCGCCGCCAGATCTGGTCACCATCACCTCACGTCTTAACTTTTTGAATTAAAGCAAGGTCGTAGTGCTAAATACTCCTTAGTCATCAACCCATACCTATACTTTTGTCTGTTGATCTCGTACTACATGAGATCTATATCGATTTCACGTAAACTAGACAAATTACGTTTTCCTAGATGTCATGATTTTAAAATGAATACCTTGAGCATACATTTAAATTTAAGAATATAAATACAGTACTGATGCATTCATAATGTGTCTTAGTTGTGGACAACACAATCGTGGATAGCACTCACATATTACCGGCTACGGAAAACTTCACTGGAATCACTAGCGCTGTTGGTCAGAATATTTTATGTCTGCTCTCTGTCGAGGTCTCACGCTGAATGCGCCGAAGATGTTCAACTGAGTTCAAATTGGCAGACATGTTGTAGAATTACGAGAAGTCCCAGGGCACTTATTCGAACATATCGAATATTTGATTTACGCATCAAATTTTCTCTTCATTGCGGTACTGTTCATGAAGATATGTGGTTTACAAAATTAGTTTTGGCACCGCAATTATTCATTGTGACAAGCAAATTAATTTATTCAAACATATCTAGTATTCATATGAGCGTAATTGTGTCTAATGCTATAATTGCAGTCATTATACCAACGAGCGACTTGGTTGAACTCCCAATTAGTGTGCCCGTGTTATACTCTTAAGAGTTTATATTATAATGCAATTACCGGTTTTGCGTTTGTACCTCTTGTTAAGAACAATAGCGAGCTATTAGGGTAGAGATGTTGTTTCAAGGGAATACAAATTACCGTATTAGCTCTGTGATACTATAACCCATCGCTCCCTGTATTCGTCAGAACCAACGCGAGGAAGTTGAACAAAAAGATCAGCCAATACCTGTAATAGTTAATACGATAGTTAAAAGCGTGATTTTATCCTGCGAGGAGAATAACATTGCTTTGAACATGCGTGTCATACACTATTTTTAGATACTCGTCAATATTTATAGACAAGTTATAGATTATGATTCAAATTCTTTTTACCTGTTTCCTATTTGTGATGCTCAACGCGGCCGTGATGATCACTTGTTTCTTTTTAGTATCGGGGCTGACAACATAATGAGTTATAAAAATATTATACATAAATAAGGCCAAGAGATTAAACTTCTTCCATCGTTAACCTCCTCAGAACCGGAGTTCACTTGTTGTTGAAGTCAAACTTTGCAGGTGTGTCATATAACATAATCAGACTTTAAGGACCTGAGTTTGTTTGTTATTAAGGTCCAATGTTGCGTGTGTGGTCACACAGCGTATACAGACCTTAAGGGCCTGACTTCATTCGAGCGGCGGCAGCCGTAGTGTACACATCGTGTGGAACGTGAGCTCCGGCTTATAGTGCATTGCGTGCTTTCCATCTTTCTTGTGTTTATCTACTGAGTATCGTATTTGGATACGATGGCAACAAGATACGTTCGTCAAAACACTTTAAAGGCTACTTTCAAGAAAGGCGACCCTCGGCCGTCAGCTCTGGATATTGATGAAATGCTACATGTTAAGGATGAGGAACTCCTAGCAATTCAACTGGTAGGCAAACAGAACGCAGTTTATATTGAGTTTACCAATGATGTGGTGTATAACAGGTATTCACAGCGTCACAGAGGTGAAGCTTCCATCAAGTTATTAAATGGAGCAACTACTTTGGTCAACATCACTCCGGCAGAAGAGGAACTGGTTACTGTACGCATTCTAAACATACCACTCGAAGTTTCTAATGACTGTGTACGAAATGTGTTGATTAACTACGGTGAGGTCCGATCGGCTGAACGGGTAAATTGGGCATATAGGTATCGAACTAAATTGAAACCGGTATTCGGATCGCTTCCATGCAGTTTAGTAAACCGATTCCATCCAACATTTTTGTTGTTGGGCATGAGGCCTACGTCATCTACCCTGGACAGAGACAAGTTTATTTCTCGTGTGACAGTATATCACATCTGCGACATGCATGTCCCAACAGAGGTTACCGCCAGCCAGTCAGTGTTCAATCAAGAACATGGCTCGCTTTCAGTGATCTCTTCAAGCCACATAGCTCCTCATCTGCTCCGGCTACTGGTGACGCCTCCTTGGCTCCAACTACTTCTTCGGCAATTGCTGATGTCCCTACGGTAACGTCTACTGCTGATGTGGTTGAGATGAGGCTGAGCTGGAGGTGGATGCCCCTTCGGTTCCACATCCCAGCTTGTCTTTGAAACAGGAGCAACTTTCTTACTCTGAGCAGTCCAATGTAGCCACTGCGGTACCCCACTGCAGAACGTGGTACAGCTCGTTCGGAATCCGAAACGGACACTGGTGATGAACTTCTCGAGGAATTCTCTGGTTCGCGTGTTCCGCCCGGAATGCTTGTGAGCACTAATGATGACATCCCTGGGCCTACTGGGGTTAGTGTTCTGTCGGCTGGTGAGGGCAGTGGCACTACCCCATTTAGATTTGAGCGCCTGCGGACTGCCTATGTTTCACCGAATGCCATGGCCTTGGAGGAAGATAGCTGGAATTCCGAAATGGCAGCAGAGGATACTCAGGCGGCAATGCCACAGGAGGTGCTGAGCGAGGAGTTGACTGCTGGTTCTGCAAGTAAGCGTCGTAAAAAGGCTGCCCGCAGTAAACTGGGATTTCCTTTTCTTCGTCTACAGGAGTAGCGACCACATACTGACACATTTGCCTTCTCGGTCTTTCCCTACCTCACCGTCCTATTTTCTCTCTCCTGTATGACCCGCTCCTTCCATGTTGCTATCGCTAACTACAATGGCAGTTACTCCCAGACCAAATTATATGCCTTGCAGCGTTTTATATATGACTTCGATATTGATATTATGTTCCTACTGGAAGTCTCCTTCTCCGATTGTTCCTCTGTTCACAACTACACGGCGCATGTGAACTTAGGGACCTACCGCAGGAGCACTTATCACCAAGCCTGGTATTTCTCTCCACTCCATTGAACGTCTTCCCTCTAGACGTGGAATAGGTGGTATTTACCGGGATTGTGGTTTATTAACATCTATGCCCCCTCCGGGAGTAATAAACGGCAGGGGAGAGGACTTCTTTCGCACGGACTTGCCGTATCTGCTTCGCACAGTATCTGATCATTATATATTGGGTGGAGACTTTAACTGCTTGTTTCGTCCGGATGACTGTACCGGTTGCTGTCGACCTAGTAGGAGTTTGCTGCAGTTGACTTCCAATCTGCATGTGGTGGTGGTATGGTGATGCAACGACAGACTGTGGCGTATACCCATGTTACTTCAAATTCTGCTTCCCGACTAAATCGTTTCTATCTTCCCCAGGACCTTGGAAAGATATTCGCTCTGCATTGAACATGTCCCACTCTCAGTTTCCGACCATTTAGCTGTTCTTCTACACATTGAGCTGAACCTCCCCTTTCTACCCATTGGTCGCTCCTATTGGAAACTAAACACCACCTGTCTTTATCGTGAGTCCATTCCGACTTATGGAACCAGTGGTTCGGCTATAAAATCTCGCTATGCCGACGTCGCCGATTGGTGGGATTTATGTCAAATCTCAGTTACAACAGTTTTTTAAATGTACATCCCGAGCTCTCCTTCAGGACGAGGAGCATACTCTGCAATTTTACTTTGGTTGTCTTCGGAATCTTCAGGAGAGTCTCATCGATTTGGTTAACCATCGCACGAATAGGAATTATTACAAGGCAAAAATTTCATCCATTTATAGGAGCCGTATGGAGGGGCTAAGGATTCGCAGTCCTCTGCGTACTCCGGTTGAGGATAAAAGAATCAATCTGTTGCATCTCATACAGACTTACAAACGACGTCGAGCAAATCTCTTTTTACAGGTGCAAGATGAATTTGGAACCATGCATACTTCTCAAGCTTCCATTTGCTGTTCTTTTGGAACCTATTTTGAACACCTTTCTCACTGGGACATTCCTCGCTCTCCTTCTCACAGTCACCTAGACGCATATAGACCGCCACCTCTTTCTGAGCAGGACAGTCAATGCCTTGACCAACACAATCGTAAATCTGAAGTCTTTGCTGCCCTTCTTCAGAGAAAGACCTCCAAAACTCCCGGGAGTGTCGGTCAGTCCATGGAGTTCCATCGTTGCTGTTGGAATATGATTGGTGACAACTTAACAGCGGTCTACAATGCCATCTTACAACGTGGACAACGCTGTGCTTCACAAAAGTGGGGAATTATTGTCCTCATCAAAAAGAAACCTCACTCTTCCTCTGTTGCTGATTTCCGTCTGATCACTCTCCTCAAAATTGATTATAAACTTCTGTCCCGTGTATTGATCAACCGACTCCGATCTTTTCTCGACCAGCTTATTCATCCCTCACAGCACTGTGGTGTCCTGCAACGAAACATTTTTGATTTTGTGTGTTCCTTACGTGACTCCATTGCTTATTCCTCCTCCCAGAGCGCTCTCTTTGCCTTACTGTCTTTGAACTTCAGGCGCCATTTTTTAGTGTTCGTCATGATTATTTCTTTGAATGTTTGTCTTGGACTGGCTTAAGTGACACCTTTATCTCATATAATGTTTATATAATGGAAATTCGGATTGTGTGGAGGTTAATGGTTTGCTCTGCCATGGATTTTCTATTGGAAGATAGATCCGCCAAAGCTGCCCAGCCTCGATGTCCTTGCTCATTCTTCCTTTGAATCCATTGATTTGTTAGCTTCAAAACACGGGTTGTAGGCTTTTCCTTACACTCTCACAAATTGGGTACACTGGCATATGCTGATGATGTTAGTGTTATCCTTACCAATGCTGCTGATCTACGCTCCTTGTGGGATGTTTTACTCTAATTTAGCGTAATCTCCGGCCTTGAAACCAATCAGGAGAAGTCTAAAGCTCTTCTTGTTGAACGATCGACACCACCTTCATCACTGGCACCACTGCAGATAGTTTCGAAACTCAAGATTTTGGGCATACCGTTACCACATCCTTGGGTGAAATGCAACATCTAAACTGGGAAACAATTGTTGGCCGCATTAAAAACACAGAGCTGACCTATTATCGCGACCTGTGCCTGTATCAACGCGTACCTCCTATCACGGTGTTGGTTTGTGGCCAAAGCTTTGCCATTGCCGAAAATATATTCCCGGCAGATCACCTGCGCGATCTCCTGGTTCCCCTGTCAGGGCTGTATCTTTAAAGTTCTTGTGTCTATCTTGCACTTATCTCCCCATAGAGGAGGCTCTTTAATGTTGGCTTCAAGTGCTTAGCGCTATTCCTTTGCCGCGGAAGGAAGATACAAGCTATGAATTCCACATTTTCCGCCTCTTGGATGACTTCTTGGTCCACTCACTTGGATCTCCGAAAACCCGTGGATGTTCGATCCATTCCTGCCTCTCTACTCTATCTGCTCACATATTTCTTGGAATGGTGTTATTTGAGTTTAGACTGTCACCAGCATGGCAAACGGATTGTGCGCAAAATTTATGAAGATCTCATTCAAGTATGCGACTTGCCTTCGATGCGCCTCAAACGCATTGCACCAGCTAACCTTGACTACGAACAACTCTGAGAAAATGCCACTAGCACTATACTCCCTTACACGGTTCGCTCCATTTGGTACCAGGAAGTGCACGACGTGATACCAACCCGTCAGCGGCTCGCGAGTATTCATTTATGTGACTTTTCATTGTGCCTCCGTTGTCGACAGCTGGATACTCTTCTACATCGCATTTCCAGTTGCTTTATGGTATCTGGTATATATAACATTGCGGTGGCCTTTTTACGCAAGTTGGATTTCCATAGTGGCACTCCGGAAAGCTTTCTTCGTCCGGACTTCCGGTTTCCGCCTAAGCAGTACAATAGCCTCATTTAGATCATTGGACACAGTGTCTGCTATCTACTTCGGAATTTCCCCCAAGCTACTGATGCCCTGCAGCATTTAGATTTCTTGCGCAGAACACAATGGAAAATTTGCTCTGGTCACACCTTTCAACTACCTACAAGTTCCCGATTCTCAGTCTGGCCGAGAAATTACCCTCTGAGTTTACCCCTTCCCATGGGGAATAATGCAATAAAATGCTGTACTACCCTGCTCATACCTTTTCTCTCAGGTGAAAACTCCCCATAAAAAAGACAATTTCGTGTTATTTAGTATGAAAGTGTTTCTAGACGAGCAGTAATCCTTTTTTGAGGGGGTAAAAAAAAGTTCTATCCCAGGCGGAAATATTTGCTTCTTTTTTCTCTCTAAAACACTGCCGTCTAACTCAGGATTATAACATATAAGGCAGTGTCAACACAGTTAAAAAAAAGTTCGGTTACTATTAAGGTCGCATATTGCAGCTGTAGTCACACAACATAAGCTTTAAGTGTGTATCGTATAGGGCACGCCATGCCTTTCGGCTGGTAACCTTCAGACATCCGTTTCAAGAGTGCTATTAGTTTAGAGCATTTACTAATATTGTTGTTGTCCTTCACAATGAGGCACAGTTTGATCATAGAGTAACTTGGTCATAATGTTGACGATATCTATATTTTGCCTTTATCTTCAACACATACTAACAACACATTTTCACTATAATTAGTTTGTACATTTCTTACCTTGCACCATTGAAGAAATCTGTTATATGTTATTTCGTATTGTTTCCTTGACTTTCTAGGCAGCAACTCTAATGTTACCCTCTCCGCTGCCTTTTAAATTTCGGCTGGTCCTTCAGATTTCATAATTGCTGCATTCAAATTATCCACCCGGGTCCATTCACAAGCCTCCTAACACCCTGCGGTTCACCCTGATGGGGCCCACTCGGAGGCGGATGCTTACTGAGCAGGGCCGCATTGACGCCAGAAAGAAACCTCTTCAAAGCGCGCCATCCTCAGTGATCTAGGCGTACCACGCTAGCCTCTAGTTCTGTAGTCGCGGGTTCAAACCCGGCGGAGGGCGATGAATTTTTTTGAACGTAAAAATCCTTTGCATGGCTTCCTTCGGAAGGGAAATAAAACCGGTGGTCCCGTGTCGTAGATTTACGGCACGCAAAAGAACCTTAAGCTTGATAAAGAGGCCTCTGAGCAAAATGTCCAAACTTCCACGCCCAAAACAGAATGGGTTGCTAAGAACCATAGTAGTTAAAGAGCGTCCATAAATAAAACTCATTTTAATTTTTTTCTTCAAAGCGCACATCCACCGCCCAGCCGCAATCCACCCAACATCGTGTCTGGTCCTACAACCCTGAAATAGATGACAATGAAGGAGATGATGGGCACAAGAAATGAGGGGCAGAGAAATCGTGGTAGAAGAGCAGCCCATTATTCGCCAGCTGACCCGGGGGAAACCACGAAAAACCCATGGGTCAGACCGGGCGGTCGCCAGGGACCGAACCCAGGACCTCCAGAGTGCGAGTCGCACACGTTACCGCGGCGTCACCTCGCTGGGTTGTGACTACATTAACAATAATAATAATAATAATAATAATCTCTTTTTACCTTCTCTGCCAGGTATTTATAGTAGGTAAGAGTAAATATACCTACTGCATTTCACCCAAAACTTCGATGTCGAGATTTCACAGGAAATACATGTTTTCAGGCACCCTGAATCTAAAAACTGCATTTTTGCAAATAGGTCCATTTTGTGTAAATTTGCGTACAAAAACAAATGTTCCGATATAATGAATAAATTGGTTAGAGACTTCTCCCCATTAATGGCTCCAACCCACCCAAGTTGATTGTTGGCTTTCGCATAACCTTTTTTTTCGCGATGGTGCATATGCACTAGAGGTTAGGATCCAAGGCAATTTTAGATTCAGTTTTAGAACCATAATCAATCCAGTTTTATTAATTGTTCTTGCGTAGGCTGGAAAGGTAGAATTAGAATGAAAAAGTATGTGGGTAAGCTGAAATTGGGCTATGTTATCCCAAGGGAAGTTAAGTATGCCTTGTGAAAATTGGAGTGACATGGAGAATTTCATGATGTCTGATCATATCAACATCGTAGCTCAGACGGCGGAGTAGTGGTGCGGGAAGTTGAAAATAGGTGGCTCGTATCCCGACTATGGCATTGAACTTCTTATTCTGATTCTACCTTTCCACAGTTAATTCGAAATTAGTATTATCTTAAATAAATTCTATTATCGGAGTTTTGAAAGAAAAGGAATACAAAGAAGGTTGCCAACACTTTTCAAGTAATGCGGAACTGCTATGTTTTGCGACTTTTTGTAATGCTTTTTCGCTTTACGTGGTTCATTTCGCATAACTCACTCCCTTACCATGCTTGTTTGTGATATTTTATAATTCAAAATCAGAATGTCTGTTGCTCTTATTGTTTTGCAAACAATTATTATCGGTAGAAGGTAATAATAATAATAATAATAATAATAATAATAATAATATTAATAATAATAATAACCCCATAATGTCGTAACCTATTAAATGAGTTATTCAAAATAAAATACTTTTTTACCTCGCCTAAAAACTTTATTTACTAAAGTGTCTTTTAATTTTCCTTTGTATCCCATTGCAATATGTTTTTTAAGCTTCTGGTGCCACGCGGACTGCCTTATGCCTTTATAATTAAATACGCCACCTGGTTTGCGTGTCCAATAACCACATTCGTGGTATTTCTTCCAACAGTTTGACGCTGTTCTTGGAAATACTCCATAACTCGCAGCCCTCGCTGCACTATAACCTTGCTCATTGAGGGCAATAATTTTCGGTTTGTTGTCCATATCCTTTGTTCCTTTCAAGTGACATATAATAAAGAGGAAATTGTTTACAAGCCAATTTTATCCAACAGCTTCACTTTATTAATTACTCGTAATTAAAGTGTGCCCTTATGATTTGCATGCACTTAATTTTAAATTGTAATTTAATGACTTATGTTATGGCTTGCAAGATCTACAAGATAAAAATAAATAGGTATCACACAATGTTTTCTTACCTACTCCCCCAGATTCCTTCAGTCCTGAGTCGGAAATCGACCTCTGTTCATTGGTTAGGGGTTTAGTACCAGACTTTAGACACCAAACCAATAAGAGACAGATTTG
Source organism: Deroplatys truncata (assembly GCA_030765065.1). Lineage (NCBI taxonomy): Eukaryota > Metazoa > Arthropoda > Insecta > Mantodea > Mantidae > Deroplatys > Deroplatys truncata. The sequence continues at coordinate 178,938,160 of CM060990.1, read as the reverse complement.
GGGAGTATCTTGTAGCCAAGGTAAAATGCTTCCGTTTCCCACCCCTTTCGCCGCTCACTTTGTTCAAACCAATAAGAGTTTAGCACACCCAGGTTGATGTGGAACACGATAAGAGTATTCTGCTAACATTAAATAAAGAAAAACAGTATAGGAAACCAAATGCATCGGCACGCTTTTTGCACCGGACTGTACCTGTGCCTGTGAACAGCATAATTAAAAAAAACCAAGTGGCGGACAAACTTGGTAGCTAAGTTCAGTATTTTTCAAATATGCTTCACGAAGATTTAAAAAAAAAAATTACACCACACCGAACGACCCCTTACTTTCAACATTTTTCGAAACTGAATTTTCTCAAAAATGGCTAAAACGATTTTGATTAAAATGTAATATATTTAAGGTATTTAAATTGCAAATAAAATGTGTAACTTAAATTTTGTGGGAATAACTTGTGAAATCCTGTTTTCGGAAGGAATGTTATATAATTTCTTATGATGAGTGAACCATAAGATATAGGCAAACATGTACTACACAAACGATGTAGAGGTCCGCCTCTGTGGTCTGGGGGTTAGCATGCTACTAGTTTACAAAACCAGAGGTCCCGGGTTGGACTTCCGGCTGGTGGATGGGAATTTTCCTTTAGCCAGGATTATTCCCTATCCTCCCTAGAGTGTGGAAGTGTGAGAGTGTAAATGTGTATATTGAATTTAATGTATATGCAGAAAACCCAACTTAAGCAAACCCAAAGATACTCAATAGTGAAACAAGTGAAGATCAATGCAGATGAGCAATTGTTCCAAGGGTAACAAGCCGCTGATATGACCTAGGATGTTAAAGGCGGCATATACATGGAAGAAACAAACAAACATGTAGATGTCTTTAAAGTGCACAATTTATTTCCAATTTCTTTTTTGTGTGACATCAACCATTTTCAAGATATCCGAATTGGTTTGAATTTCTCAATAGCCTTGTGATTGTCTAAAATTGCTTGTCGCTATTCAGTTTCTGACGAAATCTTGGAAAAAGTATGGAATTTCAAGGCCAAAATAAAGTTAGTGATATCTGACTATCGATTCTGTTTTCCGTATTCACCATGTACGGTTGGAGACTAAAAATACCCTGACGCTGTTATTTAGCTCAAAATGTGAACGTTTCACGGTGTCTCGGGGCTTACGAACGATTTTTATAGGTGCCAATCTGGTACAGCATACCACGCGAGTATGAGAAATCAAATACGTTTGGGCAATCCATCCCTCCACTCTTCAGCCCCGCTCGAGCGCACTCAGATCAGTTTGGCTTGTATAGGGGTTGTGTTAATGAAGTCCGCTGCTTGTGCGAATTACCTTGGAAGTAGGACTTCAATATGAAGCGCAAGAAAACACTAACGTAGTTTTGTATCACCCGTTGAGAGAGGTGGCTTATGGTCCGACCAGGAAGATCGGGAAGTGCCAGTTCGTATCTCAGAATTTCATTTGTCGCAAGTTACATTGCATGTCCATCCCCTTTATTCCTTCGGTAACGTGACCGTTCAATGCAATTTAAGAACATAGCAACTCTGAATGAGAAAATGTCATAAGGCTTTCATTTGTTGAATTAGATGTTTTATGGTTTTATGCTAAATGCTGACAAACTTCAAGCGTTATTTGAGCAAATAAAATCACATAAGTTCTTATTTAAACACACACAATGAACAGAGGCGATTTCTACTACTATTGACAGAAACGCCATATGCGAACAGAACCTATTCTATGCTTGCGTTATCACATTATTTGCTACAGTATCCTTCCAGTTTACATTTCAGTGTCTTTGTGTATTTTCCTACTTTGCGAGGTGTCTGATAGCCAGGCAGAGAGATTTTAGTAGGTAAACAGAGCAATCGTGTTACCGCACGGTGTATATAGAGCATTGTGTTATAAAGCAGACCAATCAGCCATTTTGAATCTCAAAGTCACAGCGCCAGTTTAAACACGAGATGATTCTCGACAAGGAACAGACGCGTGTATGCACATTTAAGGTAGCGAGACGTACACTTTTCATTTAATTTGTATAAAGTGTATTTAATATACAAAGAAATTACAAGAATTACTTTTTCTAATGTTGTACAAAAAAGAAACTGTAAAGTTAAAAAGATAACATTGCAGCTACGGTGCCGATACGTATCCAACGTCCTTGTTTTCGTTAATTTGACATAAGTCGAAAACCACAGGAAGTATTTTAAACCCGATTACAGATTCTGAAAGCAAGTTAAAATTTACGCATTTCTTATGCTGCAGGTCCAGATCTATTAGAGAAAAGGAGTAGCAGCTGTGTTAATCTGAAGTTAATTGATGCTCACGTCAGTTTCTTACGGTTACCATAAATGCAAAATGAGATAGCTTATGGATTCTTAAACGTCTTTATTGACTTATTATTTAAATAATAATAATTTAATAACACTTTTGGATTTGCTGCATTAGATTTAGTTAGCTAAAAAAAGTATAAACTACATCAAATCATTATCTAAGTATTTTTGTACCAAGTAGGAATTCCTACATACCAAAATTTTTAATTTATTCTTGCAAGCATTGTAATATTTAACATCCTTATAGTATCTTATAGTTTATTACCTATAAAACTTAATTGTTGTGTGTACATGGCTATCCATATTTCTTTGTAATCTAAACTTTGGAGCAGCAAGTTTACTACAGTTTCTAGTTTCATAATGGTGTGTATGTGTAAAAAAAGATCTGATGTGTTATATTCACATAACTTTCTCTATCTCTATCACTTATTAGTGAGTTTACAAATTATTCTTACTCAAGTTTATTTTCCTAACTACTTCATTTTAATTTGAGGTAAACCTTTGCAGAAATAGCTACATTACACATTTCATTATAGATACAAAGGGAACAGCGATAGTCAAACGTTTAAGAACTGGATGCCACATGCTGGCCTTAAAACTCCATACTCTTTCCATGACATCGCTAGAAAGAACTGAAAATCGACATGACTTCAAAAGAATGGCAAAGAACTGAAGGATTTGAACCATTAATGACGAATATCTCGGAATGTCAGATGCCACAAGCAGTTATTTGAAATAAATTGTGTGCTTTAAAGAGATCTATATTTTTTCGGTAGTGCGTTTTCGCCTATTACTTAACGTTTACTAATTATACAATTATACAAAATTCCTTCCGAATGAAGTGGACTTCACAGGCTATTCCCAGAAAATTCAACATATACATTTTATTTTTCTTGTCAATATCTTTAAATTATGGCATTTTAATCAAACTCGTTACAGCCATGTTTAGGAAGATAAAAAAAATCTAAAAAAATTCCACGTGAAGGGAAGCTTGTGTGGACGAATTTTCTTGAAAATCTTCGTGTCGCATCTTTGGAAGGTATTGAACCCAAAAACCAAGTTTGGTGTTTATCGAACTTTTCGTTTTTGAGTTATGCTGTTTTCAGGTACGCCACGTGCCCACAAATGGACCTTTTTCTAAAAATGCTTCCTTTAGGTTCATGGGCACTCAAAACATATATTTCCAGTGAAATCTCGACATCAAATTTTTGGGCCGAATACAATGCTTCCCCTAATTATCTAATAATACGTAGTAGAGAAATTAATAACATGAAGAATATAGATGCAAACACAAAGGCGTGAATATGCAACATTTGTAAAAAATTGGCTCACAGTATCGATGTGAACAATCGTTTAATAAAACTGTAGGTTTTCCTGCAGTAGGAAATATTTCTGGAACTGACACTGTTACCTCGTAATAAAATAATGCAGACAATGGAGAAAATACCTATAGTAAGAATTTAATATAGCTTCGAAAGAAGAATAATTTTTAAATCTTCTTAGTACAAAATTGTATTAACGTAAACTCAGGTATTTTAACCTACCACATGTTAAAGATAACCTCAAGATTTGCCAAATGACTCACAAACTAGACATTATTCATGTAAAAACCAAAATAAATTAAACGTTACTGATACACACAGACATATACACAACATTAAGTAGAGATTTGTTTTACATATTTTAGAACTTAAAATTTATAATAAAAATACACTTCTATCAATTAAATATGGATATTCATAATTAATGAACTAGGAATAGTATTCGTTTGCAAATATACACATAATCACTTTTAAGTGTAATATATTCTTTATTATATTTTGAGGGTTCAGAATTATAGCGCATCAAGTCCAAAATATTAAGCTATCGATGTGCCTACATGGGAAAAGCGAATTTTTAATGTTTAAAACAGAAGTTGTAATAATACTAAGAGTGAACAGCGTCCTACCTGATTTACTACTAAAATGCAGCAGCCCCAAGTTCACACATACATCTGCAAAACAGGCTTTATGCAATCTGTTCGCATTAACTTTGAACCCTGGAATTAATAATTTTTCTGAGATATATTTACCTATATTTGGCATTAAATGTAAAGGAAAAATATTAAATAATGGAATCAGATCAATATTTGAAATACCAAAGCAGTGGTTATATGGCAAAAGCTAGTGTTTTTTACTTTTTGTCAATACTTTTTATACCTTACAAGGTATACTTGCCAGCAGCAATGGTACACATGCTTACAGCAGTAATTATGAAATATACCATAAAATACAATAAATATTTAACATAAACAAGCACATATTATAAATACATAAATAATTACTTACAACCAGTACCTTTTTAATCTAAATATAAGTAGCAGTGCAACAGATTTTGCCTTATATTGATGTTAATGAAACATCTAAAACCTGAAATTTAATTAAAAATCCAGGTACCTCAAATTTAAACACTAGTTTTGCAATAATCATTTATCACTGATGAACTTGGGATGTAACTATGAAGCAAATAAGCATGAAGTTCTTGACAAAATCTAATTTTAAATTTTCTGAAAAGAAATAATTTTAAATGCTTCATATTGCTATATAGTAAAACTTGCATGTAACTAAATATCAAGTTTTTCATCGTTTCTTATTCTGTGTTCTGTTACCATATATTGATGGCAATTTTCTTTTTGTGTCCAAAAAATTGCACAGTCCTAAACCACGCACTTTGGTGTAATGTGTGAGGAACTTCTCGAGCACATCACAGCAAAGTGGCACTTCTCTACGCAAGCTGCAAACATCAGTGATTATATTTTGCAAACTCATTGCTGTTGACAGTAAATCCTCCTTATGTTTCTGAATGAACTACTCTGTAGTTGTTACAATATCATAGGCAGCCTTAGAAATGTACTTTAAACCTCCAAAATCTGAGAGTTCAGTAAGTTTCGGATATTCCTTTGGAATACCTTCTCAATTACTTTTCAAAAAAGCAGTACATATGTGCACACACCCTTTTCTTTTAACACTTTCACAACGGCACCAGTGATATAGATACTATTATTATGATCAAGAACACATAGTTCCTCCGTGGTCTGTGTGTAACTCGTGCTTGGCAGGTCTGTACAAGTAACTGCTCTGTCTTTGATGTTGTTTCATATGATAGAAATGTAAGTTTTTTTCGAGTGGAGGAGAAAATGATTTAATCACTTACCCTAGCCTCGATGAGAGCCGGGACTGAGAGTGTGGGACTCACAAATAGTCGGCATACCCACTAAAAACTCCTCCACCGGATGGAAAAAGGAAGAAGGAAAAGTGGAATGGCGTGGCTTTGTGCGGTCTCGCATAGCACCCGCATTAGCAATTGAAGGCTGTTGGCTGCCGCCCTGTTGGCGGGAGCGGGTAAAGATAGTTACTAGGTTGCAGCCATGAAACCTGACTGCAACACTACTGGGAATGGCGAGGGTTTAGGAAGAGAATGGAAGTTAGGATTGAGGATGGTACTGACGATGATGCTGCTGTTGCTGGTTGAACTCCTTGCATTGCTGCAAGAAGTTCGCGACTCTCTCCGGGTTGCTCTTCAGCCTGGGACCAAGTGATGAGACCCGGATGGCTTCGGTGATGGCTGTTAGTCTGGATGAAGTGCTGTCGATGTACAGTGTGTAACAGTGAGACAGAGCCAATAAGAAAATTTCTGATCAAATTCAAACCACCGAGGACCTAGACTATATAAGCTGCGGGAGAAACATTATTTTCAGTCGCCTAGTGAATTTCGTAGTGTGACAAGCCTGCGTCACTCAGAAGTAAAAATCCGCGCCAAATTCGCGGATTCAACGAACCAATAAGAACATTCCTGATCAGATTCAAACCACCGAGGACCCAGGCTATATGAGCTGCAGAAGAAACATTATTTTCAGTCGAATAGCGAATTTTGTCGTGTGACAAACTCGCGTCACTCAATAGTAACAATCCTAGCCAAACTGGCAAAGTAATAACAAATGATGTAAAAGCGAGTAGTATTCAAGTCATGTGAAAGTGATTTAACAAATTTTAACTTCAGTGTTTCCTTAATTTAGGAAACATTGGCTAATTAAAATCTTCACCGACAGTAAGCAATCGTATCCAATTGAAAATGCGTCAGAGTAACGAAAGTAACAGTCTTGTAAACATCACAGAATTTAAGATTTTTTTCTCATCATAATTTCATAATTAAATACTTCATATAAATTCAATTCGTGTCTTCAACCATGTTCTTTCTTACGTTCCGCACCTTTTTTATATCTCCATGCACAGTCTCGTGCTAATTAATAAGTAGATTCGGACAGCATCCGTGGCGAACAGAAGAGTGAAAGCAACGAAGTCAACAGAGAAAGATTCTTCCACCACTTCGTAGAGAACGTCCACTTCGAAGAAGACACGAGACTCGTAATTTGACGGCTCCGTAATTAGTTACACCATTTGGAGTCGAGCGACCATAAAATAACGTCGCAAGTGTCTTGTCACTATCTGAACAGCAATTTGCTTTTTCACAAGGGGTCATAAATTGTAAAATTGAAATTAGTTTCAGAGCCCTTTTTGCTGCTACAGCTGAAGGGTTTGATCCTGCTCTCTTTCGTACCTGAGCAAAAATATTCTCCAAAGCATTTTTAGTGAATCGCTTTCCATTATGTATCTGAAATTCTTGCTTAATAGAATCTTTGCCAACTGTATGACAGATAACGTGTTCATAACTGAGCCTGTATTTAATGGTTTCGCGGCAGCAGACCCTGTCTGAGTTTCTTGGATAATACCTACAAACCCTTCAAGAAACTGTGTCTTTCTTTTAAAGTTTTTGTTTGAAATTCATTTCATGATGGTTCTAGACATTAGCAAAGAAGACCATTGATTCAAAAATCTAATGAACCATGTAAGAGGTAAGTGCTGCTGGAGGCAAAAGCTTTAAACTTACACCTGATTTTAAGGCACTGGCATTTTTCAAAGACAAATATCTTAAAGCAAGGCTAATATCCATTTTATTAAAATGAAATGGATTTATGGAGCCTTTTGAGAGGTTATGGAGAGATCGTAGACCACTTTTCTAAGATACGTTTAGATCCGATAGTTCTGAAATATAGGTATTTGGAAGAAATTATAGTGGAAAGCAACCCTTCCTTATCTGCAATATACTGTGGACTAACAATGCCCAATTCCGCATATCTGACCACCAGTTTTTTATTAAGTAAGGAACATCAGCTAAAACACATATATCCATGATGTTTTGTTGAAAAGTTACATTTTTTCTGCGCGTGTGACAGAAATTCTTAATACACACCACAACCTATTATTTATACCTCCTATATCACAGACAAGAGCACACACATACAAGCCTATTTCTGTTGCCAAATCAATAAGCTTAAGAATTAAAGTTTTGGTTTCATTTCCAGCTGTGCTGATTTCAGTAATATCGGCTGACATACTATCTGATTCCACTTTGTAGTCACACCTATAAAAATAACCACTGTGAGATGATTGATCACCTGTTACAAAAACGGTTCCAAAAAGTAACTGCTACAATAAATATTTTACCAGGATTATCATATTCAATATTCCCAGATATTTCCATCTCATCAATCATGGGAACACAGCCCCATTCAAAATCTGACACAACATCTACTTTTGTTTAAAAAAAAGGAAAAATGAAATTAAAAATTCCAAATTGTAATATGAAACCCCTGATATGATTATTCAGGGTACTATAAGAATGTGCTGTGTAACCACTTTTTTATAATTATAACCTTCCTTGCCCAAAACAAATCTTAACACGAGACCTTTTATGATCCCATCTTCTGACCAACTTGGGTTGTGCTATACCCTAGCCTATTAATTTGTTCAGAAGTTATGAAATTACCTAATGTCTCATTTGCTATTGCTACTTGTTATTCCAGTCTCTGATTCTTATTTTCCAAAAATGCAACTTTGTTTTGTGGTTCTTGGATGAAAACCTCTGGAGTTTTAACTTACGTTATAGCTCCCACAGATACTATTTCCTCAGAAGTGATTGCCAAGTGGGTTTCAATGCAAATATTTTGCAACTAGGAGATAAAATATCAATTAGTGTAATTTCATAACATTCTCACTTAATTGTCTAAATATGATTAGCTTATATATGATATTACTGTGTGAGTTTAATACTTTAATGTTTTAATGCGCAGAATGTACAAAGAGCACCAAAGAAAATCTCACTGCACCTCGCGTCTATGTCACGTTATTTATCGTTGTACGTGGCCTTGCGAAGCCATGACCATTTCATTGGTTGCTTTAGGCCACGGTGCAAGGATGCCCAGTCCTTCTGCTAAATAGTTGCACCAATAACCACAACAAAGGTTGCAAAATGGTGTAGAAACGAAATATATGTTTACGCTCTCGATCGTATTGGTTAGAAGAGAAAGAGGTAGAGTGAGTGCATTCAGTTTGACATACAGACTATATCGTGATAGGTTGCCCATACCTTATCTGCTAGTGCAGGACACGCCTTTGAAATGGTTAAAACCTAAGGGGAAAACTTGATGAGCACCCAGGTTAGTGAAATGTAGAATGTGCAGTGTGAGAAGGTTTTCAAATTACAGCTTGAATGGTATTCATTAAATACATAGCAATACTTTATAACAAAAAATAAACAGAACTGTATTCTCACAATAGTATCAATGCTTGTTGCTGCATAGAAGCAAACATAATTAAATAATAAATAAATAAAGCAGTATGTTTTCCCTCTAATTCAAATTACAATTGGTTAATATACCTTTACTAACATATTGCTGATCATAGGATACAATAGGATTATAGACAAAAATATAACCCAATTTTATTGCCATAATATATATGTCATATTCGGTAAACCATATACATATACACATTTATCTCTAGTGTCTAAACATGATCAATCAATTATAACAAAAGAGTAATTTGCATTTAGTAAACGCATATCATCATCTGCGGATGCTTTACGGGGAGTGCCCACTTTCTGACGAGTGCGTATACCGTCTTCCCCACTTTCCTGAAATATTTTTATCTGGTAATTTATTATAAAAACACTTTTATGCACTGCCGTTGCACTTGCTGTAACAGTGCGACCAGCCTCCCACATACCCACGATATGTCCACGAGAAATTTCGCTAGTATACGGCATGACTGTTTCTGAGACAATAAACATGTTATGGTTTCAATAACACCAGAAAAATCAAAGGCATCAACCTCCCCTCTTTTCCCCCTTATTGCTGTGCTATCAAGCCACCACGCTCTGCGATAGGTGAAGGACACACCTCAAAAGATCCCAGCATACGATACAAAATCCGCCGAAGATTTTCTTTTGCGCTCTGTGTACCATATGCTGTATTCATAATTCAATTATTTTGATTTTATATAAATACTGATTTGTATATATTCTAACTCTTATCTTGATAAAGTCAATTGCAATGTAGAAGTTATGTATGACAGGATTAAGATTTTTACAAGAAAATAATGTTTAAGTAAATAATCCTATGTCAAATTAAAAATAAAATAATGTAATTAGGTTATAATTAATTTTATCCTCTTTAAAAAGCTAATTTATTTTAGTCTATGGGTGAAACTCTATTAACGACTTCAACTGTAAATTTGTAATGAATTTATAATCACATAGTTCAGAATTTAATATGACTGCTTGGACATTATTCCGTATTCGGGTAGCAGCGTGAAATGTTATGAAACTTGCGTTCAATTTTTCACAATCTACATGCTTTTAGCAGAACACGTATCTCAAACGAGGCAATCATGGTGGCGTTGCTGTCGTGATTCCGCTGCCAACATTGCAGTGAAAAATTAGCGGTAGGTAATATCTGCTGCTAACACATCGTAGTGCAGCCAGCATCTGAAAGGGAAATCGATTACAAAAAACGAACCATGATCGTTGCTACCCATTTAGGACCCCAAATAGGATAGCGTATCGGAGGGATTTTTTTATTATTATTTAGAAGGTGAGGGGGCAGGAGCACTTTCGAAATGAAGATGGAAAACACCTGCTTGCAAAGTCATCTTTATTTCTTTAATGGTACTAATACAGAGAATGAATTTTAATGAACTTATTGCTTAATATATTTAAGGTCTGGCAATTGGCGGGACTTGTAAAGAATAAAGTATTGAACAAATCCACTATTAATAACGGGTATTTCGCAAATGGCTGATGCCACAAAAGAAAGTTATTTGAAATAAATTGTATGTTTTAAAGAGAGCTACGTTTTTTGTGTGTGTGTAGTGCATTTTCGTCTATCGCTTAACGTTTACCAGTTGCACAAGATTATACAAAATTCCTTCCGAATAAAAAAACTTCACAGGCTATTCCCAGAAAATTCAAGATATGTATTTTATTTGTCATGTAAAAAGCTTTAATATATGGTATTTTAATCGAAATCGTTAGAATCATTTATTAGAAAATAACAAATTTCGGAAAATGTTCCAAGTAAAACGTAGTTTGGGATGGGGATTTTCTTGAAAATCTTCCAGCCGTATCCTTGAAAGATACTAACCTAAATACCAAGTTTGGTATTTATCCGACTTTTCGTTTTGCGTTATGGTGTTCACACACACAGACACTCCCGGACCTTTTTCTAAAAATGCTTCCTTTAGATTCAGGGTGCCTCAAAACATGTAATTCCATTGAAAATCGGTACCTAATTCTTGGGTGGAATGCAACACCTTCTCTACCTGTGTATGTGATAGTAAAATGCCGAGAATTGGTGGTGACATTCTTTGCGCGTCACGTTATTCCTCACTGCTTACGTAATCTGGTATTCCCGCAAACCTTACACCACAATATGCCCTTATCACCTCACTTCAGCTACCTTTTTCATTGCTTTGCACATTCCGTTAGCCACAATTTTTTATCGCGTTGGCACTAACTCCTTGCAAGAAGTCAGCCATCGCTAAGCGGTCGCCAAGAAGGGCGCATAATTATGAATAAATTAACAATTTCTCGCGTACTTTAGAAGTCAGCATACATATCAAAACACACCGAATCCTTAAGTTTCGTAACATTTATAGCTCCTACCCGGAAGCGCAATAATGTATGATTAGATTTTGTTTCATACAGATTACATTTTCAGTAATATTTAGAGGTCTAGCTACCTATTTTGGAAAATTAATTAAATAACAATATCAGAAACTATTTTAAATGAGTAGACCATAAGGAAATTCCTGTGAGATTTACATCCATTACTTTGAACAAATTCTTTAATATATCTGCGAATAATAAAGACTCAAAACATTTATAGGCTCAATTGCATCTCTTTTATAATTGCTTACTCTCTGGACTGCAATTCTAATAACAATAAGAAGAATAAAGAATAATAAGAATAATAAAAACTCAAATATCTATAGGCTTACTTACATCTCTTTTGTAAATTCTTTCTCTCTGGACTTCAATTATAACAATAATAATAATAATAGGAATGAAGAATAATAAGAATAATAAAGACTAAAATATATATACATATAGGCTTAGTTACATCTCTTTTGTAAACTGTTTTTCTCTGGACTGCAATTCTAATAATAATAATAATAATAATAATAATAATAATAATAGTAATAATAATAATAATAATAATAAGAAGAAGAAGAAGAATGAAGAATAATAAAAATAATAAAGACTCAAATATCTATAGGCTTATTTACATCTCTTTTGTAAATGCTTTCTCTCTGGACTGCAATTCTAATAATAATAAGAAGAAGAATAAAGGATAATAGGAATAATAAACACTCAAATATCTATAGGCTTAGCTGCATCTATTTTGTAAATTCTCTTACTCTGAACTACAATTTTAATAATAATAATAATAATAATAATAATAATAATAATAATTATTATTATTATAATAATAAAGACTCAAATGTGTACAGACTTACTTACATCTCTTTTGTAAAATCTTACTCTTTGGACTGCAATTCTAATAATAATAATAATAATAATAATAATAATAATAATAAGAAGAAGAAGAAGAAGAAGAAGAAGAAGAAGAAGAAGAAGAAGAAGAAAGAATAATAAGAATAAAGACTCAAATATCTATAGGCTTACTTACATCTCTTTTGTAAACTCTCTCTCTCTCTCTGGACTGCAATTCTAATAATAATAATAAGAAGAAGAAAAAGAAGAAGAAGAAGAAGAAGAAGAAAGAAAGAAAGAAAGAATAATAAGAATAAAGACTCAAATATCTATATGCTTACTTACATCTCTTTTGTAAATTCTTTCTCTCTGGACTGCAATTCTAGATGGTGGATTAGACATAATGAAAATTGTTGGTATGGCATTTGGGTGGAGTTTGATTTTTCCATCAGCACGTTTTGTTCAAATTGGTTTTCTTCGAAATGCACCTATGAAAATATTTGTTTAAATTAACTTGTTGTGTTAGACCTAACATACATTAGTAATAAGAACCTAAAAAAAATTAATGGTTATTTATAAAGTAAATTCTAGGTGATTTCATGTTGGAAATGGGAAAATATGCAGTTATCCGGATTTGAACTTACCTCCTATTACTCGCTAAGCTTTTGATTTTCCGATTAAGCTAATCCTTCAACAGACAACTGGACCTTCGAAAGCAGCTTAAGTAGGTCAGCCGTCAGTGGCTTTGACTTTTAAATGCTACTGAAAAGTAGTTAGGCCGTAAGGGCTATTGAATAAAAGCAATACAGATTTTTTTACCAAAATATTAATTATTTAATTGTACTTACATTACAAAGGTATTTATTTGCTTTCGGTTTCCAATCCTTGCGCCAGGAATTTACAACTCATTTCTTTCTCCTTTGGTTGTCAGCAAGAAAACGATAAAACTTTTATGGCACATGCCTACTGCTATTTGTGCAATTTGGAGTCGCACAACCAACCATTGCAGAAATTAAGGTGTTAAAAATTAAAGTATATCCACACGAGAGATCTCCTGCCCACTAAGAACCATGGACCTTGTGATTCAAAATCGCTGGTTGGTCTGTTCGTATGATACAGTGCTTTAGGTGTACAGGTGCTGCCAGGTACTGTGAGGGAACTTTCCTACCCTTTCCTCCCCAACAGCCGACTGTTCCATTTATTAGCTACATATAAACCTGTGAAGAACTGTGGCAATATAATTATAGCTCGCGCATTAGTTCTTGAAGAATGACCTTGATCCAGAGAACAGTTAGTGAGCAGGTATCTACCCCCGTCTCTCTCTCTCTCTCTCTCTCTCTCTCTCTCTCTCCTATATTCAGCGAAATTAGGGCTCGTGTTACTTGATGCAACACGCGGTGTGGATTGTCTGCCGCTGAGTATAGTCGAGTATAAAGTGTTGTACGGATGTTACTGTGCTTTTACAATATATGCAGTTAACTTTGTGATGACGCCTCTTTTACTTTCAAAGTTAAAAGCAAAAACACTTCATAATCAAACTGGTGAAGTAATTGCTAATGCTTATGAGTACGTGAAGGAAGAGGCCAAGCGTCAGTACTCTACTGAGCTTTTCAATGAAATCCAAAAACTTCAAGAGAGAGTTGTTGCAGCCACTAGACTTTTACCGAGTTCTGTTGCGGAATTTTCCAAGGAAAGCAAAACCATGAAGAGGCAGAAGTATATTTTGGGACTCCTAGAAAGAAGCATAACGTCCCGACAACAGTAACAGAAATTGACGAAAGATTGGAGAAAGATGGTCTAATGGAAGAAAAATTTTAAATAATTATAACTGAAGACAATGGGATGGAAAGCAGTGACAAGGATGATACATTGATAGTGATTCTACAGAAGAGAAGAGGTTGGGCATTAAAGAATTAAAATGAGATAAAACATTAAACTATTTTTTATTCAGTGCGAAGTGTTATGTGGAATTGAATCGTTACTGGAACTATGTATTTAATTTTGAAGTAATTGTACGAGTTGTCTGTAAAAATATATATGAAATAAACATTCCAGTGATACTTGAGCAGTTGACTTCATCACAATGAGAAATCGCTGCTACAGAAGACAGGTAAGGACTCGCATCCAAGCTTTCGTTTAAATCTTTCAGTGTTCAAGAACGATTTTGCGAACTATACCTAAAGAAAGGACCAGTCATACATCAAAATCATCATCACAATTAGCATCATTTGTGTTGGTATTTGGCAGGGAACACTTCAACACAAATGGCGAAACAATCAGATGTAACATGTAGCTCCAAGGAGGATTAAAACATCACGTTAAACTACACTAATTCGATGAACATCAAGGAACACGTGGCATATTAGAAAGGAACAATGATGAAAGTGGACCTTCAACCTCCTCAGCCCCAAACTACATATTACAATTTTTTCGAGGAACTATGTCATACGCCAATAAGAGCGGATAGAGCTTTAAAAAATGTACGGCTTTGGAAACACTTGTTTTGTAGCTTTCATAAACAAGTATACTAATAGAAAAATGCCTTCGGAAACCTAGTTACTCCAACATACTTAGGAACATCCTGTGACAAATGTCTAAAAATATAACATGCAGATAAAAAGATTTTCTTAACTATAGACGAAAGTAAAGATGCCGCTAATAGGGCAGTCGCTAATATTAGTATAGGAACTCTGACGTCTAATAATCCTGATAAAAGACTTCTCTTTACCTCCAAAGAGATGGAGAAGGTTAACCATTCTATAATTACTGGCTTGTTTAGTTATCCCTTGTCTATGATGTGGCTTGCTGGTATTAAGGAAGAAAATGTTTTACTACTGGTCACGGATAGTGCTTCCTATATGAAGACAGCCATAGGAATACAATAATCATAACCATATTTAATACATTTAGGCTCTTTAGTATATGGTCTTCACCTAGGTGCTAAAGAAATTAGAGCCTGTTTTCCGCATGCTGATACCTGTATAGCCACCGTGAAAAGTATATTTCACAAGCACCCTCAAGACTCAACATTTTAAGGAAATGGCATCTACAGTTCTCTTTCCTACACAAAAATTGCGACTCGGTGGGGTACATGGCTACAGGCTGCAGTATACTATACTCAATATTACGACAAAATTGTTAGTATAATTAGTCTGATGAGAAAAATGCCGCTATACGTGCAGTGAAGGAACTAACCTCACTAGCTTCGCGTGAGTCTTCTCATCCTGCTGATTGGTAACTAGGAACGCTGCATTTTACAGACTATGCGAAATGCAGGTGCTGACACCTCATTCACCAGCCCGCTGATTAGAGCTACGGTGGTTCTCGTTGTTAACGTGCCCTAGTAGCGCAATGGTTAACATGCTAGAAAGTCGTGGTGATACTCGGAAATTCAAATCACGCCTGCCGATAAATGACATTTTTATTCATTTATTGAATTTATTTATGATATTCATTAAAGCACACTCTAACAAGTAACAATTTGTGTTTCAATGAAATTCACATAATTAAACTAATTACGTGAAACGACACTTCCATGCGAAACTATCAGTTCTCGTTAAATTTACTAAACATAAAACGTAACTTCAAGTGGTAGCATCACTGAAAGCCAGTGCGCACAGTGTTGCGCTACGAGTGCACGTCACTGCAAGAATAGCGTTGCAAAGGAGTCATTTCGGCCAAAATTGATACGACGTGATTTACCGTACAGTTTTTAGGTATATCTGTACAGCGCCGGGACTGCATAACTTCTCAATCCGCAAGCTCAGAAGACTCACCCGGTATATATTTTAGACACATTCCTTAACTTTAACCGTTTGGTGAACAATGGATTACTGGTCCCATTGTCCGATGCTATACCCATCTCTCACAGAGAAAACACGACCCTAATTAACCTTCTGTTGTTGTCCTCCCTGATAAAGGTAGGCGGGATTCTATTCACCGCCAGATAAGGCCCTCAACACCTGCGATCACAGAAGACACACACCTGCATCCTTCTATACACCCTCAGCATTCCATAATAACAACCCCCAAATACCTAAGTTGCACGAAATACGCACCTGCGTCCTTCTATCCCACCCTTGGCATTCCATTCCTTGCATCTTGTCCGCCAGGCTCTTCCAATCGAGCATGAAACACCACCTGCATCCTATCACCCTCAGAGTTCCATAATAACAGCACCCAAATACCTGCGAGTCATGAAATACACACCTGCGCCCTTCTATCACACCCTCGGCATTCTATTCCTTGTCTTGCACCTGGCCCACCCGACTCTTCCAAACAACGCCATAAAAACTTGCAGAGTATTTCCCCCTCTGCAATACGTCATAATAACTCTGCATTATTCCATGCTCTGCATACAATTAAACTAGATCCCTTCGCCTCTGGATTCCCTTCTATCACAAGCAAAAAGCATATCCCAGCCTGCAGAATAGTTCCCCCTCTCCTCCCCAGAACCCACCAACATTATTCTCATATGTGTCGCCATGAACCAGTTTTCAAGATTTGCCCCTGCCTGAAGCATTAGTTGGTATGTAATCGCGACGATAATACAATAGTGGGAACGGATGGATTGAGTGCGGAGAAGGCACTCTCATTACACTTATTACCTTAAAGAGTCGTACAACGGCATTATGCATTCCATAGTGTGTAACATGCCGTCATATCACAACCACATGTTTCTCGCGGTATATGCACGGACAACCGTCCGGACTACAGAAAAAGTAACATGCAAGTACAGATTAATTTTTATGAGAATTCCAGTTCTAAAAAAGGTGTACTGGGGGAAAATAAAACGACTCATTGAATTGCATTTCTTTTCAGGGAGGCTGATTTCGAAAGTGACGATTTCGATGAGGTGGATAGCATTATTTCAAGCCAGGTATCCCTGTGGTATTTGGAGAACTGCAACGTGTATACTCACGCAGTCCTATGCGACAAGCCGAAGGTGCACGATCAGATGACCTCATACTTTCTGTGCAATTAGAACTGCGGCGTATACCAGTTCAGGCAGAGAAATTTAAAGCAAGTAGCAATGTAAAATTAATTGCATGTGCAATACTATCTTACATCGGTATCGCGGTATAACTAAGCATTAAAAGTTTTAATATAAAATTAATTGCATATACAACACTATCGTACATCGTATCTCGGAATGACTAGCCTTGGAAATGATTATGGCTTTACAGAATTCAAATGAGAAGAAAACGAGAAGATTCCCAGAATAGAGGAGCAGGGGATATAGTAAAATACACTCCTGCAGCAACAGAGCAGGATACTAATCATATAGACGGCGGGCAGAAGAAGCCCAATTCGGTGGACGGAGATCTAATACAGCTGATTCCATTCTTCCCCCGGAAAGTAGGCAGAACTCCGGAAAGCTTCAATGGGAGTATTCTCTTATCTAGAAGTAAAACAATCTTAGCGTTTACATTTCTCTGCCATGTAACAAATGTAATCGAAAATGACAATATGCTTGAATTATTCTAGTCGCCAGAAAGCCTAAGTTTAATAAAAATAAATCACATACCTGGCATCTCTCTCTCTCACTCTCTCTCTCTCTTGCGGCAGAGGGATGCGCGAACATGCATTTAAAACTTTAAATTAAATTTGTCTTTGGTACAGTCGGACAAAAATGCTATCAGCCTTAATTTCGCCGTGCAAAAATTCATTTTAAATAGCATACAAGTATTTTATTCATTAAGAAAAATGTACAGGCATCTCACGTTATTGAACATCCATTTGGAAAACATTACAGCATTTATTCAAGCCAAGACCAGAGCCTACATTCACTTCTATCCAATCGATAATATTCAGAGTTTTCATACATCGGTAGTGAATGCAAGGAGTTTCCCATCCACTTTGTTGCTCCGGCATTTGGATGCTTTTGTATGAGAGCTGTGAGTGGACGAGGGTCCACTTGAGTGTGCGCGAGTGTGTGTGTGTGTGTGTGCGTAACCTCTATCCATGTAAGGGAAAAAATAGTAAATAACCTTCATTGACACCCTCGAGCTATTCTAGTAGCCAACAAGCCCGAGTATAAAGAAAATCATTTATTATATACCTGACAGCTCTCCCGAGAGAGAGAGAGAGAGAGAGAGGAGAGACAGAGGCATGCTCATACATGCAATTAAAAATTTGAAATAAAATTTTTATCTCACAAGAGGGCAAGTATATATTGCGAGGATACTGAATACCTCCGTACAGGCCTAGCAAAAACATTATTGTCCTTAAATTAGCCGTGCAAAAATTCACTATAAGCAGCATATTTTATTCATTGAGAAAATATACTAGAATTTCCCGTAATTGAAAATCCATTTGGAAAACAGTACAGCATTTATTCAGGCCAAAATTAGAGCCTAAATTCACTTCCATCCAAGCGATAATATTAAGAGTTCTTTATACATCAAAAGTGAATGGAAGGATTACACCGTTATTTGGATTCCTTTGTGTGCTAGCTATGAATGGGCGAATGTCCGATTGTGTGCGGACATAACCTCCTATCATGCAGGGGACAGGAAGGTGTATACGCTTCATCGACACGCATTTTAGGAAGTCACCCGCATTTTCCACACAACAAATCACGAGGTGTGTATGAGATTACCGCAGAAGAAGGTTTTTTCAGCGCTAGTCTCTAATAATAGATCGTAAAGAGACTTTTTAAAATTTCAAGAAGACCTTGAACAAACTCTAATCACAAGAAAACACACATCAATTTCTAAAATGTTCTTCACAATTCACCAAAAAAGATTAAATTGTGCTTTATTTATCGACGCTCTTTAACTGTTGTGGTCCTTAGCGACCCATTCTTTATTGGGCGTGAACGACCCGTACTTTTGCTCAGAGGCCTCTTTATCAGGCATGAGGTTCTTTTACATACCGTAAATCCACGACACGGGACTACCGGCTTTACTTTCTTTCCGAAGAAAGCCGTGCTAAGGATTCTTACGCCCGAAAGAATCCATCGCCCTCCACCGAGTTTGAACCCGCAGCCTTGAGAACTAGAGGCTAGCATGGTAACCACTACATCAAGGAGGACGACTTCGCAATTCATCGTTTGGGAAATGCATTCATGTGTATATTAAAAAAAACTTTAATTCTCTCTCTCCCTTTAAACCTTAACAGTAAGGATGGAAGCTATTGTAGAATTTAAGGAAAGACTCCTTTCAAATATCTACAATTTTTATTGTATTCAAAGTCAATTTTTATTCGCGAATAAGACACCTTCATAGTTAAATGGTATCGATTTTTCCAAGCAAAAAAATTTCTTTAAAAAATTTGCGGGTTGTATTTCTATTTAAGATCAATGTGTATTCGCGTATAAGACGCTTTCATGGCAAAATGCTATTAAATTTCCAAAAAAAAATCTTCAATTCTCTCACTCCCTCTAAACCTTAACAGTAAGGATGGAAGCTATTGTAGAATTTAAAGAAATACTCTTAAACATTTTAGGATTATTTTATTCCATTCAAAATCAACATGTATTCACGAATAAGATGCTTTTGTAGCTAAAAGGCAATTGCATTTTCAAGAAAAAAAATCTTTTTCCTAAAATTTCAGATAATTTACTTTATTCGAGAATCATTGAATATTATACATGCAGATGCATTCTTTATGAAAGCCGAATTCGCTATAATATCATTGGCTAAAATAATCACGTGACATGAAAACCATCCAAACAATAGCGTCGCGCATGCATGAATATAAAATCTACACATGCGCGTATATAAGGACGTTCTTAGGGTGGCCAGAGTTACTCCCCAACGTGATTTTGCACACTGGTATTTATTTCTACTTCAGAAAAAAACTACGTTGAATTGCTCATCGTCTGCAGTATCATCTGTGCCTGTTTGATTTCTACAAACTTTCAGCGCAAGGTGGGTAATTTGCATCTATTAACGTGTATGTCATTTTTAAACGATGCATTGATCGAAAATACGTGTGCTTGTGTCTATAAGTAGCATATTTTCTCGTGTAATCATACATAACCATTTATACTCCATTTAAATTATTAAATAGGACTCTCTCGAGAGTTGTTATATTCACACATTAAATGCGTTCTTTATTTGCATTCGCATTAGGCATTCAAATTCAATGTACACTTGTACCAATTAATGAAATATTACACAGTGTATATAATGCTTATGCATCACCTTCTCTGCAGATGTTTAACATTTAGCTTTTTTACGTGAAATAAAGATACATAAGGTTGCATTAGTCACGTATCTCCATTCGAAAATGGAAAAAATATCATGCTAGAAACTGAATTTCTAACATTCAATAGTCTCAATTTTTTACAAAAAGGAACCAGCGACACGATATGGATCTTAAGCGTAAAGCCTACATTTCTAAAACCATAGTGCTTATTATAAAACAGTAAAGGCTAAATGGCGGAAGATAATTTCCGAGCTTGATGCGAATGATAGGCAAATAAATATTTCTAAAAACAAATGCAAAAAGTATTTCTGAAAACATACGGAAAAAATCCTGCGCATTAAAGAGCTTTTAGTGCTTCCTATCTGAAATATTTCTTTAAGTCTAATACAGTGTATCACAATAACACAAATTTCTCTAATCATTCTTTTATATATAAGCGGCTTGTGGTGGCATTGCATACCTCATGGTAATCTTTGGAATGTGCTGTGTGAGTGTTTGTATGTCACGTGAGAAGATATCTACGCTGGAATGCTTTGGTTTTCTTAGAGAGATGGAATTATTCCACTGTATTTCGAGACACCTGCAGGGAAAAGTAGGGTGAGGTATTAATTATCATACATAAGTGCGTTGCAAACCGCATGACAATCTTTGGAGTGTGCTGTAGGGATCTTTGTATGCTGCGTGAGAATGTCTCAACGCTGGAATGCTGGGGGAGGTTTGTTAGAAAGATGTAATTATTCCACAGTATCTCATGTCACCTGCGGAGGAAAGTGGAGTGAGGTATTAATTAGCACACGCAAGTGTGTTGCAGTGGTCATAACAGTCTTTGGAATGTGCTGTGTGGCTCTTCGTGAAAATACCACGCACTCCAAAGACCACCAACCCCCAACCTGTTATAAATATTCTGGTGGATAGGGCATTCATGGGACAACATAAAAGATTAATTACTGTCGTATTCTGACAGTAGCAAGCACCTGGCAATGACACCTGTCATTCTTTGTTCACCAAACAACGCACGATTTATGACACCCCTTTACAGAATCGGTTCCATGAATGCCCGAGGTGGCGTGTTCGATGGGGTGAGGTATCAATTAGCCCTCATTTGCATAATATGTATTTATAATTGACCTGGTCGCCGCAAATATATACTACTACATATTTAGTCATTTCCATGGTGTTGCAACTACAGTGACTCATTCACATTCCTCTGCACTAAAAATGCCAGAAGCTCTTGGCACAGGAAAACAGGTTTCAGAAACACTTAGTAAAGTACCAGCGGGAACTGTTAAAGAAACGGTGACAAAGGAACTCAGAAGTATTTAGAGATGAATGAGGTAAACGAGGGACGCATTACTGAAGCAGAGAATCTAAGCAACTCTGATGTATTGTTTCTTTTTATTTGCTCCTATTATGTCTTGTGATGTATAACATAGTTTTTCAAAATATAGAAACTATCTATGTGCTAATTCCATGTGGTTTACGTTCCATGCATTTCGGAAATACGTTATTGTGGGTTTTAATACCTGTACTCACGATATAAGCGAAAACCCAATTTCACTCAGATTTCTGTAGATTAATGCCTTAATTAAATAATGAAGTAACCTTATTGGACCCTAGCAGTAGCTAAACATATATTGTTTTCTTCCGATAGTCCTTAATTCTGGTCTGCCTGCTTTCGATGCAGGCCGTACTGCCCTCAACTGAACATCATATTTGTTTACACTGACCACTGTAAGGTCACAGGTGCTTCCAACTTCCCATAGCCATCAACCCTCTGTGTCTTCTTAACTTGGTGGTTTACTTACTAAAAGCCCTCTGTTTGCTGATAATACTGTTTAAAAATCAATACTCTTACATTTTGTGGGTACCATAGAATGAAAACTAGTTTATTAAATACATATTTTAGTTCTGACTTCTCTCTAAAGTTAAGGAGAAAAGATTATGAATTATAGAAAAAGTTTCACACCTAGCGTGCAGGAGATAATTATGTACACTCTGATTAGAAAATGTCATTGTTAATATGTAAATTCCCTATGTTTTAACGCAAATTTATATTCCTTAGTCATATAGTTTGGTTTTCTATATCTTTTGCAAGTTAAGTATATATCCTTTAATCAGAGGGGTAACATCATACGACGAATGACATTATTAGATGAATGTAAAGCCCTCGAAGCTGCATAATATTAACTTAGTGACCAAGAAGGAACAGCGAGTACCGTCTGACAAAGAGCTTAACTTAATACAAATTCGATATTTCGCCCGCAACATAAGACGCAAGGACCCTATACGTTTTAGATATTCGAAGGACAGTTTCCGATTAGAACCAGTAAACGACAGTAAAGTGATTCGAATTAAATAATTTATGGAGTACACGATTATTAACGAAACAATGAAATGTTCTCATATTGAAGATATGTAAGTAAAAAGACACCTCGGAAATGTTGAGCTGATACTGTATGGTAATGTAACCTTTTTTTGTTGTAACACTCAATAAGTGAGATATTTAGATAATACATCGTGCCTCTTGATAATGCCTGTTTTCCAAACCCTTGAAAACGTCTTGTGCAACACCTATGTCATTCTTCGTCCTGAATGCAGCATTTCCATTTTCCATAATCGTATGCGAGCCTGTCACATGCCAATTATGTGATAGCGGACGATGTGTGACGCAAATGGCAGTTGACGAACGTATAGATTTGGCTAGCAAAGTGCTGCTACTGGAAGTCCTCATTTCTTTTGAAACTCTACGTCCCTTAATGCCTTTACAACTCCTTCCCCCACATCCGTGCTGAAACAGGAGTAGATAGGCGGGGAAAGCGAAATGGCCTCGTCTTATGATGTGTATTTTCAGGTGTATTTTTAGTCTCCAATGAAACCTACAGTGTAATTAAACTATTTCTAAAAAGGTTTATTCCGATTAACACGAAGTAGGCAGAAAAATAAGCTTTCGTAGGAAGAGCTTGTAGTAGCTGTATAAAATAAACAATAGTGGGTAGAGAAAGTCATGTGAACGTAACACGTCAGAGTTTTTTAGATAATTCGTAAAGCCTCGACGCACTTTCCGGTTACTTCTGATCTATATCATAAAAGTCTAAGTTTCAAACTTCGGGCGAGATACTTTTAGCATTAGAAAATACGCCTAAGATGTTTCTGCACTAAAAATTCTGCTCAATAATAGGCTTTCAGACTATACATCAGAAGTAAAAGTATTCTAAACATAGATCTGTTTCAGGCTGAGGAACGAAGGAATAGGGGAGAGTAAGACAAATATTAAGTGGAGTACTAGAACACAGTTAGAGATGGGGACTGGCCGTGGTAGAGGCGGTTTAGTATTTCCTTACTAACATAAACTACTGCGCATTATATCAGCACGATTCCCTGCACTCGACTGTACGGGTAGTCTACTCATACATTTAAAAAATCACCCTATGCTAATTTTCGACCATATACAAACAGAATATATCCCGAACATATCTGGTAAGACAGCTAACTGTACATAACACAAAATGCAACACAGGTTTTTGGAAAAACAAATATTGGCATGTGTCGTAAACATTGAATATTTATTTTGACAAAAACGTAATTTTAATTGTCATTTTTAGTAACCAGTGTGTTACTTCATGATTTCTAAACAACTCTTAATATAATACAACTACATATAGATATCATTTCCCCTATTAGCGTGTATTCAATAAAAGTCTGACGTTTTGCATTCATATTACCTTCAGTACTCACTCCTCTATTAAACATTTATTCTTCCGTCCATTGCTTTTTAATCCAGATCAACTTTCATGACACATGTATGCCGGCGTGCATAAAATGTGGCCCATAATGGAACGGAGCTGTTTATGTTGGTACTGATAAAATCTAGCCACTTTCCCTACCAGCGTGACCACCTCTGTTTCGGGTATAATTCTAGCCACTGGATTGGCAGGGTACTTTCCCTCTAGGGATGCGAACTTGATACCGTCGATACCTCGGTACTCTCGATACTCGGTGGTATCGACGTATGTCTGATACTTTGAGATAAACCTTCGATACGTTTTCGATACTTTTAAATGTTTAAGTTTTGCATGGTTGAAAGTTGCCGCGCTTAACTTTATGCTAGATAAGGAATGAAAGGAGACGACACCACGTTATTGCCCCGTACGTGTCCCCAAAGAGTTGCTGGACTATAGCTTAGTACAGACTTGACTGCGTTTTCTGTGGCGAATCAATGCAATATTCCATACTCTTGTGTCTAAATGAAAACATGCAAAACAACGGAGGAAGCAGTAGAGGTACTCATGTAACATGCAGCGTTAACTGAGTTGTGAATGAAACCGATTTAGCTGACGCACTAAATCACGTTTATGCAATAGCCTGGCTTGGTGATTCACTCTCAGGCATTATATTTACCTATTCCGGTGACCAAAATCTGTGTATCCAGCAAGGAAAAAATCAGATTTAAGACGTGAGATAATACAGAGGATGGAAATATGTGTTTAGTTGTCTGAGTTTCGTGTAAAACATGCATTTCTTTACACTACTTTCAAGATTGAAGAATAAAGAAGAGTTTCTAATACTTGTTTTTCTGTGGGTAGAAAATCTTTAAAAAGAAAATTTTCAGCATAAAATATGGTTACATAAAAAGGAAAACAATTACATTATTATTATTATTATTATTATTATTATTATTATTATTATTATTGTACTTGACTGACAATAGGGGATATATAGCCTGTGACATTATCAAGACAAAAAATTACTGCCAATTGGAGAATATAAAACAGGAACAATTTCGGAATTGGCATACAATACAAAATTGGTTACATGCGTTGATGCACAGAAAACTACTAAGAAGGACATAATTCAGTGAACAACCTATCGCCTTTATAGCTTTTTTTTTATAAAGTGAGTATCAAGTATCTGTTCTCGTAATCAGTAGCGGTATCCAGCATCGAGTATCGAGGAATAGTGGTATCGTCCCATCACTATTTACCTCCCTCAAAATATGGATAACTGCCGAAGGGTAATATTGCAACATAAGCTTTATATTTAGATGCTACATTACCGTTTACTTAATGCCGGTTTTCTTATTGCCGTTTAGTAGCTTCAACAACTTAACCTTCGTCTCCATGTCGCTCATGAAAGCTCTCATATACATAAATGTCGTAGCTGTCGTTCAGTTTAATCACACATGCAAATATTTCCTCACATCTTCCTCTAGAAGGGCAAATTATGATATACAGGTTTAGCCTTTTGTATACCAATCGTAACAAACTCTTTCATAGAGGTGGTATATTAACCACCCCTTCATTTCTACATAGACTATAAGCATCGCTCATTGGTTAGTTTATATGCCACTGTCTTGTTTTCCAGATCAGTTACATAGAGAACTAATACCCGCTGGGTGGAGTAAAAAGTTGGTTACCTGAAGGTGAAAACCTTACGGAGGGAAAGCACTGGGGGAATGGGTCACTTACGCACGACAGCGTACATATCGTTATAGGTATAAGAAGGATACAGTAGACTAAAAAATGGTCAGATTTTTAAAAAGCCGGTCCCTATGAAATGGACTTGAAATACTATGCTCTTTGTATAACCACGATAAAATACGAAGACTTACTAGCTGAAAAAGAGTATTTGGAAGTCCGGACAATTAACCAAGAATATCTCTGAAGTGGTTAACGCCACGAGAAAATTTATTTGACATAAATTATGTGCTTTAACGAGATCTGCATTTCTGCATAGTATTATTTTGGCTATCTCTTACGGTTTGCCAATTACAAAAAAGTCATCCAGAATGAAGAGGACTTCACAGACTACTCCCAGAAAATTCAAGATATGCATTTTAATTCTCATGAAAATACTTTAAGCATATGCTATTTAATCAAAATTACTACAGCCATTTTTTCAGAAAATAAAAACGACACATTCTCTATGTAAATGAGGTGGGGATTTTTTTTTTGAAAATCTTCGTGTTGTATCCTTTGTAGTTGCTGAACTTAAGTACCAAGTTTGGTGTTTAACCGACTTTTCGTTTTTGAATTATGCTGTTGACAGACACACACAGGGGCGTTATTCTCATTTTTAAAATTTTATATATATTATTCAGGGAGCCTCAATACACTTCGGAAGCAACCGTGTAAGTAAGAGGTGGGCAACGCTTGTGTCGCGACTCAAGAGTGTAGTCACCACGTAACGCGAGTGAAAGCGCACAGCCTGGGCCAGTGTTCCTAGCTAGAGGCGAGAAGGTGGTAGGAAGTAAACAGTTCAGTGGTGGAGTTCGTGATGGCATTGTCTCTAAACCATCATTTTCCGGAAAAAGGAATTTTCGTGCAGCATGGGAGGATGAAATGGTTTGCTGTGCAGGAGAGAATGTGAAATGTTTAATTTGTTCAAAAACATGACATGGCGTATTTAGAGGCAACATCCAAAGAAACTACGTTAGATGCCATGCTTCATATGGTGAAATTAGAAGTATGTGTTGCATGGGGAGGTTATTATTATTATTATTATTATTATTATTATTATTATTATTATATTTGTTTTAGGAATTGAACGTGCAAAAGTATTGCAGGAGTTAACTGCAAACAACATTGTGCTGAAAGTCCCGAAAATTGATGACTGTAAATACAAAACTAAATATGCTAGTTACGTACTTACCTGGGAGATCGCTCGGTCCCTAAAACCTTTTCAAGAGGGTGAATTTCTGAAACTACTTCCCAATTTTAATAATATTAATATATCTCGAGAAACCATTACAAGGAGAGTGGAAAACCTTTTAAAAAATGTAGTAGGTCGACTTAAACACAATATAATAGCAAACTAAAATGCTATCAACCGCCACTGCAGGAGCTCTACAACGGCAACTCCCCCCCCCCCTCCCGCGCAACAATGCGTTACTTCCGTGTTTCTTGTGAGGGTTGCGTTGTGTTGTCGGCGCAAAACTCTTTTCTGCCCACCTCTGGTGTAAGTAGTCAGTCCCGGCCTCATCATTGTTCACCAGTTTATTCAGGCATCTAGGAACTGAATCCAAATTGTCCGCCACTGAGCATGGAAGCAAATACACCGTTCCAAGTGACCCCTTCCTCTGCAGCAGGCTGACGACTTTGCGTTTGTCTATATCAATCTACCATCACTGCTTCTAGGAACTGAATCCAACTTGTCCGCCACTGGTCACGGAAACGAATACACAGTTCTAAACAATCCCTTCCCCTACAGCAGGCTGACGACTTTGTCTACATCGATCCACCATCGCAGCCGGTGCCTATACGACCCATTTAAAGCGTCAAACAACCAAGACAATGACTTAAGTATGGTGATGAAGACAGCTGTGTTATTAGTTTATCAAGTATATGAATCTTTAGAAGCCTGTCCCTAGGCTTAAAGTGTTTTAAATATTGTATTTATACACTGTATTGCAATGTTTACGCATCTATTCATCCATTCCTAAAGTTCTATTTTTCTTCTCCACTCTTCTCTGTCATTCCATTCCTCCTCTTCCAGTCTTTTTACTTGCATCCCCGTCCTTATTTGCTAAATTCAAGTACTTCTGGGTCTACCCTTTCCTCTTCTCCCAGTTGAACATCACACCCAAACATTTCTGGGCATTCTTTCCTGTGGCATTTTGCTGATACGTCTATACCAGTTTAATTGTTTGTATGTTACATATTCTACCACAGAATTGCATTTTCTTCCTTAATAACAGTGCTCTTATTTTGTTCTAACCTTGAATGCCTTACTGACCTTAAAAGTCAATTCCATGTGTAATAATTTCGATGTTTATTCTTTATTGAGTTTCCAAATTTCAGCCCCATAGTTACCGGTACTTCCCACTGTTGATTTGTTTACTTTCAATTTGGTAGCCTTGATTATATTTCTGTTCCATAAAATAAATATTTAAGATTGACTGTTTTTATACATAACAGTTAAGTATAAAATTTGACACAATTTTCTTCTTTTTTTCTCGATACCCTAACTTAATACCATGCAATGGAACATTTTTTCAAGATCATACACTTTTATCCCAGTAAAACTTGAGGTTTTTGTGTTTCACTATTCCTAGCACCTTGAATTATAAATTCTGCTTAAAAGCAGAGGACTTCTGTTTTCAAGCACGTGTCTAAAACACGCCCATTCTAAAGAAGTGGAAAAGCTGTGAAGAGCAACCCAAAGGCATCCGTATCAAAGTTTTGTTAATCTTACCTATACACTGCGCTACTGGAAGTAAAAGAAAAGAAAAACCCAAAGGAAATGGAACAAGACTCGATGGGTTCAGATTGGATGCCATTAACTGTGAACAGACACAAAGGAGCCTTTGACGGGAAGCAATGGTAGTGGCGATAGCAACGAGAAGAAAAGAAAGACACGCATCGTTACGCCGTGTTTGATATCTTCGAGTGGCAGCGAAAATAAAAGTAGTGGAAGAAGAAAGTATGAGGAAAGGCATTTGACGGCGCAGAGCTAGCAA
The DNA here is from genome assembly GCA_030765065.1 of Deroplatys truncata. Classification (NCBI taxonomy): domain Eukaryota; kingdom Metazoa; phylum Arthropoda; class Insecta; order Mantodea; family Mantidae; genus Deroplatys; species Deroplatys truncata. Next base: position 178,909,343 of record CM060990.1, on the reverse strand, counting down.
TATCGAGGGACCCAAAAGAAAATGTAGTATTGAATAGGAGCAACAAAACATTCACATTATACAATCGTTTCCATTGTGGATAAATATTTTGTAACATCTGGCGTCAAAGGGAAGAACTCTGTTTAGTTTCAGACAAATACAATGTTTGAACGTTTGGTATTTGAATTATAGTTTTTTTTCTGGTCATGTTTAAGTCTCTTTTTCGAAAGAGGTACGATTTAACATCCTTTACCGCAGATGTATACTTTTCAGGTACGTATTAAGACACCGTTTTGATACATTTTTGGCACTTCAAAATCAAATAGGAGACAGTCATGGAAACATTAAATTGCTAGTAATTAACCAGCTTTAATGATAGTGTATGAAGTTGCCACTTGAGATTTTCGAAAAATTTACAGTGGACTACGAATTATAATTACGATATATTGCTTGTATACTGGTTTGGAAGCATAGGAATCAGCATCAAAGAAAGCATTTACTGTCCATTTTGCTGCATATTTCATAGTTTTGGAATTATTATTAATATTTTACAACATTAAGTGAAACTCTACCGAACAAATATTGGCAGGCGACTGCTTTCCAGGGTAGAAGGGTATTTCATTCCAGCAATTCATGTTACTGGTTAGGCTTCGCCTCGAGATAGCCGGAAAGGAAATGAATGACCTCAATAACGATCTATTCCTAAACCCCGTTCCATAAAACTTTTCCCCGTGTCTCTTAACTGTCATGTGCACTAGTCACCTCTCATTGACGTTGTCGTGGAATAGGTTGTTGTGCGAAACAAGTTAGTTCCTTATTTAACTTGATCATTTATCTTAATATAGTCGAAGTCAGAGTTATATTTTTATAACCGTGTGAATCAATTATATCATGTAACAGAGTTAATACATCCGGAATGTATGTAAGTTTTATTTACAAATAGGTAGGATGATTCTTCTGTTTAAACCTGAATCTATCATCTCAGCGTTTTTTCGCTTTTATCACCGAATTACTACTTTGTCACACATCGTCATTCAAAGTGTACATTGACCAATCAGGAGAAAGCGTAAGGAAAGGGAGAGCAAAAGAATACATGTCAACTGAGTAAAGGTTATAAGAAATAGGGTTTAAAGGTGCGTACGATTAGGCTGCTTCAGATCCTAAAATGCTTAATATTTAATATTTTTTTTGCACTGTTTACACAAATACTTTATTCGATATTTAGTATTTCTTAAGCTGAAGGGCTGAAAACACAGCTATGGGGATTACTCATTTCAGCTAACTGCTAGAGCGCTTTTGTTTTGATGGGTAATGGAGTGCAATGAATAAAATTATAAAAATGTTTTGTGCTGAAGCGTATGAAATACCGTAAGGTCATATAAGGTTGATAGTAATGCTTATCAAATATAAAAAAGTCAATGCATTCAACTTGGCGTTTGATTATACAAAACTCAAGCTTCCCGTTACAAAGTATTTATGTAAGCTCATTCCTGAAGCATAAAAATAAATTAATTTGTACAAGGAAATTTTATGAATTAAATAAAGGCCTTATAAATGATTTTATAAAGCACCCATCTTTATTTAAGGGAAGACAATATAGACATTACACTATCATAACTCAATATATCTGATAATGATTGTGGATCAACAATGTGTCGTCTTTTGTGCAGAAAATCCACCTGAAATAATGAAACGGGAGAAATCTGAATTAAAGCACTTTCATTTTATTATTTTTGTTTTTTGTTATTCTATGTGTCTCACTATTACGTTTATTAACAACAAGAATACTTTATTCAAAAGAACTATGTTTTATAGTCTGAAGAAATTATTTTAATAACATTTCCCTTAGCTGCTTTGTTTATTTCCGTGCGTAGTTACAATTAAGTTGCCAACATAAACTTATAATAATATGGATTCAAATGAGCGAAGTTATTCTGGAGACAGCTGCAGTTAGTGCACAGAGAAGACAGGGAAATTACATGATAAATAATGGGAACTGAACACTAGTTTTGCTGTAAAACGTTGTGAAATATACTTTCAGTGTATGCATCCGTATTCTATAAGTCCAAGATAATTCACAATTTTGCACGTTTGATCAGGCTGCTAATGACCTTAGCAGTTGTACACACTAAATCTCCATTTTCGGCTTATCAACAATCTAAATCATTTTAAGCTTATGTGTTTTATTTTAAGGTTTTATTGTGTTAATAGTCTGTTTGCAATCAGGCTTTGTCAAGGAATCAGTTTTATTCTTATCGCTTTAGATAGTCTATAATGTTTTCAGACTTGTTTAATGTATCAATTCAATTTGTGAATTATTGCATTATAACTACATAAGCCTCGAAATCTGGGACATTGTGTGCCTAAACAACCTATATTCAATATCAACAAACATCTACTACCACAGAGGTATCGTCCTCGAGTACACGTTATTTTAGCTTTTATTTACGTTATACCTGCAGCCCCACTTTACCGCAGGGCTCACCAGATCCCAAGTTACGAACCTTAGTTATAGCATAAACGTTTTACCAAGACGCGCCTTAGCAGCTTACCCACTACCACAGTGCTAGTACATCTAGTATAATCTGAGGAGAGGCCTCCAACACCTGCAAGGGAGGTTCGAATGAACGTACGGCAATGTTGACTTGTATAGTCGAGTGCATGGAATCGTGCCGATATAAAACACAGTGGTGTATGTTGGTAAGGAAATACTGAACCGCTTCTTACATCAAGCCCACCACCGCCCCTTACCTGGTTCTAGCACTTCACTTAATGTTTGTCTTACTTCCCTAATTTCTTTTGATCCACCCCCTTTTCTTTCGAGCCTGAAACGACTATGTTCATAGGTTAATGTTTAATTGCCAGAGCTTCGACATCGAACCAATAGAGTCGGACTCATCCAGGGGCTGGCGTGGACCATTGTTGCGAAGTACGCCTTCCAGCCACTTAGGTGAAAATTTTCCGTATTCCTCCCTTTCGCCCTCACCTAGGCCTGACGTTTGTTCTTAGGCTAATGTGTGTGTGTGTGTGTGTGTCGGAAAGAAATTCAACCAATAAAAGATTGGCTCAAAAAGGGCTGGCGTGGAAGACAGCTGATAAGAAGTACTGCCAACATTAAATAAAGAAAAAGCACTTTAGTAAACCAGAGGCATCGGCACGTTTCCGTGCACTTGACTATACGTCTACTTGTTATGGATTGACTTACTTTTACTGGCTGGTTGGTTTGAGCGAGCCTAGTTACTATTTTGCATGGCTCTGCTTTTGGTCCCTCACCAACATGCCATCCACCATTCGACATAGTGCTTTGTGCTTTAATAAATTTGAAATTCTCTTCCTATCCAAATTTGGAACTGTCAATCAATGGAAAGTGTTTAACCGTAGATTAAAATATTATCTTTTGAACTCTAGCAATGTGATATATTATATTCTCTTTTTGTTGTATCTTGTGTTTTCTCCCTTTTTTTCCTTTCTGTTTTAGAATGTCTTGAATTGCACCATTTAGCATTATAATATTCATCCTCGTAGCATATTATGTTCTGCAGTTGTGCTTACATACCAGAAATAAATGTTTTAATAGTTTCCCCTTCATATCAAACATTGCATTGTAGCCTTATGTGTACCTTATTATATTATGCGCTGTGCTAAGGGTTTTCATCTCTTAGTGTGGAAGAAAAGACTTTACAGTCTTACCTCCCACCAGGATGTGTAAATATAGAATGAATTCCTGGATGCATTTACGGAGTGTTCGCGAATTCTTATATAATTCTCCAGGATAGTTTTTTATGGACAGTTTGGAGAAAACGTTTTATAGAAGTTTCTAAGTGTAATAGTTTTGATATTATGGGCGTAAAAGTTTAGTGAGTTAGAAGGCGGTATAACGCAACACATTCTAGCACTAAGAATTATCCAGGATGTTGCTGACAACACCCAGTGCTTGGCAACTTGACACCGTGTTCTTGTCAGTCCAAGTCTAGTGCAAGCCATCAAATTAAACGAGGATTATACCGGGCTGTAAGGGAGGGAAAGAACAAAGGCAAATTGATTTTCAGACGGTCAGCCGGGACTGCATGGGTGTTATGCCGCTAAGCTGTGCCGCGATATCGAGCCTTCTGATTAGTTGATTTTCCGGCTACAAGTGAGAACTACCACATTTAGAACATACGTTCCATGGAACCTATTGCTTTTAACTTCAGGGGCAAATGTTTGCGGAAAATTTATTAGGAATAATGGTGGATTTTAAGTAAAAGTTAAACTAGACACCCAGAATTCAAAATCATTTGCAGAATTGCACGATATCTTTAAGTATATTTCAGAGTAATTAAAAATACTTTGATTCAGATGGAAGAAATAAATTTCCTTCCTGAAGCACCGTCACCGGTAGCTCTGTGGTTCTGGTTCTAATATTGGCACTATATTTTTCAAATATGATTCACACTTCTAACCTTCCACACAGAAAAGAAGTTGCTAGATACATGTTCGTAATTAAAATCTAGGAATTGAATGGCATGACCTGCTTTAAATACGACTTCTTGTTGCCTTTATTATGTAATATTCCATAAAAATGCTGTTTTTCAATTAACATAGAATATACTGTTTACTGCAGAAAGTACAGAAAACATATGGGATTTGAAATATAAGATTATACAGATTCCTCTTTACGAATCAAAAGTTTCACAATACCGTTGCAAAAAAGACAATAAAATGAAGAAACGTGCTCTGGTGACGGTGGTTTTATTCGTAAAATATGTTCATAGCAGAAAATAATTTAAGTTTTTGGTTTCAATATTACGATACACAGAGTTACTATTTATATTACAAGAAATGTGCTAAATGGTCATCGTAAGGAATTCTACTTTACTACAACATAATTTAAATGATTGTTTCCCGTGTTAGAAAAAGATAACCAGTAAAAGGGCACATAGCACGTTGGACAATCCTTCAAATATTTGAGGGTTATTGTGGGCTGCATTTGGTGACAAAGATGGAAGAAAGGAACTGCAAATGAACTCGGCGTCCCAGCATCCACGGAACTCATGAGTGGAGCCTAGCTTCAGAAACAATGGATACCACTCTTCGGCTTTTATGGTAAGCCTCTTGTTGAATCAAAAGCCTTCTTCACTATTTCATTCCTTCCTTCCTTCTCTCGTCCTTATTTGCCAGCCTGTCGTGGTCCCTCCAGCTGCTGGAATTAAAGCCTCGCTAGTTACCTGTATCTTAAATTTAGAATACGTTAACCAAAAAGCTGCGAAATATAAAGTCCTTTTCGAGGGCACTAACTCAAACCGAGGACGAAATTGAATGTGGTATAATTTCATAAAGTCTGTTACGCGAACTTACAACTGTAAACTTACAACTGCTGGATATAAATAAGACTTGAAATATAAGGATCTAAACAAATATATACCTAATGGATGGAAATTGTAGTTCTCCACTGAAATACTGTTTCATGAGCCTGGGTTTTTTTTCGTTTGGTTACACTAGTTGAAAAATTCTCGTTTTGCCGCATTGAAGAACTCGCGGATGTTTGTTTAACAATAATGGTGTTACATATACATGCCCTTTTACACTACTAAGATAGATGCTGTGGTTTGCAACTTTATGTTACGTACATTTCATAATGACAGTGCTAATATGGCAAATATTTGTTTTTATTATATTAAATCATTTCACTAAGTTTTAATTTTATAGGTATGATTGTACTGTGCATAACGATGCTCTAAATATATTTGAATGGAATTATGAACGATGCATAATTTTCCATTTAAGACAATGAAATACCTTCGACAAAATGAACCTACACAGTATATGCTAGCATATACATTTGATACACATCGTATTGTTTGTTGTTGTTACCTTTTCCTGTACCTTTAGGAATTAGGAGTAGTCAGATGGAGGGGCCTCCAGTAACTGGAGCACAGCACCGCACGTAGTCATGTTGGGCCCTTTGCGCTTCGAACTGACCCCTGAAAGATAGGGATGAGGGGGAGAGCCTAAGGAGAACCACACCCGAGCGACGATGTGTGCTAAGAAGGAAGCGATCTAATGATTCCAGCATGACACCAATCCTGACGTCGACTATAGCTTGTTTCAACTTTAAAAGACAATATGGAGATAAATGGGATATCTCTGTCTTTATCTAACGTATACGTGTTGCCATTAGCTTCGTCCTTTTCCACTCAGCGCTGTTGCCAAGTTGCTAATAACATGGTGTAAATGTTCAATTGTTATAAATTTCATCTTTAAACACGTTATGGTATGCAGAATATTTTTCTTTATAAAATATTTGTGTTTCTATGCTTATCGCGCAGTAACTAATAAACTAAGGGTTAGAACGCAACGATATGTTTTTCTTGACTAGAGTAAACTAGAGTGCCAATACCTATCCAGTTTGAATTCTCTATCTTTAGTAAGATGAGCGTTATAATTTTTAAATTAAATATTTTTGGAAAATTCTGTATCTATGCAATAAAAAAGTTAGCCAGCGAGAATTTTTTTTGTTTTTTTGTTTTTGTTATTGGGTTTGCGACAACTAAGCGAGAGAAAATATTGGGAGTTGGAGATAGTTTTTAAAAGCAGCCGAAATCCTGTAACTTTTTGCATTCATTGCGTATGACAAACAAGTGTCATTCATCTATTCAGATAACAGGCGCCAGGCGCGAGGTAAAAGGCAGATATGTTGACATCGATTGTAAGGGATTATGTACGTTTACAGCGTATGGAACACTGTGAAGTGTTATGTGGGTTACTTATTTAACATTTTACGTAAATATTTATAGTTATGGAGGCAGAAGCTAGGCAGAGACGAAATGCTGGTAAACTAAGAAGAAAGGCGAATTAACACGGAACGTGTTAGATTATGTTCCAAGTAAAAAGACATAAAAGAAACAGCTAAGGCTATCGGATGTTCAGAAGCAGTAGTGTATAGGATATAAACGGAACAAATGAAAGGACTTCTAAGTAGCCATGAAAAAGAAAGCAAAAAGTATGGGAGAAAAAAAACCCGCTAGGTTAATGCAATACTATGTGGCGCATCGTTCATTCTTTGCTGTTTGAAAACATTGCATCTAGTTGAATGTGATTTTGTCAAGGGTAAAAAGTGATGATACTCTATATATTATAGATTTTATCATTTTATATATCCACATTTTTTGATAATACATGTTTTATGCCTATAAAATTAAAGCGCAGTTAAAATTTAAATGTCTTACAACAGCCTTAAATAGCAGTGCAGATGTTGCACTATTTAGCGATGTGTCATGCACAAGATGACGTTAAATTGGTAAAGCGATCGCAGCTGAGCGCCAAATGTGCAAGCGTAGGTACAGTACATGTGGCAACAGTGCTCTCCATTTAACCTGTATTGCATTTTAAGTGTGAGACGCGATATAACTCTGCCTAAGCCACCAGCAAACTGGAGGTCCCCGGATTAAGCGATACAGCTCCCAGGATGGAAGGGGGCCCAGAAGTCCCGCCAAGCGCCAAGGAGAAATCGTTCCAAAGCGCAAATTCTATCGTCCTGCCGCAACACTCCAACCACCGTCGCTTGTGCCTACAATCCTGAAACAGATGAGATGAAACAGGTGAAAGGAAATGATGGACAGGATCCATGGTAAAAGAGAAACCACTACAACATTTGCCTACCAACCCGGGGAAACTATAAAAAAGCATTGTTAGGATGGCTGGCCTGACGGGAATAGAACCCATGATCTCCCGAATGCGAGCCTCACACGTTACCATAGAGCCAGCTCGCGGTGATGTTACCCTTTATAAATGGCACTGTTTGAAACGATACTCCTCATAGTGTATTCGCAGTATGCATGGCCCAAAGGTTGCTTAACATTTCTTCTTAAGTAGAATAGGAACTGTTTGCCGTATCTGGTCAAGTGCAGATCAAAGAAAAAATGCATATTTCAGGATATACTCCAAAGAACCGAGTATAAATTGACAGCCATGATTCTGTGAAGATTTATTTTGCTGTGTGTAATAGCCTGGAAAAATTGTTAGCTTCTAAAAGCATTGGAAGAAAGAAGCAAAAAGGGTAGCCTTTTCTCAGTAACTACCTATGCAGAAAGCGGAATTTCCAATATACTTCAGCAGACTCAATGACATGCCACTTAATTAAACGAAGTGAGGTGTTAACAGTGTTTTGGTACTAACCTTTTCCTTTCTCTATGAAAAAACTTAATAGAAAATGTGTAAAATTTTTGAACAAAATTTTCACTGTTTTAAAACCCATCACACTCAGAAATATAATTGTATTCTCTTTTCTTAAGAGATGATCTTATATAAGCATGAAAAATTACAGCTTTATAGTTTTGGAATTTTTTAAGAAGATGCGATAACTAAAATTTAGTTTGACAAGTATAACAAGCTTTTATGAATTCCACATTCTACACATTATCTACACGTTATATATTTTCCTAGCATTGAGATGTGCCTGTAGCTTTTAGGCTAGAAAAAATAATTACATTTAACTCCAAATGTTCCCTAAGACGGGCAGTAAGTACTATAAATTCCAATAATTAAATACATATATAATATTTTAAGGATACTATAAATTCTAAAATTATATATTTATATATTAAAATATTAAGAGAAAATAAAGCAATAAAGCATAGCTTCATATTATGTTGTTTCTGCAACATAGAGCATGGATGAGGCAACGGACTCTTTAATATTTTATTTTAAATTTACGATTAATGTTAACAAATAGTTTTGAATTTCACTACATACAAGTTTCTGTCGGAACCTCTGTATTGTGTATAAATACTACTTTCTTAAACTGTAGTTCACAAGGTATTAACAAGGAGAGGCAGTGATAAATTGATAGTTATGACCTGATGAAGAGTGTCTAATGCTATTAATGAATGAATGCGCACTTAATTGGAATCGGAAGCACACAAAAGCACGGTACACATACAGCAAGTTATTAATAAATTCATGAATAAAAGATTGTTATTTAAATGTAGATATAACCAACATTACCTCTCGCTATAACACTAACCAAATACGTACATATAAATGCTTAGCAATGCAAATACCAGTCACAATCATATGGATTCTACAGCACAGAGCGGTAAACAGAATACCGTATGCTTCACCATGAACCACTGGTCAGTTTTATTATTTCGAAACCTTAATCATCGGAAATCGCTGCTTGAAGTACAATTTCCAGAAATACAATATAAGTTTGAAATCTACATTCACAAGATTTGCTGGACAAATTAATCAGGTGCCTAGCCAAATATCTCCATTCCGCATAATCTATTATTATTGTTGTTATTATTATTTGCTCAATGCGTCCAGTTTAAAGAAGGTGTCAGTCGCATACTGATCGCGTACGGATGAAGAATGGCATCGTCATTAATTGACAGTTGGACTATGGTTGGAAGGGGACCAGGTGGGAAATATGCATAAATACAGAGACTAAATTTATTCACTGCATCACGATAAAGAAATTGAAAGAGGATCTACTACTTCAGTTGTTCCTTAATTAAAATAACACTCGTCTTAATGTTATATATCAAGACAATTATTCTGTTTTTCAACACAATAATAATCAGTTAAGGAAAAACACATTTAAACACACGATGCAAACCGATATGAACAATTGTAGTTGGACTCGCTCTAAGCGCTGCCACTTTTACCAACCTATTTCACTTCAAATGGACGAGAAAAAGTTAAAAAGATTTCCTGCTTGTGTTAAAAACACACTGGCTGTTGCGGAAAAGCTTCCCGCCACTAAACGCGTCCGTAGTCATGACTGAAGTATTCTATATACAAAGTGCAGAAACTGACTTATCTTGTGAATGCCGCCAATACAGCTTGCTGATTGGCGGAGAACTGATCGCGTTGTATCCGCGCGCCCTCTTGGGCTGGTTGACTCAATATAAACATAAGGAAACAGCTGCGTCGAAGCTGATTTATGAGTGAAAATGCCAGATTGCTGTGCCTTCGGGTGCACTACGAGGGCACAAAAGGATATTAAATTATATAGGTTACCGTTGAAACTCAGAAACTTGGAGAGCGGGATTTGGTGCCCAAAATCAGTAGAAAGCACTGGACTCCTGGAGATGATGCAAGATTTTGTGAAGCAAGTACCTATTCCGCATTTATTTAACAACATTTATTTAATACTGGATTTCCGAGGATTAAATCTTTATATTACGCACTTTCAATCGTTTTGTGCTTCTGGAATGGAACATTTGAAGTTCCTGTGTATTATAAACAGCAATGCACTTATAACCTAATTTTGTTTTTAATTCTAATACCAATCTTTTAGACTTCTGCCAGTTTTGTTCAAGTATTTTACTGAAAATGCAACCAGCTTTATAATTCGTTTATTTGTTTCATGATTATTAGTATAAACAGTAGTGGCACAGGTTTCTTTATACGGTTTATGAGAACATGACTGTGTTCACGTTTTCATTATAGTTACAATTGAAAAATATGAATACATTAACTTCCATATGCATGGTGCTAAAATGACATTTTCTACTCTACTTACTTATCAAATGCATTTTCACGTTTATATCCAAAAGTTGGGTGAAGTTAAATATGTCCAACTAGAAAGGTTTATTAACGTTTTCAGCATGCTTTCTGAACCTAACCTATTAAACTGTGTTTATTTGCAATATTATTGTGCATATTTTAAGAAAGTTATTTTATAATTAGTATCATTTTTCTGAACTGTGTTCAATGAGCATTTAATTTGTAGAAATCTATCCAAGCATGTAATGTTGCAATACCAGGCTGAAAAATATGTTAAAATATATACGTTATATGTTCCAAAGGTAGCAGGCCCCAGATATGAGCGGAATATGGAACAATTAAAAAACAAAACAAAAAATTTTGAATATCACAGTATCGTCAAGTGTTGTAACTCAACTGATTGAGTTTTCAGAAAAAAAACAGCATTTTAATCTTATGCTTGCTTAAAATACTAATTTGGTTTAATTTTTACGGGAAATCCAGTATGCATATTTCTTAGAATTATTAATTTTCCATGTTTTTTGGTAAATATACATATCTGTGTAATATTCTGCAACGTTTTGCCCTGACAATGCATCAAAAGTTCTAAAAGGATTATATAGCAATAAGCAAAAATCTTAAATTAAAGTGTGCAACTTTCGTAACTAATTTCACCACCAGCAGAGCAGATAGTCGCCAATTTAGTTCTGGAGAGTGAGGTGATTTCATTTTGAGTAGGTACAAATTTCCCTAGAAAAAAACACCTTTCTTTATTATTATTTCTTAACCTATTTTAATATATTTGAAATTTGGCTAAATTGAAAGATTTCATCGGTAGATTTCCTTACGAATACCAAAAGTGCCATACCGTATTTTCTTCGTACCACTTCTGTAATTAATAAAGGTTTTTTAATAGCTATCATAATGCCACGAAGCATTTCTAAATTATTGTTTTATCCTACAATTTAAACTGTGAACAGGATAATGTCATGAGTGTCATTGCAAGTCGCGTACATGCAGCGCAGAATTCCTTTATTTTACCACATTCATTTGCGAAAACGACGTTAACACACACACAGAAGTAAAGTAATATTTTTAATGCCGGAAATACGTAAGTTGTGCACAAGCGTATTGATATCCTTCTATGTATGATTTTTGTGTTTTATTTCGGTTTCTCTAAGACCGTGCTACCAGTCGCATTACTTGTATATGGGAAGAGAGGCGAGACTTCAGCCCAATATGGCTTCCGCGCTGACTTTTGCTGTACTTTGAATATAGCGAATTTAAGTCATGACAACAAAGTCATGACAACTCCTCCCCGAAACCACTTTACGCTCCACTCCTTGACGCTCTGGGTTTAGATCGGCTTTTCTTTTGATATCGCATCATTATCGTTGAGGTAGGCAAGCTTCATGACCGACCGGCGGATCGTGAAAAGAGCGGTTAGATCACGAAAAAATACAATTTGCTGATTTTTTTTATAAATAAGAATAAATGTTGGAAGATGAAGTATAACCTGCTGTTCAAAAAAGCAGGTGACTCGGCGATTCAAACGCTTCAAGGGAGGACTGCCCTGCTCACCAACATACTACCATGACTAAAACGTATACTGTTTATTCATTGTCGTGTATATCACAATCAAAACATTCATAGTTAGGACTGTTTACGACATCAACACAACAAACAAAGCACTCCAACTTTATTAGCATTTGCAGTATTTTGCCTAGTTTTCACATACCTATTAATGATACATTAAGATTTTTGTGAAATACTTACATCCAACTCAAACTATCCCTTGAATGGAAAATCAGTTTTCTCAAAAGCTTATAACGATTTTTATTAAAATATCATGTATTTAATATAATGACATGAGGAATAAAACAAATCCCTTAAGTTTTCTGTAAATATGACTGCATATGCTCTTCATTCTGATTTAATTTTATGTAATCTTACATTACTACGAAACCATAGGATAGATACATAAACTTACTTAGAAAAATGGGCAACTTATCTGTAGAATAATCTTTATTTTCTCTTTTTTATAGCCTTAGCTTTAACCTTAGCCTTAGGCAATTCACCTGTGAAAAACCTAAAAATCCACAATTTTCATTTGAGTAAGCTCAAATTTTTATCACATACAACAATATAATAAAAAGTCAATGAGAGATGGCATTTGATTAAAATATGTTCATGTTTTTATTCTGGATTTAATTACTTTGTGTTAATTAAAAATACACCTCCTGCCAAACGGTTTCTTACGTACTATTCAGAATTTTATTTTGTATTTAACAGACCATTATTGAGAACGCTATATTGTAGTTTTTTTAAATTCAAGTGAAGCCATTCCAGAAAAGAAGTTAACCCTTTATATGGATGTCTTTTTCGATTTTACAAATACCTAGTAATGAAAATATTTCATAGATATAAAATAATTATAAAATTAAAAAACGGTTGTGTGATTCTCTTAAGTAAACGTTATGAAGCTTTGCTAAAAATTATAAGTTCATGGGCCAAACGTTTTTGCACGTGGAACATTTTAAGCAATGAAAAATGGGGAGAAAAAAGTTTTGAGAAAAACAGCGCTTAAAATTGGAATGTACATTACAGCAATTTGATAAAGATTATTTAAAACGTCGCACAGAGCGTTAAGTATTGCTAATATAAATCATAGGCGCCAAATGAAAGTATGGAGTGTAAACATAATTAAAAGCTCCAGATTTTCATCCAATTTCACAGGTGCATTGGCCTCTATGTAACTAAACCCATATTGTTTAGTTTGGAATAATTTTATGCCAGCATTTATCTTGAATAACACGATATGGATGAAAAAATTACATTTCATATAAATGATATACATATAAGGTACAGTCGAGTGCAAAAAAAAAAACTGCCTATGCTTTTGGTTACTTTACGTGTTTCCTATTCTTGAATGTTGGCAGAGTCTCATCATTTGTGCTCCGCGCCCACCAATCCTCTAATTGGTTCTAGCTAAAGTCCGATACGCAAGCGTTACCCTATGAAGAAAGGATAGTTCTAGCTGGGCGATGAAAGGGATGGAGAATCGATATGTCACCTCAGTGGTGGAAACAATATGCCTCCCAAAGACTATCCGTGCTAGTCCCTGATTGAGTCTGGTTTTTATTGGTTCAGCATTCAAGCATTAACCTCTGATGAGGGATGGAAGGTGCGGCAGAGGCGTGTTAAGTATTGATTGCCAACCTAAACCGCGGATCCTCATATCGGCACTTTTTTTTTTTTTTTGCACCCGGCTGTACATAAAGATTAACTTTTATGGTTAGAGAAATTGTATATGTATTGCACATTACTTATTTTCTGTGCACATTACATGTTTTCGGTTTTATTTCCCTTACAATTCTTCCTTTTTACCTCCCATGTTTCCTCCCCCCCGCTTTTCTTATCTCACTTCTGACTTTAGTTTCCTTTAGAAAACTTCGTAAGTGAATATTTGGATGAGTGAATATTTGTGATTTTGCATTCTTCCTCCTCTTACAAGAATCAATGACGCTGCTATGAATTGAGTTCATCAAAACTTTTATTGTTACTCTTCTTTGAGAATGAAGGCTGTGGAACAGAACCGGAACACAATGGTGAGGAATGATTTGTTTGTGAACTAGGAGAAAATTCGTCAGGGATGAGCTATTGTTGAACAAGACGACAATAACAGGGGACTGAGTGTCGCTTTATGTTGTTCTTCATGGGCTGTGTTAGGCAGAAACACTTGTCTGCAACCCTAGTTTGAATAAAATAGGGAAATGTTATTTAAATTTTATATCAGTTCCTTAAATTATAATTATCTTAAAATGTACCGTAAAATAATAAAATTTCTAAGCATCCGTTATCACCAGCAGGCTTCAACGCACAGCTGCAGTGAAATCCCCTTCTTACTTGTTAGGGTCAAAAGCGTTCATAGAAGTTTTTACTTGAAAACGTTCCACTCATATCCACCTGCCTCATTACAACAGTATGCTTTTACAAACCAGCTTTCGGGGAGAAAAATTACAACATAAGAAGTAATCTAAAATTCCTAAGAGATGTCCGTTTTCCTTATGCTTAACAGATCTTTTAATTGTAATTTATAATTAGGGCTATGACATTCATGATGGAACACATACTTTTTGGTAAAACGGATATGTTCCTTATATACACAGTGATTTTCTTCCACACTACGGCCACCGCACGCCGGCTCGCGCGCCGGCCGCCGCAACTCGGACTCCCGATGAAACAATTATAATATCCGCGCAGCCGCTCATGTTCTCATATTTACAGTTAAAATTACAAAAATAATAAGCACGTACCTTATCATAAGAGATGCTGAAAATGTTGTGCTAATCTATCCACACATTTTTCATCTTCTCAAGAAATTTTCATTTACAGTCGAGAATTCAATATTTAAAATTGAGTGAGTTTCTCGTGATGTTTTCTTTTAGTTCTTCCAATGTATGGGGATTTGTTACATACACTTAATTTTTAAAGTTTCCCCATACGTGAAAATCGCATACAGTTACATGCCAAAATCCTTTACTAATTACCTTATCATCAAACATTTCCTACATTAAACTTTATGACTCATCAGCTGTATGCACGGTAGCATTAGTCTTGTTGGAAATACCCAAAATGACATTCAACGGCGATCAGCTGTTCAAATAACGATGTAAGTCATTCCTGTATCTCTCTGCATTTATTATTTGTTCAGAAAATAGATCCTATTATTCCGCACGCATTTATTGCACACCACACACCAATTCGCCGTCCTACAGGGGAATATCGTGTGAAAAATCGGTTTTCTCTGTGTTTCAGTATGTGTTATTTTACGACAGAACATAACCATGTAAATGGAACCATGTTTCATCAGAGAAGGGTATTAACCGTGGGTCAATTACTCTATCATTGACATTTCGCAAAATCGAATTACAGAAATTTACCCGACTTTGATCGAGTGAAAGTAAAGTGTATGTAACAAATTTCATACATTGGAAGAACTAAAATAAAACATCAGGCGAGAAATTCATTCAATTTCAGATATAGAAGTCTCGAGTATAAACGAAAATTTTCTGAGAGAATGCCAGAAATGCGTGGATAGAGAAGCATAAAATTTCCAAGCTCTCTTTTGATAAGGTACGTCTTTTTGTCATTGTAATTGTAACTGTAAATATGAGAATGTGAGGTGGTTGTGCGGTTGTGAGTCAGCTGCGCCTATTTATTTTTGAATTTATGCAACGTGCTAAGCGACATATGTGACTTACGCCTTTCTTGAATGCCTTCTAATGGCTGATTTGCATAACACTTTACAGAGGAGGGATACATAACTCAGTGCATAAGTGTTTTATAGGACAGAATGCAATCGTTATGCAAAAAACATCCCACCCTGACACTGGGAGCTTCAGTAGCACATTTAGCCAATTTTACAAACTTTTATTCTTTAGCATACATCCATGCACCCCTTTGAAAACGCCCCTGAAGGAACAACCTATCACTTGCATCGGTTGACAAAACCATTTGAAAACAAAATGGCAGAACTACGCAGTGCGACAAATTGGATTTAAGCCGTTAGTCATTGTACAGCCTTGTCAAAAAATGCTAAGTATTAGGTAGATAAATTCTCGTATTTCGCAAACTATGGCGTATGGGGTTCTAGTTCTGCAATAACTAATTTCTATAGGAACCTCTCCTCACAAGGTAGCATTGGCCGAATGTTATTATCATGGTTGCTTTAGCGCTGTGCTACTTTAATTCGTGTTCAAATCCTTCGGGTTAAGTTCAATTTTTTTTATTAACTTTTGTTTTATCTCTTTGGGCACATAATTTGATATTATGGTATAAATAACATTTTTAGTAACATTATAAGTGTGTACAAATTAGAATAATCGTCATGTTTTCCACTGGCAGGTGGATAATTTGTACTTCGTAGTAGGTGTTTTATTGTGGTCAGTATTAGCTTGACCCACTCAACCAAGTTTAAAACACTTCCCACACGCAAAGGGGCTTTAGCTATTTGCACCTGCTTCAATGCTTGGCGTCAATAAATAAGTCTCTCTCCATTGTCTACTCAGTATTGAAACTTTTCTACGAGACACGGCTGCTGTCATAATGTATACAAACGACGAGTATGTTGACATGCTGTTAATCTATGGAGAAACGAGGTGTAATACACTGTCAGCAAAGCGCCTATATGAAGAACGATTTCCAGGAAGGAGGGCACCTACTGCAGACACTTTTCGAAAGATTGAAAGACGCCTTCGTGAAACAAGATCATTTGGAAGAGCACCGCCTCCTCGCGAAGCTCCAGTAACCTCTGGAGGCAATGAAGAAGCTGCGCAAACGCAATACAAAACAATCCACATACCAGTTCAAGAGCCATAGCAGAAGACTTGTACATAAGTCAGTCCTCAGTGATGCGCACATTGCATCGTAATAAATGTCATCCGTACCATCTACAACTACACCAGGCTCTCCACGGACGCGACTTTAAGCGCGAGTGATTATGCACAATGGCTAAGCAGCGAGCGCAAATGGATGCAGAATTTTTAGGAAGTGTTCTCTTCAGTGATGAAGCAACATTCCACAATAACGAAACTGTTAACCGCCATAATGTGCACTACTGGAGTATAGGCAATCCTTACTGGATGAGAGAAGTTGCATTCCAGGTACAGTGGAGCATCAATGTCTGGTGCGGAATAATAGGAGACCAGCTAATTGGATCGTACTTTTTTGAAGGCAACCTCACAGGACCACGGTACCTTGCACTTCTGCAAGAATTTTCATTGTTCCTAGAAGATGTGCCACTAGTGAAACGGACAGGAATGTGGTTCCAGCAGGGTGGAGCTTCACCACACTGGTCACTGATTGTAAGGAATCACTTACATAGAACATATCCGCAAAAATGTATTGGCCGAGGGGGCCCAATCGCATGGCCACCTAGATCACCTGATCTCACCCCACTGGATTTCTTTCTGTGGGGTCATTTAAAGGAACGGGTCTAGGCTCAATAGCCGCAAAGCCCAAATCATCTACGGGAATTCATACGTGGAGCATGCAGCCAGATTACACCGCGCATGTTACAGCATACAAGAAGGTCTCTTCGGCAACGTACAAAAATGTGCATTGATGAAGGAGGTCATCATTTTGAACATTTACTTCCTTGATGAAATCCACGTTTTTTAACAGTTTATTATTCTGTTTACCCGTGAACTTAGCACATTTACAACTCCTTTGTCAATAGAAGAAGTGAAACATAGGATTTAAACATGAAACAAAAACTGTTATATTTAATATAGCCGATATGCGCCCAAAAGAATGAAAGCTAACTACGTAACACGGTTTACAACACCAGATACGGTACAGATTCTTAGGGTAAACATGATACAAAGTTATCTTATTGTAATTCCTATGTCTTTGGCTCACAGGAGAACCAATAACAAAAATAAATAAATTAGTACACTAAAATACAGAAAATAAACACAAGGTGCGAAAAAAAAATTTCGATGTTTTTATCACATTGGAACTTCCGAAACTAAGCTTCGCTTCATCACATTCCGGCAGCTAAACCACTCGGCCAGAACCCACTTAGTCTACCCCACTTTTCGGGAAAGCATTCCTCTAACTCCTTGCAAGCATTATATCCATGAAACGCCTTCTTGTTTAAGGCTTTCGCAGCTCGTTGGCTCCCATTCAGACCTTTAATCATTAATGCTGAATTGCGTATAGTACCGAATAGAAGGCAGAGCTACAATAACATTTTGTTTGCTAAAGGTTTCAATGTTTTCACATTAGTCTATAAACTGCGGGATGCATAGATACCAATAACTAGGGGCAGCTGACTCACCTGGTATATATGTATATATATATGCTTATTATGGAAAAACTACTCGAATTATAGTAATTTATTAAGTCATATTAATGAATATATGGCAATTTCTTTCTTATATGTTCATTTGAGTTGTTAAATTTCTGAGAATTGCACATGGCCATTAGCTTCCTGGAAAGTGGTAAAAATCTACATTCCTCTCCTATTTCGTTTAAATTCACAATATGGATCTTATCCTTACGCATATGTGAGGTGTATGCGCCCGGGTTCGACCCCACCCATGGGTTGCGGATTTTAAGTTCCAGGCATAGGACCGATGCCCACTCACCATCGTGAGGAAAGTGAGGCACTGCGACTGGCAGCGGTCCTGCCCTCGTGAGCCAACTTTCCGGCTAGAGGATGCGTGATGCTGGCCACATCACCTCCCCGTATCGGTTGGATGATCGCCCACCTCTGCCATGCGCACGTGGGCGTGAGGCCGGCAGTCGAGTTAGCAGGCCCAGGCCCTTCGAGGGCTGTGCCGCCACAGAATTTATTTATTTATCAGTGAGGCTGTGTAGCTACAAGCAGGTAGCTATTTAAGCTTGTCCTTTATAATTTGGGCACCAGACTGCTGACAAGTGCCTGATTGTGTTAGTGAATCTTGCTGAAGACGGAAGTCTATGTAGCATAGTTTAGAATAAATGGCCTGAAGTGAAGCAAAGTATTCGAGTAAAATACAACAATCCGTATCTCAATATGGTAAAAAAGGATTTTGGACCGACAAAATATTGTCTTGTAAACTATGTGACATAAGTGTTAGGGACCAAAAAAAAAACGGTTATCATAATCTGTGTTCCATTTCAATTATTTCGTTGGGTGAAATGTTCTGTGTTAATCATACAGAACTGGATTCAAATTATATTTTCAATTTTATATATGACCCTCTTGTAGGTATCAGCTGAAGTAGAAAGAAGTTTTGTAAAGTACAAGGCTTTGTTGGCTTACAGTAGGATATCTTGTTTGAAAATTTATGCAAGTTATTCAAGGCATATTGCAACTCAAGGCTCATAATCTGAAGTAAAAAGAAGCATGTTAATAAACATTACAGCGTACGTTAACTATGTACTGATAATTTTAATAAAATAAGAAGCATACTGCAATATCAAATTCATAGATTAACTTGCTTCTCATGTGTATTCTATTTTTAATTAAATAATCCATTGTCATAAACTGACTTACTAATTTATTTTACACAACTAAAAATTTACCTCATTATCCTATTGTTAGATCATAATTTTTATGTTACTGTGTATGTTTTTGTAAGTTTTAGGTCATAACAGCATATTTTATTTTGTATATTATGGTGATTGTTAGGTTATAAAGATCCTACCCTAAAGACCACTAACAATTCTTTTGGTATTTGCGTTTTTCCGTGAAGGTTAAACTCCGAAATAATGTTTTTGATTCCATGTTCAATATTATTGAATTGATATGTAGCATTTACCTGAGAGATCCACCTAGATGATTTTCTATATGCTTAAGCAAATGGGTAGCCGCGAGGCCACGTTCTCCACCACTTTCTGAACATAAAACCTGACACAAAAGCAATCTATTGTTACGGAACCCTAGCAACTCTCCAGTTGCCACGGTCCATCCCTATAACTGGTTACAGTTAACCTGAACCTGTAAAGCATTCATTTCAACTTTTGCTTTTCCAGTAGTTAAAGCTGTTTCACCTTTTATTTTCTCGCTCTCTGCTTCACAGTTTCTGATTTAACGATTTGTGGAAACAGTTCGATTTCTTTCAGTGTGTGATTATGGCTGAAAACGGTGTATATTCCCTGAAGCATTCATCCTATTACCGAAGAATTGTTTTATATAACTGTTTCACACATGTTGCAGCGTTGAATCCAGCGACTTTCCTCCACGGGGAGGGAAATTTAAACTCCAAGGAGGGGTAGACAATTTTGAAGAATAATTGTACCAACACTACGTTTACTGTGGGATCTATTTCTTTCAGAGACATTTGGCATTTGTTTAAAGAGTATTATATAATAGTATATTATGCAAGGAGACTATAATGGTAGTAATTAAAACGCGAGTATACGAGCGTTTTAATCACCATTATAGTCAAGTTTCATAAGACTGTTTATGCTCGACCATGTATCTAAATTAAAGGTTTCATAAGTATTCGTTTCTGGTTTGAGTGATGTGTTACAATTGTTATTCCTTTATCTATGGTTACAATACAATGACCTTGTAGCACCTGTGTCAAACAAAGTTGCTAGCGTTGTGAGACGTACTACGCAGAATAATCGATACTTGCGCTTTCACAATGTTACGTGGCCACTTCTGATTGGTCGAACACCAATACTTTAATGAACAGGTGTACTTTAATGAGGCCCATTAAAGTACTGCTACCAGTCGTATAAATACTACATTTTGGCATGGTCGAGCATAAAGTTATTATTTAGTCAGCCTTTAATGTTCAAAGTTCAAAGGCGTAAATTGGGGAGCCCAAATTTGGAGTTTATGTAGGTATACTTTAATTGTTATTTTATTTTAAACCATTAAATAACCAAACATATTGTTAATAAAGTAAAACTAAAACTACTGTACCCATACTAAGCCATGCACAATGTGTTTTATTTTCGGATAGAAGCTGGTTTTTATTTTTCTCCCTCCCCCAAATTAGGCAAGTTACGCCAATGTAATTATTTCTCATTTATTCATTACAAAATATTTTAGGCTGCATTATAACTCTCTGAAAGATTAAGTTGCAGTTGGATAAAATATATCCATTCCAATAATCATACTTACAGCTTACTTTACTTTTACAATAGCCGTATTCGCCGAGATGTGCGCCACATTTTCAGTCTAACTGGCGGGCAATTTCTTTGGCCCTTCAATACAGTTTTATTCAAGTATTAAAATGCTTCCTGTTTCTGTTCGATTGAGGTGTGTTTTGCAAAAACACTTCACTATAATGAATCACAAACTAATATAGTTTACAATCAGATCTACTTCACCAGCAGAAACACTGTACCTGTTTGCTTTGATTTCTTCTCCCTAATTTCTTCTATATTTTCACTATTTTCTGCACACGTTCATTTATGGAAAAATGTGGAATTACATTTGCTTTTCTCCTGGAACTGACATTGCACCATTCAATAATTTTGTTGCTCGTAAGCATGCCAACTTGCCAAGCCCAAACGATGCGAGTTTAACCATTATTATTTTAGTGGAACTCTGTAGTATAATCCGAGTATGAACTGCTATGTAAGCAGTGCCACTGTACGGAGAAACCCTCGAGTGTTCAGTCATAGAAGCCCTGGCAATCCCTATTACAAGCTATAACACATGTTTATTGCTGAGGCATCTAAGTTTAAAATGTATCGCCTAAATGAGAATTGCAACTATGGTTATTTTCTAGCTAAATCTAGTGGAAATCTAGTGAGCCGGGGGATTTGTGATCACGGGGGAGGGTGTGGAATTTCTCTCCGGTTCCTCCCTTGGATTCAACACTGGTATGTTGTCAGTTAGTGCTGCCTCCTTTCAGACCGACAGCGGTGTATGCAAATAGGAATCTATGCAGGAACTGGTGGATTTGAAGGTTGCGTGATACCATGCTCCTTGCCTCCATATTTTTGTTACCTGCACCCACTCGGATATGGCTGGAGAAAATGTCTACTCAAGATTCTTCTGTCTTTATTTGTTCACTTGGGAAAACTATGTTAACTTGCTTCATGTAACCTTAAACACAAGCCGCCACTGATGAAAACCATTAGCATTATTGCTAGCTGTATGGAAATTCATTACCTATTTCATAATTGCTTCGCCACTGCATTTTCTACTCCAGGTATTCATTATTTTATTCAGTGGCACTAATAAACATTGACGCTGTCAGGCTACCAGTTGGCATCACTGTTTTTAAAAGCACTTACTGCAGCGCACGCTTCAATCCTCAAGTTTTCTGCAAGGTAATACAGAATAATAGACGACACCTTTTGGGCTGTTGCATGTGTGAAGGCGTGGAACGACACCGTCATCATGGTGATATGGAGGGGGGCGGTTGAGAAAAAGGGAGGAGATAATACCTTATTTCACTTCATAGCATTCCTGTCGTCTCTGTTCCTCTGAAATGCTTGTTTTCTTTTTGTTGGCCCGCACGGGAACCTGTTTCCCCTTCTCGTGGGATCAGTACCCCGATACCACACTTCCTTCCCCGCTCGGACAAATACTTTCTTCCCACCTTCTCATTTTCCTTAGTCCGTCCGTCTCTCAGGGCCTGGCCGCCACTGTGTCAAAACAAGTGAAAGGCTTCCCGCCTCTAAGGGTCAACGCAAATTACAGGTTACTGCTAATTCCAGTTCTCCCTCCGCCAGCCTCTCGTCTCGCATAGCTGCAATGCAACGCAGGGCATCTTAAAGACCCACAGCGTTGCACGAACAAAGAGATAACACTGAACATGCCTACTTTCTTCGCACTGAGAGCAGCTGCCGCAGTAAGCTGACAAGGGTAAGGGCCTGTGACGGTATAATAACAATTGATATAATGGCTCTATACAACTGCAATACTGTCTGGAACAGGGATGGATATTCCTGTAGCACCAAAACATGTCACTGTAGAGGAACAAAGGCTGTGTTTCTTGGCGAAATTGCATTTAAGGGCACCAATAGGTAAAATTTTTAAATCTTGCATTTTTATCCAAATGTTTTCAAAATTTTGTCACATGCAGCTCTATCACAATTATAAGTATGTTTTAAATGTTATGCAGATATCTTTAATACTTTTTGAGAAAGCATTTTATTTTACTTTTATTATGTAATTTATCAGGTCTTGCACACGATGCAGAAATCATAATTTTGAAAAATAAAAATATTACCATATTATTTAAATACCAATACATAAAGCTGGCATATTAGACTTTATTCACTCTTATGGTTATTTCAGAAAAAAAAAAGTGCTACAATTTTTGTAAAAATTTATCTTCAGTGGTCGACTTAATTATGCCATATCTTGAGCAACTTAAAAGTGTAGCAAAAACCACATGACAGGTTTTTTAAGTTCTCTGTGAATTTCTGCTGAAAATTTGAACAAGGAAGGTTACAGACTACATTCTATGGAGCATTTGTAATGCACAGAAGTGTATGAAAAATCAGCGACGAGTAAAAGGCATTGGAAGTATATACAGGCCGTGTTTTCTTGGGCTTTTAATTGGTTAGGGCTCTGTGAGCAAAAACCATAGTGTGTAATGGCAGCTAAAGGTTCAAAATATTAATGCACATAAAAACTAATTTTTGAATTGTTTAAAACTTTTGTCCAAACTTCAGCTATGGGCACCCTAAAGGGAAATATGTGAAAAAAATCATGCTACTTCTGTTATTTTAGAGACATTACAGGAGCTCTTCAAGGGAGCGATCATGTATCTGGTTTTGTGACCATGGACATTATCCATGTGATTGTAATTGTTGTGTTTCATCAACGGTATCAGCAGTGATCGTTTCATTTATAGTCATGCATGATGAATTAAAGTATGTGTCTCTTTCGATGCCTTCCAAGCTGTTTGAGGAAATTACTTATGGTAATCTATAGCATGATGTTACATCTGAGCAGTTCGCTCAAACGATCAGAAATTTCCTTCATAATCACATTCTGATTACATGCATCGGACAAGTTCATTTAACTGCGTACCGCCTGACATTGCAGGCGAGCTAGCCTCTGAGGCCATGTCACAAACTTAGGTTATGACAAGGCCCGGAAGTACAGCCAAAAAGTTATCAATGGATAGAGTAATTTAAATGTTATTTCCAAAAGAACGAATGCAAACCGCCTTACTTCAATGGTTATTTCTGATAGTGCTAATCTACACAGTATTTGGCGTTTTACCAGTTTCCAGAACAATTTCCGTATTGATTCTGTTGTTATTTTGTGTTTTATCAGTCTCCAGGACAACTTCTATAGAGATTTGTTATTATTTGCTGTTTTATCAGTTTAGAGGACAACTTCCGTAGAGATTCTGTCGTTATTTGGTGTTTTATCAGTTTCCAGGACAACTTTCCAAGATTCTATTGTTATTTGATGATTTATCAGTTTCCAGAGCCACTTCCGTAGAGATTCTGTCGTTATTTGGTGTATTTTCAGTTTCCAGGGCATCTTCCGTAGAATTCTGTTCTTATTTGGTATTTTAGCAGTTTCCAGGACAACCTCCGTAGAAATTCTTTTGTTATTTGGTGTTTTAGCAATTTCCAGGACATCTTCCGAAGAGATTCTGCTGCCATTTGGTGTTTTATAACATTCCAGGACAACTTCCTTAAACATTCTGTTGTTATTTGGTGTTTTATCAATTTCTCGGACAACTTCCGTTGACATTCTGTTGTTATTTGGTATTTTGTCACTTTCCGGGACAACTTGCTCAGAGATTCTGTTGTTATTTGGTGTTTTAGCATTTCCAGGACAGCTTCCGTAGATATTCTTCTTCTGACTAATTGACAGTTTTGGAAATTTTTCGATGTATGAGAATCTATATGCATCAGGCATTCGATGTGGATGTATTCATTAAACTATTGCTAAAAATGCGGGCAATATTAGGTGTGTATAGAAACATCAACCTTTTGAATGTGTTATTCTAACAAAAACATACGTTAACCTTTGTTATGTTATGAGATGTTACCATTTCTAGTTTCATTGTATTTATTGTTTCTTCATTAATTGAATCCTTATGATATAAATTTTTGCAACAAAAATTGATCAGATAAGGCTTACCCTTATTTCTTTTGGTTCAGTTATCCAACTTTGTAGATCTAGTTATAATTTAAAAAACTTGGTAGTTAAAGCAATATTTCCTTACTACACTAGCTACTGTAAATCTGAACAAGTTTTAATACAACAAAAAATAGAAAACCTATTAAACCTATCTCGATTGATAGTTATGTGGTAGGCAAGTGGGAGACACCTGTCAACTATTTGCTTGTATATGTATTATCCTTATAACATTATCAGTACAACCGCCAACAATAGCTAACAATGAGGCTCCTAAGACGGTACTGAGTGCAAGAGCCTCAATACTATAAGGAATAACGCATAAGCATAAACAGAAATCGCTGTTGTTTTTTCTTTTTTGTAGTTCTTAATGCCCGTTCCTACTAGATACTCGTAACTACATACGGCACCACAAGCAATGGACACTGATGATACATGAAATTAAATAATTAGGGAACAAAATTTGGGAAAAAAACGTTCCATTCCTATGCTTAGAGTACCTTATCGGCATTTGCCAGTTATGAAGAGTGCGGAAAACTAGAATAAAAACATCAGACAGGGAGGACGGTCCTGCTGGGATTTGAACCGCAGATATCCCACTCACGAGTATGTGTCTTAAACACCTCTGCTACCCATGCCGGTAAACTGGTGGGTGACGTAAGTGTACAAAGAGCGCCAAAGAAAATCTCACTGCACCTCGAGTCTTGTATGTGGCCTTGCGAAGCCATGGCCATTTCATTGGTTGATTTAGACCACGAAGCAAGGATGCGCCACTCCTTCTGCTAAATATTTACACCAATCACCACAACAAAGTTTACAAAAATATATGTTACGCTCTCGATCGTATTGCCTAAAAGAGAAAGAGGTAGAGTGAGTGTATTCAGTTTGTCATACAGACCTCTTATCGTGATTGGTAGCCCATACCTTATCGGTAGTGCAGGGCACGCCTTTGAAAGGGTTAAAAGCTAAGGGGAAAACTTGATGAGCGCCCAGGTTTGCGAAATGTAGAATGTGCAGTGTGAGAGGATTTTCAGGAGGTGCAAATTAAAGCTTGAATGGTATTCATTAAATACATAGCAAGGCAGCACTTTATAACAAAAAATAAACAGAACTGTAATCTCACAGTGATATAAACGCTTGTTGCTGCGTAGAAGCAAACATAACTAAATAATAAATTAATAAAGTATCATGTTTTCCCCCTAATTCAAACCATAATTGGTTAATACACCTTTACTAACATATTGCTGTTCATAGGAATACAACAGGATTATAGACAAAAATATAACCCAATTTTATTGCCATAATATATATGTCATATACGGTAAACCATATACATATACATATCTATCTCTAGTGTCTAAACATAATCAGTGAATTATAACAAAAGAGTAATTTGCATTTGCTAAACGAATATAATCATTTGCGGGTGTTTTACGGGGAGTGCCCACTTTCTGACGGGTATGTAGACGGTCTCCCCCACTTTCCTGGAATATTTTTATTCAGTAATTTAGTATAAAAACACTTCTATGCACTGCCGTTGCAATTGCTGTAACAGTACGACCAGCCTCCCACATACCCACAATACGTCCACGAGCAATTTCGCTAGTATACGACATGAATGGTTCTGAGACAATAAACTTGTGTTGGTTTCAATAACACCAGAAAAACAAAGGCATCAACTTCCCCTCTTTTCCCCCTTATTGCTGTGTTATCAAGCCACCACGCTCTATGATAGGTAAGGTGAAGGACACGCCTCAAAGGGCCCCAAAAAACGTTACAAAATCCGCCGAAAGTTTTCTTTGGCGCTGTGTGTACCACGCGCATAGTTCAAAGTTAAATTGGCCTAATTCTTTAATTAATGCGACATTCTCTCATGCTGGGTTGCATGTGTTATATCAGGTATAAGTGAAAAAAGATACAAAATAGTCAAAACACATAAATTTGGATTTTAGTGTTATTAAACACTTGAAACCTTCTACTTTAGTTGTATGTGGCTTTTATAGCTGTACGCGCTTTTAAAGCATGTCCTATAGCGATTTAAATGTCTGCCTGTAAGCCTGGTTTCCTATAAATTGTACTGAAAAAAGCGATAAGTTATGCCAACATAAAACTGAACAAACCGTTCAAGTGAGGCCTCGGGGATCTTCATATACAAATTGGCTGTAGAGGAGCAGAAAAAGGCGAGGGGGGGGTCTGTTTATCAATAAATAATTTTTAAGCAGCATAAGGTCAGAAACAGTGTTTTAGCTTTATAATCTTTAAACTCTCTTTTCTCGAATTTTCATTTGTTGGCACATTCACATTTTAAAAATTTTCCATTCGATATAGATACTTTTCGTGTAAATCAATGAAATTTTGTATACCAGGATATAAATAACATGGAAAATGACGAGATAAACTTGCGTTAACATGCTTAGTTGTGTTGTTATTAAACAACAATACTCATCTTGTGTAAACTTTTATCCCAAAAATTTAAATCTCACATTTAACATTTCTTTTCTTCTAAGCCAGTAGGATAATATAAATTGATTCTACAACGTTTATATACTATTAAAGAGTTTTATTGAAAAAAGTTATTTTAAAAAATGTCTGCATTATGTGAAGAAATTTTTCAAAACAGCAAAAGATAAATAAATAAATAAATAATACAAATATTAGTATCCGGGAACTAACTAAAAATGCATCAACTTTAAACGAAAGACGCACTGAAATATGTGTATTATCTCCCTCACCAGTCCTGTCTGTACGGTGATGCTAAATCCAAAGTTGCATCATTTTCTCAGTATACAAACCATTCAAAATCCTTTAGAAATACAGCGATGTTTTAATGAAGTAAAAATTTACACATTCAAGAATTTCACTCCAATCGAACGTCTCCCTCTGATCTAGCAGAACCTACAGCTCCGCTTGCGTTATTGAGTTATCTACGGAGATCCTCGTGTTTCTCTCCCTGTTTCATTTTCTCCGACCTTCACACACATACACGCAGCCATTCCCTCTCTCATAGTTCACCCTCAGTCAAGTATTCCCCTCTGGCTCTGTGCAACGCATTTTTCAACTGATTCTTCGAAAACCGTAATAAAAATGCTTTTTGGGGTCTTACTTTTCACTATACCTTATGTCTGTTATTGGAGATTGAACTGTTTGCGTGGTAAGTGATTTACTAAAATAATGGTGATGTTAAATTCTTGTAGCTACTTAAATATCCGCGCCATCGAAAGTTTGTAAATATCAACACATAATGTTTTAGAATTTTGACCACGAAACATTTCTCACAAAATTAAAAAGATAGTGAAATATTTAGCCCTTACTTTATCTACCACATACATAGGTACTAGGTAGAAAAGGTATTGCATCCCACCCAAAAGTTTTGATACCGGGATTTCACCGGAAATACATGTTTTTAGGTACCACGAATGCAAAAAAAGCATTTATAGAAAACGAGCGCGCGTGTGTGTGAGAGAGAGTGAGAGAGAGGGAGAGAGAGAGAGAGAACAGCATAACTCAAAAACGAAAAGTCGGATAAATATCAAACTCTCTAACGATGTTGATTAAAATTCCATATATTATAGATATTTACACGAAAAACAAAATGTATATCTTGAATTTTTTGGGAATAGCCTGTGATGTCCTCTTCATTCTGAAGGAATTTTGTGCAATCTTGTATAACTGGTAAACGTTAAGTGATAGACGAAAACGTACTACACAAAAAATGTGGATCACTTTAAAACACATAATTTATTTCCAATAACACATAATTTATTTCACATAAGCCATTTTCGAGATATCCGTTATTAATGATTCTAAATGTTCAATACTTTGTTATTCTTTTCAAGTCCTGTCGATTTTCAGTTGTTTGCCGCGATTGCATGGAAAGAGTAAACATTTTACTATCGCTGTTCCCTTTGCATCTATAACGAAATGTGTAATATAGCTATTTCTGTAAAGGTGTATGTCGATTAAAATGAAGTAAATAGAAAATAAACCTTCGTAAGAACAGTTTGTATACCCAATAATAAAAGATAGAGGTTAGAGAAAGTCATGTGAATGTAACACATCAATTCTTTTTCACTTCTTACTTTGTTGAAAACTACCTTGGGGAAGATAATTTAGACAGTATAATGCCTAGTATTATAGTGGGAAAGAAGGTACGTTGTTTGCCAAATCATATCAGTTTAGTTCAGCTTCTCGAGTGAAAAGGTAAAAAAAACAAAAACAAAAAAAAAACCAAAAAAAAAAACCACAGACACACAAGTAAAGTTTTAAACAATTTTGTTTTTGGTTTCATGGTAAGCCGTTATACACCTTAGCATTTGTGATTTATCCAAAATCGAGAAATACTAGTTAGTTTTGGTACACGTATTAATATATTTTGCACAGTGGCCTAGGGACGGAGTGTGGTACTCAGATTCACTGTCACGGATTCACATGTGGGTGTAAGGTCGGTAGTCGGGTCAGTCGGCTATGGCCTTTCAAGGCTTTCATACCACAGATTATAGATTTATTTTACCTTAAACAAGAACGATTTGGATAACATTCTACAGTAACAGGGCATTTTTGCTTCATTAACTGCATATACATAACTCAAATATCAGAATTAAAGGCAGATTAAAAGACATATCCTACCAACGTTAAATCCGCTAAATTCGTGACCCATTATCTCAGAAAGTATATAAAATATCACACTGAAATTTTTAGAGCATATAGATGCGTACCTTCTATGTTCATTTATCTGATTGTATACAATATGCCTATTAAAGAAGATAGGATTATACCACCTTTTGATTAAAGTTTATTAGAAATTATTTTTTTAAAAAGTTACCAACCATATTATTAACACCAAAATATATCCACAACAGCAATAAAATGTAATTTAGCTATCTTCAATAGTTTCCGAGGAAACGGGTCGTTTATATCCGAAAACGACATTTACAGAAAAAGATGTTCAACGTAAAAGTGTAGAAAACACACTCATATATGTTTGCAAAGAAAGAAACCACATAACCTGAGCATACAGAAGCTGCCATACTTAGCATAGTACTATAGAACAAAAGTTTTCCTGAAAGATGGGCTAAAGTTTACCTCTCTACTCCAAAGTGTGCAGCAGTTGTGATTATTTTATGCGAAGTGATACGGAATTCACAGTACAAAATGGTAGATGCAACCATTGTAAAAGATATATTTACTTATGCCCATAACGATAAAGAATATTCCAAATCAAAGAAGAAATTCCAATTTATAATACCGTAAAGAAAAACAACTAAAAATGTAATTTAGCAATTTTCGCCATTTAGTCTCCCCTTAACTTATGCAAAATGCTTGTGGTATTTAATTTTGAAGCTGTGATTATTGCGGTATTGTATTATGTCACTGATTATTGTATTCCTTACTCAGAAAGCTCAGGGTAGCTTAGTGGTCAATTTTCCGTACACACTTTTTCTCCGTCAAACGACGAAGGAAAATCTGAAGCAAATTATGTATAACATTACTTATTATTCGGGGGAAGTTTACGAAAAAGATTTCAGAATCGAACTAGCTCCCTTAGTAGGAGACTGGTGTTCTAACTACTGAGTTATGAACATCAATGCTTACCGTCGTCATGTCCAGTATAATGTACAGTCATTTATAAATCCTACAGGAAGCTAAATCTTCTGGTTATTTTACTACGTATTTGGAAATGTTGTTAAAATTTATTGAAATGAGTATGGCTTATCTACACATGCAACATCGGTATGAGTGGTCGAGATCTCTAAGACACGGATTCCTGAACTAGAGTTTCGCGGTTCGAATCCTGCCAGGGCTCCCTGAATGAGATTTTCCCCTGTTCTTATAGTGACAAATGTCGGGAAAGCACCCAGCTTAGACCTGAAACATTTTATTCCGAAAATTCATTTCCTAATAATTCATAACTTATTTTGGGTAATTTTCGATTCAAGTTAAATGCCGATGCCTACGTATGCGTTGGTCTGGTCTAGGCATGCCATTTTGGGACACTCGGTGTCATTCTCCTCCTTTCTCCCTCCACTCCGCGTGTTGGATGGTCGGACTTTATGGCGACACAGTGGTAACAGAATTGAAGTTCCTAGGACAGTAGGCAAACCGAAGAACAAAAGAGAGGGATGGGTTAAACCGTATATCCACTCCAGCGGCCACCCTGGAGTCTAGTCTAAAGCCAAAAAAAATAGTTTTGTTTGAATATATGCGCGCACGTGCGTGTGTGTTTGTATGTGTGTGGTTTTTATTCAAGAACGGCAGAACCAATTGTTATGAGGCATTCTACACAACATAATGTGGGTCCCAAATAAATAATGGACTGAATGGCATTGTAATTACTTCCGCCAAAGGAAGGGCTATACTGTGGTGAGAAGTCAAGAACTATAAATATTAGCCGGTCAAGAGTAGCGTTTACCTGGCTAGTGGCAGCGCAGTCGCGGGCTTACGTCAGACATCCAAACATCCACGGTTCATTCAGGTGAGCAAACTAACTGGTTCTGCATATTCAGGTCTTCATGCTTGACCATGAAGCGTAGCACTCTTCGAAAACATGTTAAGCTGCACCCTTTTAGACGCAATGTGAGTATACTTCCTTTTACGCTCCCTCGCCGCTAACTATTTTTTAACTGGCTACTACAAGGAAGAGGAACGCTACCGTTAGTCAGCTACTATCTAATTGTTTTTTAAGTTTTGAAAACATGTTATATTAAAGGGTTCCTGACAAATTTTGTTAGTTTCAAATTTTTATATGATATATCTTTAAGGGGTTTAGTTCCATTTATACTACGCCGTTACGAACTACAATGGTCTTATCGGTGACCTTTCCTTTGGAACATATTGCCTATAGGAAATGATGTTAACTCGTATTCGCTTGACGTTGGATTTCTGGTAAACCTTGGGTTTTATTCATTGGATAACACACACACACACAAACACACACACTCATACTTACTTCCAGACTCTGGGTAGGATAGGGAATAATCTTAATTAGAGAAAAATTCTCACCCCAGCCGGGAATCGAACCTGTGACCTAACGCACAGCAGGCAGGTGCTCTACCGACTGAGTTATGAGGCCAGCCGTTAAGGTGTTATACCGGGTTTTAGTTGTTGTAATGGTTCTCAAATCACTTTTCCGTTTGCAATGGGGAATATTATAATTACGAGCGCCTAAAAGAGAAGGTTTTTGACTCTCACGCTAACTGGGCAGAGAGAGAGAGAGAGAGAGAGAGAGAGAGAGAGAGAGAGAGAGAGGGTAAAGGGAAGCAGAGAGGGATGGCGAGGGAAAGAAAAGAATAGTCACAGTTAACACAATTACACGAGCGGCCTTTCAGGTTCTGTCAATATTAAACAAAAATACAAAGGATATAAATACTGAAAATAAAAACGCATTTACAGTGGATTTAATTTAAACATAAAAGGCGGGTTTCTTCTTAGATATACAAAAGTATGTTGTTTATTTCACATATACCTAACCGTCCCTTACCACAGACTTGGTAGCGGTGCTACTGAAGACTATTCTTTACTTCCAGAGACATGATCGTTGGGGTAGCGCAGTAGTTTCGTTTCCGGCTCTCCTACTGAGGGTCCGGGTTCGATTTCTGGCTCTGGGTGGCGAGTTTAAGTCGGCCCCATCCACTCCTTCACCTTTGACTTCCTTATGTGAAGTATTACCAAGGCCCTAAGTGGTTCGGAGTCCACGGTAAAAGCTGTAGGTCCTATCATTCCACCGCCATCCTCTTCATTACCCCACCATCGGAGGCAATGGATTCCGCCCGCTGGGTGCATCCACGTCAGAAATGGGCTCAGTCATCGCTTGGTGGAATGAGATACCCCCGAATGTCATAGACCATATGGGGAGCGTTAGAAATGACGACTTCCAGAGTCATGATAGCGAGAGTAGTTGAAAACGTTCTAGGTACATGAGTTTATGGGACCAAAGAACATAAGATAGTGAGTTAGGGTGGAAGGGGTGGCTTTGAATAGCACTTTCTCTACTTCTGAGTACGTTGACTTGCTCTCTCCACCTCTAAACTAACCTTCAACGTTGGAAACCTGTCCAGTGATGTAGAAAAGTTTTCGCTAATTAAGGTACAGCTTCGAGTAGAGGTAAAAAAACAGATTGCAGGCCCAAGTGTGTAACACCGATTCTACTCAAGTATAAAACACAAGTGATTGGGTTAAAGTCACAGTTATCTTAATCTTATCAGTAAGAAACTATAATGGTGAACCAGAACCTAAATATGTTAAACGAACGGTGCAGTTAAATGCCGCTTTTATTTCTTGTTTCATTACTAACTTCAATCTTGAGTTCTGGAAGATGGGGGACTCACTTTGACGGATATAAGGGCTTAAATTCTGTAATCGTTGTTTATATTTTGACGGCTAATCATATCAGTTCCAAATATTACATGTTTTCTTCACGGTTGTCTTATTCTGCTGAATGCCCCACTGCATACTTGACAAGGACGGCTGCTTTAAAAATGTTCAGTAGCGCATAAAACCGGTGGGCTGCTCTAGTGACACAGCTGCAGCCGGAGTAGGTGGTAAAAACGTCATAAAAGTAAATAATATTTAATAAATTATCAGTAGACACAGAACTATTAAAACACGCAGCATTGTGAACTTAACGATATTCCGTGGTATATAACCACTCTTGGATTATCTGAAGTAAGTAATAGCTTCAAAGTGTCTTATGGCATTATCTGCGGAGATTCTTCTTTTTCACTGTATCTCTCCCCCTCCGATTCTCTCTTCTTTTCCGCAAGCCTCTTTCCGTCTTCTCTCTCTCCCCATTTGCCGCCTTTCCTCCTCTTTGCTCCTCCCTCAGTGCGCAAGGTACAGAAAAGTGGTTTTATTTTAGGAAGGCAAATGGACACACACCAAACAGAGATAGCTGTATACTACCCTCTCTTTCTCTCACAAAACGTTAAGAAGACGTAAGAAAGCAAGAATATGAGGGATAAAGATTTTTAACATTTCATCTCTTATTTGCAAACACTTAAACACGTCCATTTAAACCTCTAGTTTGAGCATTTTTATGGCCAGAAAGGCAAAACTGCATTTTGGTCCTGATTCTACAATGCTAGAGAAATTTTTTCATCAGAATTTAAACACAATGATATTTTTTGAAATGTTGTCGAGAATTCAGTGTTGAGCACGTTAAATGCACTGGTTTGAATTCCTTGGTTTTACGTTGTTCAACCACAGTTAATTCGCTTACTAAAATAGTCATTCAAATTAGATAAAGCATTATACAGTCTATACTCAGCTATAAAATATAAATTAGGTAAGTGCTAAATTTAAAGACTTTCCACTACGCATATGGCGAAAAATAATGGCGTAAACATGTTATCTAAAGAGTAAAATTGGAGACGTTGGACTACAATGGCGTTCAGATTTGTCGCATTTAGATCAAATTAGTTAAACGGCTCTGGTTCTGCGTGCTCCATTATGAAAACAAAACCGCATTTAAATCTAGACAAGCAGAATAAACTCCAGTCCACCTGTGGATTTAGAAATAACATTATAACCGACAGTTTTGGTCGAAAATTGGACATTTGAAACTGTAGGTGACGACAATAATTGTGGCCATACGCTGTTTTAGAAACTCATCGTAAAGGTATACTATGGCCAACAAATCTTATTTATAAAGAAAGAGAGAGAGAGAGCGGGAGAAAGAGAAAGGAGGAGAGGAAAGAAATAAACTGGCAAAAGAGGTTAATCTAAACATTTTGTTCTTAGTAAACCTGCTTGTTATACCTGCAGCTTACAAAAATTAAGAATGCAAATATTAATCAATCATACAAAAAAAAAACATCGAATTTATCTAAAAGAATCGTTTTCGGTTTGCATGAAACATTGAGGTAGAGTTTTCTAACCACTACTTCATTGGTAGGTAGTGAACTTAACCTCCATGAATGTATTTCAATGGAACCCAGCTTTTGCACCGTTAAGGTTCGGAGACTTCTTATCCTCTTAAAACAGCCGTTATTTCCTCTCGGAAAATAGGTTTTTAAGAGTGAGAGAGTCTACATTTCCCTCTTAGAAAGCTTTGCTGACGTTTTACTTCCAGTATCGTAAAGTACGACTAATTCAATACATAAAACGGCAGGTTCTTTCATTTTTAATGAATTCAGCTTTCCTATTCCTTTGGCAATACAGATATCTGCTTCTTATTCTTTGTGCCTCTGGCTTTTCATGTTCTACTTTCTTTTTGTACAACGTATTTTCCAGAAAATATTCAAAATTATTCCGAAACGCTGTAAAATATCCACGAAGGACTAAATACGTTGAGCATATGTATACTTATGCTTGCTTGTTTTTGTTTTTTACAGATCTTTTTTCGTATTTCTGCATTTGCCTTTCATTGCTTTTCGCGCTAAGAAACATGGCAGAAGAGGGATCATGGAGAAATAAGAACACATTTTTACATTAGTGTTCTACCATATGAGAGCATGGAATTGTGCCGCAGTGGTTTATGTTTATAAGTAAATACTAAATAGCCTCTGCCAATCCTAGTTCCCCATCCCCTACCTGGTTCTAACACCCCAATTGATGTTTGCTTTACTCCCCCTTTACATTCGCTCCTGAACCTGAAACCAAATAGTGTTCATAGGTTAATGATTGAGTGCCAGACTTCTGGTATAAAACCAGAACGATATGGACTCAACCAGGGGCTGATGTGAACCATCGTTTTGAAGAATGTCTTCCAGTCATTCAGGTGAAATGTTACCGTGCTTCTCCCCTTTCGTCACTCACCTAGGAATGACCTTCATTCATAGTTTAATTCATGTGTGTCGGACTTGAATTAAAACCAACAAGAGATTGGCTCACCTAGCTGGCGTGGAACGCACATGATAAGGAGTTTCCGCTAGCATTAAATTTAATAAAGAACACTGTAGGAAACCAAAAGTACCGGCACGTTTCCGTGCACTCGACTGAACGTTTTTAGGAAAAAGGAATGCATTTCAGATAATTATGAAGGACGCAGTTAAATTACAAATACAATCCTATAAATTAAACATTTGAATGGTATTAAAGGCGTAATTGTATTCTTGTACTTGATTACTGAGATAGCAGGGAAAAAAGCTACACTAAAGCAAATAAGAAAGGGCAGAAAAGGAGACGAACAACTTAGTCATGCCCATTGCTGTTTTGGTATTTAAGCTGTTGTGTACTCACTCACAAAAATAAATGAACAAATAAATATATAAATAAATTAATAAAAACGAAAAACATGACTTCTATAATTGGACATATGTCACTATTGCGCAAATATGACCTTTGATCTTGCGGTTCTGATAACGGTTTGAGCCTCTGTTACGACCAGCGGTGCTAATAATGAGAGCCTAGTACTGCCGCTCGGTTGGATAAACCTGGAGTAAGTTTAATTGCTGAAGATTTCAATTCTTCAACTTTACTTTTTTGGACGAGTGTACGGAGAATACACGAGAGAGTGGAAAAGGGAGGAACTCTAGCAGTAACCAGCCTGGAGTCAATACTTCCCCTTAGAGATGCCCGACGGGAGAAACGTCAGGTGGCTTTTCATGAGTTGGAACACGGCCTACTAGTCCGAAATCTACATTTTACTAGATTATATCAAAGGTGTCGTAAACATCATCTATTATATTCTAGATTTAGCAGACTTTGTTTCTTTCTTTTGTTTCTTCTGGGAAAATTATCCCTGTCAGGCTTGGAAACCTCACGCGTCCACACAGTTTCGCAGCCACTGTTTCAGACTCAGTTACGTCTAGAAAGATACCTATATGTCTTCTGGCTTTAGTTGATACTCAGGTAAATCATGCACTTCCTGCATAAGGCTTTTGCCAGATTTCTCTCAGTCCTACAACTAGTAAATGGCAGGTAGGTACCCTAAACGTAGGCCTGGAACGTTCCCTTCCCAAATTTCCTTTCCCAATTATCGTTCCAGTTCATGCATCATCAGTGTCCAGCGCCTGTGATTCTGCATGTAGTAAGAACGGTCGATAAATACTACTAGGGTCTTCCGTATAAAACCTGACCGCTTGCATGGGATTTTGCGACTGGGTAGCACGAGATGCCTCAGCCGGCCGTGCCAGCACTCTGTCTTCGCTTCTTATATCTGTATTCCTGTAAACCGGTACATAAAATATAACAAAATTAACTCTTACGTCATAGCAATTGCTGTATGTGTAGAAGTCAGTGAAGCCCCAAATTGTACTTCCTTCAAAAGTGATTTTCGTGGCGAACGTTCAAGATTTTCGCCAATTTCGTTTAACGTTTTTCTGTTAACACTGTACGTCTTCACGCATGTTTCTTGTTTTGCGCTGAACCAGTAGTCTCAAATTTATTCACAAGATCGTGACTTGAAGTTCTGGAAGTAGGCAAATGTGCAGGAAACTTCAGGATGAATTCTTTACGAATGCGACCAGCCTATTTTGTGTTCGTTTGAATTGTTTTCATCGATATTCAGCCAGGTGTTTTACAATGAGTCGAGCAAAAAAAGAAAAAAAAATCCTCCTGCTAGCCTTACAACAGGATGAAAGGGATTCTCAAGGTATGTTTATATTTACATTTTGTTATAATAACTGTGTATGTAATTACCATATTTTTAACGTTTCTTTCGACACGGGTTTGAACCCTGCTGTTGAGAATCGAATTTAGACCATTAGATGTCATAATCAATAGTGAAACATTTTCTAACATGATTTTTAACTATTTCTTATTTTATTATTATTATTATTATTATTTTATTTTAGGCATCCCTGCATGGTTGAGTGAAACTAGTACTTCTATTGGCCTAGACAGCGGTGATTTGAACCAGGAAGAAAAATTAGATGAATGTGAATCTGATGCGCCCTCTGAACAAAGTGATCATATAACTGTTTCAGAACAATCTGCAGGAGATGACTCAGAAACCCAAAGTGAGTTTCAGCCGACAGGTCTCTCATATATCGGAAAAGATAAAATAACAGTATGGTCCATGCATCCACCACGCCCCAATGTTCGAAGCCCTAGAAATAATATAGTTAGAACACATCGAGGCTGTAAAGGAGAGACAAAAAATGCAACTTTAGTCGCAGATGCTTGGAATTTATTCTTTCCTGAAGAGACAGTTTTACATTTTACAAACTGTACTAACATATATCTCCAAAAATGCGTACTAAATATGCACGACCGAGGGACTGTCCTGATACAACTCCACACGAATTAACTGCTCTAATTGGTATTCTATGCATGGCAGGCTTTAAAAAGGCTGCTCATATCAACATCCAAGAGCTTTGGGCTGATGATTGCACATCTCCTGAATGTTTTCGTGCCGTGATGTCAAGTCGCAGGTTCTATATTCTTCTCGAGGCTCTAGGATTCGATGACATCACCGATAGAGCTGATAGAAAGAAAATCGATAACCTGGCGCCCATTAGGAGAATATTTGAGGAATTTGTCGTCAGTTGCATGAATAATTATGAATTAGGAGAAAACACAACACTTGATGAAATGATACATGCTTTCCGAGGAAGATGTAAATTCCGCCAGTACATTCCATCAAAACCTCAAAATATGGAATTAAAATTTATGCGTTGGTAGATTCTGAAACATATTACGTTTCAAATCTAGAAATCTATCCAGGGAAGCAACCAGACCGATAATAAAGCATCTAGTGTTGTGAATAGAGTAGCAGCACCCATTTTGAATAGCGGAAGAAACATTACCATGGATAATTACTTTACATCTGTTCCGCTAGCCTTGGAGTTGCTACAGAAGAAAACTATAAAGAGAGGCCAACTTGTTTGGTTTCCTCAAAACGGGGGTTATAGTGTCATATGTGCCTAAAAGAAACAAAAATGTGCTGCTTCTTTCAACTCTATATTCTGGTGACGAAATTGATGAGGAACCCGGCGACCAAAACAAACCGCACATAATTACCTTCTACAACAAAACAAAAGGTGGAGTCGATATTGTCGACGAACTGATATCTCAATATTCAGTATCTAGAATTACCTGCAGGTGGCCAATGACGGTATTTTTTTGGCTGTTGACCATTGGTGCAATAAATTCTGAGATAATTTATTTCACTAATACAGAGAAGAAATTAGCGCGTCGAATATTTTTGAAACATTAACTCTAGAACTTATAAAACCCAATGTGAGAGTACGTCTGTCTATTTCAAATTTGTCAGACAACTTGCGAGTCTCAATGAAGAAAATTGTTGGTAATGAAGAGGAGAATGCAGAAACTGCAACTACTGTGACAACTCCTGGTGTATGTTCACTGTGCCCTCGGCGAAAGAACAGAAAAACCAAGAAAGGCTGTTGTAAATGTAACAAATATTTGTGCAACGAACACGCAAGAATTACCTGCGATAACTGCCTTGAGCTGCCAGTGTTGCCACCACCATCACCAAAATTTGTTTTTAGGAGTATATTGAATTTGTGCTATATTTAGGTATTGCATATAGTAGATACCATATTTAATTAACACTAAACTCATAATTTTGTCAATGAAGACATTGGATTTGAATTTCTTTCAAATACCTACATATACTACATTTAGTCAACCGCAAGTTAATATTCTTTACTTTTTTTGTGAAGACAAATATATTGTGATCACTCCAAAAAAATGTCATCTGTAGTAGATTTAGAAAATTATAATTTACGTGTTATTAAATTGTGTTATTGACATAACGTTATCTCTTGTTACGTGTATTTATTGCGGTGAGCGAAATGCTCACGGTGCGACAAACCGTGTCACAACAATGGTAGCGACAAATGAGGGTTAATGACTAGACGTCGGATTGGTAACCAAGTGCACACTTGGTTTGTTTTGACTTGCGTTTTGCAATATGTTTCACGTTTTCTGGGCTTGCATGTAAAGTTTTATAGTGCACATAATTACATATTTCCGATATTGCTGCATGTTTTAACATTTTTTCCATGCATTGAGCATATAATACGCCTGTTTTTAATGTTTATTTTAAAATTAATATTCAAGCACATTACTGACACATTAATAAGGACCTTGGTATGAAGGGAGTATTTGCGAAGGGGTTTGGCTATAATCAAGGCACATTTCAAAGTTTTAGCTGAAGCCACAAAAAAAAAAAATCTGGTTTGTGTTTACGTGAATGTTTATCAATTCTCAATGAGGTTCAGAGTAAACTTGAGATTGCTCCTATAAAGCATGCAGGAAGATTAAGCGGTAAATGGTGCAGTGCTTTAGAGACTGATCCTCACATTTAATTTTTGTGTTCTGCTGATAAATACATTCAAGGTGAAAACGTAGTGCTTCCTGAAGAAATTTCCCAGTTAGTAAGTGCTTTCAAATGTTGCCGGCCCTCGTAGTCATGGTCGCTGGAGCGTGTAGCTCGGCGCTCCACCATGCTGAGGGTCGCGGGTTCGAGTCCCGCCATGGGCATTGATGTGGGGTCTGTGTGTTGTATGTGTTGGCATATAAACTTGTGTTAACCGACAAGCGTCATAAACTTACATGTGAATATTTGGAGAAAATAATATTCTATGAATGATTCTAAGAAAGAAGATGCACAAATACCAAAAGGATTAAGTTTAAAGTTAACAATTTTAGTGCATGATAAGTGCTTACTTTCGAAATTATAAAGCCTATTTTAAAGATTTTGATGGGTGGAGACAAACCAAACCGTAGTAAACATTGCACTTTAAATTTCTACTAACTGTAGTAAGCGATAGTTATATACATTGTTTGTCTTTAAGTAAGCTTCCAGTTATTGAATATGGGTGTTATTTTACTCCGGATTTAAAAGTCATGTGCACGCCATACTGGTCGGACCGTAAATGTTAACCGGGCATCGCTCTCAGAGATTTTCAACATCCTTGAATGACGTAAGGTATTTTAATCGCCCGTTAGATGGCAGCATTCTGCGGTAACATGAGTCACTCTGGAGGAAGATGCAAGAAGGACAACCAGCTACTATTAAACGCTATCCGATATACCCACTGAATATGCAGGGTAACATGCAGACATATTCATGGGAGAAAAACAAAGCAGCTGCGGATGAGTTAAGGGGAGATATAACACAGGTGTTCTAATTACTAATGTTAACTAATGTTATGGTGTTGTTTTCAGATATTCTGTCCAAATTTTGAGTATAATACAAACAAAGAATGCACTAAATGATAACCAGGGCCCGAATTCGGATGACACGTCATCTTTTAAATGTTGCATCATAGGCATTGCTAACGTGTACATAAGCAGTTATCACGGGTCCTAGATTATGAGAATACACATTTATTAGGTTATCATTTGGCCATTTGTGGCAATTTTCTATTTTAGTGCATCTTTTTCCATTTAACACAATTATTTTGTCATTTTCTTGCCCTTTCCGTCTTTATTTAGTCATAGTTTTGCATTTACATTGAGTATATAAGGAATTTTATATAATATTTTAAGGATAACTTTCCAAGCATTTGAAATTTCACTATTCAACTGAGAAATAAGAGTAATTTTTTATCCGCATCCTTGGAAAAAAATCACATTTCTGTTTAATGGTTAGTCTGGAAAGGATTGCTTGTGGGTGGATGGGTGTCTCTTGTCAGTGCAGTAGCTATGTTTACAGTTATAAATTCATGTCCCAGCTAAAGATGAGACAGGTCACTTTTCCCTTTTTGCGCTAATGGGTGCGTACAGTCGGGTTGCTGTTGGCCTTATCCTTGTGTTATATCATAGGTTGTAAAGTCCTTTTCATTCGCTATGATTCCTGTATAATCTGAGAACTCAAAAGATAATG
Organism: Deroplatys truncata; assembly: GCA_030765065.1. Taxonomy (NCBI): domain Eukaryota; kingdom Metazoa; phylum Arthropoda; class Insecta; order Mantodea; family Mantidae; genus Deroplatys; species Deroplatys truncata. The sequence continues at coordinate 178,867,590 of CM060990.1, read as the reverse complement.
CTATAGTTTTGTAAGACTGCTTCGAAAGCAATTTTCTTAATTTGCTTTTCAGGATTCTTCGAACAAGAACTTGAAGAAATATATATTTTAAATTAACTTCTAAACTATTTCATCATTATACTTATATTCGCTTTTTCTTCTTGTAAAGCAGTTATACCCATGTATAAATTCATTTATAACTTGTGCACTAATTCTAATGTGTTAAATAAATATGACTTTTAGATCATTGTAATTGTTATGTAATTATTTAAAACGTATATAGTAATTTTATATATCATTATTCAAAAACATTTATGTCATCAAAATCCGAGCCTTGGTGATAACAGAACGCTTTTGTAAATGTTTATAGAAAAAATGTATTTTTAATAAATGTTATTTCATTGACTGCCCTTTCTTGTGACACCTTTGGGAGCATAGGCCCAATTCTTTTATCACATCATTGTAAATCTTTGCTGAATGTGAGAAGTAGAATTATTATCGTAGAGCACCATTTTGTGATATTAGAAAGTTTAATGATACGTTATATAAAGACATTTATTTAGCCAGTAAATTAATATCAAAACGTAATATAAAATATTTTCAAGTACTTCTGCCTCCCAGGCAACAATTTGAATGTGCTAAAAAAGGCATGTGAGATAAAGGCATCAATAGCATGAAAAATACAAGCTTGGAGAAACGAACATTAAAATATGGCTATTCTCTGGCTCACCATGTGTTACCAGATTATAAGCAATGGTATGAAGTGTATTACATGCAATATGTTTCCATACAAAAAAACAGCTATGAAACTTTGCTGTCTATAGATAAACATATATTTGAGATCTCTTCAAAGATATATATGCCTAATCTTTCATATAAGCCAGAAAACAACTTAAGCCCTTGTATAATACATTATCACCAAATGTTAACCTCCTGTAGCCATGTATTTTAAGAACATACAGGTGTATTTTTCATGTTTGGCCTTGGAAGATTCAACCGTCTATAAGCCTCTGTTACACCTGCAGATATGGTTTCTGTTAAATATATTATCAGTCATCTACCACTGTGGGTAATATTTATATTTTATTAAACAATAATTAAAGAGATCGCCGAGTCTTACAATTGGGGTACATGCTGAAAAAGTCAAACCAGTAACAAAAAAAAATCCTAGGCGTGTATTTAAACGAAAATTCACTCTTTTGAATCACATGTAGGCAACACGCCCACCAAAGCCTTCCAAGTTATGAATAGATAACAAGAAATTCAAATATTATGATCCATTTCCTTTTTTGATTTTCATATGTTGTCTGTATTTGGTTATGTGCCTAATGTATGGGTACTGGATTGTTTTGCAATCGATTGCAAAATGGAGCAAAAGCGAAGTACATTGTAAGCCGTTAGATCATGATAGAATTGACTGTTACAAATACGGACACTCATTTTGTGGTTTTGGATACCTTTTCTCTTGATTTCACCCACAGCGACGTGCTGCCAAATGCTGTATTAGAAAGAATAGTATAAGAAACCACCCCCCCCCCCCAACTAGTTGCTAGTAGGATATAGGGTGAAACTGAAACTAACGAAATTATAATTGAGGAATGTTGAAGGAAGTGGGAATGCAGTGGAGATATACTTTTTTTTCCAGTACATAGGAAAGGTTGAGGATTAATACGTAAATTAAGTAGCCACGGTCCCTACTCACAGTATACGTACACAGTTTATTTAACGGATTCGAAATTATGCACTTGGTTTTCTCAATTGACGCGAGATAAACAATCTCTTAGGCTCCAGTTTAGGCAAGACTTCAATTGGTCTAGCAAGGAGGCATTCTTGATTACATAAATCAAGGGACAACATATAGTACATTTATTTGCATAATTGAGAAAATTCTTTTTACATGTAAATACACATTAAATAGGAATAGGACCTCGACACCGTCCATACCTCGATACTCTCGATACTCGGTGGTATCGAAATATGCCTAATACTTTGAGATAATCCTCCGATACTTTTAATTTTTTAACTTTTGCAATATTGGAAGTTATTACGTTCAACTTTATGCTATATAAGAAATGAAAGGAATCAAGCCTTCTTCACCTTACTGCCTTGAAACTGTCCCCAAAGTGTTGCTGAACTATAGTTCTTGATAGATCTTGGCTACGTTGCAAGCAACATTCCATAAACTCTTGTGTCTAAATGAAAACATACAAAACAATGGGGGAAGGAGTAGAGGTACGCATGTAACATGCAGCTGACGCACTAAATCACATTTCCGCAATAGCCTGGCTTGGTGACTCAATCTCAGTCATTACATTTAGCTATTCTGATGACAAAAATCTATGAATGCAGCAGAAACAAACCATAACTTAAGACGTGAGATAAAACAGTGCATGGAGATTGAAAGGGGATATACCATACATACATAAGAATTGTACATAGTAATAATATACTTCACCAAGAAACATGTTAAAATATTCAACAACCAAGAATTGTACAAAGCAGATTGTAAGAAACGGGCGAGCTAGTAAATTCCAGGAAAAAGGTAATTCTAAGTAGAACCCATCTTTCACCAAGCTAATGAGCAGGAAGCCGGTAACGGTAAGGAGAAATAGAAAGAGGCAGATACAGAAATAAAGAGACGGAGATATTGAACCCCCTTCCCAACGCGTCATGGTGATGCGTAAGCGCAAGACTTTGAAGTAGAATATTCTCATACATGTTAAGGTAACACGGTCTGAGGACCAATTAGAAACGTCGTTACATTTTGAAACGCAGAGGTGAGGGTCACTAGGCTCAGGTATATAAAGGGAAACAAGGCCCCAGATTTTCACTCTCTCTTATAGAATTTCGTCGACACGAAGTGCTACGCTCTTGACGACGGATGCACGTGTGTGCATATGGGTGGGAACACGTGTGCAGTTATTTCAGGCTCCTGATTTATTCAAATGGTGGGATTGGTATAATGGGGAAAGCTAACCGCCCATAAATATTTAAATTGTTAATAAACCACACTTATTAAGGGAAATGCAGTATATTTTCAACTTGCCTACCCACGAATAACCCTGAGAACAAGAATTAGCTATATAGGGAAAGATTAGGAATGGAAAACTCAGCAGCCGACGAGCATCCATAGCCGAGAAGAACACTGAAGCAGATAGCAACAACCAGAGGAACGACGTTTTCCAGAGGCTACTGACCAACGATTTCCCGCTACAAATGTCGCCCAACAACCGTTTCCCGCTACAAGATATATGTCCCTTCCATCAGTTTGTATTTACCCAAGTCAAACTTTGGTCACGATCGTAGCTCACAGGTATTCCGAACGACTAATTTCCGTAATATGGATGGAAAATCCTTTAAAATAAAGTTTTTAGCACAAAATATAGTTGCATAGAAAGGTAACCAAGGAAAGTGTCATTGTTATTATTATTAGCCTTGACTAACAATTGGGGACATATTATAACCTGTGGTACTACAATATTAAAAAGATTGCTGCCAATTGGACAATGTCAAAAAGGAAAAAATTCGGAATTAGCACATAATACAAAATTGGTTACATGCGTTTATACACAGAGAACTACTAATAAGAACATACTTCAATAAACAAGCTAAGGCCTTTACAGTTTTTTGTTGAGTGTCGAGCATCGGTGCTCAAAAACCAGCATCGGTATCCGATATCGAGTATCGAGAAGCAGTGGTATCGTCCCATCACTAATATTAAATGAATATGAAACGTAGGGTTATTTCAGAAAGTATTCGTATTCACTTAAAAAATATTTGGTGTGCTACATTCACATGGCTTTCTCTATTCACACTTCTACAAACTATTCATAAAACAGCTTATTCTACTATCTCATTTTTATTAGCCGAGATAAGCTTTCATTGCACATTACACATTATTTTGAATGTACACATTGCAGTAGGCTAAAGCAATAGCCAGATATTTAAAAAGTGGGTCACTATGTGATAGTTTTGAAGTTTTTATGCCTTTTGTATGACTACGCGAAAAAACCAGCAACTTACCACTTGAAATACATTAACTATTTGAACATTCAAACCAATAAATAAATATATCGGATAGGGTCAATGCCACGAAAATTTTATTTGACGCAAATTGTGTGCTTTAACAAGGTCCACACTTATTGTGGAATAAAATTGCTATCTATCTCTTACGGTTTACCAATTATGCAAAACTCCTTCCAATTGAAAATGACTTCATAGGCTATTCGCAGAAAATTCAAGATAAATATTTTATTTGTCAAGCGCATATCTTAAACATGTGGTATTTTAATAAAAATCGCTGGAGCTATTCCTGAGAATATGTTGAGAAAATTTTCAATGTGAAGGGTAATTTGGTGTTGGGGATTTTGTTTAAAAAGAACTTCGTGCCGCATCCTTGGAAGATGCTGAAATTTGAGGCAGTCACCTCCTGCCCGATGTCGTGGTTCTTGTTGATGCCCGTTGCTCACGGCTTACCTTGCTGCATCCTCCATGTTGGCTCCAGATGTTCGCAGTGTGCTGGTTCTCTGCAACTTTGTCCTCAGCTAGCTGTAGTAATTTTCTTTAAAACTATGTGGGAGCATGGACTTATCCTTGGTAAAGGAAGCGTAGATCTCGGGTCGTGGTAACAGGAGAAATAGACGTGCTTTGGTTACGAAAAGATGACACTGCAATTTCCTTTATTTAACTACTCCGCGTAGTACATAAGACTGATGTTACCGCCGTTAAAATACTGTCCACCGCTGTTAAAACACGGCGCGGATATGACGCGAAGTTTAAATATGCTTATTATCTCTTTACGAGTAGCGATTCTTAGGTGTGTTTCGAAAACTGTCTTCATTCACTTTTGGCGCGATATATCTCCAACATCCTGCAGCATCTCTCCCTGCCTGTAGCTTAGCAAAATGTTCCCTGACTACATGACAAATGACCCACACATGACAAAATGCCAAAATGAAATGCCTCGAATTTGCTCTTAACAGATCCATTTATAGTCGCTGGCTTCTGGGGCTGCTTCCTTTCCTATTGGTCCATTTTTAGCGCCACTCAACGCGTATCACTATTTCGTATAAACTTACAGGGATCTCATTGGTCCAAGTTTAACATAAATCGCGGCTTTTCCTAAATTTACCGTTAAGCTAGTTGTCTCTCTCACTTGGTCAGGGAGAATTATCGATTAAAAGAACAAAGACTTTACACCCTCGCTGTATGAACAATGCCCCTGCGATCAGAGAGACATCGTAAAACTAGATTTTCTGCCTTCGAAGACACTGTTCCTGTAGCTAAAACATTTCGTCGTGGATAGTATTTTAACATTACGCTTAAATTATTTACATTAAACCATTTATAACTCTTCTAATATTAGTAACCTAGATACATACATAACGTTACATCACCCTTCTTAAACTATACAACCAGTATAAGAAAAATATATGTATATAGTATGATTTAACATGAATAAAAATTAATTAATAAATTATCTATAATTACAGTTCTCGGGCTCGGCCTAGAGTTGCCGTTTCAAATTAAATACTATGTTTGGTGTTTAACGAATTTTCGTTTTTGAGTTTTGCTGTTTTTATATATATGTTTTTATATATGAGCTATTGATGTGTGGTTTTCACAGCAATGATTGATAGTCAGGGACTTGTACATTTAGATTATAAACAGATTTTAATAATACTGAGAAAGTGTATTTTTTGAGCAAACATACAATTTTTAAATGGAACAATGCCTAGTTACATTAACAGAATAAAGGTAGGGTAAATTAGAATGTCAATGATCTTTGTTGCAGGATTCTAGTGCAAGTGGTTTACGAGAAATCGTATTTTGAAAAGTTTCCACCCCGACAATTGTTTGTCTCATTCAACCTGCTTTGTTGCTAGGTACGATGTTGTTATGTTTGTTTGCATTGTGTTTTCTGTTCAATGATTGCATTGCGACTTTCTGGTCAGTTAGTTTCTGACAGTTCAAGCAGTAAGTCGTGAGTGAAAGATGCGGTTTACTAATGCAGAAAAAGTTGACATGCTCATGGTGTATGGAGAGTGTAGGAAGAATGCAGTTCGTTCCTATACGGTGTTTGCGGAAACGTATCCTAATAGACGTCAACCATCTCGGCAATTATTTATCAACCACTTCAACCAATTACGTGAAAGTGGCACTGTAACACCTAGAAAACGTAACAGAAACAAACAAGTTACTGGGGAAGAGGCAGAAACTAATATTTTGGCTGCCGTTGCAGTAGATCCGCCAATTAGTTTCCGCACAACCGCACGTGGAAGTGGCATAAGTCAGGCAAGTGTACTGCGCATTCTCCATCGACATAGGTTCAGTCCCTATCACATCTCTCTCCATCAAGAGCTGCATGGAAACGATTTTGAGAATCGTGTTAACTTTTGTACATGGGCATTAAGACATGATACTCCAGATTCATCATGTATCTTGTTTAGTGATGAGGCAACATCTACTAATTATGGCCAGGTAAACCGCAGAAACATGCACTATTGGTCTGTTAACAATCCCCGTTGGCTTCGTCAGGTGGAACGTCAGCGACCATGGAGTTTAAACGTGTGGTGTGGGATATTGAACCATCAGCTTATAGTCCCTTTGTTCATAGAAGGAACAATGAACTAGCACAAGTATCGCAGCCTCCTGATAGACCATCTGCCGCTAGAAGACGTTCCTTTGCGGACTAGGAGGAACCTGTGGTACCAACATGATGGCTGTCCAGCTCATAGTGCACGAAGTACTACAGCTTGTCTTAAGGGATTGTTTCCAAATCGTTGGATTGGACGAAGAGGACCTGTACCGTGGCCGGCCCATTCACCGGATCTGACCCCTTTACACTTTTTTCTGTGTGGGAAGGCTGAAAGATACTGTCTACAAGGATGTACCAACTGCACCAGACGATATGAAACGACGTATTACTGCTGCCTGCTCTGAAATTTCCGCTGAAATGGTAGAACGTGTGCAGCAGTCTTTCCTAGCAGACTGGAAGCGTGTATTGAAGCTGCCGGTGGTCATTTTGAAACAACCTTTGAAGGGCTATGTTCTCTTTACTTGTAAGAATCCACATAAGTATTGTAATTCCCTTTTGTTTTTCTTTAGTTTGTGCTACCACAGGTTGTACAAGTGTCGGTACGTAAACGCTTCAAAATAAGATTTCTCGTAAACCACTTGCACTAGAATCTTGCAACAAACACCACTGACATTCTAATTTACCCTACCTTTATTCTGTTGATGTAACTAGGCATTGTTCCATTTAAAAAATTGTATGTTTGCTCAAAAAATACAAATTTCCCAGTATTATTAAAATCTGTTTATAGGTTAAATGTACGAACCCGTGACTACCAATCAATGCTGTGAAAACTGCACATCAATAGCACTTTCCATTTCCGAAATATTTGTGGTGCAAGTTTTAGGTGATTCACCTGTATATATATATATATACACTATCTAATCAAAAGTATCCGGGCACCCCACAAACATACGTTTTTCATCTTAGGTGCATTGTGCTGCCACCTACTGCCTGGTACTCATTATCCGCGACCTCAGTACTCATTAGACATCGAGAAACAGCAGAATGGGACGCTCCGTGCAACTCACGAACTTCGAACGTGGTCAGGTGATTGGGTGTCACTTGTGTCAGAAGTCTGTACGCGAGATTTCCACACTCCTAAACATCCCTAGGTCCACTGTTTCTGATGTGATAGTGAAGTGAAAACGTGAAGGGACATGTACAGCACAAAAGCGTACAGGTCAACCTCGTCTGTTGACTGACAGAGACCGCCGACATTTGAAGAGGGTCGTAAAGAGTAATAGGCAGACATCTATCCAGACCATCACACAGGAATTCCAAACTGAATCAGGATCCACTCCAATACTATGACAGTTAGGCGTGAGGTGAGAAACCTTGGATTCTATGGTCGAGCGGCTGCTCATAAGCCACACATCACGCAGGAAAATGCCAAACGACGACTCGCTTTGTGTAAAGAGCGTCAATATTACACGATTGAACAGTGGCAAAACGTTGTGTGGAGTGACGAATCACGGTACAGAATGTGATGATCCGATGGCAGGGTGTGGATATGGCGAATGCCCGGTGAACGTCATCTGCCAGCGTGTGTAGTGCCAACAGTAAAATTCGGAGGTGGTGGTGTTACGGTGTGGTCGTGTTTTTCCTGGAGCGGACTTGCACCCCTTGTTGTTTTGCATGACACGCTCACAGCACAGACCTACATTGATGTTTTAAGCACCTTCTTGCTTCCCACAGTTGAAGAGCAATTAGGGGATGGCGATTGAATCTTTGAACACGATCGAGCACCCGTTCATACTGCACGGGCTGTGGCGGAGTGGTTACACGATAATAACATACCTGTAATGGACTGGACTGCACAGAGTCCTGGCTTGAATCCTATAGAACACCTTTGGGATGTTTTTGAACGCCGACTTCGTGCCAGGTCTCACCGACCTACATCGATACCTCTCCTCAGTTCCGCACTCCGTGAAGAGTGGGCTGCCATTCCCCAAGAAACCTTTCAGCACCTGATTGAAAGTATGCCTGCGAGAGTGAATGCTGTCATCAAGGCTAAGGGTGGGTCAACACCGTACTGACTTGCAGCGTTACCGATGGATGGCGCCACGAACTTGTACGTCATTTTCAGCCAGGTGTCCGGATACTTTTGATCACGTAGTGTGTGTATATATATATATATATATATATATATAAAATTAGAAATGGGACATCGGTACCGTCGATACCTCGATACTCTGGATACTCTGTGGTATCGAAAAATGTCTAATATTTTGAAATAAACCTTCGATACGTTTTCGATAGTTTTAATTCTTTTAAGTTTTGCATTACTGGAAGTTGTTGCGTTTAACTTTATGCTATATAAGAAATGAGAGGAGTCGAGACTTCTTCACGTTACTGCCTCTCAACTAACTCCAAACAGTTTCTGGACTATAGTTCTTGATAGACTTTGACTGTGTTGCATGCAGCATTCCATAGACTCTTATGTCTCAATGAAAACATGCAAAACAATGCAACGTTGCCATACCTTAGTGCATCAGCTGATTTAGCTGACGCAGTAAATCACATTTTTGCAATAGCCTGGCTTGGTGACTCGCTCCCATCTTATATTTACCAACTCTGTTGACCAGAATCTATGAATCTAGTAGAAATAAACCAGAACTTAAGGATAAATTAAAATCATATTGAGTTTTATTTATGGACACCCTTTAACTGCTCTGGTCCTTAGCGTCTCATTCTATTTGGCTCAGAGGCCTCTTTATCAGGCTTGAGGATCTTTAACGTGCCGTAAATTTACGACACGGGACCACCGGCTTTACTTCCCTTCCGAAGCAATCCATGCTAAGGATTTTTACGCCCGAAAAAATCCATCGCCCTCCGCTGGGTTTGAACCCGCGACCTCGGGTCAGAGCATAAAGAGTGAGATAATACAACGCATGGAAATATTTGCTATTTCCTTCCATCCGTTAGTTTGTGTTTACGATAGACAAGCTCGGGTCACATAGCTTACAGGTATATCGTAGGAATAATTTCCATAATATGAATAGAAAATCTTTTAAAAGGAAGTTTTTCAGCAAAAAATGTAACTACATAAAAAGGGAAACAAAATTATTACTATTACTGTTATTATTACAAATACTACTACCCTTGACTAACAATAGTGCATACATTATAATTTGTGACCCTATCACCATAAGAAAATTGCTGCCAATTAGAGAATGTCAAATAAGAAGAATTCCGGAATTAGCATACAATGAAAACTTGATTACATGCGTTTAGACAGAGAAAACTAACAAGAACATAATTTAGTGAACAAGCTATCGCCTTTAACAGTTTTTTCATTAAGTGAGTATCGCGAATCGGTGCTCAAAAATCAGTAGAGGTATCCTGTATCGAATATCCAGAAATAGAGGTATTGTCAAATCACTAGTGGTAACATACTGATCGGTGACAGTACCTGGTCACATTACTTTCCAGCAGTGCTAGTAGTAGACTGTTCTATGATTGTGGCTGGGGACGCTATTTTCCAGCAGTGCTAGAAGTAGACTCTTCTATGATTGTAACTGGACACGCTATTTTCCAGCAGTGCTAGTAGTACACTGTTGTATGATTGTGGTTGAAGACGCTATTATCCAGCAGTGCTAGTAGTAGATTGTTCTAAGATTGTAGTTGAGGACGCTAGTTTCCAGCAGTGCTAGTAGTAGACTGTTCTACGATTGTGGTTGAGGACGCTATTTTCCAGGAATGCTAGTGGCAGACTGTTCTATGTTTGTAGTTGAGGACGCTAGTTTCCAGCAGTGCTAGTAGTAGACTGTTCTATGATTGTGGTTGATACGGTAATTTGTATCACAAATTACTTAAATGTAAATAATGATTGTAATATGAATATGTATTTTTATGTGACATTGATTTCAGATGTTTATTAATTGTAATTATTATTGGGAAATAAGTTTATACGGCTTTACTGAAACTGTCAATAATAGCACAATAATGCAGAGAGGGGGGTGAGCTTTTTATCATTACTGGGAACAAGGAAGTTACGTAATGTTCGCGCGTTTTTTCCCTTGAGAAGCTTCTAGAATGTTTCCCTAAAAGCAATATGTGTTCGTGGTTTTCATTGGATATTAAAATAGACGCTAATGTTGGCGCGTTTTATTAGCCAATAGCAGTTCATTTATAATCTTTAGACATGTCGAGGAGTGGGAGTATATAAGCCAGGTCCGAGGTAGATCGCCACACAGTTCAACAAAATTCTCAATACCTTACACGTCGGTCGCCCAGTTCATAAAAATTTCTAGCACGCTGTCTTCAGTTCGTCATAAGTTACGCGCAGCAGAATTACGAGAATCTAAAATATTATACAGTTAAATATATACAAAGTTGAAGTACGCGAGTTAAAAGTGATAAGTAAGAAGTTATTACAAACAGTTTCAGTTTAGCGAGTATCTAAATCAATATGTAAATGTGTTCGTGAACGTGTTCGGCAATAAAAGTTATAAAACCAATTTCTTCATTAAGTATAATTTCTGGATAAAAAGATTCCTTTCCGATTCACAACCTGTAAGAGATACTTGTTCGACCCAAAGAGCTAGCTGGAGGACATTTAAAGTGAATTATTTTAAAACTGATGCAAATTGCTACGCCAGATGGAGCTACAAACCAGACAAATGAATGACGTCACAAGATGGCTTCAACACACGTGATGTAAACAAACATTTGTAAGAATCTCATCGCAAATTGCCGCACCAACGTGGGGTTACAATAATGTAAAATAAATAGAACATTAACATCCGTTGCAAATTGGCTCCACAACGTGGGGCTAACAAACACAAATAATTACGTAAGAAACATTTACCGTTACAAATTGGCACCCAGAACGTGGGGCACGTTAACCAGGAAAGGAACGCGATGACCAGGAAAGAAACAAGATGACCAGGAAAGGATCAACATAACCAGGAATGCAGCGGTGAAATGATCTACAAGACGCAGATTCCAGAAACAACAGGGAGGACGGACTACATGGATAATTGGACATCGTGGAAATTCAAGCTACAGGACGATAAAACTACGCAGATTCATCGAAGCGACATACAAACCTAGGAGAATGGGGCAGAAAAGCTGGACATCAAAGTAACATCAACAGACAGCATCAGAAAGGTTAGAGTATCATAATTTTTTTTCTTAGAAAAAAGGGAAAACAAATTTAAATGTTCCTGAGGAGTGGTAGGATAATAAAAACAATGGCTACTAGTAATACAGAAGAAATAATGATGGAAGGGGATAGTGTAACAGTTAGCTGTAATTCAATACAGGTTACAAAAAAAAGCTCAAACAATATAATATTGGAAGGAGGAAATGTTAGTGCAGAAAGTAAGAATAGAATAGCAGGAAATATTAATTCTGATACTAGAATGATTATGGATATGATAAAAAAGGTTAATGAGAAAATGGAAAAGGATCATAGGGAATTGATAGAAGCTATAAAAAAAGATCGTAGGGAATTAATAGAAAGTATTGGTAGGAAGAATGAGATATTAGAGCAAAAAGTAGATCAAAGCAGTGAAGAAATTGAAAAGAAAGTTACGAAGCTAGATATTAGTATGCCAAAAATGAGAGATAAAAATGAGGAAGTAATAGCAAGTGAGATAGGAGAAATTTCAAAGAAAATGCTAGATATGAGCATGGAAATAGGTAACAAAGAAAGTGAGGTTAATACTAAAAGTGAGGTTAATGTAGAATGCACAGAGTTAGGAAGTCAAATGAGTAGTATTTCAAGTGAGATAAGAGAGATAAAAGAGGTTAGGAATGTAGATGTGAATCAAGCGCAAGTTAATCTCAGAGGGGAAATATCAGAAATACAGAATGAGACAGTAATGCAAAGAAATAAATTGTACCAAGATGTTCAAAATGAAAACTCCAGTCCAGTACAGTTTAGTACAGATTTGTCAGAGTATTCTCAGATTAAAGAGATAGTAAAAGAATTGAAAATGAAAGTTGTTAAAAGATGTGTTGTTCAAGAAACTGTAGATTGTTTTCAAATGTTATCAGGGAACGAAATGTCATATGAATACAAGAGGTTATTCATGAACAAAAATTTGAAGGTTAGGTTACGGCTACGAATAATGTTTAGCCACACACAATTTGATCCAGGAGGGTAAATAGCAATGAGACGTAAAGTAAATGCTGGATAGGTAAAGATGACTTGCAGAGCAATGTATTGGAACGTAAGAGGGTTAATTATTTATATGTCATTTGAAAAGAGAAATAAATTATATATAAAAAAAATTAAATTTTTTAGTAACTGTAACAACATTTGAAAATTAAGAATACAAAGATTGAAACTTAATATGATATTAAATTAAAAGTACGTAAATACAATTCCAAGAGTATTGTTAAAATAAAATACAAAATAAATACCATCGCAAATTGATTGAGAAAACAGAAATAAATTCAGAACAAAAATAAATATAAAAAAAAATACTTATGTAGCAAACAGAAAAGGTGAAACATTGTCTAGATTTAAGAGATGTAAATATTTGTTTAGAGGGTGAATATTTTGGTAAATATGTATAATAATTACAAAAATCTTAAATGTATAAATTTTTGTCAACAACTTAAGAAAGTAAACAATTTGGTAACAGTAATTAAATAATTTAGGGTAAAGTAGTTGCTATAAAAAAAAATTGTAATGTCAGATTAATGTCTAAACAAATTAAACCAGAGCCAGTAAGTAGTGGCGAGATAAAAAAAAAAAAATGTCGTGTGTTAAATGCGTGTGAAGTGTCAAGTGAAAGTGATAGCGTGTGTTCCAAGAGTTAGGAGACTAAAAACACAATTATAAAATTTCCAAACAAGTTATAAATATTTATAATTATGTTTCTAGTGGGGCATATGATACGGTAATTTGTATCACAAATTACTTAAATGTAAATAATGATTGTAATATGAATATGTATTTTTATGTGACATTGATTTCAGATGTTTATTAATTGTAATTATTATTGGGAAATAAGTTTATACGGCTTTACTGAAACTGTCAATAATAGCACAATAATGCAGAGAGGGGGGTGAGCTGTTTATCATTACTGGGAACAAGGAAGTTACGTAATGTTCGCGCGTTTTTTCCGTTGAGAAGCTTCTAGAATGTTTCCCTAAAAGCAATATGTGTTCGCGGTTTTCATTGGATATTAAAATAGACGCTAATGTTGGCGCGTTTTATTAGCCAATAGCAGTTCATTTATAATCTTTAGGCATGTCGAGGAGTGGGAGTATATAAGCCAGGTCCGAGGTAGATCGCCACACAGTTCAACAAAATTCTCAATACCTTACACGTCGGTCGCCCAGTTCATAAAAATTTCTAGCACGCTGTCTTCAGTTCGTCATAAGTTACGCGCAGCAGAATTACGAGAATCTAAAATATTATACAGTTAAATATATACAAAGTTGAAGTACGCGAGTTAAAAGTGATAAGTAAGAAGTTATTACAAACAGTTTCAGTTTAGCGAGTATCTAAATCAATATGTAAATGTGTTCGTGAACGTGTTCGGCAATAAAAGTTATAAAACCAATTTCTTCATTAAGTATAATTTCTGGATAAAAAGATTCCTTTCCGATTCACAACCTGTAAGAGATACTTGTTCGACCCAAAGAGCTAGCTGGAGGACATTTAAAGTGAATTATTTTAAAACTGATGCAAATTGCTACGCCAGATGGAGCTACAAACCAGACAAATGAATGACGTCACAAGATGGCTTCAACACACGTGATGTAAACAAACATTTGTAAGAATCTCAGCGCAAATTGCCGCATCAACGTGGGGCTTAAAACATATACAATTTGTTCCGTTACATATTGGCTCCACAACGTGGGGCTAACAAAGACAAAAAAACTCATTACGTAAACAAGCAACAATAATGTTACAATAAATAATATAACATTAAGACCGTTACAAATTGGCGCCCAACGTGGGGCTACAATAAATGTTAAATAAATAATAACACTAATACCGTTACATGGTTGAGGACGCTATTTTCCACGAGTGCTAGTAGTACACTGTTCTATGATTGTAGTTGAGGACGCTAGCTTTCAGCAACGCTAGTAGTAGACTGTTCTATGACTGTAGTAAAGGACGCAATTTTCCAGCAGGGCTAGTAGTAGACTGTTCTATGTTTGTGGTGAGGACGCAATTTTCCAGCTTTGCTTGCAGTAGACTGTTCTATGATGTGGTTGAGGACGCTATTTTCCAGCAGTGATAGTAGTAGACTGTTGTATGTTTGTGGTTGAGGACGCTATTTTCCAGCAGTGCTAGTAGTAGACTGTTCTATGATTGTGGTTGAGGACGCTATTTTCCAGCAGTGCTAGTAGTAGACTCTTCTATGTTTGTGGTTGAGGACGCTATTTTCCAGCAGTGCTAGGAGTAGACTGATCTATGTTTCTGGTTAGGACGCCACTTTCCAGCAGTGCTAGTAGGAGACTGTTCTATGCGTGTGGCTGGGGACGCTATTTTCCAGCAGTGCTAGTAGTGGGCTGTTCTATGATCGTAGTTGGGGATGCCAGTTTCCAGCAGTGCTAGTAGTAGACTGTTCTATGATTGTGGTTGAGGATGCTTTTTTCCAGCAGTGCTAGTAGTAGACTGTTCAATGAGTGTGGTTGAGGACGCCATTATCTAGTAGTGCCCAGCAGTAACGGTTTAAGGTTTGTGGTGAAGACGTTCATTTTCAGGAATACTAGTATTTGACTGTTCTATGATTGTGGTTGAGGACGCTATTTTCCAGGAATGCTAGTAGTAGACTCTTCTATGATTGTGGCTGGGGATACAATTTTCCAACAGGTTGTAGACTGTTCTATCATTGTGGTTGATATCGCCATTTTCCAGCAGTGCTAGCAGTAGGCGGTTCTATGATTGTGGCTGGAGTCGCTATTTTCCAGCAGTGCTAGCAGTAGACTCTTTTATGATTTGTGGTTGAGGGCGCTAGTTTCCAGGCATATAGTATTTGACCGTTCTATGATTGTGTTTGAGGACGCTATTTTCCAGGATTACTAGCATTTGACTGTTCTATGATTGTAGTTGAGGTCGCTATTTTCCAGGAATACTAGTAGTAGACTGTTCTATGATTGTGATTGAGGACGCTATTTTCCAGGAATATTAGTAGTAGACTGTTCTATGATTGTGGTTGAGCACTCTATTTTCCAGCAGTGCTATTAGTAGTCTGTTCTATGATTGTGAATGGGGACGCTATTTTCCACCAGTGCTAGCATTAGACTGTTCTATGATTTTGGCTGGGCAAGCTATTTTCCAGCAGTGCTAGCAGTGGGGTGTTTTATGGTTGTGGTTGAGAACGCCATTTTCCAGCAGGACTAGTAGTACACTGTTCTATGATTGCGGTTGAGGACGCTATTTTCCAGCAGTCCTAGTAGTAGACTGTTCTATGGTTGTGGCTGGGGACAGTATTTTCCAGCAGAGCTGGTAGTGGGCTGTTCTGTGGTTGTGGTTGAGAACGCCATTTTCCAGCAGTGCTGGTAGTTGACTGTTCTATGATTGTGGCTGGGGATACAATTTTCCAGTAGTGCTAGTAGTAGACTGTTCTATGATTGTGGTTGAGGACGCCATTTTCATGCAGTGCTAGCAGTAGAGGGTTCTATGATTGTGGCTGTAGATGCTATTTTCCAGCAGTGCTAGCAGTAGACTGTTCTATGATTGTGGTTGAGGACGCCATTTTCCAGCAGTGCTAGTAGTAGACTGTTCTATGATTGTGGTTGAGGACGCCATTTTCCAGCAGTGCTAGTAGTAGACTGTTCTATGATTCTGGTTGCGGACGCCATTTTCCAGCAGTGCTAGTCGTAGACAGTTCCATGATTGTGGTTGAGGAAGCCATTTTCCAGAAGTGCTAGTAGTACACTGTTCAATGATTGTGGTTGAGGATGCAATTTTCCAGCAGTGCTAGCAGTAGACGGTTCTATGATTGTGGCTGTGGACTCTAGTTTACAGCAGTGCTTGTAGTAGACTGTTCTATGATTGTGGTTGAGGATGCCATTTTCCAGCAGTGCTAGTATTAGACTGTTCTATGTTTGTGGTTGGGGACGCTATTTTTCAGCTGTGCTTGTAGTAGACTGTTCTATAATTGTGGTTGAGGACGCTATTTTCCAGCAGTGCTAGTAGTTCACTGTTCTATGATTGTGGTTGAGGACGCCATTTTTCAGCAGTGCTAGTAGTAGACTGTTCTATGATTGTGGCTGTGGACGCTAGTTTACAGCAGTGCTAGCAGTAGACGGTTCTATGATTGTGGCTGGGGACGCTATTTTTCAGCAGTGCTTGTAGTAGACTGTTCTATGATTGTGGTTGAGGACGCCACTTTCATGCAATGCTAGCAGTAGAGGGTTCTATGATTGTGGCTGTAGATGCTATTTTCCAGCAGTGCTAGCAGTAGACTGTTCTATGATTGTGGTTGAGGACGCCATTTTCCAGCAGTGCTAGTAGTAGACTGTTCTATGATTGTGGTTGAGGACGCCATTTTCCAGCAGTGCTAGTAGTAGACTGTTCTATGATTCTGGTTGCGGACGCCATTTTCCAGCAGTGCTAGTCGTAGACGGTTCCATGATTGTGGTTGAGGAAGCCATTTTCCAGAAGTGCTAGTAGTACACTGTTCAATGATTGTGGTTGAGGATGCAATTTTCCAGCAGTGCTAGCAGTAGACGGTTCTATGATTGTGGCTGTGGACTCTAGTTTACAGCAGTGCTTGTAGTAGACTGTTCTATGATTGTGGTTGAGGATGCCATTTTCCAGCAGTGCTAGTATTAGACTGTTCTATGTTTGTGGTTGGGGACGCTATTTTTCAGCTGTGCTTGTAGTAGACTGTTCTATGATTGTGGTTGAGGACGCTATTTTCCAGCAGTGCTAGTAGTTCACTGTTCTATGATTGTGGTTGAGGACGCCATTTTTCAGCAGTGCTAGTATTAGACTGTTCTATGATTGTGGCTGTGGACGCTAGTTTACAGCAGTGCTAGCAGTAGACGGTTCTATGATTGTGGCTGGGGACGCTATTTTTCAGCAGTGCTTGTAGTAGACTGTTCTATGATTGTGGTTGAGGACGCCATTTTCATGCAGTGCTAGCTGTAGAGGGTTCTATGATTGTGGCTGTAGATGCTATTTTCCAGCAGTGCTAGCAGTAGACTGTTCTATGATTGTGGTTGAGGACGCCATTTTCCAGCAGTGCTAGTAGTAGACTGTTCTATGATTGTGGTTGAGGACGCCATTTTCCAGCAGTGCTAGTAGTAGACTGTTCTATGATTGTGGTTGAGGACGCCATTTTCCAGCAGTGCTAGTAGTAGACTGTTCTATGATTCTGGTTGCGGACGCCATTTTCCAGCAGTGCTAGTCGTAGACGGTTCCATGATTGTGGTTGAGGAAGCCATTTTCCAGAAGTGCTAGTAGTACACTGTTCAATGATTGTGGTTGAGGATGCAATTTTCCAGCAGTGCTAGCAGTAGACGGTTCTATGATTTTGGCTGTGGACTCTAGTTTACAGCAGTGCTTGTAGTAGACTGTTCTATGATTGTGGTTGAGGATGCCATTTTCCAGCAGTGCTAGTATTAGACTGTTCTATGTTTGTGGTTGGGGACGCTATTTTTCAGCTGTGCTTGTAGTAGACTGTTCTATGATTGTGGTTGAGGACGCTATTTTCCAGCAGTGCTAGTAGTTCACTGTTCTATGATTGTGGTTGAGGACGCCATTTTTCAGCAGTGCTAGTAGTAGACTGTTCTATGATTGTGGCTGTGGACGCTAGTTTACAGCAGTGCTAGCAGTAGACGGTTCTATGAATGTGGCTGGGGACGCTATTTTTCAGCAGTGCTTGTAGTAGACTGTTCTATGAATTGTGGTTGAGGACGCTATTTTCCAGGAATGATAGTAGTAGACTGTTCTATGATTGTGGTTGAGGACGCTATTTTCCAGCAGGGCTAGTAGTAGACTGTTCTATGTTTGTGGTTGAGGACGCTATTTTTTGGAAGTGCTAGAAGTAGACTGTTCTATGATTGTGGTTGAGGACGCTATTTTCCAGCAGTGCTAGTAGTAGACTGTTCTATGATTGTGGTTGAGGACGCTATTTTCTAGCATTGATAGTAGTAGGCTTGCCACCCATTGATGGTGAATGGTTGCACTACTTTCCAGCACTGCTTGGTGATTGCAGTAGATGGCACTTGTAGAGCATATTCTGCTGTTCCGGTTAACCCTCCGTGCGTTAAGAGAGCTGCGGAACTCAACGGGGTAATTCCGAGTGAACACCGACCAGTGGGCAACTGGCGCTTTAGCACCTTGAAAACTCCACTACTACTACTACTAGTACTAGTACTACTACTACTACTACTACTACTACTACCTCTACTACTAGTACTCCTATTACTACTACTACTACTACTACTACTACAACACCAGCGGTTCTTAGAAAATGTAACTGAATTGGAAAATATTCTAAGGCCTCTTCGGTTCATTTTTTCGTCTATTATCACGGATAGTACACTGTAGTGCAAGGGACTGTTTTTGTCTATCATCATGGACTGTACTCTCTGTTGCAACCCTTTGAAGTGCCTCTGAGTGAGCGCTATCCGCTCATCGTCTTTGCTAATAAGCAAGAGGCTGGCCCCTTAGCTCAATCAGTAAAACACCTGTCTGCTGTGTGAGGGGTCCTGAGTTCGATTCCGGGCTGGGAGGTGAGAAATTTTCTCTAACCAAGATTATTCCCTATCCTCCTCAGAATCTGGAAGTATGAATCAGGGTGTTAATGTGTGTGTGATTTAATGATTAAAGCCCAACGTTTACTAGAAATCTAAAGACAAGCGAATACGGGCTAACACCATTGCCTATAGGCAATAATATGTTCCAAAGGAAAGGCCGCCGGCAAGACCATTGTAGTTAAAGGCGGAGTATAAATGGAACTTAAAGAAGGAAAAATCAAACTCGCGCATTCTAATTCGCCAGTTCCCCACTGACCTGCCCTTACTTGGAATTACCCCATTGAGTTCTGAGAACCCTTTTAACGCGCGAAGGGATATCTACACACTTGAAATACGGCGCGGTTGTGCCACCTGGTATATCTAGAGGTGTTTTTGGACTTCGCCCAGTAAATTATATGCATTTACTGATTTCTAGCGACAGATTTAATCATTATGAAGTATATACCGGGTGGAAGGAGTGTCTTTAAAAGTCCATCCTATCATTCTTTAAACAAATGAGTTCATTAAAAAGGTTTAGAAACACTTCTGTTCTATACGTTATAAATGCGAGGAAAATGCGCTTTGAAATACACAGATAATAATTGGCAATTGCGTGCTCTTCGCAGCTGGTGACAAAATTCATGCGGGGGGTGATGGCTGCCCAACAATAGAACGGATTCAAGTAGGGAAAACATGCTTTTAAATGTTGCTTTTAGTGCGTATAAGACACGCGGTATTGAAGCCACCTTAAAGGAAGCTGAAGTATACGGTATTATTATTATTATTATTATTATTATTATTATTATTATTATTATTACTGCATAATTCTTTAATATCACTTCGCGCAAAAACGTATGTACATTTGGGGGTTAATTATGAACATGAATGCATTTCGAAAGGAACAGCTTAAATAGTAATCCTATTTAGCCCATTTCTGTTTAGCATTTCATTCAGGCATCTAGTAATTGAATCAACTTGTTCATCACTTAAGAAGAAAGCGAAAATACTGCTCTTTGTAGTAGTAAAGTAGTGTAGTGTACATTGAGGGACGTTACAGGATTCAAAGACCTCGACTAATGGAAGTCTTATGTATTGTCCCTTATACCCAGAATGAAAACACATGGACAGAAGCACTCAGTCCATGGCGGGATTCGAACCCGCGCCCCTTTGCGCCACAGACTACCGAAGTCAAACGTTCCAGCGACCGCGGCTACTAGAGACCTCCTGTTCTTTGTAACCCCGCCCCTGTAAGAGCCGGCAACCTTGTGTTTGTGTACACCGAACCACAATCGATGAAGATGCTGTACTAGCAAAAGAAGTGGCCTGGCATTTCAAATCGTTATAAGTCATTTGCAAATTTTGTTCCCATAAGACGAGTCTAGAGGAGTAATCAAATCAAAGCAAAATCATAATATAGATATTTTTATTAAATATTGAAAACCTACCACCATTTTATGCAGAATTAAAACGCTGTACCTTTGGGAAATCATAATCGCACTTAAATTGTTTTCGCATACTAAATGTATGCTTTAAAATTACCGAGAGTACACTTTATATATTATAGTTATCACTACGACCGGATCCTGAGGACATGTTATCTTTCACTGTTGCATCATAGACATTGTTAATGAGCACACAATTCCGCATCATGTGTCCCAGGTTGTCAAAATGTATTATTTATTAGTTCATTTTATGCCGAATTCTATCTTAGGGCATTTTTTCGATTCACATCATTATTTTGTCATTTTCTTTGCGTCTTGCATTTGGACTGAGCGTGTAAATATTTTTTTTATTACTGACATTTTACATAAGGATAACTTTTCCAACATCATAAATTTCACTATTCAACTGAGAAATAAGACCAACTTTGTATTTTTTTACTTGCATTATTGGAAAAGAAATTATTCCTATTTACTGGTAAGTCTGGAAAGATTCCTTTGGACTATTACCAGGGGGGCAGGTATGAATTCAGATCCAAACTATGGTTGTGACAGGTCAGTTTTTCCCTTTTTTGCTTTAATAAGTGCATACAATCAGGATGCTATAGTCCTTGACCTTGCTTCCTGTCATAGCCTGTGAAATTCCCTTCATTGGCAATGAATTTTGTATTATCTGAGAAATCAAGAGTTAATGCTACAGTTTTGTAAAACCTGCTTATAAAACAATTTTCTTAAGTTTCTTTTCATATTCTTTAAACAGAATATGAAACAAATGTACTCTGAATTAATTTTATGAATTATTTTATCATTACTCCTATAGCTACTTTTTCAACTTGTAGAGCAGTTAATCCATGTATAAATTAATTTATAATTTTGTGTAAACTAATTTTTATACAACAAATGAATCTCACCTTTAGATCATCTTTTGTACTTAATATGTAATTTTTTTAAATCTAAAGAGACGTAATTTTTCAAACATTTTTGGTCATCACTATCCAGGCCCTGCTTATCACTACAGTATAGTTTGTCTTTATGCTGTCGTTAAAGAACGTAGGCAGTCAGCAATAAAATCAGATTTCACCAAGTAAATATATGTTTGCTTGCAAAACTTTGTTGTAATGAGTGCCGTCATTAGTGACTTGTAGCTTGGTGCTAATGATCACTGGTGAGTTATAAGTTACGTGTACAGTTAAAATGCTTTTTATGCTTGAGATGTAGGTAACTTCTTGTGTGAGAAATATGAATCTAATTTTATTGTGACTTACTGAAAAGGAAAGATAATAACCGATGGTACTAAATAGTGAAGCATTTCCCAGAAAGGGAGAGAGACAGATGGAGAGAAAGGGAGTGGTTTATTTATAAGGGAAATTTTATAAATGTTGGAGGAAAATGATTCAGAGAAGCGTTCACAGAGGCGATATTTACAACATCCAATTTGTTCACGCCTTTGAGTTCGATAATTGGCGTACTCTCAACTTCCCAAGCCACATTCGCACAAATGTATAATTCGCTTACAGCCGACCCTACATTTTATAAAACACAAAACTCCCGTTCCGTATATCTGCTCTGCCAATTTGACAGCCAATTTTTAGATTATCTTCACTCTTTGTCCTCTTTCTGTACCACTGGATATTTTGTTATTTCATGCGTAAAATTCTCAGAAGCTCTCTATTTCACATATTAGTGGATTTTCTAATAATTTTTCCTTCGCACTGACCATGCGTAGGATTCAACATTTATATAAATAGACTTATTAACTTACATTGAGGTTATATTCCTCACGAGGGAGTTTCTAGTACTGTAGGAATTATATTGTCATCACAAATAGTAACATTGCGATGTATCAGGTGAAACCATGCGCACTATAGTTTTAGTGTCTGTAAACCGCAAAATATAGTCCTAATGAGTTCGTTTGATTGGGATTGAATTCTATGAGTTCACTGATAGTCATGAGACCTCTGAATTTGGAAAATATCAAGCAAATACATACATGTGTATACAATATATATAAATGCTACCTTCCAAATTAACACGGAGCAAATTTTGGTTTTCATTATGGAGAAAGACAACGATATGCTAATCATTTATGTGTTCTGGCGCTTTTCCAGACTTCATGTTATTGATTTTATACTTCTTTTGAAAACTCACCGACTATTTAGCTTTCTCTTGCGTGGTGTTTACAAAATTATTTTGTATGCATTTAGTAGAGAAATTTTTGTATCGTACCAAACAATGTTTCTCGCATTATTTAAAGTGATGGAGAAATATATTTTTGAAGTTGTAAAAATTAAGGCCTTAATCGGATAACTACTGACCTTCACATTTTTCCCTTCGTCAGATGAAAACCTCATTTTTGCCGTAATTCCAGGTATTATACCAAAAAAGTTGCATTACTAAACCCATGTAAAATAACTTTGTAAGCACCACGCACGTTAAAGTTCAAAAATCGGTGCAAATGTAAAACGTTATAAGACTAATAAAATGAATAACTCTGATAAACGCCAGAACAGATAAACTGTAATATTGTTTTATTTCTTTCTTTCTTTATTTCTTTCTTTCTTTCTTTCTTTCTTTCTTTGGGGGGGGGTTGTATGTTTGTTTGTTTGACTTCTTTTCATATATTAGAGTTTTATATCCATTACTTTGGCAGATAGAAGTTTTGAAAATGGAGACGAATAGTTTCTGGAATTATTGCATAAACATCTGAATGTGATGATACTTCTGAAAATGTGTTTGGGAGCCTGGGTGTGCGAAAATCCTAAAGCTTTCTCTGACGGCCACGTACCTAAAGTTTTTGGGAATCCAGAAGGTGTATAAAGTTCCTAAATTGTGACTTTGTTAGTGTATCACCTTCTCTACCACGCACATAGTAGGTAGAGAAGGTATTGCACTCCACCTAAAATTTCGATACCGAGATTTCACCGGAAATACATGCTTTGTGGACCTCTGAATAAAAAAAAGGCATTTTTGGAAAACAGTGCATGTGTGTGTGTGCATTTCTGAACAGCATAACTCAAAAACGAAAAGTCGGATAAATACCAAACTTGGTATTTAGGCTCAGTAGCATCCAAAGATGCAACACGAAGATTTTAAAGAAACTCCCCCACCCAAACTACCCTTTACATTCAACATTTTCGAAGCTTTGGTTTTCAAAAAAGTGGCTCCAACGATTTTGATTAAAGTACCACATATTAAATATATTTACATGGCAAATAAAACGTATGTTTTGAATTTTCTTGGAATGACCTGTTAAGTCCACTGCATTCGAAAGGAATTTTGTACAATTTTGTTTAACTGATAAACGTTAAGCGATAGACGGAAAAATACTACACAAATACGTAGATCTACTTAAAACACACAATTCATTTCAAATAAGTTTTATTTTTGATAAGTTTTTTTTCTGAGATAACTGCTATTAAAAGTTTGAATTGTTCTTGGTCATTCTCGTAAAGTTCTGTCAACATTCAGTTGTTTCTTGCGATTGCATGGAAACAGTATGGAAATTTAAGGCTAGGATATAGCGCCCAATTCTTGAACATTTGATTGTTGCTGTTCCCTTTGTATCAATAAAGAAATGTGTAATGTAGCTATTACTGCAAAGATTTATTTGGATTAAAATGCAGTAGATAGAGAAATAAGCTCTAGTAAGAATAGTTTGTATACCCACTAATAAAGATAAAGGGTACAGAAGGTCGTGTAAATGTAACACATAAGAATTTTTTTAAGGATACTGGTTTATTGGTTGCTTATGTGTACTAACATTGAGGCAATGTACTCGTAGACAAATGTTCTGTTATTTCTTTGCTTTCCCTAATACCATAACTTATGTTTAATAACTTTGACACCATGTAGAGAATGGGTTTTTAGATTTATGTAATGATGTATGCAATGCTTGTTACTGTAACTGTTATGGTATAAACGTAATTTGTGTTACACTTTGCAGTAAATAGAAACGTACTGTTTGTCTGTGTGTGTGGTGTGCGTGCGTGTTGTATCTCTGAAACCACCCAAACGATTTGTACAGTTCTTTCAGCATTGAAAAGCACTGTTGTTTCGGATGGTCATGATTTATAAAATATTCCCAAAAATTTTAAAACGGGGGGGTAGGGAGCCTTTCATACTCATGTCACCCAATTTCAGTACCGCCTAGTTGAATATGAATAATAAAGGACATTTTTGGCACTTTATTGCGAACATGGTGGATTTTTAATGACTTCCACCCAAAGTCATAAATTGGAAGGCTTATCATGTTTTAAAATTGAGTTACGAGGGAAGAGTTTGCATAGAATGTTTGCATATCCAAATTTCCGTCTGATTTTGCTGAAATTTGTTATCAAAGAATATGTCTGGTATACATGTGACAATACTACTCCACATCTTTCAATAGCTTTGCTACCCTTATTTTAATACCTAATTACAACCCCTAACATACATAGCAACACTCCCTGAACTGTTTAGACAAAACTTTAAACTTATACTATTGGATACAACGAAAAATTATGGGTTAACTTGTCACTCTGCTACCACATGTTCAACCCTTTCTGTAGGAATCTGCCCTGCCTATGGCGTTGGGTATTATACAATAATACTTCAGGTCCTAGCAAAAAGCTTAGCTTACCTTACAACTGTTATGCAGTACCTGGAATTGTTTTTATAAAATGAATGTTCACTTTATTTCAAACCCCTTGGTCAACGAGGGCACAAAACTGACTGTAGAACTTAGTAAAAATTAGAGGTTCCTTTACAACCTCAAGTCACTACGTCTACTCATATTTTCAACCCTTTATGCGCAAACTTGCACAATCTGACCAATCTGGATAGTTACCTATTATGCAATTGGTAGGAGTGAAAATTGTAGACTACTTACGACCTTAAAAAAATCACCATTATCCTCATTTCAACCCCTTATTTACAAAGTGCATGCATGCAATGCCGATTAGGGTGGTTACTAAAATAATAGTAGGTCAAATAGAAGAGAGTTAGCGAAGTTTTTGCGTTTATATGGGAAAGGATAGGGAAAACGGGGAGATATGCGGAGGTTCATGGAGGAAAATGCGTTTATATGGGAGAGATAGGGAATACGAGGGCTGATTGTAGTCTAGACAGGGGTTAAAGCAGGGAAATGCGTTTATACGGGAGTGATAATAAAACAGACAGAGAGAGAGAGATGCTATGCTAGGAATTAGTTTTAAGGAGGGGAAATGCATTTATATGAGAGAGGTGGGGCAAAAGATGATAGGTGTTAGGAATTGTACTTAAAAAACTGTAATGCAAAGAACCGCATTATTCGAGAACTATAACAACAAAAAGGTCTAAGTACAGATCATATGTATGGTATTCGAGGGGAGGTCATTAGGGGAACACCCCCTAAGTCAGTAGTATTAAAATGAGGGTTCTAGTGCACTTAATATGCAAGAATGTGCAATTAATATGCTAATTGGGTCTCCCCCTTCCACTGGAGACGCCCCCTCTGTCACCCTATGTGGCAGCTAAGGTCATAAAGTTTGTGATATATAATGGAAAGGTTGTCAGGTATGCTATTAAGATCTTCCATCACTTGTCAAAATGAATAATGGGTGTAATAAATTATGCTTTATGACAAAAGAGCAGACGCTATTCTCCCCATCTCATTCCCGCGCACACGTGTGCGTTAGGAAAGCACACCTGCAACAACCCCCTCCCCTCTGCATTCTCTTGTCTGGTATTTTATACCTGACTTCCTTTTCAAGCACCTGCGCAATAGCAAAGAGCCAGACTGTCGCCATACACCACCCCCCTGGGCAAACTTCATTGACAGAGAATACCTGGGAGCAATAAATTTTTCTGGCTAACAGAGAGGGCGACCATGCAGCTGCGTGGGACAAGGAATAATAAATTACGCCTCAGACTATATGGTACCATTCATGCCCAAGGGGCAGCCTTCATTAGATTAAAATGTATTTAAAAATATAATTATTTGTATTAAACCCTGGTGTATACACTACTGTTTAATCGCTTATATCTCCTGAAAGAAAAGAGATAAAACGATGCAATAAAAGCTAATTACAACCTTGGAGTGCGCTGCGTCATTGACGCATTACTTCAAGTGGACTGGAATGCCCGAATTCGAATCCTGCGAGTGATTTCAAATTCATACTCCAATAACTCCGGAAGTAATTAAGATAAAACGTCCAATAAACGTTATTACGTTAATGTCATTAATTAGTTTTTTTGGAAATGTATATTAAGGTACCTGATATTCTGGGTTTGATCCTTAATCTTATATTTCCATTATCTCAAAAACTAACAGAGATAGAGGGGTGGACCAAAGCATGATTGATAGCTCCTAAGATGTACAATTAGTACTGCATATAATTGACAGTACTATATAGTTCGTATCCGGATCTTTCAATGACTTCCTTAATTTTTCGCTATACTCCAGGATATATCACTTAGGTTAATGTAACTGCATACAGCACTTTTTAACATGTTAAACTAATAGTATAAATAATTTTTGTCCTGATGTTTGGGGTTCTAATACGGATTAAATTACATTTACTTGCAAACTTAATAGCTTATGATATAATTTAGATAGACACGTCAAATAAAACGTAGACAGAGTATCTAATTCCGAAATATCGTTATCATGTCAAAAATTACTTTAAAGTACTCAGATCGATTCCCGAAGGGGTGATTTAATATATCTTCATAACTATGAATCATACCACCTTCGAGTAAATATTGTATGGTGGATAATGATGAAGGGGAGCAAAATTACTAAAAAATACAATTATTAAAACCATTACAAAGTTTGATTCTAGAAGCTTAAAGAAGCTTAGCTCTGGAAAAATTACTTTGCTCATACTTGTAGTGAAATATAATGGTTTTTCTGCGATAACTGAGTATTAAGCGTATAGGAATGTCATATTGTATACTGATTATTTGGAGAATCAATGGAAATTGGAAACGAAGAACTGAAATGGGAACGCAAACGTGAAATATTGCAGTAAATACATGCAATCCTGTCTCTGTGAGGTTATATCACACAGGTGAATTGTTTAATTAAATTTTTCATCAACGTTCATGTTATATCATTAAAAGCCATTGTTGTGAGTAAAATATCAGAGTTTTAACCACTTAATCAGTATTAAATTGCTTAAGTCATCTCACGATTCCTTTGAAAGTATATAAAAACGAGAAACCATATAGAGAATAAGGAATAAATTATGTTTAATATATTAATTACCTTTTTAAAACTTCTAAATACATAAAACATAGGTGTCTACGTCGAACAAGAAAGTAATAAAAGCATTACAGCCTCGGAACTGAAATTTAATGTCATTTGAGAGTTTGGCTCCTTCTCCATAATTAAGGTTCCTTCACACGCATGCATACACAGACACGCAGACATATACAATCTCACTCACATGGCCCTCCCCCTCACACACATATACCCATACGTATACAAATATACACTAACACAGCGGAACAAGCAGCTACACACCCTCGTACAGAAAGACACATACACACATAAACAATTGCTCACACACCTACACATACAAGATTTTTGCGCACGAACGCACAAACATACGCCTACAAACTTACGCGCATAGACCACTGCACGCTCACACACACCCAACCACACACACATACGTCTACAAATATACACACATATACCAGTGCACACACATACGCCTACAAACTTACACGTATACATCACTGCACGCTCACACACGCACACACACACAAAATCACATAAATATACACGAACACCACGGAACAACAAGTAGCTACACAAGCACAACACATTCTAACACTTCCTCCAAGCACACGAACCTGCACGAAGAGCTGCGCGCACGCCCGAACATTGATATAAATACTCAACACATTCTAAAGCTTGCTCTGAGCATCCGAAACTTACGAAAACCTGCGAACATATCCCACCGTATTTCAATATAAGAGATATCGCCATTAATCGCCGATTTATTATTAAAATTTAGTATACGATTCTTCTTAAAAGGTCCGCGTCACCTCTATAATTAGGATAGCTTCAGTCACTAGTCTTTGTTGTGCTAATGAGTTTAGAGGTGTTTGTAAGAGGACAAAATAAAATTTTGAACACTAATTTAAATAATTGTGCAGTACTTTTAAATGGTGATGAAATTCGCACTCTAGAAAGACTTGACTCGTATACACATTACCATTTAGGTAAATTATCTGTTGCAAGTGTAACGACATATGCAAGAACGAGGAGTTGGATGAGGAAAGAATTGAAATTGTATGATAACAATAATAAAAAGTATAAAGGTATTGTTCATTACAACATCGTTACATTCCTAATGAAAAAGTAAGCCTTGCATTGCATTGATTAGTTTAAAATATAAGCTGCATCACATGAATCAGAAGTTTGTATGTAAATACTTTATCATGAATTATTAAACAATACAATGAGGTCTGTGCAGGGATATTTTCACTAGCTTGAATTTCTATTCTGATGTTCACAGCACCATTTACAATTTCCTCTGGTTGATGAGAGCAATCTATAACAAGTATAGGAGCAAATTTAAGAAATTCTTTTCTCTTCAATAAAGGATAATTCTCTTTTTCATATTAACAGTTTTGAAATTTACAGTATATATAATACAATGATGTAAATCTCGAGCTTCCAAAGTCCAAATTCATGTCATGGTAGGGATAACATTCATTATTAAGATAAAGCCTCAATTAGTTATGTTACAATGATAAAAAAGGGATCAGTCTTTAGATGCATTACTCGATCTGAAAGTCTGAGCACCCAAAATGACAAATCTCGGCTTCTCCATTTGATGTGGTGGCTACATTCCAGGTGAATGATTTAGTTTGCGGCACAGCAGGCTGACTATGCAGATCCATGGTCCTAAATGGGAGATACAACGAATTGTCCGGCTTGACAATCTTGAGGATTTCAACTTTTTCAGCATCAGAATGTCGAATCACAGGCATTCTCCGCACGATTTGTACAAGTTTATCAGTGGCATTCTCTCCACCATGAATCCCTATAGTGCAGTTTTAGAGACCTGGGATCGAATTATCACTAACACAAACTTTCTATTGAGTATGAGTTCCTTGTGGTCGTCAGCAAATCCCAGACGCTTCGAAAACGGTACTATAGCATTGAAGGCCCAATTTTCTGCATGGGCAGTGTCCATGTCTTCTCCAGGATAGCACCATCCAGCATTCAGCAGACGAAAGATTCCGTTGGGTTGAGAGCAGCATAGTTGCGTAAAGTTGATGCGATATCGGGGTTTCTGGTTCTATCAATAGTTGGGCCGTTCATATCTAGTCGAATTTCCTCAAATATGAATGCAATAGCGTTATTGGTAAGCTTTGCAGTAGCAGCTGTTCCACTAGGTTTAGTAATACTTCCCTCGATTGATAGATAACTTCGATTAGGTAATGTATACAAATCCTCAGCTTGACAAGAGGTTCTAATCTTGTCATTAGAGTCCAGAGATGATGTATTATAAGGCATAAACACACGTTCCTCTTCTTTAGTGATCTTGTCGAATCTCGGTGTCTCGGTAACATAGAAGATGTCCATCATTATAGGATTCTAAAGCCCAATGCCTGGAGGAACTGTCGATTGCGCGATGTTAACTCTCAGGGCGTCAAAGGCAGAATAAGATCAGGGCCTCGAATCAATCCAATATTATTATATCCTCGACGTTGCTGACATCTTCTAAGATCTATTGGCATTGCAACGAATTTGAAATCTTATGCTTACATCTTCGTTTCTAAAATCGATGGAATTACCGTTCCGGTCCACTACACGAGGACTAATTTGCTCTATGACATTGGTGTTTATGATTGGAAGGTAAATTGGATTTGATTGCTCTTGAGAAATATGATATCAGGCGGAACAGATGGGAAAACCTCATAGATCGAGTGTCCACTTTTACCATCAATGAAAGAGCCTGTTGCAATACTGCACTCGATTTGTATGATGCTCACCCTAAATATATTCACCAGCAAAGCAGATTTAACTAGCTGATTAGCGGGAATAACTTTATCACTGAAGCCCAAGAGCGATCCTATAGAACGATCATTGGAAAAATCAACGGTGAAAGGATATTTAATTTCAGTGATTATTGCGTCATTATTAGGCATAATAAAGAAGACATTCTCATCCACCCCTAGCTTATATCTGATGTATTTATTAATATCAGCAATCTCGTGAGTTTCATCGGGTATATCAATGATCATAATTTCATAATTGTGTATGTAATGAAATTGATTATTACTCTGATCAACATTGGGAATGGAATAGGAGATTTCAAAATTCAATAGAGAAATCTCATAATGACCCTTCGGATCTATCTGAAGAGGGGGATTCAGGTATGTACTAAGAACAGATTCGCTGCCACTGACAGCAATAATGTAACTCATTGCGATAGAAATTGCAAGCAAAAGTGCCCGCAGATGTCTGAGCTGAAACTCTGAAACATCTTAGTGTTATACAGTACCTTGACGACTCTGAGGTTCCTTTCTATCTCTTTTGGAGGCTTCAAACTTCCGAAGATATCGAAATAAAATAACACGCTGCCCTCCTTCTTTATAGCAACCCAATGAGTTCCTTCATTCTCTGAAGTATCGAGATTGGTGATAATTCTTTCTCTGTAACGAGGTCTGGAAGGTAGCTGATAAATCTTGTATACAGCTCTAAAATGAGGAATCTTTAAACGTTGGGCATTCAAGTCGAGAGCTATGTAACTCAATGCTTTATCCGGGACAAATATAGCCATCTGCCGGAGTTTTCTGAACTCCCTTTCTTGCTCTGCCTCCTCTTCGTTTCGGTGTTTCTAGCCTTATTTTTCTTCACGCCAAGGCCTCTCCCTCTTGCTTCAATTTCTCTGTTATGTCTCATCATTTCAGCAAGTTGCCTATCTGCAGCCTTTTTCTTATTTACGGCTGTATCAATTTGTGATGCACCTCCAGCGACAGCACCTAGAGCTATAATAATTGGTAAGAGAGGTACAAATCCTCCCCGTTTCTTCTTTTTGGATCCAGCACCAGCAACACCTTTCCCTCAATTTCTTAGTTATGCTACATCATTTCGGCAAGTTGTTTATCTGCAGCCTTTTTCTTATTTACAGTTGTAGCAATTTGTGCTGCACGTCCATCGGCAGCACCTAGAGCTGCAATGATTGGTATGAGAGGTAGAAATCCATTTCGTTTCTTCTTATATCGAGCGCCCACAGCCACCTTTCCCTCCATAATTGTTGTTAATAGTCGCGCTGCCAGCATTTTACCTAATGTAGCATAAGATGATTGCACTCTTTTCCAAGTCTTTTCATCCAAGATCTTGTCTGCAATGTTTCTCGAACCAGAGTCCTTATGCTGAGCGTAGGCAATGTCGTGAAGTTTGCACGCTTCGTCTAATAGGTTGATTCCAGGGTCTCCTCTCTTTAATCTTTTTTCTAGCGTTGTCCCAGGTCCGCAGTATCTGTATCCAGGCAAATGCGCTTCAAATGGCAGCCGATTAATGAGAGATTTAATTAAACCGAAACCTCTTGGGATCCTAACCTCGTTAGCTCTCATGGTATAACAATTGATTTTTATTGGGGTATTTTCTTTTATACTCTGTCATTGCTTTCGGGCATTAACATATATACATTAAGCATGATTTATTTTATTTTTGGCTGCTACGATGGAGGTTGTGAAACAAAATTGTTTGCTACCTGTTCATGTGATAGACTTTGACAGCTACTTTGGACGCGATCGTCACGGAAAGTTGTTGTGCTCACAATGTTAGAGCGCTAGTTCTAGGTGAGGGGGTATTTAAAGCACAGATGTTCGTGATAATTTCAATCATTTATTTGTATTACGGTTATTTAATGTAATTTCAGCTGATTCAGGTAGTATCGAAGGTATTCGAACCATTTTAAAACGTAACTCATTTAGTTTACTAGATTGACTACTGAATCTGCAACTGCTGGTTTATCTGTAGCTGTTGTTGCTGCAGCTGCTGTATCTGCTTCTGCAGCTGTCGTATTTGCTGCTGTTATTGCTGTGATGGTTGCTGTTGCTGGGACTGCTGGATCTACAGCTGCTGGATTAGCTGCTGCTGCAGCTTCTGTGTAGCCGTTTGTTGTTGCTGCTATTGTTGTGGCTGTGCCTGATGTTGCTGCAGCTGCTGGATCTGTTGCTGCTATTGTTGTATCTGCTACTACAGCTGTCGTATTTGTGCTGCTCTTGTTGTGATGGTTGCAGTTGCTCTGGTGGGTGAATCTACAGCTGTTGGATTAGCTGACGCTGCTGCTACAGCTGCGGTGTAGCCTGTTGTTGCTGCTTTAGCTATTTTTGCAGCGGGAGTTGCTACAGCTGCAGGATCTGTTACAGCTATTGTTGTAGCTGCTGTTGCTGCAGATGCTGTATCTACTAAGGCAGCTGTTGTATTTGCTTCTGATGTTGCTGCTACAGCTATTGTTGTGGCTGTACCTAATATTGCTGCAGTTGCTGGATCTGTTGCTGCTTTTGTTGTAGCTGCTGTTGCTACAGCTGTCCTATTAGCTGCTGCTGTTGTGATTCTTACTGTTGTTGAGGCTGCTGAATGTACAGCTGCTGGATTAGCTGCTGCTGTTGCTACAGCAGTTGTGTAGCCGGCTGTTGCTGCTGTAGCTATTGTTGTTGTGGATGATGCTGCAGCTGTCGGATCTGTTATCACAACTCATGCTTAAACCAATCACGAACGATTATTACTGAAAGTCTATCGAAATGAAACTATTGCACCCGATTCACAATTGTTGAGCTCTTTTTATGTCTGCGGAAAGGTTCGAGTTTCTATAATCTTTTGTAAAATTGTAAAACGAAAAACTATGTTACGTTCACGCGACTTTCACTATCCGCTATCATTTATTTTTATAGTTATTGCAAACTATACCAACGAAAACGTACTCTTCTACCTACTTCATGCTAATCCAAATAAGCTTTTGAAGAACTACTTTCATTACACATTCCATTGTAGGTAAAATGGGAATACACAAAAAGAATCGATATTTTCTTTTTCAATTTCAATCGATCCTGTCTGTCATCGAATCTGAGGTTCTAGAATGTGAGAGCAATATCGTTCTTTGCTCTAGGATGATAATGGAAAAACTCATTGTATACAATGTTAGATCTCTAGTGTAGCAAAACTCGTTGATACATCTGTGAGAATATCGAATGTGTTGCTATATCAATCGCTGATACTAATGACTTAGTATACCCCTAAGGATGATAATGTTGAGGCATGTGTGCATGTGTTTTTTTTATTAAAACATATTAATGAATTGCTTTTTCTCTGTGTTCATGCAAATACTAAGTATTATATCTTTGACAAAGTAGAGAGAAAAAACTCTGTTATTAGGAGAATGAAAGCACGTTTTATGTGCATAATCTTTTTTTCTCTAAAACAATCCTTTCTATGAATCCTTGAGCATCATCACTGATATTTAGGATAAACCGGATACAATCACAGGTGTTCGTGCTAATTTCGAGCGCGATTTGTAGCAAAGCTATTTAAGTTAATTTTCATATGATTCGGGTAGTATGTAAGGTATTTAAGTCATTTTAACAAGTAATTTATATAGCATCACAGGTTACAACACCTTTATATAATTTTTTCTAAACCTTACAAAATTTTATATGTTAAACAGTTAGTGTGTGAGACGGTGGGGGTTAAACAGCGTGGGTATATAGAAGTAGCATAAACTAGCGCATCCGCATGGTTGAGTAGCTATAACGTTTTAGTCAGCTTTATTGTTTTATAAGCTTACATTTTTTGTCCAAGAGTAGCAGCTTTATCAGTTAAATCATTGCTTCATTAGACAAGGATTGTAAGGTTAGACGTGTCTCCCCTTTATCTAGGATTGAGACTAACACTACGATTTGCTCCTAATGGCAGAGTTACCGCCTCCCCTTCCATCTTCTTCTTTCTTCACCAGCTGTCTGCTAAGTGTATACACAGCACATGAGTAAACTTCAATTTTTTAAGATTGTAGACTCACGGAGAATATCTTCATCTTCGACTTGCATTCTCTTATGCACTGTTTGTAATACTGCAATGCCCATACGCATATGTAGTTATTTCATCCTCGGCAATAACTTTTTTATCATGAAAAGTAGTCAATGTGATTTTATTCATTTGTACGGTGGTAACAGCGTGCTCACGTGACAGGATTAGATTCATGGGCGTTCTGATGATTTCACGGGTTTTAAGACAGTCCGTATAGCTGTAATGTACTGCTTAATAGCACTGCGTTTTATACGTTCAGTTTTTTATCATAGAGCCTTGAATATCTAGTGCACACATCTTAGGTAGTCCAATATAGGACAGGATGATTTTTCTATTAGCCTCATCTTTAAATTTCCCCAGCACCCTTTTTTCTGAGTAGAGTGGCATATATGGTTGACAGGGTAATCAGCAGTATCCAGATGCTCAAGAAAACATAGCTTTCCCTGGTACACATCTTCAGTTTTTGCACGATGAATGAATGAATGCATAAATATCCATATACATAAGCTTCAGGTTTTTAGCACCATTATATGGCAACAAAATACATAATGATAGTGATTTATTAATGTATTGGAGATGTCCAACACACTTATACCAATGTATATAGCCTTGTTGAATACAATCTGACGAGAGGCCATATGTAAAACAACTAGATTAGCAGCATATATTTTCCTATCAATAAATGTAGACTTAGCGATCAACTTCTCCAGAGTTTCTCATTTGTCACCAGTCGTATATCCATACGGTTAAGCAGGTTCTCCATAGTTTTTCCAAACATGACATTGTTGAACAGTTTATAGAGATCCTTCTCGAAATCATTTGAAGCTTGTTGCCGTAGTCTGTTGTTAAATTCAACACAAGGTTTTAACCACTGAGACTGTCGGAATTGTAGCACACGAGCGATATTTGTTAGCCGTAGCCCATGATTAAGAGCTTGCATCAAAGTCATGTAATGTACTACATACTTCTTTCGGGATCCGAGATGAGGTATCAGTTTCTTTGTAGTTGATTCCTCGGGCTTCATACACTCAGGCAGGAAAGGTAGATCGTTGTGTAGATCGTGAAATTTTGCAGGATACTCGATGCCAACTTCTAACATGTACCCCTGATGATCATCTTGTATTGTTTCTATGTCAATTTCTTCAGGTGAAACCCAATCAAAACCACCATAAGGGAGGGCGTGAAACAATGCCCAACAATATTGGATATTGGCATTCTCATAGTAATAAATTGGGTTGGTAGCGTTATTATCCTCTGCATACCGATGGGAAACTTGACATAAACCTCCTCTTATATCTGATTCCACCATGAGTAGCTGATCATAATCCTGTAACAGTTCCAGCTTAATTCCTGTATGGCATCCCATGTAAGTCCTGGAGAGGTGAAATAATGTGTTGGATCAACTTTATGTATGTTGAGGGTTTGCTCTCTGAATGTCTCAAAGGCATCAGCTAGAAGAAGTACATCTGAGGTTAAGAAAAGATCACTGTATTCTTCCAGGTTTCTCACATTAAACAGCTCCCATACATTTCTAGCGTGGTTGTAGTCAGTATCAGTAATTTCTTCTCTCATTTAATATATTGTAGGAGTGCTTAGGAGGCAAGCAGGTCTCGTTCAAAACATCCCATGACGTGACGTAATCATACGGAAATACTCCTTTACGAGTCATCAACTTCAATTTGCCTTCTCCGAAGCAGTTTAGCGTTTCAGGATATGAGTTCGATTGTTTACCACTTTATACAAGCTTGTACCCAGGAATCGAAAGCTATCCACAAACCGAAGCTTTATATCTCCTACACACTTGGTGAATGAGATATAGCTTTCTTCGGAGCTAGGAATTACATCCACCAGCTCACTTGCACAACCCAGATCCTTCACAATGAAATGGGAGTCATACCCACTGATGTTGTACATAAAGACTGGAATATATTTAGGAGTTTTGCAGGCATTACATTCATTATGTGGAGTTCCAGAATATTCACCACTGATGTGATCATGGTCGCGTACTTTGTAGTTTTTTTCAGTAAAGGTTTTTCCACACAAGTAGCATACTGTAGAAGAATCGAAATCCTTTTACTGTTGATCTGCAAGATTCAGAGGCTTGGCAGATTTGTACATATTATCAATCGTTGTTGCAAGAGATGTCAGGTATAGCATAAACCTCTGAGCAGCAACAACACCCCTATATACATAGGGATGCTTAGGAAGATCAGTTTCCAGACGTTCGGCAGTTTGAACAAGTTTCACATAAACACAGAAACTCATAGGTACATAATGCTGATAAGGGGTTGTATAGGAAGTTTCAGGATTGGGTATACACGTATGACATGACGCGAGGATGCTTTCAAAGTCTGCATATATAACGTAAGGCTGTTTCAACATCCTTTCAACATTTTTAAACTGCACAATTGATTTCTCCTCGGTAGGCACAACTACCCTTGCAACACCATGTTGATTACAGATGGTTGCATGTTCTTGTAGTTTTTCCAACCCGCTTCGTCCATATCGATCATCAAAATGTGTAAAGCAGCTCTTGCAGGTATAAACACGTCCATTGCATTTAGTTTTCTGACATCGAACGAGCTTATCAAAATTCTTTATATATACGTAGTGATTTTTTCCACTAGTGTCACTCAATAGTATCAGATCACGGTGTTCAAGTAGTTCAGTCTCAGCAACCTTTATTAGATACACTCCATGCTTCTCATCTAGCCCGAAAACGGTGATAGATATACTGTTAAGCTTCTCAAATTTAGATATTTGAGAAAGCGGAGCAGGATAGGAAACGCAGCTGAAGTCGTACTTATTTTGCATCTCTTTGTATTTGCTCACAAGTTGTGCATCCTGCTCGACGAATTTAGGTAATACAGAATACATGAAGCATTTCTTGTCTGTATAGTTCTGAATGTTTACGCAGGCCTTTCGTGCTTCAACAGACGGAGGTAGCGATATGTAGCTACTTCCCCGTAACGGATTGTACTTGTTGATACGAAGTCGAACCCCTTCCACAGCAATCAGGGCCCAATTGCTACCCGTAAGATGCGACTCCTCCATTTCAGTAACCAATTTCTTGTACTTCGCTTCCAACTTGAGTCCGGACCCGCTTCTAGAAACACAGGCTAATTCTGTATTTTAAATGTTTTGTCACAGGTTTCTCCGATACTGTTTACCAATCGGCACTCAGTTAGCAGATCAATTTTCACGCTCTTGTGAATGCCAAGCGCTTTATGTACAGCCTGGACTATACGCTGTTTTGCCTCACGTAGGTACATATTCAGGTCCTTAGATGAATCGCAGCGTATAAAATACGATTTCAATCGTCCTTCGAACGATGTCTCGTATTCTTTCATATCACAGTCCTCCATTGTTGATAATAACTGATGTTTAGTAGGCTCAAATATGCTTTTCTTCTGAGAACTGCTTATTTCACATACATCTTCATGCCGCTGTCCCTTATAACCGTCATTGAAGATGATATTACAATGCTTGCATTTGAAGAGCTTCTTACAGCTCATCTGATGCCTTGTATTGTCATAACCTCGGAGGAACTTCTTCCCCCATTTACTACAAGATTATCCTGATGCACTGGGAACTATATACTTATATGCAGAGTTATTCATCCTTATTGTT
Organism: Deroplatys truncata; assembly: GCA_030765065.1. NCBI lineage: Eukaryota > Metazoa > Arthropoda > Insecta > Mantodea > Mantidae > Deroplatys > Deroplatys truncata. The sequence goes on along the minus strand of CM060990.1, from coordinate 178,829,291 downwards.
GAGGTAATAACGTATTAAGCCTTCTTCAAGGAAACGTAGAACTCTTCACCTTGATAACACTTTATAAAGCTGATTATTCTCTGGAGAGGACACGATGTTAACACATCTAGACTCATTAGCACAATAAAGACTAGTGACTGAAGGTATCCTAATTATTGAGGTACACGGACCTTTTAAGAGGAATCATATACTGTATTTTAATAATAAAACGGTGATTAATGGCGATATCTCTTAAATTGAAATACGTGTTTAAATAGGCGTTCGTGTATGTTCGCGAGTTTTCGTGAAGGTTCGGGTTCTCAAAGCACGTTTTAGAATGTATGTGTTTATATCAATGTTCGGGCTTGCCCGTGAGTCCTCGTGCAGTTTTGTGTGGTTGGAGGAAGTGTTATAATATATTGGGCATTTGTAACTACTTGTTGTTCCGTGGTGTTCGTGTATGTTTATGTGATATAGTGTGTGTGGATGTATGAGCGTGCAGTGGTTTATGCGTGTAAGTTTGTAGGCGTATGTGTATGTGTGTGAGTGCACTGGTGTATGTGTGTATGTTTGTAGGCGTATGTGTGTGTGGGCGTGTGTGAGCGTGCAGTATTGTATGCGTGTAAGTTTGTAGGCGTATGTGTGTGCGTACGTATCTGCTGTGTGTAGGAGTGACAGCAATTGTTTATGTGTGTATGTGTCCGTTTCTGTACGAGGTTGTGTAGCTGCTTGTTCCGCTCTATTCGTGTATGTTTGTATACGTATGTGTCTATGTGTGTGTGGGTGGAGTGTGAGTGATATTGTATATGTGGGTGTCTATGTATGCATGCGTGTGAAGGAACCCTAATTATGGAGAAAAAGCGAACATCTCAAATAACATTACATTTCAGATCCGACGCTGTAATGCCTATATTACTTTCCTGTTCGACGTAAACACCTATATTTTATGTATTTAGAGGATTTAAAAAGGCAAATTATATATTAAACATAATTTACTCCTTATTCTCTATATGGTTTCTCGTTTTTATATACTTTCAAACCAATCGTGAGATGACTTAAGCAATCAAATAGTGATTAAGCGGTTAAAACTGTAAAATTTAACGCAAAACAATGTCTTTTAATGATATAACATGAACGTTGATTAAACACTTAATTCAACTCTAAACCATAGCATGAAAACTGGATAGTTCTATTCCACTCATTTTAATGCTCTGCGCGTATTACCCTGAGTCATATAACCTCACACCCAGAGACAGAATTCAAACACGTTTAAACTTGTGCCATAACTACCTGTATATGCTATCACACCAACAAGAGAAGTATTCTTACACGCTCATTCCGTCAGATGACATCATTCAAAGCCTACAACAACCGCCAACACCACCACCACCACCACCCATTGCACAAAAGTTAACTCCATCTCTATTACCACAATACTTTAGAAGCATACGCTTAAAAGGTGGCGTAGAAAATTTTCTCTCTTATTTAGTTAAATGCATGTATATACTGCATTATTTCATGTTTTCATTCCCATTTCAGCTCTTCCATTCTAACTTCCCTTTATTCTCCAAAGAATCAGTATACAATATGACATCCCTATACACTTAATACTCAGTTATCGCAGAAAAACCATTACATTTCACTAAAAGCACGAGCAAAGTAATTTTTCCAGAGTTACACAGATTTTAAGCTGCTAGAATGAAACCTGTTAATGCCTTTAATACATGTATTTTTTAGTAATTTTGCTCCCCCGCATCATCATACACCATATAATCTTTACTCGAAGCTGGTATGATTCATAGTCTTGAAGATATATTAAATCACTCCTTCGGGTTTCGAACTGAGTACTTTAAAGTAATTTTTGACATGATAACGATATTTCGAATTAGGTACTGTGTTTAATTTTTATTTGACGTGTCTATCTAAAGTATGTCATAAACTATTAAATTTGCAAATAAATGTAATTTAATCCGTATTCAAACCCGAAACACCAGGACCAAAATTATTTATACTATTAGTTTGACATGTTAAAAAAGAGCTGCATGCAGTTACGACATCAACCTAAGTGATACATCCTGGAGTATAGCGGAAAATTAAGGAAGTCATTGAAAGATCGGGATTCGAACTAAAGAGTACTAACTGTCAATTATATACAACATTAATTGTCCATCTTAGGAGCTATCAATCATGCTTTAGTCGATCCCTCTGTCGCTGTTAGTTTTTGAGATATTTGAGATTTAAAATTAAGGATCGAACCCAAAATGTCGGGTACCTTAATATAGATTTCCAAAAAATTACGTAATGACGTAAAAGTAATAACGTTTATTGGACGTTTTTATCTTAATTACTTCCGGAGTTACTGGAAGATGAACTTGTAATCACTCGTAGGATTCGAACCCGGGCATCCCAATCAACTTGGTGCATTGCGTCAAGACGCGGCACACTCCAGGGTTGTAATTAGCTTTCATTACATCGTTTTGTCTCTTTTTGTTCAGGAGATATAAGCGATTAAACAGTAGTGATAAACCCGGGTTTAATATAAATAATTATACTTGTTAAATACACTTTAATCTAATGAAGGTTGCCCCGTGGGCATGAATGGTACCACAATGTCTGAGGCGTAATTCATTACTCCGTGTTCCACGCAGCTACCTGGTCACCCTCTCTGTCAGCCAGAAAAATATATTACTCCCTGGTAATCTCTGTTAATGAAGCTTGCCCAGGGGGTTGGGGTGTGGCGACAGCCTGGTTCTTTGTTATTGCGCAGGTGCTGGAAAGCGAAGCCAGGTATAAAATACCGGACAATAAAATGCAGAGGGGGAGAGGATTGTTGTAGGTTTGCTTTCCTAACGCGCACGTGTGCGCGGGAATGAGATGGGGAGAATAGCGTCACAAATCATAATTTATTACACCCATTGTTCATTTTGACAATAGTTGGAAGACCTTTATAGCGTACCTGTAAACATTTCCATTACACATCACAAGATTTATGACCTCAGCTGCCACAAATGGTGCCAGAGGGGGCCTGACAAAAAGCTTCCTGCACTTCACAACCCTCTAATACAGGCATGGCGAGACTGTAAGCCTGCCCCGAAGCACCTTGATGCAACCTGAATAACAAAGCTATGGAATGGGGAGAATTTGGAAGGCGAGCGGGGTAGTGGTAAAGAACGATCTAATTCACTGTCGTCCTGCACTCTGTATTTAAAGTAAATTAAGCTTCTCCGATGTCGTTTACAATGGGAAATTCGAAATCGGGAATTATGTTGTTTACAGCTAGACGTAACTGGTCATGAAGATGTTCGTTCGTCTGTCGGGATCTGCATTTGATTTTTACTAATTAAATCATGGAAAATAACTATTTATAGACGTACGTTGTACAAAACATTGCTTCCATGGAAATTGAATATCAATGAAGCTTCGGATATTTATTGTTGCATAAGATTTTAAAACATTCCACTTCTATTAAATCCTTCCATCTGACTTTCATGATTTCGTCAGACTGTAAATGAATCAGCTCCTCTGGCAGATTGATTCTGGCCTTTCTTACGTCTATGTTTAATGGATAGACATACACTGATATATCATATTTAAAAACCCTGAAATCACGAAATCTGTAATCACAAAATTCACTTTTAAGTGTGAAGATTATACTAATATAAGTACTGAATTTATCTGAGGAGAAATTTGAAAGGAGATTTAAACATGGAAAATAGTACACCTGCCCCTCTTTCAAGTGATCTACCCAGAGTGAAAGCGTGTTTACGAACGCCTGCACTGAACTATACTTATCAACAATATTTTAATTGCGTCGTTGAAATGTAGTATTCAGTTTGTTTAAGTGCGTACATATATCGCATAAGAAAGCTAAGTCGCAGACCCAGACCTCGTTATTTAGTTCCTAAATTTCCATTCCCTAAAAAAAGGAAACAATAAAATTACAATAAAATGACCTTAAAGCATATGAGAACAATGTAAATGTAAAGCTACAATAATTTGCCTTTTCTTTCATGAATCCGGGGAATGCATCTCTGAGGTCGAAGAACAGACGTAACATTGCACCTCTGCTAAGCCATCTAACATCACACAAATACTTAATAGCTTAAATGATTCTCACATATTTTTAAGTATACATATTTCGAAACTGTCGGTGTTTCAAAGCACTTCCTTTTATTTTGTTCACAACACAATCCATCACTATTGTAGTGTAACCGACTTGGCACAAAGTGCTTCTTGATGCAACAGACAATGACAAGCATAAAAATTGCACGAAATACCTTTATCACTGAAAAACATGTTTTAACCTGTCAATCAACTCGATTTTTCCCCAACCATGGCCTTTGCTCCGTCTGATACTAATTTTGACCACTGTAAACAATATCTTTCAATACTAATTTTTAGAGCTTTAAATATCTCCTCGCCAGTAGTACTGCCTTTTAGTAGGACTGAATCGAGCAAATGCTCTTCAACATTAGGTTCCTTATCAACACCTCGAATGAAAATGTCCAATTGAGGTGTCAGTTACATCTGTACTCTCTTCCAGTGCAAGAGAAAACTTCACAAAGTCAGCCATTTTCAAATCCACCTGCCTTATTACGTCGGCAGAAAGCACTTCAATTTTCTTTGCAATGGTTTGTCGGAAAATATGCCAACACTCGAAATTGAGGACATAAAAACCCAGCAATTTTTATTGAACATGTTTTAATAAATTCTCCTTCCTGAAATGCCTTAAGGCCTTTGCAATTTCCCGGATAACAATATAACTAGCATGATTTCTTTCCTCTGCCATATTTTGAGCCTTTATAGTTGGTTTAGGTCCAATGTTTTTTTACCAATTTCAAAATTTCTTGCGTTCTTTCGCGTCCTGTGAACATATTGAAAATTAGCAGTTTGACTTGTAGTTTAAATAAGAATTGAAGTCTCATTAAATAAAATGTTTTATAATAATAGTAATTACAGACCCTACTTGCCTTGTAACTTGGCATATTCGGAATGATAAGCATTGTAATGGCGTTTCATGTTGAATTGCATTACTCCGCTTTGGGAAATATAAAACATTTTGCATTGCCACCATCCTCAACGAAGAACATCTGCTCCCAATCCATGAAATGTTCTGCTCTTCGAACGTTGCTTTGCAAGCGGCATTTCTAGCCGCCACTGTTTGACGTAGTACTAACCACGCTGACATGGGTAGGAGGTGGAGGGGCGGGAGAAGCTAGGAGGGGTAGTGCGCGAGTCAACTGAAGCGCAAATTGACTCGCGAAGCACTGTTTCGCCATGGCTGCTCTAATACATGACTTAGGGTACTATTCCGCCGAAGTTAACAAACAGAAGCGTCCCCTCTCAATATTCAACCGAACACTACTCTATAACGCGACAGAGCCTAATATCCAATAATTCCTAGACAACCGTCTAAGATCCGCCTAAATGACCTAGAACAAGACTAATCTCACACACGACTTTCTCACTGTTACAGATTTGCAGTCCATGTGGCAGTAAGCTTCGAACTCCTTGCGCTACCCAGCCAAGGCCTTCCCGTATGCCCGTATGACACACGCGTGCAGGTGCGCCGAGAACGTTTGGCTGCTTATCTGTGTGGGCACAAAGATGAACGGCATTCAACTGAGAACCACGAGTATACGAGCAAGATGATGTTGCAAACAGCAATTCGGACGTCCGAGGAGATTCTCCTCGCTGAATGTAATGATGCTCTTCCCAAGAGAAGGAATAAAAAAAGATCTTTAAGACGATTGGCTAATCAAAGCCTAAAAGTATTTACCTTAACCTTAGAATAAGACATTACACATAACCTGAGCTAGATATACAACATTAATGTTTCCACTAACTGCAAGAACGTAAATCACTGCATTTCCATTGCATGTAACTGATTAATACTGTTATAATAATTATCAAGCACCTACTCATATTGCAATGCACGAATAATCATCCGGAATTACTCAGGACAATAGCCACTAAGTGTTCACGCGCTCGTATGCAATGAATGCCAACTTCACATCTTTCATTGACTAACCGGAGTGCTATGCGGGATCCGACTAGCTTGCACGAAAACAGTAAAAATTAACGCATACTAACACGTGGAGGAGTTTTTATCGGGTATTGCGCGACGAACGGCGAGCACCACATTACCCACAACCATTGCACACCGGCTAGGGTTTGGATGCAGTGATGCACTTTTCCCCCCACGGAAAAAACTTAAATATACATTTTGTTAGTTTACTTCGAGTCGAGAACATCGTCTCCTCTAAGCGAAATTAGTCCTCGAGTGCGTTTAGGTGTTTTCAAGGTGAGGAAATGTGCTCCTTCGAGGAAGTCGGTCAATTATATATTGATCAGCATTTATCAGGAGATTTGCGGTATTTGGTAGATTGTAGAGATGGAGAGCGCTACATTCCTGGAAGTATTTCCAAATACAAGGTCTGCTAACAAATATGATAAATGTGGAAGGAGCTTTCTACAAACCTATCGCAATAGGCGACATGAAATGGGTTGTAAGCAGCTGTTCAAGTGTAAGCTTTGTGAAAGATTCTTCAACAGTAGCTCTGAGGGTAACGTCATGAAGAGGTGTGTAGATTAACTACCCCTTGCGTGAAATTGAAGACGGAGCCGACGAAATATCAGCTGTTATCAATAAAGGATTAGGTTGCGACATGAGAGAGTGCGAAATAGCCTTTGAAGGGTGTCTTATATCTTATTCCATTTACTGTGATTCATCCAAGGACATGGATGTTTATCTACATGGGGAAAAGCGGCCTATAATTCAAGCAGCACAGAAAGAGCTTCGAGCTCACAAATCTGTGATAATTAATCTACTGGTTGAATGCCGATTTGTGAACGCTGTTGGAGAAACAACTGATAAAACCTTTAAAACGCGTAACCATCCTGCATTTCTGCTAACTGGACTCAATGTTAGATTGGAAATTCAATAAATTAACTACTGAAATGGAGGGGAGACAACTTTAGGCCAGCAACTGGGGTTTGTTTGAGGTGGAGGGGTTTCGGCTTCGTATTAACAAATACAATCCCCTTCGACGGAGCAGCTATATTCCTCTGCCAGCATCTTTTGAAGCGAGAAAAATGTGTAAAACCCACACAACTATTGCGATGAAGAATCTTTTATATATGCTATCCTCTCAAAATTCACACAAAAGGATCCAAAACATGTGAGCAAAAACCGGAAACTTGAAGATAAGTATGATTTGTCATGTGTTTCGTTTCTTATGACATTGATTCAAATATCAAAGTTTTAAAAAAAGAATAACGTGTCCATAAATGTTTTTGGACAAAAAGAGAAAAAAACTGCTTCCTATAAAGGTCGTTGATGAAGAACCGTCTGACCTTTGTGATCTCCTTCGGTTGAGTGATGCTACTGGTCTACACCACTGTGTTTATATAAAGAATTTTGAGACGCTTATTCGAGATCAAAAAACTAAATTTGAATGACGAGTGCACACATGATCGACATGGTCGAAAAAAATCAGGAAAAATTTGAAGAACATGGCACTATTTGTAGACATCATTGTATTACAAGGATTGTTAAGTCTAAAAGGATAACTCTGTCATACAATTAAAAATTAGGACATTATGCTAATTCCACCCTGTCTTCTATGAAGATTTGGAGAGCATTTTCATGCTGCATTATACATGTTCCGCTAATCCTGAAAGCTCCTATACAACACTGTATTAGAAACATTCTCCGATGAGCTTTTGTGTTTACGTAAAGCCGTCATCCAGCATTAAACGTCTCGAAACTGATCTCCCTACTTAACCCTATGAATATCATGGTTGCGATGTTGCTGAGAAGTATATGGAATATCTAGCACCCCTTGGGAAGAAGATCGATAGCATATACAAATCTGCCAAGCCTCTGAAACTTGCAGGTGAACAGCAAAAGATTTCGAGTCTTTTACAGAGTGCTACTTATGTGCTAAGAAATTTACAGAAGACAACCACAAAGTGTGCGACCACGATCATATCAGCGGTTAATTCCGAGGAAGTCTGCATAATAAGTGATATTTAGCCTACAAAACGCCTAAATATGTTCCTGCCTTCCTTCGTAAACTGAGCCACTATCACTCGGATTTCATCGTTAAGGATCTGGGATGTACAAGCGAGAGAGTAGAGGTTATTCCTAACTCTGAAGAAAGCTATATCTCATTCTCTAAGTAGGTGGAGATATAAAGCTCCGGTTTGTGGATACTCATCGTTTCCTGAGTACAAGACTGGATAAGCTAGTAAAAACCTAACATCATATCCCTAATGAGACAAGCAGTTTGGTAGTGAAAAACCTAGTTTGATGACTCATAAGGGCGTATTTCCATATGATTACGTCCGTTCATGGGATGTCTTGAATGAGAAACAACTGCCTTTAAGGAAAGCATTCTACAGCAAATTAAATGAAGAAGAAATTAGCGACGATGACTACGATCATTCTAAAAACGTATGTGGAGCAGTCTAGCATAAGAAATGTAGGCGAGTACAGCGACCTCTTCTTAACCTCCAATGCTCTTCTCTTAGCTGATGTCTTTGAAATATTCAGAGACCGGACCTCAAAAAGCATAAAGATGATCCTGTTCATTATTTTACCTCCCTGGACTTACACGAGATGCAATGATACTATATACTGGAATTGAGCAGGAATTGCTACAGAATTACGATCAGCTCCTCATGGTCGAATCTGGTATAAGGGGAGGTGTATCCCAAGTTTCCCACCGATATGCAGAGGCCCATAACATCTACATGGAGAGGTTTGAGCCTCTAAAGCCTCTAAATTTATCACATACGAGGACACTAATGACCAATATGGTTGAGCAATGTGATACGCCCTTCCTTATGGCATATTTGAATGAGTTTCCCCTGAAGGTATTGATCTAAACAGTTTGAAAGAAGATTACTATCACGGATGTATTTTAGAAGTGGATATCGTATACCCTGCTGAGCCTCATGACCTACGTAACGATTTATCATTCCCAACCGAGAGTTTGAAACCTAAGGATTCTTCTGCAAAGAAGTTAATTACTCACCTTGGACCTGAATGAAATTATATTGTCTATCACAGGACCTTGAATCCGGCTCTCTCTCCTCGACTACTGCTGGCGAAAATTCATTGCGCACTACGATTTCGACAATCACGATGGTTAAAACCTTACGTCGAATTTAATAACAGGCTTCGGCAAAGTGCTAGAAAGGATTTATAGAAGGATCTTTACAAGCTGTTCAACAATGCTATGTTCGTGAAAACAATGGAGAACATCCGGAATCTGATGTATATAGGACTTCTGACAGATAGTAAAACGTTGGAAAAGCTTATAGCAAAACTTACATTCATTGATAGAACTATATATGCAGATAACTTGGTAGCTGCGCATATGGTTTCACGATATTGTGCTTTAAAATCCAATTTACATAGACATGAGTGTGTTAGACATTTCTAGAGCCACATGTACTCGTGCCAATATGACTGACCTTATGTACTGACTCTTTCATGCATCGAGTGACTACAACAGATATGCAACAGGTTAAACTACACATGCTCAAGCACCTAGATACCTCTGATTACCCGACCATATATGCTATTCAGCAGAAAACAAAAGGTTGCTGTGAAAATTTAAAGATGAAGCCAAAGGAAAAATTATTCAACGCTTTGTAGGTCTTAGACCTAAAATGTATGAGCTCGATACCAATGGAAGTGTAATTAAAATAATTAGGGGTATTAAACCTAGCACTATTAACCACTACATTACATTCAGTAGTTGTGTGGACTGTGTAAAAAAGCAACGGAATCATAAGAACTCCGATGAATTTAATTCAGTCTTATGATCATATTGTTTCAACAGTTGAAGCCAACAAAACCCCCCTATCATCTAATGACGATAAAGGAATGACTGCAGATGATGGAATATCTACATACACTTATGGTCATTATAGCATTTGTGAGGTACACATAAGAAAGTGTAACGCATACACTAATATGTTGATTTTCTCCTTGAACCTTCCTACAGAAAATGAATGTTTAATCAACTGTCACTCATATATACCCTCAATAAACACGAAGAGAGAAGAAGAATTGAAGTAGAAGGCGGTAACTTTGCCACTAGGAGTAACTTCTAGTTCTGGTCCTAAGCTCAGACAAAAGAGGAGAGACGCCAAACGAAGAATCAAAAACAAATCTCGTAATAAACCATCGTGAACCATACCCTCAAATAATAACAACCGAGTGAAACGCTGCGATTTCTTTAAAATAAATTCAAGGTCTGGTTTGTTTAGTATTTGTTGGGGTTAGGATGTTCGATGCTAGGAGGGTAGACCATTGCAGGATAGATGATAATAATTTGTAGTTTGGGATACAATACTGACTATTACGTTAGCATGGTATCAGAATAGGTTAGATGACGACTGAATAGAATAGATGATGAGAGGATAGTTTGGGACAGGTTGAGTTAAACTCGCATAGTGATTGACTAAGTTATGAAGGATGGATTTGCTTAGGTTGTCTTAAAACGGGTTGGTCACGTTTTGTTACGTTTTGTGCTTGCGTCGTTACGTTTTGTGATTGCGTTGTGTTACGTTTGTTTAGTTTTGTTGCGTTTGGTTAAGGTTAGTTAAGTTTTGTGGTTACGCGTTGCTACTTCTTGTTACGTTGGTTACGCTTGCTTAATTTAGTTACGTTTGGTGGCTACACCTTGTTACGTTGGTTACGTTTGGTTACGCTTTGGTCAGGTTAGGCGATTGATGGTTAGAGTAGATAATGAGAGGGTATTCCAGCGTAGGTAAGGCTAGGATAAATTAGGTTAGGAGGTACGGTGTGTGGTTTGGACGATGGTGGGATAGAATAGATGATAAGAGAATTGTCTAGGCCAGGTTAAGATAGTTGAATGTGCTTCCATAAGGCTGTAAACCATACACATGTCATCCTCCTCCCTCTCACATGCCAGCAGTTCACCATTCGTATGTTTATAAGCGATATAGAAAAAGGGCCTTAAAAGTATATAAAAAGTACTGTCGCTGTGCATGAAATGCTTATAATGTATCCACAAATTAGCAAAAATGCCGTAAATGCTGTAAAAAGAGAAAAACTACAAAAGTACCATCAAATTCCTTAAAACATGGTAAATGAGCATTAAAACAAGATCAAAGATGTGTAAAATTTCTGTTAAAATGTAGCAGAAAGGTTCCAAAGTGGTCAAAATATTCATAAAGGCGTCCAAATCTTTGTTGTAGTGATCCAAATACCTTTACCAGTATTCTAAATACTCATTCCTACGTTCGAAATGTCTGTAAAGTGTGTACAATTGGACGTAAAGTGCCACGAAATACCTACAAAATGCCGCAAAATATTGCAAAAGTACCTCTCCTCCTGAAATTGTGCACTTCAGAGTTTAAGGTACCTTCGAAATGATTTGAAAACTGTATAAAATTACTTTAAACAACATGAAATATCTTTAAAACGTCTCGAAATATCCTAAAACTCCAAACCAATATCCTGAAAATATCCGCTCCATCGCCTAAAAATACCATCAAAGTATCCGTAAATGTTCGTACCAGTGTTTCAAAATATGCCATAACCTTATGTTGATACCCGAAAATAGCTACATCAGTTGTAAAATACCCTCAAAATGCTCTAAAATGCCATACAATACCCACTCCAGTGTCTAAAATACCCTTGAAATCGTTCAAATACATGAAAAACTATGGAAATACTTTACAACGCAAAAAACTACTTTAAAAATCGTTTAATGTCCTAAATTCTGTACCGATATTTTGAAAATACCTGCTCCATTGTCTAAAATCCTTGGAAATGTTTTGAAATACCTGAAATAGCAGCGCTGACATTGCTCCGAAATATGAAAAAAGCTTATGGCGATACCCGAAAATACTTCCATCGGTGGCTAAAACACCCTCGACATGTTTTAAAATGCTCCAGAATTCCTGCACCAGTGTCTAAAATACTCTCAAAGTGTCAGTACTAACACCCTAAAATCGCTGCTCTAGTGTCTAAAAAGTCTGTAAAAATGTGTACAATGTCTTCAAAGGCCTCCAAAGTGTCGCAAAATAACCGAAAAGGTCTGTTCCATATCCAGAAATGCTGTAACAGTGCTTCGGAAGTGACTATTTCAGCGTCTGTAGTACCTGTTAAAGTGTTCCAAAGGACTGGGAAAATGTTCCAAATCACTTTAATAACGTCAGAATACTCTAAAGAACAAATAGGGTGTACGTATGGCAGATACGCCACCAAAAATGAACCAAGCTACCGTAAAAGATCGAAAAATCAGTGTAAAATGTGAGAAGCCTGCCAAGCTTAGGTCAACATGCAGTGAAGTCTAGGTTAGGTCGGCTTTGTTAGGATCAATTGGGCTAGGTTAGGTTAATGTTGGATAGCTCTGGCTAAGTTAGGATAGACAATGGGTAGATAGAATAGATGATAAGGGATGGTCTTGGTTAGAATGGTTTAGTTAGGCTATTTCAGAATGGAATGGATTATGAGCTAATGGTCCAGGTTAGGTTAGGTTTAGTTTAGATTAGAATGACATGATGGATGATGATGAGGGGATAGTGTTGATTGGGATAGGTTAAGTTAGGTTAGACGAGGTTAGGTTAGCTTTGTTAGGGTCGCTCGTGTTAGGTTAGTTATACTCATCTTACAAAGTTCTTGAGTCATACATCATACAACAAGCCCTACAAGGAACGTGCATGCGCGTACACAAGCTATCCTCCCTGATTTAACCCTAAAAAGCACCTCTCGAACACATTCAACCCCCTACCCTCCCTAGCACCTTCCCTCGTATTCCCTATCTCTCCCATGTATTACCATTTTCGGCCCTCGATCACCTCTTAGCCTAGCATTTCATCTCGTTTTCCCTATATTTTCCCATGTATCACGATTTTTCTGCGCCAGAACCGCTCTATATATCCTATTCTGGGTGTATGCGATGTCATTTAACTCCAGATTGCACGGGGCGAAATTCTTAGGCTGACCTGGCCCAGCCCGGTATGAACCGAGAGCCTGAGAATAGGTTATACCAGGCAGCCTCAATTCAATGCACTGTGACGTCACACTTTCGATGCCTGTGCATCTGGAAGTGGGCAGAAAGGAAGGTCAACACGGGTGGAAAGAAAGCCAGTAGTGGTACAATTGTACGATTTGCAATATCAGCTTTGAACTTTTATTGACATACTGACTGTGTATACAAAGAGAAACAGAAATAATATTTAGTATTCATTCAACTGGGTGCTTAATAGAGAAAATTAACATTCCATTTCTTACTTCCTGTGCCACTTATATGCCGGTACTGCATTTAATATTTTCAATTGTATTCATTCCTGATTCAGACGTCGAGCTTTTCCTTTCCTTTCCTCCTAACTACCTTTGCAATATTTGGAGTAATTATCTTTGCTGAACAAAGCCGAAGACTACATTTCAAATTGTTGTCAGATAATTGACTTCAAATGACCAGATATACACCGTTTCAATAATGAAAAAATCTTATGTGTTACATTCACATAACTTTCTCTACCCCTATCGTTTATTAGTGGGTATACAAATTATTCTTGCGAAAGTTGATCTTTTATCTACTTTATTTCAATCGAGATAAATCTCTGCAAAAATAGCTACGTTACACATTTTATTACAGTAAACAGCGATAGCGATAGTTACGTGTTTAAAAACTGGACGCTATATGCTGGCCTTAAAATTCCATACCCTTTCCATGGTATCGCGAGAAGCACCTGAAAATCGACCGGATTTGAAAAGAATGACAAAGTATTGATCAAATGGAACTATTAATAACGGAAATCTCAGAAATGTCTGATGTCACAAAAATTATTTGTAATAAATTTTGTGTTTTAAAGAGATCCACACTTTTTGTGTAGTAGGTTTTCGTCTATCACTTAACGTTTACTAGTTGTACAAGATTATGCAAAATTCCTTCCGAATGAAGGCGACTTTAAAGCTTATTCGCAGAAAATTGAAATATACATTTTGTTTCATGTAAATACATTGGATATATGGTATTTTTTATCAAAATAGTTTGAGCTATGTTTTCGAAAATTAAAAATTTACAAAAATGATCCATGTAAAGGGTAGTTTGGGGTGGGAGATTTTGTTGAAAATCGTCGTGTCACATCTTTGGAAGATGCTGAATCTAAGTACCAAATTCGGTGTTTTTTGAGTGATGTGTTCACGCACACACGAGCGCGTGCCCGGGTCTTTTCTAAAAATGCATTTTTTGGATTCAGGGGTCTCAAAACATGTATTTCCAGTGAAATCTCGTTATCCATATTTTGGGTGGAATGCAATACCTTCTCTAACTACTATGCAGGTGGAAGAGAAAGTAAAAAGCTGCTCACAAGGCAAGAAGATCCAAACAGGCTTAATATGTGAGCAGTATGTCTGTGTAGTCGTGGAAGTTTGGACTGAGGAAATTTTTGGTATAAATTTGTTAAGAAAGGACTCCCGTTCATCAGCCGACTGACTGCTTTTATGATTCTGATCATTTTTAGTAGTCATGGCGTCTTTGAGCTTCTCTATCATATAACGTTCTACTCCTTTATAACCATCGTATTCACGCTATGTGTAGCATAGCGTCGCAAGTTATACTTTTAATTGTTTGAACAACCCTGCCGCACACTAAACGTTTCGCTGCACCACCTACGTCTATAAATAGATACCGTTCTTCCCAGACACAGACAAAAGTACCTATATGGGAATAATGGGCGAGGTAGCAACATTTGAGAAGTTGCCATTCCTATAATCCTCAAGCTGACACTGCACACTAGACTACTGCTGCTGCTGCACTCGAACAAACACCTGTGATACGATGTCCGCTTGCTAGCACAGAATATGGTTACCTTGCCCGTTGCCCGTTTTTCCGTGAGTTGAGGTTGCCTGAGTTATACTATAGTACCCGGCCCGGGGCCGATCTTTTAATTTTGTTTTAAATAAAATTACTCTGCAGCTGTAGATGATGATGCTTATTATTATTATTATTATTATTATTATTATTATTATTATTGATATTTTGTTTTTCCTGTGGTGCCACAGCCCGCGAAGGGGCTGGGCCTGTCAACCCAACTGTCGGCCTCAAGTCCACGTGCGCACGGCAGAGGTGTGCGATATTCCAACCGATACGGGGAGGTGATGTGGTCAGCATCACCCAATCTCCAGCCCGAAAGTTGGCCCACGAGGTCAGGACCGCTGCCTATCGCAGCTCCTCAATTTCCTCACAATGCTGAGTGGGCACCGGTCCTATAACCGGGAACTAAAATCCGCACCCCCATGGGTGGAATCGAATCGGACGCATTCCGTAGCCGTGAACCTGAGCACCACGCTCCAGCCTACTGTGCCAGCGCAGAACTATTATTATTATTATTATTATTATTATTATTATTATTATTATTACTCTTATTATTCCACAAAACGCTGCTGCCTACGGTGTGTAGGAATTCGAGTTTGACTTCCGGCACCAGCATAGAGATTTTATCTGGGAGGCATGGTGAGGGATGCACTTTTGACCTTGGGATCAGTTGAGAAGCTTTTCTTACAGAAATGGTTTCGGCTGAGGTTCTGGAACCCTCTTGTAATTAGCCTTATTGGCCACAAACTGCCCCTATTACCGCACTCTGCCCACGATGTCCTGGGTGTGGTTGGACGAAAGGAGGCGGAGTTTGCAGCTGCCTTGCTGTTCTAAGGTTATTCGTAATTAAACCAAAGCGAGCACTTATTTATTATCACTAGGATTACAATGGATGTGTGCATGCTGCGGTAATTGTGCCAATTTGAGCATCTCAACATCGCAGGCCAAAACATGTGATAAATTAATCTTTTTAGGATTTATTTTCACATGGAAATTTTTCGTTATTTTTTTGTTTTATCAAAATATTATTTGTTAAAGTTAGTTATACAAGTGAACTAAAAATGTTGAATGTGATCATTTTTTTCATCTTTATTTTCAAGTCCGAGGCCGACAAATATCTTTGAAGTTAAGCCCAAACCCGTTCGCGCGCCGGGTCGATCCTAGGCCCGAGGGCTTGGCCCGAATTCATGCAGACCTCTAGACTGCGGAAGTGGATTACAAACCACTGCGCTATAACTATGCCCAGTACGCCGTTGGGCGAATATTAGATGCCACCCATGGCCTAGCTTAAGCGGGTTTGGCTTGTCTGCGGGTAGAACACGCATCATTAAGAAGCATATTCAGAAAGGTACATGTTTTGAGCAAAGACGTCTGAAGTGTAACCAATGATGCTAAACCCAATGGGATTTATTGCTTTATTCATTTAAATCAAACTTTGGACAATGTTGAATGAATATCTCAGAAATATTTTTAGCAATACTGTGCACATGGGTTTGGGTTTATAGTTCAGCACTTTCCCGATAAGCAGTCCTAAACTTCGCGTTAACGTCGGAAAAGTAGTTTTGAGTGTTGGTCTCTTAGTGCAAATATAGCTGTGTGAAAGGTTGTAAACAAAAATAAATCAATTGAATAAAATAAATCTTTTGCAAATGAGTTTGGCAAAACAAGCTTTGCTTCCATCTAACTTTTTCCAAATTCTGTGATTTAAATTTGGTGATATTGGTATAATATTTCTTCTGGTCATCCTATCGGGTGATATTCTTTAAGGAGTGAATCCAATATAAGAGCAACTCAATCAGACCAGAGAAACTGTCCGAATGTCTACTGGATTGACAAAATATTCGAAATTCAATGGTAAGAATTGGAGTGGATGTCCTAAGGAGGCATATGTGGAGCTTGATACATTAAAATTAGGACACATATTTTCTGTTTATCACTTCGGTTGTTTGAGAGAAAGTAGAACAAAATTCCGAAGAAAACTGGAAAAATTCCTGGAAAATACACTCAACTGATGCACTTGAAACATCCATTGCGCCAGAATACAACTGCAACACCAGAATTAAAACCACGTAAGTGATAATTGGGTGTTCATATCAAAGACAACACTTTTCTTCTTCTTTTCTTTGCTTTTGCATTTTCTATACTTTTTTTTTTTCAAATGAGCGAAAACCAAACCAAAGATAGAGCTAGTAAGCTCAATAAACCTTAATTTAGACCTTATAAACGTGGAATGTTTTTCTGCAAAGATTGGTTTAACCTACAACAAAATAGAATTGTTATGATCGCTACAAACCTTTTTCTTCAATATTGAATGCAAAAATCCTAACATTTATGCCATTATCTAATGGAATTGAGTAATGTTTAGCAACTCTCGTACTTCGAGGATTACGTCAATTTCACACAAAGATAATTTATGGGAATAAACATCTGAAAATGGGCACAAAAGGATTATATTTCGTCTAGTCCCACATGTGCAAAAAGCTGGAAAAATGTTGATTAAAATATGAATTTTCTTTCCCAAAGTTAAAGATATATTAAGGTACGCTCTACTAAAGTTTAAAACCTCTGCATTATTATCAGACCTTATTAACGTTTGCCCATACATAATCAGTGGGATATCTACCAAATTTTATTCAACTAAAGCGTAGATAATTGGATTTAAATAATCATATATTACTGATGAAAAACTAAAGCTCAAAGCAGGAATTCTTATATATCCTAAAACTTGCCAAAAGTATCTTATATACAATTGTGGATTAGTTTTAGTGAAGCTTTAATCCCTGGGATTAACTTTTAGTTTTAAAATGTGTTTCTCTATTCTGAGGTAAAAATTTTTGAACGCATTTTATTGAGTGGAGCAAAATCAGTATTCATTTGCATACTTCTATCTGCTCTGAAGGACTGTGAAAAAGATTCATAGGTCTATAACCCATAGTTTAGGAGAAAACTGAACTAAAGCGGCCAACAAAGTTAAAAACAGATTAGCACTTAGTTGAAATCAAAGCTATTATACGTACTGATGTACCTCAGACAGGAAAGGCTTTCAGTAGATAAATATGAATAGAACTACTTGCAGATGGAAGACTTTAATTAGCTTAGCAGCAATAAATCGTAGATTCAGGCACATTTTAATGCCAACTTAGTGAGAACATATGTTCTAACATTTCAGTGGCGCTTAACCTTAAGTAAGAAACAAAAGTATCAAAATTACCAACGTATTGTGTTATATCCAAAAAATAAAATACGTTTCGGAAATCGGTTTGACGAATGAATCGGTCCAGGTTCGAATAAACCGAATAAACGCTTCATTTTCGAGCGTGAACCATCCTGCCTTTTTACTTTATCTTTGCACGAAAGTCATGCATTGTTTGAAGCAATCCTTTAACAGGTAAAAGAGAACATATAGAACATCAGGAGATAGAGATTCATAACCGTAGCTTAGAGGTCTGCGCGGGCCAAAATTTTTAGGCCCGGGCCGGTCTGAACGGATCCCGAGAGTAGGTTATACAGTACCATCCGGCCCGGGCCCAATTGTCTAATTTTGCTTGAAATAAAATTATTTTGCAGTTATTGGTTATTATTATTATCATCATCATCATCATCATTATCCACAAAATGCTTTGCCTGCGGTGCGAGGGGACTCAAGTTCGAATTCCGGTACCGGCATAAGGATTTGTTTCCACTTTTGGGAGGCGTGGTAAGGGATGCACTTTGATCCTTGGGACCAATTGAGAAGCATTTTTACAGAAATAGTGGCGACTGAGGTCCTGGAACCCCCATGTAGTAAGCGGCCATATTGACCACATGCTGCACTCTGCCCAGGATGTTATGGGGTGGGTGGACGGAGGAAGGTGGAGTTTGCAGCAGCCGTACTGTTTTAATGTTATTGGCAAATGGCTAAGGTGAATGTTTATTTATTTATTATTACCAGTATTACTATGGATGTGTGCATTCTGTGATAATTGTACTATTCTGGGCTTCTCAACATCGCAGGCCAAAAAGCTGATAAATTAAACATTTTGGTCTTTATTTTCCCTTTACATGGAAAAAATTTTCTTTGTTTGATTTTATAAAAATGGCTCTAATGATGTTGATTAAATATATGTTTGATATATTTATATGACAAATAAAATGCATATGTTAAACCTGATAAATTATTATTTTTTCGTCTTTGTTCTCAAGCCCAGGTACGAGAATTTTTCAAATTAAGCCCAAACCCGGTCCTAGACCCGAGAGCTTGGCCTCAGCCTGTGCAGACCTCTACCGTAGCTTCCTTCAGGTTGAAGAAATTAAGTTTTGGAGCACAATAATAAAAACCAAAATAAGTAGTTAAGGGTTGTAGGCACCTCAGTGGTGAGTTAAAGTTCGGTGTAATACTGCTGTTCAGTTTTCTCAGTGATAGACCCTCTTCTAGCTTTTATAGAATTGCAATAGTATTTACCACAAACGCGAAGCATTCTGCCAAAGCGGAAGGAAGTTTGGCTACGACGCGGTTGCATCGTATTGGTTCCCGCGAAGCGTTTGGAGGTTTGGACAGCGCAGTATATTAATAGTTTAAAAGAAATGAGTTGTTGGGTCATTTAACTGTTGCGAAAAGTCTTAATTCTTTAGATGTGCAGCAACAATAGATTTTCAGCCTGACTTTTTATTGCGTCGCACATGTCTTGTGCTTGCATGTTTCCGCCCTGTTCTGGTCATTAAATTAACACATCCCAGAAATGAATGCAGAGTGTGGACTTGGATCAGCAAAAGGAAATTACTTAGATAGGCCAGGTTCCGTTTCTGCAATGCTTCTGACCCCTTTCACGTTCCGAATCATCACTCTTCTGTTCTAGCCAGCGCATTACTGGTTTGCGTCTATGAGAAATGAGTTTGTGTTGAAACTAATGAGTTTGTTGGATGGGGGGTAGCGTTATGAACAAGAGACCGGAAATTGGAACATTGTCGGCAGTTGGGGAGCCGCTAGGGGAAGGCCGCCATTACAGTTTGAAGCCATAGAGAAAGAGTAATGGACGAGAACATGAGGTATGTTTGCTTCGCTTTGCAGAATTGTGTCTCAACTTGATAAAGTCCTGGACACTTGGGGTTAACTCCAACACTGGAAGCATTAATAAAACTAATTTGACAGAACTGCCCAACATCAAGGCTACAAATTAGAACCAAAATGGGTTCTAGCGATCGACCCAAAACAGAGTTAAATCTACCCATAACTTAAAGCTACGAGAGGAAATAACAGTAACCCACATTCGGTACGAATGGTGAGACAATAAGCATCATAAAAAAGTTACTGATATTTATTGTCAATGTGGCTTTTACTTTTTCAGTAGTAGTGTTTAACGCCCGTTCTTACTATATGCAGTACCAAAGCGGTGGACACTTTCTTTCTTTTTTAATTATTTATGGACGTTCTTTAACTGCTGTGGTCCTTAGCCTCCCATTCTATATTGGGCGTGAAAGACCGGTAATTTTGCTCAGATGCCTCTTTATCAGGCTTGAGGTTCTTTTATGTGCCGTAAATCTATGACACGAGACCACCGGATTTACATCCCTTCCGTAGGAAGCTATGCTAAGGATTTTTACGCCCGAAAAAATCCATCACCCTCCGCCGGGTTTCAACCCGTGACCTCGGGAACTATAGGCTTGCATGGTACCCCTGGACCACGGAGGACGCCACGCGGTGGACACTGATGACACATGTAATGAAAGGAAACTTGGGAAGGAAAGGTTCTAGACCTAAGTTTAGGGTACCTCCCCGGCATTTGCCAGTTATACGGACTGAAAAAAACCTGGAAAAAATCAGTCGGGAGTACGGCCCTAGTAGGATTTGAACCGCGGACCTCCTGTTCACGAGTTCCAGCCTTAACGACCTCAACCACCCGTGTCGGTATGGTTTTTATTTTGTATTCATACACACGAGCATATAAATCAATGGAAAGTTGCATTTTGAAATAAACAATCAGAGCCGGACTACCTCTGCGTTGGAGTGGACAGTGCTATGGCTTCTCAAACCAGAGGTCCTGGGTTCGATTCCCATCTGGGGCGTAGGAATTTTTCTTAAATCAGAATCATTCTCTATACCTCAGAGTCTGGAGATATGAATGTGGGAGTAAAAGTGAGTCTGTTTTATAGTAAAACAGGATAAAGCCAAAGTTAAAGAAGCCCTACAGTTCAGCAAGCAATAACAGCTTCAGCTGTTTCTCAAGTCAGAGCCCCGGATAGAACCAAAGAAGTTGAAGGCAGCTGTACAAGTGAAATAACAAAGAAGTTTAAATGTGATTAGAACCAGAGTGTCTCAGGCTGGACCGGAATATTCTTCGAAATATTCTCATTTGCAGAAGTTCCTTAGATTGTATGGTTTTGTAGAAATAATGAACAAGAGGAAATCGAATTAAACGCAGAATGCGGTTCAGTCAAAAACCCACTTTCTAAGATTGATGATTTATATAGTTGAAGATTGATCTCCTTTATTCGCATAATTGTACTCTCCGCCGATGCACAAAAATAAACTTAGAAACAGAACTTTGATGACTACCACGAATGTGGTGATAAGAAACAAAACTATTGCTTTCTCTACTACGTTTAGTAACTAGGGGAAGTATTACATTCCACCCATAAATTCGATACCAATATTTCGCCGAAAAGACATGTTTTGAGGCCCCTCTGAATAAATAACATCATTTTAAAAAAAAGCTCCGTGTGTGCATGCGCCTGTCTGTCTTTGTGTCTGTGAACAGCATAACTCATACGATAAGTCGGATAAATATCAAACTTCGTATTTAGGTTCAGTATCTTCCAAAGATGCAACACGAAGATTTTCAAGAAAATATCCCACTCCCAACTATCCTTTACATGGAAACTTTTTAAGAAATTTTGATTCTCTAACAAATAACTGTAACAAATTTGATTAAAATGGAATATATTAAAAATATTTCCATGACAAATAAAATGTATATCTTGAATTTTCTGGGAATAGCCTTTAAAGTCCTCTTCATTCGGAAGGAATTTTGTATAATCTTGTACAACTGGTAAACGTTAAGCGATAGACGAAAACGAAGTAGACAAAGAAATGTAGCTGTCTTTAAAACACACAATTTATTTCAAATAAGGTTTTTGTGGTATAAGCCATTTCTGAGATATGCTTTATTAATGGTTCGAATTGTTCATTTCTTAGTCATGCTTTAAATCCTTTCAACATTCAGTTGTTTCTCGCAATTGCATGGAAACAGTATGGGATTTTAAGACCAGCGTATAGCGTCCAGTTCTTGAAGATTTGACTATCGATGTTCTCTTTGTATCCTAACGAAATGTGTGTTGTAGCTATTTCTGCAAAGGTTTGTTGGGATAAAAATGTAGTCGATAGGAAAATAAGCTTTAGTAAAAATAGCTTGTATACCCACTAATAAACGATAGAGGATAGAGAAAGTCATGTGAATGTATCACAGATTTTTTTTGTAATGTTTATAGCCTGTTCTTACTGTATACTGGGTACCTCCCCTGGACATTGATGATACTTATATTAAATGAAATTATTATTGGGAAAGAGGGTTTGGGAAGGAAACGCTCCAGGCCTAAGTTTACGGTACCTCCCGGGCGTTTGCCAGTTGTGAGGACTGAGGAAAAGCTGGAGAAACCTCGGTCATGCAAGCCGGTCCTCGCTGGATTTTAACTGCGGACTTCCCCTCCATGCTTTAGCTAGCTCGGCCACCCGCGTCGAAAACAAAAGTATGATGACAAAGGAGCATTATCATAAATAGGGAAAATACTAATCTAGTATTTGTACCTACTCTTCATTGAGACTGAAGTCAGAATAATTAAAATTATCACAAAAATGTTAGAGCACTGAATAATTAAAGAACTCGATTAAAATTAACAGAAATATTAACATATTCCGTGATATCTCCAGCTATCGCTACTAACTTGATTTTGTGGGTTACCATTATGACCCGGCTATCTGCTATGAAAATGAACTTGCTGAAAAAGGCGGTTTAGTACAAGGTTACTTTTATTTTCATATATATCTTCAAAGTCCCAAATTTGATGATTAGAGTTGTTCTCGAGCTATCCTTCAATTACGCACTCAAATATTAAATTTCAACGTTTCGTACCGATGAAACCAAGCTACTTAGTGAAATCAATTTTTAATTCACGACCTAACGTAATTACTGGAATACTGAAAATCATCTCTGAGGGGTACTGAAACATGATATGAAGCGTTGGATGCTCCGCAGAGACTGGACAGGGTGCCTGCAACAACAGTTATGTTGTAAACACGAGCTGCCGCTAGTAATAGATTAGATTAGATTAGATTGCATTCTGTGAGTTCACTAGCAGCCATAAAGGCTTGTGAACATAGAACATGTCAAGGAAATGTACAAAAATTATATATAAACATAAATATTACATAGAATATGGAACATTTGAAATAAAATACACATATTATATGCGTGTTAAGGAAATGTACAATAAAGTTACATATATACATAAATATTACATAGTATACAGAACATTTAAAATAAAATAAAGACATATTATATACAAAATGAAACAAATCAAGTGTAATTTTGTACAGAGTTGAATACCTCCTTACTGTTATAAGGTTAACATACGTATAGGCAAGAACAGTTATTTTAACATTCACTAGGATTTTACCTTTGTTCTATTTGATTTGTAATGCATAGCATTTACTGTCAGTTCTTAATATACATACATTTAAATAGCTTCATTAATTCTAGAGCAGGCATCAAATATGACTGGCAATTGTCATTAATATTTACTAATACTACTTACAGAGCTATATAAGTATTATCATCAGGACAATTTGTCATTCAGATAATCTTGTACAGAATAATATGCTTTTGAGCATAGGTACTCTTTAACAGCAGTTTTAAAGACATTGAAATTGTCAACTTTTCTCTTAAGATCATTAGGGAGAGTATTAAATATTTTTATGGTCTCGTAATATACACCTTTCTGGAAGCAAGAAAGCTTTGCGCTGGGATGATGGATGTTACCCTTTTGTCTAGTGTTTATCTCATGAATTTCCATGTTTGTAATAAATGTGGTTCGATTGCATACATAGAATTTTAAGATTGAAAATATATACATGGAAGGTAGGGTTAATAACTTTAGTCTTCTAAAAAGATGTTTGCAAGAGTGTCTGCTATGAGTGCTGGAAATGATTCTTATAACCTTCTTTTGCATGAGGAATATTCGTTTACTTTCTACCGAATTTCCCCAAAATAATATTCCATATTCAATGATAGAGTTAAAATATGCATGGTATACTAATTTAAGTGTATATATAGAACTGACATTTACCAATGCTCGGATAGCATAACATGCAGAACTGAGTTTGGGTATGATATACCTAATGTGAACTTTCCAATCTAAATATCTGTCTACTTGGAGGCCCAGAAATTTAATGTTGTCTATTTGTTCTAGTGACATGTCATTAATCCCAATTTCTATTGGAGTGTGTAGTGATCGATGGGTTATAAGTTTAACAACTTTTGTTTTGTCTAGATTTACAGATAATTTGTTAGCTTTAAACCAGTGTGACATACAGTTCAAAACATAATTCAATTTAATTACACACTCATTCAAGTTATTACTAGTCACCAGAACATTCGTGTCATCAGCAAACAGAATTATACTTGCAATATCCTTTATATAAAGTGATAGGTCATTTATATAGATCAAGAATAATAAAGGTCCTAGGACTGAACCTTGGGGCACTCCATGTGTTACTGTTTTCCATTTTGATGTATGTTTTCCAAATTCAATATCATTGACAACTTCAACACTTTGTTTTCTTTCATTTAGATATGATACGAACCAACTTAGAGTTTCATTTTTTAGTCCATAGAATTTCAATTTTGCTATCAGAATATCATGATTAACACAGTCAAATGCCTTTGCTAAGTCACAAAAAATCCCACCTACATGCATTTTTTTGTTTAATGCAGTTAACACTTCATGAGTAAGTTTATAAGTTGCATTATTGGTCGACATTCCTTTTCTGAACCCGAACTGATCCCTGACAAGTATATTGTTACATTCAAGGTATTTATAAAGTCTATTAAACATCACCTTTTCAAGAACCTTAGAGAAAATTGGCAAGAGAGATATTGGGCTATAATTTGAAACATTATTGCGTTCGCCTTTTTTGAAAAGTGGTTTAACAATGGAAAATTTCATTCTGCCAGGGAAAATTCCTGACTTTAGTGGCTCATTGCACAAATAACTAAGGGGAGTGGAAATTTGAGATGAGCATGATTTTAAGACTTTTATTGTTATTTCATCATAACCAGAAGAGTTTTTTGTTTTGAAGGAGTTAATAATTTTGTTTATTTCAGAAGGCGTTGTCAGCCTAACTTTAAATTCAGGCACTTCATTAGTGAAATTTGATCTTAGAAATTCCAAAGCTGCCTCTTTACTTCCAAAATTAATACTCATTTTGTTTGTTACATCCAAAAAGAATTTGTTAAATATTTCTGCAACTTCATGAGGTTTACTAATTTCTTGAATATCAATGTTTAGTGTTATTAAGTCATTTTGTAATGAGGATTTACCGGCTTCTCTTTTTATTATATTCCAAGTAGTTTTTATTTTATTGTCAGAGAGTTGAATCTGTTTATTGTAATGCAATATTCTAGCCGCTTTTATTACCTTCTTTAGAAGCTTACAATATTTTTTGAAGTAGTGTTTTAAATCTATATTATTACTAATTCTTACTTGCTCATATAATTCTCTTTTACGTCTACATGACGTCCTAATTCCTAAAGTGATCCAGGCGTTCTCTCTTTTGAAGTTAGATATTTTGTTTAACGTGACCGGGAAGCAAGCGTCAAAGTGGGTTTTGAAACACTGAAGAAAGATGTTATATTTATTATTGGTTCCATTCGTTTGGTAAGTTTGATTCCATAACTCAAGTTCAAGTATTTTGCTAAACTCACTCAGAGTATTTTCATTTATTTCCCTAGATTTCTGATAAGTATATTTAGGTTTGGATTTTAAATTTAACTTTTTAATGTGTAGAACTTGTGCATCGTGATCCGACAGGCCATTAGATTTTGATGAGACATTGCAAAAATTAATGCTATCTGAGTTTACAAATATATTATCTATAGCTGTAGAGGAGCTGTTTTGGATTCTTGTTGGAAAGTTTACTGTATGTGTCATGTGGTATGTTGTAAGTAAAGTGCTGAGTTGTTCCCTTTGAGGACTAGGTTTCAAATAATCAACATTTATATCACCACATATGATTAATTCTCTTTTTGGTTTGAATAAAAATTTTAGAAGATGTTCAAGTTGCTTTCTGAATATTTCAAAATTGCCTAAGGGAGATCGATAAAGGGCTACTATAGTTAAATTCAATTTACCTTCATTTAGCTGAACTGCAACAAAGCGTGTGTTTTGTAGTCACCATAGTCATACCACAGTCACAGCAAGTCTTGGGAATGTTGTGTCTGTTTGGATGGATCCTTGAACCAACACCACCAAGAGAGAAGGCCTGAGTATTAAAACAAGATGGCCTCCCAAATAAACTATTGGTTGCAGGCAACAATAGAGGTAGTTTAGCCAGTCGTTAAGTATATTTAACAAAGAATATTAGCTCCTTGTCCCGTGTGAAGTAAAGTGTAATTCACAAACCTAAACACAGAGGATATGAAAAATTATTATGGGCTGCATTATAGAAAAACCTATTTGTTGTATTCACGTGACTTTCTCTACCCTCTCATACAAATTGTTCTTCCAAAATCTTATTCTTTTATTGCGACAGACCTCTATCCGACCGCTTGTCGTTGTCTTTCCTGGTGCGGGTGTTGATTTGGTGTAAGCGAATGCCCTTGCAACACTTCTGTGCTAGCCTGTACTGTGGTAAGAGGAGAAAAAATGAAAAACTTTAAGTTCACTTTGACTGTAATTTGTTTACACCTGTTCGCAGATAGCCGCAAACTCTATCCCACAATTATTATATTACTGGATTATGGGCCTATCTATCAAGCTGTACCTCCCCACTCTATATAGCGTTTCTAAATTGCTAACAGATTCTTCACACGCTTGCCCATCTGAGTGGCATGGAGTTCACCCCCGAGGAAA
Organism: Deroplatys truncata; assembly: GCA_030765065.1. Classification (NCBI taxonomy): domain Eukaryota; kingdom Metazoa; phylum Arthropoda; class Insecta; order Mantodea; family Mantidae; genus Deroplatys; species Deroplatys truncata. The sequence continues at coordinate 178,802,340 of CM060990.1, read as the reverse complement.
TTTTATCAAGTCGTCCGAACACCCCGCAAAAGACGCTATTTTCCCCATAACTATTTTAAAGCAATGCTGTGATTGGCTGATCACCTAACGTCGTATGAGAATGTTTGCTCTCATATTTTTCTTCATGACGAGTTTGGACTTTCCAATTTTGTCCCAACCTCTCGTTATCTCTCTTCAACCCCTACTTTCTCTCTCACTCAAGCGTCTCTGCTGGTCATTTTCAATCTATACCATGTGCTACGTGCCACCCTAGAGATATCTCCGCCTGGTCCCGCTTGGCTTCATGCACCTACCTTGCATAGCTGCACGGCTAGCTTCGATTACATTTACCATATAAAATATTTACATTTGTATAATATTATTTACCTCCATCTACCATTGTTCTCGTTACACTATCTAAGTACTTTTTGTTAATCGAAACTAACTTTCACTACACATTTACACATTTTGTTTTAAGTATACGAAAGATACATTGGACTAAAGCGATTGTCAGATTTTTAAAAGCGAGTCGCTATGTGATGACTTTCAAATTCCATGCTTTTTGCGTGAACGCAAACAGCATGATGTGTTAAAATCTGATGTGATACACTCGCATGACTTTTACTAACCACTATCGTTTATTTCATATAGCTACTACAAACCATTACTACAAAAGCTTATTTTTGTGTCTACTTCATGCTAATGAAAATAAACCTGTGCAGAAAAAGTTTCATTACACATTTCGTTGTAGTACAAGTCGGGTACAGGAAACGAAATGGATAGTTTTATATAATATCATATTGAGAAATGTGTATGTAAATATGTAGTAGAATTTAGTCGAATGCGTAACGAAATATGTAACATATAACAATTTCAAATTGCATTAAAAGCCCAACTTTAAATGAAAAATAGTTTAAATTTAGTACCACGATATTTATTGCTTTTATTGCTCCACAGTGTTCCACATTCATAATTTTAAAATATTATTTATTTATAAATCAGATAATCACAATCACAAATTTTACTTTCAAGTTTTTATAGCATTTTCTGAACACTTGAAGCGTTGTTCGTAGAACACGTAGATTAATTTATATGAACGAAACAAAAACATTGGTGTCTTCATAAACAATAATTGAAAATATTAGGAATCAGCAAGTAGCACAGACGTACTGTTTACTTCCACGCACATGTACAAAGAGCGCCAAAGAAAATCTTACTGCACCTCGCGTCTATGTCACATTATTTATGGTTGTAAGTGGCCTTATGAAGCCATTTCATTGGTTGCTTTAGGGCACGGTATAAGTGTGCGTTACTCCTTCTGCTAAATAGTTACACCAATAACCACAACAAAGGTTACAAAATGGCATAGAAACGAAATGAATATTTACGCTCTCGATCGAATTGCCTAAAAGAGAAAAGAGGTAGAGTGAGTGCATTCAATTTGTCATACATACCTCTTATTATGATTGGTAGTCCATATCTTATCGGCTAGTGCAGGACACGCCTTTGACAGAGTTAAAAGCTAAGGGGAAAACTTGATGAGCGTCCAGGTTAGCGAAATGTACACTATATAGTGTGAGAAGATCTTCAGGGGGTGCAAATTAAAGCTTGAATGGTACACAGAGCGCCAAAGAAAATCTTCGGCGGATTTTGTATCGTTTTCTGGGTTTTTATGAGGCGTGTGTTTCACCTCACCACAAAAATAAAACCCAATTGTATTACCATAATGTGTATGTCATATTCGGTAAACCATATGCATATACATATTTATCTTCAGTTTCTAAACATGATCAGTGAATTATAACAAAAGTGTAATTTGCATTTAGTAAACTCATATCATCTGCGGATGTTTTATGGGGAGTGCCCACTTTTTAACGAGTATGTAGACCGTCTTCACCACTTTCCTGGAATATTTTAATCCAGTAATTTACTATAAAAGCACTCTTATGTACTGCCGTTGCAATTGCTGTAACAGTGCGACCAGCCTTCCACATACCAAACGACACGTCTGCGAGTAATTTCGTTAGTATACGGCATGACTGGTTCCGAGACAATAAACATGGTCAAAGGCAAAGGCGTCAACCTCCCCGCTTATCCCCCTTATTGCTGTGTTATCAAGTCACCACGCTCTGCGATAGGTAAGGTGAAGAACACGTCTCAAATGACCCCAGAAAACGATACAAAATCCGCCGAAGATTTTCTTTGGTGCTGCTTGTTGATATAATCCCAGCACTGCATTTGGTTTCGTAACCTTGTAGACTGCATTTAAGGCCATGGCCTTGTTTCTAATGACCTCAATGCTAGGATTAAACCGAGGATTATATCTCTTTTTACACTTAGTATGATGCCTCTTAAAAACAACATGACAACAAATATCAAACACATTTTAAAATTTGTTAAAAAATATTTCAAAAGCCTTTTCAGAATCTGCTACGAGATTATAATTAAAACATCATCCCAAGTCAGTGAATTAAGATAAGGTATAAAATGTTCAATATTTTGTGGCATAACTGAACGATACCTTATAACATTAGAATGATTACCTGCAAATTTAATTTCTTTCTGCAACGACAAGATTATAGCAGAATGTCACTCAACAAGGGATTAATCACCGTCACCTTATCACCATATTCACAGTTATCCAGACTTGTTAGAAAGTTGTCGAGACATGCCTTCAATGTCTTTGGGGCAGTATGAACATAATAATTTAATGTTCTACACATAATGCTTAAGTTAATATTTTTTGTGCTGAAACTAGTCATATCTATACCAAAATCCTCAATAACAATTACTTTCCTGTTGGTTTTTGTGAGTTGCAGTAAGAATAAACCAAACGTACCAATGAATATATCTATATCACCAGTGAGTGAGCGATATACATTAATTATGAGTGTATTACAGTAATTTACTCTTATCGCCACCACCTCAAAATGCTTCTCTACACAGTAAAACGATATACATATTCTCTGTATATTCCAAACTTTCTATAGCAAAATTTGCTACACCACCATGTTTCATTTCTGAACGACATTTCTGCTTCATTCTTATAATCTCTTATGGTATATGTAAATTTATCTCTTCGGAGTGACGCCAATAGTCAGCAATACGCTCAGTTTTATTACTATTATTATAAGGATATGCTTCGAAATGATTAACCTTTGATTTGAGACACTGGGTGTTTATAAAAAATATCTAAACATTTAAGTGAATCTTGTTTCATTTGTTTACTAGGAATTAATCGACCATTATTATCAGTCACTATTTGTGATAAGACTACTGTAAATTGTAATCAAGACAGTTGAGCTCAAGAAGCTAATAAAGGTAAACTGAAAACAACAGTGAGGTACAGAAAGAGTCTTGGGCTCAAGTAGTAGGTAAAAAACCTGAAAGGAAAATGGTGGTTGGAGATAATGAAGTTAGTTGTGCTAGAGATAAACTTGAGGGTGTAACTATAACGGTATCCCCGCATATCTATAGGTTATCACCAAGTACAGAAGAACAGCATGTTGTTACATTTTTGAAAACAAAATGTTTCTTTGTTTCCCTCTGCTCAGATGTATGTTCGGATGGTTCGTATGACGAGCCTATATTACTTGGATGTGAACTATTAATTCTTGTCTTAAGTTCATTAACGATTGCATCTTTCTGGCTTGGGTCATTGTTAAATATGAAACCAACAGTAATAAACACATAAATACTAACTTCATATTTCCTGAAGTGTTTTTTAAATTATTTTCCTGAAATACTAGAACAAAATTGTCATAAGGATGAACAGATTTCAAATGAGCTAGATGTATCCGCTGATAAACGTTTAACTAATTAAAAGTTAAATCATAATACTAATTTTATCTGGCGTGAAGTATTAGAGGATGAAATTATCAATATTGTAAACAAAATGAAGAGCTCAAACAGTGCTGATATATATGCTTTAAGAATTACAATAATTAAAAATGTAATAAGATACATACGTGTTTCACTCACAAGATGTGTCAACTTATTCTTGAAAGCTGGTATTTTTTCTAATAAATTGAAAATAATATAAAACTACCTGTACATAAAAAGGGTGATGTAAGCAGTATAGAAGGTTATAGGCACATTGCAATTATCCCTATACTAGGAAAAATCTACGAAAGCAGTTGCACTCCTACAATTAAGAGAACTTCTTGTGAGAAACAACATTCTTACTTCATCCCAGTTTGGTTTTATACCAGGGAGAAGTACTCAGGATCAGGATGCAATTAATGACCTCTTAAAGGTAGTTGAAAGGATTTTTGAGAATAAGGAATGAGTTTTACCCATGTTATTTAATTTAACTACGGCGTTTGACTGTATACCACATGCTTTACTGTTAAAAAAATTGGATTATTATGGAATAAAATGAAATGGATTTACTTTTTTTCCATCATACCTTACTGGACGCAGTTATGTTGTTCAGGTAAATGGAGCAAGAAGTAGGGAAGCAACTATTAAATATTGAGTCCCTCAAGGATCTGTACTGGGACCTTTTGATTCTCAATTATGGTTAATGATCTGCCTTGCAATGCAACTGCAAAGGCAATATCATATGCAGGTGACTCGACAATTGTTTTGACTCATGGTAACGTTTATACCCTTAATGACATATGTTTATATGTTATCCCAAATATTAATAAATATTTTTAAGCAATCGGTTCTCAGAAAGCACTGACAACACCCAAAGAATAGTTTTTACACTTATACATATTCCTACAAGTATAACTGCTGATATTGAATTGTTAGGCATGCATTTGGATCCAGAGTTGACTTAGCATTCTCGTATAGAATATGTCTGTAGAAGAATATCAAGAATAATATACCTCCTGAGAAGCACTCTTAATGATGTTTCTGTGTGTTGCACATTCTATGTAATGCAACCTCTAGGGCACCCTGTAAATCACTTTTGAAAATTCAAGAGATTTTAACGGTGTATAATTATTATATTCTTGAGATTTTATTGTATGCAAGGAAAAATATTATTGAATTAGATTCCGCTAAGGAGATACATAGCATACTGCTAGAAATATCGACATTCTCCAAGTGTCCTCTACAATATTAGATAAGGTAAAGCGCAGTCATTTTATCACTAAAGTTAGATTTTATAAAAAATTGCCAACTCAGATTAAAGAATTAAATGATTATAGTTTTAAATTACAGCTGCAGACGTGGCTCTGTAACAACCCTTTTTATAATTTGATTGAGATTTTTTATCGTGATGTTTTTATATGAGATGTTTACTGCATAACTTTGACTTAGCCTATTGTACATTGTATTTGATGGCAAAATAAATTGTTATTAATAACTATAATAATAATGTTATTATCTCTGAGTTTCTAGTCAGCGAAAAATTCTGACCTCTAATGATTTTTAATCACTCTTCCTTCAAATGTTGATCCTTTGGGAACTTGAACACGTTGACATTGCTGCTATTTTTATAATTTCCCATGTAGTTGGGAATACAAAGCTAGTTTTGAAAACACATAAATACCAACTACGCAATCATCTTCCTAAATCAGTCACTCAACTACGTTTACTTTTCACCAAATTCTGTAAAACCTGCGGCACTCTGTCTCTCCTTCTCTGTCGCTCTCTTGCGTACATAGTCTACACAGACGGCCACTTTAGTTTGCGCGAAAGTAGTGCTCAGGCCTTGTTTCACGCGGTGTTGCTTCAACTCGCTTACACTTGTTTTCGAAGACTTTCACTCATAGTTATTGCATAATGAATTCACAATCGACATTTAATTTAAATCTATTAATTTTTAATATATTCTTTGTGCACCGTAGATTTTGTTGAACTCCAAAGGAAATAATCCGGTGAAGTCAAACCAGAGGTAACAGGAGTATTTTAATTAAGTATTATTTTCTTCCCACAAACATAAAGTAAAAGTTCAAGCAATTAGTTTTACATGTGTTCTGTTGCATTATCCGGTTGAAAAAAAAAATGCATTCAAAGTCGTCCTCCTTCAGATGTACAAAAATGTGTAAATTACGTCGGAATAGTACACATCCGTATTCACGGAACCATCAAGGAGATCGTCGCTGTTATTCGCTCTCGTGATATGGCAACCCATTCTCCGATTTTCTCTCATTACACTGGTATTTCTCCTATTGCGCAGGTATTGCACGAAGAGCAGTTTCGTGAATTTTGACAGTTTATATAACCGGACAAGTGAAATCACGTTTCCTCCGCAAAGAAACTTTTATTTAAAATTTCAAATCCATGTCGAGTTATGAAACCCTAGAACCATTCACATTAGAGCAACCGCTTCTTCTAAACACTTTGTTTTAATTCATGAGCTGCGGTAACATTATAAGCAGAACCCGAATTCTGTTGACATGAATCTTTTAATTGTTGCATTATAGCCATTGCTAACGTATACACGAATCCTGACCATGAGTTCCAGATTGAGAAAATACATATGCATATTTATTAGGTCATTTTTGGTCATTTTATGCCATTTTCTATTTTATAGTAATTTTTTTCGCTTTTATGCCATTATTTTGTCATTTTCCTACCCTTTGCTTCTTTATATAGCCATTTTCTTGCATTTACATTCCGTAATATATAAGCATTTTTATTTTATCGAGTCTTTACATAAGGATAACGTTTCAAACATTAGAAGTGTCACTATTCAAGTGAGAAATAAGAGTAACTTAGTGTATCCTACTCGCATTCTTGGAAAAATAATTCCTATTTAATGGTTTGTCTAGAAAGGGTTGCTCGTGCAGGGAGGGCTGGCTATTGTTGGGGAAGTAGGTATAATTGCACTTATGAATTCATGTCCCAAACTGTCGTCCTCCGTGGTCAAGTGGTACCATGCTAGCCTCTAGTTCCTGAGATCGCGGGGTCAAACCCGGCGGAGGGCGATGGATTTTTTCGGGCGTAAAACTCCTTAGCATGGGTTCCTGCGGAAGGGAAGTAAAACCGGTGGTTCCGTGTCGTAGATTTACCTACGTAAAAGAATCTTCAACCTCATAAAGAGGCCTCTGAAAAAAATATCCAGTCTTTCACGCCCAATACAGAATGGGGCTCTAAGAACCATAGTAGTTAAAGAGCGTCCATAAATAAAGCTCAATTCACTTACCTATTTCCCAAACTAGGGATGAAGCAGGGTAGTTTTATCTTTTTCGCGTTAATGACTGCGTACATAAGTCAGGTTGCTGTTGTCATAGGCTATGAAATCTCCTTCCTTCGCAATGAAATTTGTATAATCTGAGAACTCAAAGCAATTAATTTTATAGCTGATACTCTCTTCAAACATAATTTCTTCAATTTAGGTTTAAACTTCATCAAGCAAAATGGAACAAAGATATTTCTAATTAATTTTTTAATTTATCCTTTTTATACCAACTTTTTATACTTGTATAGAGTTATATCCATATTTAACTTAATTTGCAACTATCTGTACACTAATTTTAATATATTAGAGAATTCTCAGTTTTAGTTCATTGTTTTATTGTCATTTTAAAAAAATTAGTCATTTTGTAGGACATTTTTCAAACATTTTCAGGCCATCAAAATCCGGGCCTTGGCTATACGCGGACAACTGAAGCTTTTCTTCTAAAGCTGTATATGCTGTCTGCTTAGAGATTCCGTTTCTTGCGCTTAGCATGTCTTTCGTAAAAAGTACGGTATACATTTTAAGACTAGTTTTAAAGGGCTTTTATCCTCTTTATTTCTGATTCTGACGAGTGCTTCTACTCCCCAAATTGATATTCTGTTGTTACTACTCAAATTTTAAAACACGTTTTTCGTGAAAGGAAAACACAACTGTAGAAACTGCTGGTTGGACTGCTTTCCTTTTTAGATTTGGTCAGTACCTCTACCACACAAAATATGAAATCATCCTTTGTAGTATTAAATACCAAATCACTCCTGCAATTTAACTTTAACGAATGGTTTTAAAATCCAGCATAAATCATAGTTACAGAGTAACGACCTTCAGACAGATTACTCTTACTTAAGCTCATTTGCAAGAATGCAGAATATTTTATATTGGGAATACTGCTTTTGAAAATTAAACTGAAGTAAAGTTTGCAGGAAAATCGATATTTCAAAAGAGTTTTGGGAAGTATTGTTTAGGTTAAATTGTTTTGGTAGGTACAGTCAGGTGCACGAAAACATGCGATGCTTTTGGTTTCATATGGTGTCTTAATTTATTTAATGTAGTCAGAACTCCTTCTCACCTGTGTCCCTTATCACCGGGTGAGCCAATCTCTAAGTGAATTAAATTCAAATCAATGCACATTCATTAGCTTATGCACAAAGGCCAGTCCTAGGTGAGAGGCCAAAGCGGAGAAGTACGGAAACATTTCATCTGAGTAGCTGGAAGGTATGCTTTCGCAACAACGGCCCACCAACCCCTGGAAGAGTCCGTCTCGTATTGGTTTGATGTCAAATGTCTGGCGCACAAACATTAACCTATGAACACAGATCAGTTTCAGGCTCAGGAGTGAAGGAAAAGGGGGAGTAAAACAAACATTAATTGAAGCGTTGAACCAGGCAAGGGATGAGGGCTGGGTGACATAGATGTGGATTAGTATGTCCTTACCAACATAGATCGTTATGCATTTTATAGGCACGATTCCATGCACTCGACTGTACAAACTGGGGAACAATATAACGGAAATACAGGTTTAAATATCGTGAGGTTCGTTTTTAAGTATAATGTAAAGTATAGTATATTAAGGTTTTAGGGTGCAGAACATCTACGGCTATTTGCTGCCAATGTGTGATATGAAGACTAATAATTTTCACATAGTGAAACGTATTATTAGGCCTTGGATTAGACATCATTTTCTTTAGCCTTGATCCATCATCAATGTAGTTCTCTGAAGCCTGCTACAGCAATTAAGGTAAGGAACCACTTAGCACTCATTTAACATTTGAAACATACATTTTGTGGGTGAACTTTATTAATTCAATGTAATGATACAACTCTCATGATATGTGCTTATTCGTTCTCTCCAGGTCCTTCAGGAAGAATACTCTGTTGAGTTGTTGAAGTGGCGCTAATGGTGCTCTTGCGTATTTTACTGTAAACAAAAGAAAGTAAGCAGATTATCAATTGGTGATCAGGTTGATCTGCAGAGATCATTTTCTGACGAAAATATATTCTACAGCAACGGAAGATAAACTTCGTCACTTGGCTTTAAAAGAAGAGTTAGGTTATAAAAGGCATCCAAGTGATGATAACGATTTTATAAAGTCATCTTCTTACTAGGTTTGTAATCTAGGAAACCGATAACACATTTTGACTACATTGTGGTGTATAAAGCGTTCATTCCTGCCTGCTCGGATACATACACATGTACAGTCGAGTGTACTGTAACGTGCCGATGCTTCTGCTTTCCTATAGGGTTTTTGTTTATTTAATGTTGACAGAAATGTCATATAATACGTGTTCCACACCATCGCTGGGCGAACCAATCCCATGTTGATTTGAATCCGATGCTTCTGCTTTCCTATAGGGTTTTTCTTTATTTCGTCTCCGACTTGCTGCTAGCAGGCTGTGGTTCAGACCGAGTGAATTTTGCTGCGTGCGCATCCTCAAAAGGGTTTTACCGCAGGATGACTATTGTAAGGAAATGGTTGTTTAGGATGGCGGTTTTGTTTTTAGAAAGATTAGAAAGAAGGGAGGTAGCATGTAGCTCCTCGAAAGCTGCCTATTTAGGATGCAGTAGCCCTTCTGCACCCTGGTGTATGTGTTTATAGTTTTCAATTAACTTTGGTTGAGTTTTTAATTTTGAGGCCAAACATCTCTTGGTTGGATTTGTATGGAGGCCAGCTTTAGCTGCTGTTGGTGTCACTCCTTTGTTATCTGGTATGCCCGCAAGCCATGCGGGGAACCCGATGACGCCGAAGACGGCAAGTTCTAGGGTTATAATCCCCAGGAGATCTGACCAGGGCACTCTGGTGGTTAGGTGAAACAAGCGTAAAATTTTGTAGCCCGGCGCCTAATTTCATCTTCCACATGTGGAAGAGATGAGGCTTCATGTAGTAGTCTCACGGGGAAGGCGCGGCCGACAGAGTAGATGGACCGGAGTCCCCTATTATGTGCCCGTTGTAGCCACAGCAGCCAGCTGTCTGCGGCCATGCCCCAGACCTCGCAGGCATACAGCATGAGGGGGACTATCAGGACTCGGAAAAGGTGTAACTTCAAGCGAACAGGGATCCCGGATCTCAGCATCGGATACAAGGAAGCAATTGCCCCCTGCGCCCGGCATGGATGTATTCACGAAAAGTTAGACCCTTATCCAACTTCACTCCCAGGTAGGTTACCGAATTCCTCCATTCGATTCTTCGACCTCGAAATCGAAATGTGGGGCAGTCTGTGGGGATCTGGCGCTTTGTTAGCAGCAAAGCGTGACTCTTGTCCGCGTTAACGGACATGCGCCAACACCGCCATCACTGCTGGATGAGGCGGAGGTGTCCCTGTATTGGGTTGAAGGCTCTGAGCAGGTTTTTGTTGGAGCAGAACAGCAACATGTCGTCAGCATACTGGGCCATTTCGACCTGTGTTGGAAGATCTGCCATGAAGACGCTAAAGAGCGTGGGAGATAATACATAGCCTTCAGGGACTCCGCCTCTGACTGGCCTGAATGTAGATGTTTTCTCCGCGACTGAAACCTTAAACGTGCGGTGTCGTAGAAAACTGTGTATGATGTGGTTAATCTGTGTAGGTATTCCCAGATGGATGAGTTTGTAAAGGAGACCCGCGTGCCATGCCGTTGAGAAGGCCTTTTCGACATCTAGCGATACCGCGGCGGTGAAGGAGCCTTCCTAGAAACCCAGGGTGGTTGTCTCCACCACTCGCAGCAGCAGCTGAGATGTCGAGTGCTCAGGACGGAATCCAAACTGATGGTCAGGAATGGCTTGAATATCTCCCAAAAGTGGGGACAAGTGGTTGAGGATCATCCTCTCGAAGACTTTCGAGAGGGTCGGAAGGAGACAGATGGATCGGTAGTTGGAAGGATGTACCGAGTCTTTTCCTGGTTTCAAAATGCATATCACCCGGGCCTCTCGCCACTCTCGTGAAAAGTGACCCAGGCTGAGACACGTTGAACACTCGGGTAAGAAAGAGCACGGCATTAAAGGGAAGGTGCCGGAGCATGAGGGGGCTTAGCCCGTCAGGTCCGTCCGCCTTTTTTGGGGTTGAGACGCAAGAGTGCGCCATGGAGCTCACTCGGGCGGATGATGGAAACCCGATCCGCGTCGTTCGGAGGGCGCCGAAAATATTGGCGTACCTCCCGACGAACGTGCTCGGAAAGGATGTCGTCCTGGGGATCGTCTTGCGGACGTAAGGTACGTTCAAGATAATCGACGAACACATTTGCTTTGGCCCGGGGTTCATAGGCGAGAACTTGGGTGCCTTGGACGGGTGAGGCGTGTTTGCCTAGACGGTTTCGGAGGCTTTTTGCTATCCTCCACATGTCACCACCATCCATGCGCAATCTGGTCATCGTATCCTCCCACGCTTGCACCTGGTGCGGATTCGGACCTGTCGGCGTAGACGCCGTAAAGGCGCTCGATTGTGTGGCGTGCGGTGACGCTGGTACAGTCTCCGTGCAGCTCAGGAATGAGAATGATAAGGTTCATTGGAAGAACGTCGGGATGCAGGGGGGTTGGAGGAAAAACTGTTAGGTTGTGTGCAGTTTGCGTCACTATGGAAGTAAAGGAAGAGACCGCTGCCTCCAGGAATGGGATGTCTGTGATTCTTGGGTTCGGTGGTACGGAAGTGTGGAGGCAATTCCTAATGCCTACCCAGTCGACCTCTCGGGTTCGAAACGAGAAGTCGTGGCTGGCAACCCTAGTGTTGATTTCTGCCAACACGGGATTATGATCGGAATGTAGTGCGTTGATTGACGTGAGGGGGAGATAGTATGAGAAATGCTTGGTGATCGCGAACTCGATGACTCAAGACAGTCTTTCACCTCGCGGATGGTGTGTGGGTTGCCAGGGACCCAGCACTTGAAGCAGTGGGTCCGTGTGGATCAGGCGAATTATTGCATTGCCTCGGGCATCCGCCCTGCGGCTGCAATGCCAACATATTTCTTTATTTAATGGTGGCAGAAATGTCATATCATACGTGTTGCACACCAGCCCTGGGCGAACCAATCCCATATTGATTTGAATATCCAAGTCCGACACACATGCATTATCCTATGAATGAAGGCCAGGCCTAGGTGAGTGGCGAAACGGTAGGAGTACGGAAACACTTCAGTTGAGTGGCTGAAAGGCATTCTTCGCAATGACGGTCCACACCAAGTTAAGTCCGCTTCGTATGAGTTTGGTGTGAAAAGTCTGGCACCCAAAAATTAACCTATGAAAACAGTTTGGTTTCAGGCTCAGGAGCGAAGGAAATAGGGGGCGGAGTAAGACATACATTAAGTGGAGTGCTAGAACCAGGAGGGGTGGGAGTAGAAATGGTTTAGTATTTCCCTACCAACACAAATCACTGCGCTCGAGTGTACTCTCTGAATAGGTAAGTGAATCTGTAAGCATCGCATTCCTTTCTATCGGTATTTCAGATTACAAGCTTACTTATTTATATATTCATTAATGTGACATAACTAATGCATTTTGGCCGTACTTCGACTCAACCACATAGAAAAATCCTGAGTACAACATCCTGAAAACACAATTGTGATACGGGTAAATTATATCCAAAGGTACACAAAATGAAATAACATAATAATATGTGACACATGATATATTGATGAATTATAATAATGGCAGACAGACACAATAAAAGGAAATATTTGAAAAATATATAATAATAGCCCCAAATGTGAAATGAGTTTAGTGTGAAAAAGTTTTGTTTTTTATCCGTTTATAGCAGATTTAAGTTGTTATTTTGAAAAAAGGCTTTTAGGTTAAGTTTTATCCATGTTTGAAAATATGACACTATATAAAATACATTAATTCAGAAATATTTTATAGTCTTTTACCCTCATGAAACTATAAGCCGAGAGAAAAAAATAAATCGCTGACTGATTTGTTTGTAGTTATCACGATTTAAAATACGCTACGAGTAGTTATTCAAAAGCTTCTGAGCCCCCCCTGCATGGGGTAGCTGTGCCTAAAATTTTGGAGGGCCTGAATTTGAATCTGGCTTGGAGTGAGTTACCTTCTAAATTTTTATCGCAGCTTTCATGTGCGCTGAGTAGCAAAATATCGTCGGAAACCTCGCAAATATCGTTAACTGAAAACAGCTTTAAGGTTTGAATTAAAACATTCTATATCTCGGATACTGACTTGAAGAATAATATGCATATCTTTAACGTTCAATAAATATCTTGTGAAGTCCTCTTTATTCGGATTCAATTTAGTATGACTAGAAGACCGCAAGAGACAAACAAGACCTTAATAGAAGAACTTCTTAAATATACAATTAATATTGAAGATGTATGGGACAATAAACGTTTTCAAGATTATTTGCTGCTAATAGTATTAATGTTCCCATATTGCAAATTCATACATTTTTTAAGTGCTAAGTCATCGCTCTTATTTTTTTTCTCGTGGGGAATGCAGTATAAAGGCCAGAATATAGCGAACTGCTTTTTAGAGATTAAGCTGACTTCCTAGCCTCCACATTGACTCTGTGTAGCTATAAAAGTTGTTGCGGCAAGTATTTGTAATTTTTATAGGAAATAGAAAACAATCCTTTATGCAGAGTCAGTAGAATAGCTATGAAAATCTCGTTTATGATAGTGGGTAGCCAAAGTTGTGTGAGTTTAACACATCAGGTGCGTTATTGAAAGAATAGAATAAAACTGAATTTGCCAGGACACTTACGTGCGAACATTTTATGTTCTGTACGCTCAGCACTGATAGGCATTTTGAGTGATGGTAATAAATGTCCTGACTTTAGATGTTACCGAGATTAAAGGAAGTTAATATCAACTAATTGGAACTTGCAGTATGCTCTTCGCCACAACACTGAAAGCATTTCCTTCCAGCTTTCATCAGATACTTGGACATGCGTAAAAAGTATTCCATTCCTCTAGATCGCAATAACGATATTCCCTTCGTAAGGTTTCTACCTTCAGATAACCAATATTTGACTCCACCCAACCAGTATCACTCTCTATATGACTGGCATGAAAAACAATGGAGGGACACAAAAACGAACCAATAAACGTTATAATCGATGTAAAATTAAGGGGTGTTTTGGATGCCGCCTCTATGAAAGACTTTCGCTCCAATTGTTACTCAAGAAAAGGCTAAACGAATAGAACATAATCCGGCCTTCTAGAGGAAGGGGTAAAGAGTTATTTGCTTGTATCGTTAAAATGGACGACAGCTACGACCTGTATATCAGCGGCATGGAAATTAAATTACATTCAGTTTTATTTCTGGGCGCTCTTTAACTGCTGTGGTCCTTAGTATCCCGTTCTATATTGGGCGTGAAAGACCAGAAGTTTTGCTCAGAGGCCTCCTTATCAGGCTTGAGGTTCTTTTACGTGCCGTAAATCTACGACACGGGACCACTGGCTTTACTTCCCTTCCCAAGGAAGCCATACTAAGGATTTTTACGTCCGAAAAAACTCATCGCCCTCCGCCGGGTTTGAACCCGCGACCTGGGGAATTAGAGGCTAGCATAGTAACTACTACACCATTGAGGACGACCCAGCGACGTGGAGACGAAGGTTCAAGTTATTGCCGCCATCGAATAGAAATAATAAAACGCAGTGTAGCATAAAAGTACAGGTTTAAGTATATTAAAAGAACAACAAGCAAAAAGTTCTGTGCTGTCGTATTGTTTCTACGTCTTTATAATATTTAATTTTTGCGCCAAAATTCAGTGAAACATTGCCTTAGCGGTACTCTGCTAGTAAGAACATGGATAACTAGGTTGTAATGCTATCCTTCAGCAGTTCGTCTATATTTTGGGAAAAGTGTCTATAGTCTTTGCCATTCCTGTGACCATAGTTATGTTCAAGGAACAAAGGAGGTCATGCTGGCAGTGAATGGAGCAAGATTAGTCATTACCAATATAAATAGTTGCTTTCTCTTATGGGCCACTTTTTGTGCCCGTTAGTATACATTAGTAGTCACATTTGGTGTTTGTAATTTCCTCGATTCTTGATGATTGTAAAAAATATTTAATTCTCGAATTTTTCTAGATGACACCGAGTAATTTGATAGTTTACGTGTATGATAGATGGATTAAAATGGTTCAGAATCAAAGCCTATTCGAGTAAAAGTTAGTCGAAGAATTGTAAAAGATACCTATAATATTAAATCAAAATTAAAATAAAATGCGCCATGGTATACAGGCTGAACCATTTAAGTTGAAACTGTAGAATATCTCCAAAACTAAGCGTTGTAGAAAGAAATGTCTTTTATAAAAGTTGCTTGATATTATGGGGGAAAGTAAATGCCATTGTCGTGTATTATTTGGAGGACGTTGTGATGGTTATTTTAGGGCCAATTTAATGTTTTCAAATGGGAATCTATTTATGTTGTTTTCTCACTCCTAAAAAAACTAAACAAAATTTGTATAAAGCACTTTGGAATTGTTCTTACACGAACGTAAATAACAACGAAAATTCTGAATGGCTGTGTACGAAGAGCGTAATGAATGGTTAGACCATCCATGTATGGCCACTTGAGAGTCAAGTTACGTTTCGTAATTGGGAACCAACATACAAAATGTAGGCTCCCATTTTAAACAATTAAATTGACCCTCAAATAACCATCATAACATCCCTCAAAGCAAATACGACTAATGGTATTTACTTTCCCCCATAATATCAAGCAACTTTTATGAAAGACATTTCTTTCTACAGCGCTTAGTTTTGGAGATATTGTACAGTCACAACTTAAACGGTCCACCCTGTATAAGAGGATGTGCGTTTCAAAATATATTAAGTCCACCCATGGGCGAAAGTGAGTTTTGTATGATTTTGTATAGTTCGGAGTATGCTTTATCATGTTCTGAAGTCTGTTTTCGTCTAAACTTATTAAATACCCTTCAAAAGAATGCAGGAAACTGGATATTCATGGCAATCCATATTATGTCCAAATATTTATACAGGTCAAACTGTATTCTGTCCAAACAATTAATATTTAATCTTGATACTAAGATTGTACGTCACGTGTTAAGTTTCCTGCTGAGAAGAATTGTTCCATATTCACTATTGTTGAGCTCAGCATCGATTCAGTTACTAAGGTCACTTGGAGGAATGGCAAGTCTTTGAAAAGTGTAGTACATATTATGTATTGTTAAGATACGCAAGAAATATTGTCACATTATTTCAACCATTATTGCTATCATCATTTTTGCTTTTATTACCCAATTGTGTTACCTTTGTTCATTATTTAAGCAATACGCTGTGTGTTTTGGTTTTTCCAGGCGATAAACAGAAAATTATTAGATGAACGCTATAGGTTATTATTATTATTAATAATAATAATAACAATAATAATAGTAATAATATACCAATTTAACTTTATTAAACTAAATATTACCTTTGTGAGACAATACTAGCTAGGAGGCCTTCCAATAGTGCCATTACTTCCACAATCTACTTCGGTCAATTTTTACATACAATGAGGTAACATTTTTTCTTGTGTTCACGGCAAACAATATTATGTCCAAGATATTTTCTGCATTTCAGGGCAGTCTGATATGTCGTGATTTCAAATAGAATGGGTTTCTGACAAATGAAGTCCTTCTAGTAGTTAAATGATTTAGTATTTGCCGGCCCTCCGCCAAGCTGAGGTTCTCGGGTTCGAGTCCCGCCATGGACATGGGCGTTTGTATGTTTGTGTGTGTGTAATTGCGGTAATAAGCGGCAAAGTAAACAGTAAACATAGTTATCATAAACTGGGTAAACAAGGGAACTTAAAAAAAACAAACAAACATACCATCGAGTATCCCAGAAACCAACATTAAAAAAAAAAGTACTTTGTTTACCTCCCTTAGTTTACATAGAAAAGTTTCTTCTGCTTTACTAAAGAATTACATCAGTGGACATAATATGGTTTTGAAAAGAACTACTCGTATTAGCAGTTGTAAATTATACTTTGAACGATATTAAATTGTGGTTATTTCTGGACTGTTCAACAGTTAAAAATGTATATTGCAATCAGGACCAAACCTCATCCTATTGTTCTCTGTTTAAACTTTTGATAGTGTAGATTTTTATGGGGTTCTGAGAGATTAACTTACAATATTTAGTGGACTTCTTTACGCCGTTAATGAATTCCCAACAAAGACCGCAAAACAGCCTACCACCTCTTACTTTAAAACGTTTGTTTAAAATTCTCTTACTATTTAGCATAGCTATTATAATTTAATTTTAGTATCTTGATATACTCTCTGTAGCTGAATAAATATAACAGAGTAGTCTATATAACATGAAGCCAAAGTACTAACAGTACACAGTATTTGCTAATAATAGACACCGAAACTCTGGAAAATGTTATCCTAAAATTAGAAGATTGCTAATGTGTGTTTAATGACTGCATTTTGTAACCCATTATAAGAAAAACTGGAGATGAAAATAAGATATACTTACCGGCAAGAACCTACACGTTCGGTGTACACGCAAGCTATAATCAGCATCAGGAAAAACAGTTTTATGAAAGCTGACATTTCTCCTCAGTTCTGTAACCACATACAAAACATTATAATAGCTTGTTGCTTGGTTACACATTCAGTATACCGTAAAATGAACAACATGAGTTAAAATATAAGCTGAAATATGCAGTATGAATCGGGTATCGATTGCTATTCGTATAGTCGAGTGCCGATTCTTTTTGTTTCCTATAGCGTTTTCCTTTAATGTTGGCGGAAAATGCTTATCATCACAAGTTCTGGGTGAGCTAATCTCCTATTGGTTTGAATTCAAGTTTGACACACAAGCATTAACCTATGAACAATCTACAGGTCTGGATGAGCGGCGAAAGAGGATTACGGAAACATTTCACCTTAGTGGCTGGAAGACATGCTTCGCCACCATGGTCTACACAAGCCCTTGAAGAGTCCGTCTCGTATTGGTATGATGTCAAAATTCTGGCACTCAAACATTAACCTATGAAAACAGGCCGGTTCCAGGTTCAGGAATGAAGGAAAAGGGTGAGTAAGACGAAACATTAGGTAGAACCAGATAAGGAGCGTAGCAAAGGCGATTGAGTATTTCCTTGCCGACATAAACCACTACGATTGTATCGGTACGAATCCATACACTCAGCTGTACATATTTAACCCTCAGATTGTCCTACATAAAATTTCCACCATTAGCCAAAGGCTACGTCCTCCGTATCACGTTTCCTCTAACATACTTAATCCTGACTGTGTCTAACTATCATTAATAACTAATAATAATTATTAGGCATTGCACAAATGCAGAATAGCTGCTGAAAAGCTATAGGAAGGCACATATATGAAGGCGTGATGATAGAGAAATGTTTGTTCTAGAGACTTTCGGCAAAAGTTTATTGTGGTCGGTGCGCAATCGCTTTGAATATGGTGATGTTGGCAACAAGGACCTTGGGATATTATTTTATTTATTAAATCGCGTATTTTTTATATCGAAGTGAAATAACGTCAAAGTTACTAAAATAAATACGCAATTAGTGAAAGTGTATGTGAAACAGTGGGGAGAAATTAGTGAAGTGTTAACAACGCAATTAATTGAATTATTTTAACGATCCCTGCATTAACTAAATACAATGTAGTAAGGATTGAAGTTAACACAGGTGATTTAATAATAGTTTAAAACAATAACGAATAAGACTCAAGTACTTATACTTAATTTTATTAATGAAGGAATGGAGGCTTAATGACACATGTTGACCTATAACTCAAAACTAGTAATAATAAAAATGTATAAATTAGTAAACAAGAATTAAACCTAGCTTAAATAATTTAAAAAATACCACAGTGGGAATATAGAGGAAATATAGTCTACTAAGAGATATTAAGGGAAAGTAAAGGTTAGATGTTTCTAAAACAAGTACAATAACAGTTTTGGAACTAAAGCACAGTTATATTAGGTTAAGGGTGTTGTATATCACCATCCATACCGTTGGCTACCAATGGTGAGTTTAAGAGTAATAAGTAGATGAGTAGAGGGAAAAGTTAACTGGTAACGGTTAACTACTGGTTTCTAGTAGCAGTAGGAGTAGTTAGAGGATATTAATTCGCTTATATGTTATTTTATTCCATTTATATGTCGATTTACTTCGTATTATTCTTGTTACTTTTAAACTTAGTAACTAGATATCAGTATTGTTTAGATTCGGTTAGTTATCGGCAGAATATAATGAAATCAATTATGTAACCAGAAGAATACAATAAATAAAAAATTTGGAAAACCAGATGCCAGGTAGCAGATTGATTTAATTGTTTTATTACTGTTATCATGAGCCAAACTCTAATATTAATTAGGAACGCGTCGTTACCCATGAATTTATCTGTATGTGACATGGTAAGATCATTTTAATGTATTTAATAACTCTTTAGCAAGTGTACTGAGAACACCACAAATATTGGCTTGGAAAAGTTACTGGTATAATTCAGTCTTACCTTTCGTATAATAACATCTAAGTTCGAAACATAAAGCTTATTCCCTGGCCTTGAAATTTCAGTAGAATCAAGTTTTGAGAGTCACAATGATTCTGCTGTTGATCGGCTAATAAGCTAGTTATGAAGCTTTATGGCTTTTTATTTTTCATATAGTTTTGTTTATACATATATTTTTTGCGTGTTATTGCTTCTTGCGGAAGATATAAACTTACAATTGGGTGCATGGTTTCCTGTAGTGTTTTTCTTTACTTAATGTTGAGAGAAACTCCTTTTTATGTGTTCCACACCAAACCTGGGCGAGCCAATCCCTTATTGGTTTGAATTCAAGTCGACACACACGCTTTAGCCTATGAAGAAATATCAGGTCTGGTGAGCGGCGAATACCTCATTGAGGTATTTGAAATATATATTATTTTAGTTAAAAGATATTTGGAATTGCTTGGGAAGCAGGTTTTCTGGAAAATCTTTATCTAGTATCCTGGTGTCACACTCAAAAATAAAATCGGATGTTTTTCTGATTTTTCATTTAATTCCATTGTTTACACACACGCGTACACACATTTTTTCTAAGAGTGTCCTGTTTATTCAGGAGACCATAGAATCTATATTTTCCATGAAATCTCGATATCAAAGTTTAGAATCGAATACAATACTTATTCTTCCTTAGACACCTAAGCGGCAGAGAAAGTAAAAATAACACAAAAATGTATAAATAACTTGACTGTATGTTATTACTTAATTATTGCAATAGATTAGGAGATTCTCGAGCTAGGCATTAAATAGCAGTTACTAGGAATATTCCTATTAAATTATGGTATAATAATAATAAAAAGCCTCAACCTTTAATACATAAGTCGCTATACATCACAATCTAATTTTAATAAAATGATACGCATGAAAACAACATACAACTTTTCTCTCCCGAAGAATCTACTACCACGTTTGTAAATAGGAAGTCCGCTATTCAAATCCCGCCAGGATCTTTCTCCCCAACTGAAGTGTTTTTCCAGGTTTGCCTAAGTCCTCATAACGGGCAAATGCCGGGGAGGTACCTTAAACTTAGGCCTGCAACGTTTCCTTTCCAAATTTCCTGTTCGCTATCATTTCAGTTCATGATTCATCAGTGTACACGCCTGTGTTGCCGTAGATAATAAGAACGGTCATAGCACTTAAAACAAAAACTGCACTTATAAGGAATAAGCTGTCAAATTTGGAAAATCTGTATTTCTTAATCAATTAGTTTGATTTTTTTACCAGATATTTGTGATATATTAAAAACTTCGACATTTTCGAAAAACTCCTTGCGTAGTTTCCTAGAAAAAATGGTTTCTGGTTTTAAATCATCTACAGAAAAACCTCTTTGCTCTGCAGTTCTCAAAATTGAAGAACTAAATTTCAATTTTCTGTTCCAAGTATATATCTTACAAACTTCTCATATGATTTGTAAACAAATCAGGAATTATTTTAGGAAACAAATTCAAAGTTTATACTTCCTGCTCTTTACGCGTTTAATTCATAAACATGATTTTCAGCATTAACCTCTATCCACCATCATCTTAAGTCTCCTTTGTGGAATTTTAAAATTAATCAGCAAAAAGTTGCTCCGCAGGGAGCAATTTGAGTGATAACGAGCACTGAAAAATATAACGAGAAAAAGAAAACACTTTTAAGGGTATAGGGATATAGAGTTGACTTTAAACTTCAAAACTCAGTCCTATGTTGACTGGTACTTTAGTGATTTTAGTGTCTGCATTATTATACTTCATTCCTCTTAAAAGATCAAAATAATCTACATTTTTCGAACTTCTAGGCAATTCCTACATACTCTAGAAATGGATGAAATAATTTTGATACGAATACATATAACGGCTATAGCCTCAAACCAAATGTAATGCTCAGAATGTGTCTATTGTTTATTTATTTATTTTCTATAGAAATACTACATCAATTATGAACAAGAATAACAAATTTCTAGCACCATTCCTTAACAAGAAAAATCTCGTGCTCAAGGAGAATACCTCATAAATAGTCTAAATTAGTATTTGTAACGATTAAAG
The DNA here is from genome assembly GCA_030765065.1 of Deroplatys truncata. Taxonomy (NCBI): domain Eukaryota; kingdom Metazoa; phylum Arthropoda; class Insecta; order Mantodea; family Mantidae; genus Deroplatys; species Deroplatys truncata. The sequence continues at coordinate 178,780,746 of CM060990.1, read as the reverse complement.
AAATAATATATTTATGACGTATAATTTTGTTACACAAATTCTATAGTAATTAACACTCTGATGTAAAAGATATTAAGATTTGTTGTGCTGAAGTATTACTTGTAATAACAAAAAATAAGAAGATAGCTGTAGTGCAATTAATTTTGAAGAAGGTTTTTTGTTGTATATTTATTTGCCCCACGCTTTGGGAGCCAATTTGAAGAAGGTAGTTTCTGCCCCACGTATGGTACAATGTTTCCGGTAGACTTCGCCCCAAATGTACTTTCCGGTGCCCTTTGCCCCAAGTTTAAAAAATATTAACTTTGTAATTTTTTTACTGTTTCTTTAAATATTATATATTTATGTTTGCCTCGGCTACGTCAGTATTTATTTTTAAAGACATAAATGTCTTAGCAGGTAGAGGTGCGACTGCAGAATGTAGGCTTACACAGATTAAAATTTTACTTCACTCCTTTTATTAATGCTTGACACGATTTAAATAACACTTCACTGATAGAGAGAGAGAGAGCTGTGAGATTTGTTTTATTAATTACTTGCACTTTTTAACACGTAAACTATTTTTGTCTCACACAAAATACGTATTAAGCTTCTCGAGGACACATCTCGCGTCCGGTTAGGAACACTGTCTAGAAGCAACTGACTTCTGAATTTGTAAATTTTGCTCCATTTTAGTTTCTGATTGGCTAATCCTAGTCCAATAGAATACGTTCATTTAACTAAAGCTTTTTCTGGTCGTTAATTGGCTATTTTATGAACTGTCACAAAAATTGCATTATTGCTTCCAAGAATTACCAATAGCATTTAAACTTTCTAATTCATTATTGCCTCAAGGTTACCTCATTGTTAGCAACTTTTAACCTATTATTCGCACAGCTCCTACATTATTAAATTACGTAATACATTCACATAATATTATTAAACATGTACATATTAATATAAACATTAATACAATGACTGTTACATGCATTTTTATATATTGTTACATACACATATTGCTTTAAGGCGGGCTGTTATTGAATTATTATATTATATAATTAGACTGAAATCATTTAAGTGTTAAAAATACTGCCTCAATTTAAAACATGCGAAAATAATTTTTGTTGTGAAAATTCTTTCCTGAAAATGATTTTAACTGCGGTTCTCAATTTAGAAATACTTTAAAGCTATTACATTACATAATCTTGAATCAGATTAGGTTCATCCTGTGTTCTCTTTATATAGTTATATACAAAATAGTTTATATACAAAATAAAGACACGTAGGGCTACATAAGATGAAATTTGCTCCAAGTTTGCTATTCACGGCTAGATTTAAACTCTGTATGATGTCTCATTCAGTAAAGCAATCATGCAAAAAATGTATAACACAGGATCATTATAAATAGTTATACAAAAGGGAATTTAAGCTCTGAAGAAAGTATTAACCATATTTAATTGAATAATGAAGCAAACACGTTAGCACGGCTTCAGATTTCGTGTACAAGTATTACAAATGTTCAATATGACTTCCTTTTGTAAGAGTGCCTATATCAAATCTGTAAGGAAGTTCCATATTCTATAGATCACATCTCGGTCAATGTTTGCTGCTTTTTCTCCTATTTTCGCAATTCGTTTAGATTTGGCCCTGAATTTCCTTTGAACAGATGTAACTGATCGCAATTCATGAAACAGCGGACAACAATGAGCACGCTCCACACCAGTATACAACGCCATGCTGACTGGTAGTTAGTGATGGGCAATCCGAATAAAAACTATCGAACTACTCGGTAGTCGCCAACAACCGAATTATTCGGTAGTTTCCGTCAGCATTCGATGTTTCATTAGCTTTACCGATTGTACTGCGGAGCTTCAAAGCGGTAATAGCCTTCATTCGGTTTTAACAAAAGGTTGCAGGGATATAAGATCCTATCATCTATAATGCTACTTCTAAAACTACGAATAACGCGCTTTCCCTGCGAGTGATTTTAAAATCATTTGCCAACAAACAGATCATGCGGGGACCTGATAGGAGGTTTGCTGATAACCACCCAACCAATCGACAATGTGGTGCACAGCACAGTTTAATGTGGTATCATAGGATAAATACGATTATAGCTATGAAAGAATGAGCAAATATATTAGCTTCATTTCCAGGGGGAAAGAGGAAGTTAGTTCATCTTATGGCTGTCATAACGTTGTCGTCTTCGCAAAATACAGTAATAATCTTCATACGCTTTCGCTTATTTTTACCCCATGTTAATTACTTATCCAAATAAATGTCAGGTTTTAAAAATTAATATCACTGCATAAATTTGGTTACGAAAGGAAAATAAATTAAGTTAAATAAAAATGGTTAATTAGGGTATAACAGCATATATGAATTTTGCAGGTTAAATTGCACCCAATATGCGATAAATGGGAGTAGAAGAAATTGTTAGCTGAGTAACATGTTTGGATATTGTATGCATTTATTAATTATCCATAGACTCAACTATAAACAAATAGAGTCCACTTGATATTATGTTTAACCACATCAGTTCGATTTCGAAAATTATAGATACCTCTCAGCGCAGAACATAATCTAACTCGGCACAATCATAATACACATTATGAATAAATCGTGCAACTAATAACTGTGTAATGTACACCTTTTACTTCATTGATTATTAACAATTGCCCCGTTAGTGCCAAAATTGCGTTTCCAGACTACATGAAAACTGTTTATATCTGCGTTGCAATATCATTATAACGCAAAGCAGAGCCGAATACAACTGTACTATCGACTGTACGACTATCGACTGAATAGCGTAACTCATTGCAACGGTTTACCGTTCAGCATGTTTATACGAATACCAAACCGAATGAAAACATTCGGTTGTTACCGGAAACTATCGTTTACCAATCGATTGTCTAAAACATTCGGTTTGCCCACCACTACTGGTAGTGACGAGACTATTATAGGATCGTAGCGTGTTGCACCGTACTCTAACGAACTCTAGTGAGTTTATAGTAAACTTGAATGTACCTATAGCGGAACGTTTGAAATGCATTAGAACTTGCCATTACTCTCGGTTCAACAGTAGTGGCGACATTGTTTAGTATACATACTTAATAATGATTATGTATATGAACAAATCTGCTTAAGGGCAATTTTTGTAAACCTTAACTCCTTAAAGTTATTTTGTAAAGTAAGTCCTCTGTGAAGGAGGAGTAGTGAGGGATTTCTGGACTTGGGAGGACTTGTAAGTGCCGCTACAGTAGACTGACGAAGATTACTTAAACCTATTAAAAATGTTTTCTTCTAATAAAATTAAGAGTTGAAAATGTCTAACATACAGTTGGTACTTTCAAATGTTTCCTCAGAAGTTAGTCATAACGCCTATTACATTAACATTCGTTCCTAATAATGCTACTAAGGGCTATATTTGAGAAATGAAGTTGTTGATCGTATTAAGGGCCTCGCAGCTCAGACTATAGATCACCTGCTTGCTGTGCAAGGGGTCCCCGGTTCGATTCCTGGCTGGGAGTGGGAATTTTTCTCTAACCAAGATTATTCCCTATCCTCCCCAGAGTCTGGAAGTATGAATAGAGAGTGTGAATGTGTGTGTGTGTGTGTGTGTGTGTGTGTGATCTAATGAATAAAACCCAAGGTTTACCTGAAATCCAACGACAAGCAAATACATGTTAACATCATTGCCTATAGGCAATATGTTCCAAAGGAAAGAACACTGATAAGACCATTGCAGTTCGTAAAGGAAATAATAAAAAACAGAGTATCAAGATACAGCTAAAACCATTGAGATTTGATGTCTTAGCTTAAACTTGATAATCATTTTAGTTACCATCGTCATAATGATCTACACTAAGCCAACATTTCAAATAGAGCTGTTATAAAAGGTATTTTATTATTTCTCTTTTCTATTTTGCTAAAAAAATGCTACTTTTTTATTTCCCTTTTCCTAAACACTACATGTGAAATTACTGAAAATAATCTTTGGAAAATACTGTCATTAAATTCCTTATTTCGCAAGTCTACATTATTATGTAATAATAATAATAATAATAATAATAATAATAATAATAAAATAATTACTATTATTACTATTCACAAAGTTTATTAATAATAAATTAAAATATGTTTTCACGGGGACAATAAGAAAAGGATTCCAGTTATTCCTGCAGTGTAATATGTTTAACTTAGATTACTTTATTCTATTTTTCTCTTCAACTTATTTGCGTTATTAAAACTTCTAATGTGATCCAGTACTTTTTAAAATTCTTAATGCACAAAATAAAACAGTTGATGTGAGCAACCACGGTATGACCAAAATTAGAGCAACGAAAGTATTATTGTTTTGCAGTTGTGTATCGGTGCAAAGTAGCTACACTGGCATGTTGATTCATTTGATTGTATATATAGTTTTGCTTTAAAAGAGCAAATCATTTGTACCGGACTAATCCCCACAGGAGCACACAGAACATGAAAATGCGATTATATATGATTGGGTAGTATTTTATTGGTAGGTATAGGTTACACAACGAAGGGGATATTTCACGCACTGCGACATGCATAGATCTACTGTATCTACTACCTTAGGAGTAAGGGATGAAGTGAAGAAACCACAGGAAGCTACAGCTTGCAGGCAGACGGGCCACAGGGTCGCGCGAAAGTCCATAATATCTCCAAGCTCGAAGACCCGTCCCACTGCTGGAGCTGCCTAGAGAGGCGTTGAAAGACCCGTCAACCAAGCAGCCCTCTAGTGTCCGACCACGGGGAGTACTCTTTTCTTTGAGCAAGTCTGTCCCGCACCGCCATACCCACGAAACCTAGATGCACACCGGAGAGATCAGAAGGAAACGGAATGAAAAGGAAATGATGGAAAGAAATTGTGGTAGATGGGAAACCACCACAGCATTCGCCTACGGACCAGAGCAAACCACGAAAAATTCAAGGCCAAAGTGGATGATCGACGAGTCGAACCCGGAATCTCGCGAATGCGAGCTTCACACGTTACCACGGAGCATCTCGATGGTTAGATTTTATTTAAATATAGATTAAAGTATTAGTTTTAATATATTTAGGTATTATGGAATATTTAGTTTTTCAGTCGAATTTTATATTCCAATTAAAAGGATGTGCTGATGGGATATTTCATAACATATTAACAGAAATCAATTGTTTTAATGTTAATAATCAAAACACAACTTATTTAGTTTACGCAGGCTGATTGGTTGTGCTGCTTTCAGGAAAACTTACTGTTATATAGAAATCTAAACAACATAGAACTCTTCATTGGCTAATATTATTACGGAGATTAAATAAGTCTTATTGAAAGGTGGCCATTTGCAAAATGTGCAAGCACAAGATACATTAATAAAGAACCCTGAAACACACTCGCAGCTAATGGTATAGGAGATGACATTTTGCTTTTTAATTCAACGAATTGCCTTGCAGTAAGGCAAGATTCCATTTTTGATATTTATTTTATTTTGCTTTACCCCAAAACAGAAAATCTTTCATGAAAGATAAGCAATGTGGTGGTTTACTAAAATCACTCCAATAAAACCAAACTAAACTACAGATTCAGCAGATTTAAAAATCTTTTTTTTGTTTGCAAACACATTATTTTCCAAGACATATGCAGCTAAATTGTTTGAGCATAAGATTATAAAATAAAGGTTAGGAATGGACACTTACCTTGCTGTTGAATTTGACTCCTAAGAACTGTTTTGGATGTAACTCCTTTTATACCACTGTTCCTAGCAAATTTAACGTGACGTACTGCAGTAAAAGTCACTTGTCAGTATTTCATAAATCAAATTTTATCTTGCTCTGCCACTTCTATTTGAACGACAGCCTTTTCACGGTATTAATGTGCCTACAGGATTTAACTTACCCTGCATTAAGATAAACGAATGGTTTGTTTTTATGTACTATAGGTTTACTAAACTGGAGGAAGTTGTAGCTTTTCTTATATGATAATGGTAACACACTAACTTATAAAAGCGGCTGTTTTGAAGGTAACTAATGTCTGAGTTTTTACGGTTAGAAAGAGCATTGTTCAAAACACCAAACGTATTTGTCTATCCTGGGTTAAGGGCCACGCTGGAATTGTTGGAAACTAGAGAGCTAATCAGATTGCAACATTTTCTGTCAAATCCAACCTGGAATTTAAACTATTCGTTAGTCCAAATTCATATTTAATTTTTTGTCTAGAAAAAGAAATAGTAGAAATGTGGTATAACCTCAGATTAAGCTGCTTAAATGAACAACTAAGAATAAATTAAAGTTTTTGAACGTTATCTTGCAAGTGTTCACACCAAATTATATTCTTACGCAATTTATTACTGGATACCGAAAATTTAAATCTTACCTGCAATGTTGTCACCTAGAGTCAACAGATGGTTTTATTTGCAAATGTGAAATGTCAGACGAAACAGTATTCCACCGGCTCTTCCAGTGCGATGGAAAATATATCAGAAGATACATTCTATTAGGTAGGGGTCTGAACGGGCCTAAACTCTTAGGCCCCCGGCCCGATCTGAACCGTGCCCGAGAATAGGTTATACAGTACCACCTGGCCCGGGCTCGATTGTCTAATTTTGTTTCAAATAAAATTATTTTACAGTTGTTGACCATTATTATTATTATTATTATTATTATTATTATTATTATTATTATACGAAACACTTCTGCCTGCGATACGAAGGGACTTGAGTTTGACTTCCGGTACCGGCATAGGGATTTTCTCCACTGCTGGGAGGCGTGGTAAGGGATGCACTTGAGTTCTTGGAACTAAATGAGGAGCATTTTTGCAGAAATAGTGGCGGCTGACGTTATGGAACCCCCGTGTAGAAAGCGATCTTATTGACCACATGCTGCCCATATTACTGCACTCTGCCCAGAATGTCCTGGGTGTGGGTGGACGGAGGGAGACGGAGTTTGAAGTTGTGCTCTTGTAACGTTATTCGCAAACGGCCAAAGTGAGCATTTATTTATTATTACTAGCATTACTATGGATGTGTGCATTCTATGATAATTGTGCTATTCCGGGTTCCTCAACATCGCAGGCCAAAAATGTGATAAATGAATATTTTTGGTGTTTATTTGCCCGTTACTTGGAAAAAGTTGTTGTTATTTTTTTATTTTATAAAAAATGGCGCTAATGATCTTGATTAAATATCATATGTTTAAGAGATTTACTGAAAAATAAAATTCAAATGTTTAACGTGATACATTATTTTTTGTTTGGTTCATCTTTATTTTCAATCCCGAGCCCGTGCAGATCTCTACTACTAGGACATCTCTATAATTGTAGAACAAATTATTAACAGACAATAACAAAGTTGTTCACTAAACCATGTTGCACCTCTGTTTTTATAGCCTTTATTTCTAGCATTTATTCATTCGTTTAATTATTCCCAATAAGTTAATTTGTTTGTTTTATTTATCTTTTATACGTATTTATAACCCTAATATGACATTTAGTGCAATAAAGTTCAAATATTTGTTGGAGGCTAAATAATAATAATGTTTGAATTCTTAACTGTTTCGTAAATTCGTTGCTACAAAGCGGTAAAGATAACCACTCAGAAATATAGATACAAACCTGAATTCTCCACCACAGTGACGACCACCAGGTTACACATATTGAGATATCTAACTCTATACTGTAGTTTCAGTTTTAAACGTTAAGAATAAATGTTATTTGTAAATACAAATAGAGAGGTAGGACAGAAAACTAAGAAAATCTGGCACTGGCAATAAATGGCCAAAGAATGAGACGGGGGACACAGAACGCACAGTAAAGAGTAACTGTTGTTATGTGTATCAATATTCAAAGACAGTGATATATAGAAGAACGATGGGACAAGCCACTGTACTGGGAATCATTCGGGTATTCCCTTGGCTTCACCACTGGAAACAACACTTAATTTTCTAACTCGAAGACTAGCGAATAAGAGAACATACATTTAAATGACACGTGATCTCAACAGGCAAGGGACCAACAAAGAAAGACCTAGACAGTCCTTCAAAAACCAGCATTGTCAGTCTTCAGCTTTTGCCAAAAATGACTAACAAGATAAAGGGGGAGGGGGGAACACAGCTGTAGTTAAAACGGTAACAATTGGAAATATTATCCGTAAAAGTATCTGTCACTTCATGGTAGTGGAGTGAAGTGTGTGTATGGGAAGAGTAGCGTTTGTTATGATTCAGATTGTCTTCCGTTTCAACTGATTATGAGATATGTACACAGTGTGATCCTCAACAGTGTGCTCTAAGATTCCGTTCAATATTGTAATTTCCTAACACACATGCAAATTTAGCAAACTGTTATTCACTGCATTTGTTAGAATACTCATGCATAACAAAAATTGCCTCTGGAACTTCCTTTTCAAAGTTATGCTAGGATAATTGCAAAACCTTGTACAAACTGCACCATAGAAAATCTTCGGCGGATTTTATATCGTTTTCTGGGGTCTTTTGAGGCGTTTCCTTCACCTTACCTATCGCAGAGCGTGGTGGCTTGATAACACAGCAATAGGGGAAAAGAGGGGAGGTTGATGCCTTTGCTCCTTTGCTTTTTCTGGTATTATTGAAACCAAAATATGCCGTATACTAGCGAAATTACTCGTGGACGTATCGTGGGTATGTGGGAGGCTGGTCGCACTGTTACAGCAATTGCAACGGCAGTGCATAAAAGTGTTTTTATAGTGAATTTCTGGATAAAAATATTTCAGGAAAGTGGGGAAGACGGTCTACATACTCGTCAGAAAGTGGACACTCCCCGTAAAACATCCGCAGATGATATTCGTTTACTAAATGCAAATTATTCTTTTTTATAATTAACTGATCGTGTCGAGAAACTAGAGAAAAATGTGTGTATGTATAAGGTTTACCGAATATGGTATACCGAATTATAGTTTGAATTAGAAGGAAAACATGCTGCTTTATTTATTTATTATTTAGTTATGTTTGCTTCTATGCAGCAACAAGCATTGATAACACTGTGAGAATACAGCTGTGTTTATTTTTTGTTATAAAGAGTTGCCTTGCTATATATTTAATGAATACCGTTCAAGCTTTAATTTGAAAATCTTCTCACACTACACATTGTACATTTCGCTAACCTGGCCGCTCATCAAGTTTTCCCCTTAGCTTTTAACCCTTTCAAAGGCGTGTCCTGCACTAGCCGATAAGGTATGAGCTACCAATCACGATAAGAGGTCTGTGTGACAAACTGAATGCACTCACTCTACCTCTTTATCTTTTAGCCAATATGATCGAGAGCGTAAACATATATTTCGTTTATACGCCATTTTGTAACCTTTTTTGTGGTTATTGGTGCAACTATTTAGCAGAAGGACCGGCGCATCCTTTCATCGTAGCTTAAAGCAACCAATGAAATGGCCATAGCTCCACGTACAACGATAAATAATGTGACATAGACGCGAGGTACAGTGAGATTTTCTTTGGCGCTCTTTGTACCTATGAGTAAAATAGCAGAGTGTAATGGAGCTAATTCCGTTTGTACTTCGATGCTAGAACTAAGAATGTGCCTCCATCATTGTGTTTAATTTAATTCTGTATTTGGGGGGGGGAGGATGAGATTTGTTCCTTAGCAAGAATTTACTAACTGTATTCACTGTTTGTTCTCTTTCGTGTGCGACGTGGATGATGATGATAGTGATGATGACCACAATGTAAGCAAAATGGGGAAACAGTTTTTCTTTAAATCGCTTTGTAACCAAATTAACTTTATAACTTTAGTTGTTGCATATTCCATTATTATGTATTTGAGAAACTATTAAACTAACTCTTACAAGGGAAGTATCAAATCCTTCATGCCGAAAGCTAAGTGGAAATTTCTGTGAGGTAAGCCATGTGGTATAAGAAGGCCCTAACCAAAAAGTTAAATTCCAGTTTCAACCACAATATTCTAGACACAAGCCAGAATCCTGCAGCAGCAGCTAAATGTGTGACAAAGATGGACAACCCTGGTTGAAGTGTAGAGCAGCTGCTTGTCGCATGAATCCCTCTCACGTTTGCCAGGGACGTCCAGTTCAGTCAGTTAAAGTAAGCCTTGTTCTCTGTAGTATAAAAGGCTGAAGTTGCTGCATTTCTAGGCCCTACGATAAAAACCGGCAGATATAATTTTGCATGCAAACTTTTTATGACAAATCACTTCTGTCACAAACATTTTAAGGCAGGTTTCCGCATGGAAGGCTTTATAATTTATTTTAATACTCCTTTTAGTAACCGTCATTAAATCTGAAATACTCTGGAATGCCCCTCGCACCCCTAGATTTATATTAAATGAGCCTGCTGTAATATGTATTTTCTACAGTGGAATTTTGGCTAACGCATTTGGGATTTAGAATGCTTTTTGATGTTTGAATACCACCAAAATTACGTAAAATATGATTTCTAATAACGATTTCTAAACACGATTGACAGATGTGCTCCTGTATGAATTCTAACGTCTATTGTTTGCTCCGTCAATCATAGGTAACCTGATTCGTTTCGGATTTCTTAAACTTAATATGTAAACACAACTTAAGCCCTGCATTCGTTTAGGGCATGAGATGTTTCGTATTGTGCAGTTATTTCAAACAAAGAAAATAGAGGTTTGAACAATAAAATTAATAACCCTTGGCTCTTCTCTACAAAAATTTTACGAGTCTTATATTTCTCTTGAAGGGACTTATGAATGGAGTTCTGAACTTCGAAATATTTAAGGCTATTATGATAATTTTATCACATGTTAATATGATATTCACAAACAATTGCTATAATTTGGAACAATGTAGGCTTATTAGCTACGAAGTCATTAGTATTTAATTAAATTTCGTTATCGTATGACACAAACAGTATCTTATTTCATACGTTTAATCTGACTTTACTGAAAATCTGGAGAATTCCTTCTCAGATATGTATATCCTCAGTTCCAATTTCCTCTAAAAATGTAAACATTCCCTTTCATCAGAAGATTAGAAAGTAACTGCTGGTGTTGATGAAGGCATGAGCATATTGACAAATATTTATTTCAGATAAAACCCTTGAATGTCTTCAAATTCTTTTGTTTTCGTAATCGTTTAGTTTGTCTGGGAAAAAAAGTTTTATGTAAACAGGATTGCATGTAAAAGAAAATGTAACATAATTACCGAAGAGTAAAGCAAACTAAATTCTTTTATATCTGCGGCACGTTCATTTTAAAAGTCTTCTCCGTAATTTTAAAATGGTGAAAGTGTAAAACAATAATATTTTCGGACACAGTGAGGGTTAGTTAATGAAAACGAGTTAAACATGACGTCTTTTACTCATATTCCTTACTCTCACTGATTTAACAAAGTTATAACCACTATGCATTTGCAAAACGACCTGTTTGTGTAAATATTTGTGAAACTACTTTTAAGATTATGAACAATATTTTCCCAAAGGTGAATGAATAATTGATTTCTGCGCATATGTAGTCATATTTCTGCTCTAGGAATGAAATATATACTACAAATTATCTTTTGCATATCACTAATTTGATAATAATTTTATAAATAATAAACAACAGAAGGAAAATATGAGAAAAAGGAATTGATACTTGTTCCTGGTTTTGTTGAACCTGACATTTAAAAGTGCATTTTTAGCCTTTTGCTTTTGAATATTAAAAATATCCCGCATTTTTGCTGCGCTATAAACATAACAAAGACATTGTGGTTGGGCACTTTTAGTTTACATGAATTAATAGAAGAGCTAATTTGCAACAATTAGCATGTGCCATTTACACATTTAGTCGTGCTACACTCCAGAGTCAGCGTTTAGCATTTAAAATTAGACCAGAGGAAATGTCTTTGTATACTTCTAATGAGAATGCAAATAAATGGGAGCTTTGTATCTGCACTGGCGTGAAGGAAGCTCAAAAACGGTTACTTAAGCTTTCCATTTAGATTTATTACCAACCAATTAGGTATTTTGCAATGTCAGATAATTAATTAGGATGCTAATAACAGTTTCCATATTCCATACTTCTCCTCTCTATAATTTTCTACACTATTGTGTGAATTCGCCTCAGAGATACTTGAGAATACGCATCAAATTTACGTCTTTAACAACGTGATTTTTATATTTTAAGTTGAAATTGATTATCAGATGTTTTTAAAACGTTTAGAAGCTTTATCTAATACAACTGCAGAATAATGCAGCCCCATTTTGTCAGGATTAAAGCATGCTCATGTACTGACAAATGTTTGTATTAATATTTTTTTAGTTTTATTTATGGACGCTCTTTAACTGCTGTGGTCCTTAGCGTCCCATTCTATATAATGGGCGTGAAAGACCGGTAATTTTGCTCAGAGGCCTTTTTATCAGGCTTGAGGTTCTTTCACGCGCCGTAAATCTACGACACGTGACCACCGGCTTTACTTCCCCTTCCGAATGCTAAGGATTTTTACGCCCGAAAAAAAACCTTCGCCCTCCGCCGGGTTTGAAACCGCGACCTCGGGAACTAGAGGCTAGCATGGTAACCACTACACCACGGAGGATGACTTGACATTAACAGATGTAACGGGTCACTGCATCTTGCATACTGGTGTCCTTATTATTCTTATTGTAGTTATTATTAGTACTTGTGTTTAAAAGTGTATGGTAACATGCAGATATATCTATATAATCTAATAGTGCTGCAAATTTACCTTAAGAGTACGTTGGGCAATTTCGAATGTTGTAAGAAAAGGTTCAGTGGAGCTATCTGCCTTTAGGAGAATATCTCAAAGAACTGTGTTAGAAAAAGTAAGAAATAGGTTTAAAAAAATACAGAGATAGGAGAGGATTCCACGAGATTCCCGAATTTGTCACGTTGTGAGGCAAAACGTTAGGCTGAAAGATATATCACCTCAGTGAAATTCTTCAAGTTAACCAATAATAGCAGCTGTCACCTAATTAAAAATAATAAGGAACCAATTGGAGGAGATTATTGAAAAGTGGCGGTAAAACAGCGTCGGAGTTAGCGTCATATGTTTTGGTATAAAAAGACTGCCACGAGTTGCAATTGGGCTCATTTGCTCATTTGTGCATTCAATAAGTGCGTCACTGATGTCTCAGACATCTTTGTATAGTGACGATTCGTGGTCGTAACAGTGGGGAAATATGGAGTCGTTGTCGAGAAATAATTCGGGATATTAGCTAGGAAAGCAGGTTCTTCGGTGATAAACGTGGTACCTGTTTTGTTCAATTAAGTATTCAAACAGTTCCGGTGTACTTACTAAACTGCAGCCACACTGAGAGAGGGAAAGAAAGAGAGAGATAGAGATAGAGAGTAGACGCGTAAATAAAGGTCTGTTCGAGGGAGGCAGCTTTGTGCAAGAAAGTGAAATATTGTTCAGTATTTGATGTTATTTACATAAATAAAATACATTAATTATATTTAAATGTCACAGAATTCTAAAAAACTAAATCAGCTAAAATAATCGTTATCTCAAAATTTACGTTTGACACGTTTACTAGTCTCCCCTAACACTACGCCACTGATTGCGTTCATGTAAAAATTACACGGTCATTCAAAAAGAGAAAGCGTATTTCAGCTTTTTGTATCGCAGAAATAAGTGAAAGATAAAAAACACATTGTGGAGGTCACGGGGTAAAGGAAAGCTTTAATTTTTATACTTGTTGAAAATCTATGCATTTAGCAAGAACACAAATCGTTGTACGGAACATCAAAACAGTAGTAGTAACATAAGCAAACCAGTGGGTTTCCAGTCTTTTAGCATGTAAATTTGCTTATGACAAGCCACCTGTTGGTTGAATCTACTGTAAAGGTGACTTGTTGCACAATGGATTCATAGTTAACTGCGATGTATAATTTTTACATTCTCTGCCAGGTACCTAGCAGGTAGAGGAATTAATGTATTTCACCCAAAAATTCGATATGGGCACATCACCAGAAATACGTTTTCTGAGGCCCCCTGAATCCCCTCCCCGAAGAGCATTTTTAGAAAAAGCGTGTTTGTGTGTGTGCAGAGCATAAGTTCAAAAACGAAATGTCAGATAAACATCTAACTTGGCATTTAAGTTCAGTACCTTCCAAAGATGGGACACAAACATTTTCAAGAAAACCTCCCCATCCAAACTAGCCTTTGCATGAAAAAGTTTTCATTATTTTTTATTTTCTCAAAAGTTGCTCTAACGATCTTAATTAAAATAACATACATTTAAGACATTTACAAGATAAATAATCTGAACAAACTTGAATTTGCTGGTAATAGCCTGTGGAGTTCTCTTCATTTGGAATGAGTTTTGTATACCTTTGTACAACTGGCAAAACATTAAAGATAGACAAAGCTTACTACACAAAGAATACAAACATATATAAATTACATAATTTATATCGAATTTTGCAGCATCAATCATTTTCAAGATTACTTGTTATTGTTAATGTTTCAACACTTTTGCCATGTTTGAAGTTGAGGCAGTATTTTTAACACTTAAATTATTTCAGTCTATTTATATAATATGTAAATTCATTAGCAGCCCACCTTGAAGCAATATGTGTATGTAATAATTTGTAAAATGTATGTAACAGTCATTGCATATGCTTATATTATTGTATACATGTTCAATAATGTTATATGAATGTATTACGTAATTTAATAATGTAGGAGCTGGGAGAAATAGGTTAAAAGTTGCTAACAATGAGGTAACAATGAGGTAACCTTGAGGCAATAATGAATTTGAAAGTTTAAATGCTACTAGTGAATATTGGAGCAACAATAATGTAAATTTTGAGACAGTTTAAAAATAGCCAATGAACAACCAGAAAGAGCTTTAGTTAAATGAAGGTATTCTATTGGATTAGGAATAGCCAATCAGAGCCTTGAAAATACGAAATTTACAAGTTTAGGCGGTTGAAATCAGTTGTTGTTGGTTGTAGACAGCGTTACTAACCAGACGCAAAAAGTTTCCTCGAGAGATATAATACGTATTGGTGTGAGACGAAAAATAGTTTACGTATTAAAAAGTGCAAGTAATTAACAAAAGAATCTCACAGCTCTCTATATCAGTGAAGTGTTATTTAAATCGTATCAAGCATTAATAAAAGGAGTGAAGTAAAAATTATAATCTTTGTAAGCCTACATTCTTGTTGCACCACAACCCTGCTAAGAGAAACGTGTCTCTAACAATAATAATGACGCAGCCGAGGCAAACATAAATATATAATATTTAAAGAAACAGTCAAATTACAAAGTTCATATTTTTAAACTTAGGGCGAAGGCTACCGGAAACTGTTTACTATACGTGCGGTTGCAACTACTACAAGTTCGGCTCCCCAACAGTTGAACTATAATACAACTCCTTCAATACGACCTACTTCAAACGGACGCCCAAAGCGTGATGCAAATAACATAACAAACCATCTTCTCAAATTGGTGCCCAAAACGTGGGGCTAATAAAATAATTTGTCAAATTGGCGTCCATACGTGGAGCTAATAAATATCTTCTCAAAGTGTTGTCACCATTCAATTGTGTCTCGCAAAGGCAATATTCGGCGACCCGTTTTTAAACATATGACTACCACTTCAGTACCCTGTAATCCCCTTTGTATTTAAAACGAAAGGTATAATGAAATTATTTCTTCACACGTTTATTTCTATCAACATGAACTTTTACAAGAATACCAGGTCAAAGCTAACAAAACATAAACGATAGTGGCTAAAGAAAGTCACGTCATATTTTTTACTGTGCTCGACAGTTTTATATAAACAACCAACTTTGTCTTATGCCACTGAGGGGAAGCTCTAAGCCCGAGTTTAAAAATCTTAAAACTTCCCTCTATCTACAATGTATTTATAACGTCCCCGGTTTTTATGAAACCAAATTGTGAAATTTGCTCCTTTCTGAATAACCCGGTATAATGACCAGAGTTGTAACGGTGGTACAATTTCACTAAAGTGCAGGTAATGAAACCTTCCAGAGAACTATTTTCAGTGAAAGTATTGTCGGTAGTTGATGTGTTTGCTACTTAATTATTTTCAGTAAAATTATATTCCTAAAGTAAAGATTAAAATATTAATAAGGGAGTTTTTTAATTTTGGAATTATAATTCTTTACCACATCTTAAACACTCTCAACATATTTGTAATAAAATGCATTGCACAAACTAATAATGTAAACAACTGAAGAGCTTAATTTTTCCCCTGAAAATATAGGCTAAAACAGTGCTTATTGTATTACTACCAGCGAATCTATTTGACTGTGGATATTCTAATGTAAACGGATAAAGTGTTTTCTTAGTGTTTGTGTGTAATAGAGATCGTTATTTTTTATTACAAATGTTTTGCTTAAATAATGATTCAGCTTGGACATTATTCCGCATCCGAGTAGGGGCTATGAAATGTTAACAAAGCTACAGAATCCGCGTGTTTTGACATATAGATACAATTGTGCAGTGTGCTGACTTCTTAAAGTATGCAAGAAGTTGTTAATTTATTAATAATATTGGGCCCATCTTGGCGACCGCTTAGCGATGGCTGACATCTTGTAAAGAGTAAGTGCCAACGTGCTAAAAAAAAATTGTGGCTAATGGAATATCGCGAAGCATTGAAAAAAGTAGCTAAAGTGAGGTGATAAGGGCATATTGTGTAAGGTTTGCGGGAATACCAGATTACGTAAGCAGTGAGGAATAACGTGGCGTGCAACGAATGTCACCGTACTTCTCGACTTTTTACTTTCTCTATCGCGTACACAGGTAGAGAAGGTTTTGCATTCCACCCAAAAATTGGATAACGAGATTTCAATGGAAATACATGTTTTGAGGCACCCTGAATCCAAAGAAAGCATTTTTAGAAGCAGGTCCGAGAGTATATGTGTATGTCTGTGAACACCATAATGCAAAATGAAAAGCCGGATAAATACCAAACCTGGTATTTAGATTAGAATCTTTTAAAGATGCGACTCGAAGATTTTGAAGAAAATCCCCATCCCAAATTACCCATTAGTTGAAACATTTTTCGAATTTTTCTATTTTCTATAAATGATTCTAACCATTTCGATTAAAATACCATATATTAAAGCTTTTTACATTACAAAGATAATGTATACTTTCAATTTTCTGAGAATAGCCTTGAAGTCCTCTTTATTCGGAAGGAAAGTTGTATAATTTCGTGTAACTGGTAAACGTTAAGCGATAGACGAAAACCACTACACAACAAAACAAAACAAAACAATATAAAATGCAGATCTCTTACTCTTAGAACACACTATAACTTTTTTGTGGCATCAGCCATTTGCACCTTCTAAAAAAAAAAAAAAGAATCCTCGGCTACGCTTTGCCACTTAGGGCCCTAAATAGGTAGCAACGATAGGTTCGTTGTTTGTAATCCATTTGTTTTTCAGATGCTCGCTGTACTACCAGGTATTGGCAGCACATTAACTTCCGCTAATTTTTCACTACAATGTTGGCAGCAGAATCACAACGACAGCAACGCCATGATTACCTCGTTTGAGATGCGTGTTCTGCTAAAAGTATGAAGCTCGTGAAAATTGAGCAAAACTCGCAATATATTTCATAAATGCCCTTAAAACGTTAAGCAATTAGCGCATTACTGATCATTATGTGTGTCTGTAATATTTACAAAGGATAAGTCACTCCCTAAAAACGTGTATTATGGTTCCGTAAGTTTCGTAATATTTAATACCTGCTACCAGAATACGGAATAGTCCTTAAGCTTTTCCTTACTCATATATATTTAATTACTTATATTCGCCCTAGTGTTAAGTTTTGGGATATCAGGGCTTCAGGCTGCAAGATGTAAAGACTTTTTCTCCCAACTTCAATATACGTTGTCCCTGGTATCTGAAATGAATCCTTGTTCTTATTGTGAACACCCTCTTGCTCTGACTAGCTAGGGAAGACATGAAAAGAATGCCTTTTTACTTTAAGCAGCTTAAAATCTGAGGAGAAAGGGGGCTTTCCCAAGCAATAAGGCGATTGATACATACAACAAAAATGCCTACAATTCACGGAGTGATGAAAGAAGCTTTAGAGGCACAAGAAGCTTATTTTGTTCGAGGGTGTTCTGACAGTTGCTTCACTGTCAATTTCCTTTGCGCCTTCATAAAGTGAATGAAAATATGAATTGTAATTAGAATTGACTTGTGTGTAAATATCCTGCTCTCCTACAGGGAATTCCATTGCGTTATCATGGAAAACGGGGACTCTGTAGTCTTGCGGTTCCCAAATACTTTGTTCATAGGTATATTTATTAATGGAGTTTTACCGAATGGGATAGATAGTTCTTGAAGTAACATCTGAGGCTCGCATTCGGCAGGCACATTCGAGTGCACGGAAAGATGCCTATGCTTTTGATTTCCTTTAATGTTTTTCTTCATTTAATGTTGGCAGAAACTCCTTATCATCTGTGTCCCACACCAGCCCTGGGTGAGCAAACCTCTTATTATTCTGAATTCAAGTTCGACACACACGCATTAGCCTATGAACTAAGGTCGGACCTAGGTGAGCGGCGAAAGGGGAGGAGTACGGAGACATTTCACCTGAGTAGATGGAGGGCATGTTTCGTAACGGAGGTCCACACCAGCCCCTATTTGAGTCCGCATCATACTGACTTGATGTCAAAAGTCTAGCACTCAAACATTAACCTATAAGCACAGGTCAGTTTCAGGCTCAGGAGCGAAGGAAAACGGAGGAGAAGGCAAAACATTAAGTAGATTGCTAGAACCAAGTAACAGATGAAGACTGGAGGTAGCAGAGGCGGTTTACCATTTCCTTACGAAAATAAACCACTGCGCATTATATCGGCACGATTCCATGCACTCCACTGTATCGAGTTTATAGTTCAAATTGAGTGAACATCCTGAACCACACCTTATTTTCTGTGATTTTTATTGGTCGTAAAGTGAATGCGGCGAATGGATACCCATGTACCACGAACTTTCTCGTCTCTCATTCCCTCTGATTTTAGTTCCCACTTCATCTTAAGTGACGCGACGGTGGAGATTGCCTAACCTTGGTCTATAGGAAGGAACGAATTTTCGCCGCCTTGTTTATGCGTATGGGATGCGTACGTATTGTAATATCCGTTTTGTTCTGTTAGTCTGCCTTAGTTTCCTGCTGTAACTCGCCTTTTTGTTGTCAAATGGACATCGGATTGAGGATGTACTATAGAATCAAACCGACATTTTGTCCATGCGGCTAGGAAAACCAAAATAAGCCTTAGACTGGTATTTCGGAATAGGAATTTTAACCTCAATTCTATTTCAGTAGGCCCTTCTGCACGGTATATTTCTGATTTACTTTCATTTATCGGTTCTAGTCACTTCAAATCTCCATTTCCAGTCCCAGATATATTCTGCAGCTGTAATATCAACCAACACACAACAGGAATACATATGCATAATTACACATGCACACATATAAATACGCAACCAACAATACGTAATTGTGTTTGAGGACTTATTCACATAAAGAATGGATTCTCTCACTGCACAAACATCAATTGTATCTCTCCTTGTTCAGTTCGCGGATGAAGACAAGGAAACCGCTGTTTGGGGAATCCTGTCAGCAACTAGTGAATCAAATGTTGCAAACAAAAGGAATGGAGCCCCATTCCGATTCGCTTGCATATGTCTGCAGTACTGATGCAGGGACCATTACTAAACCCTCAATTCCACAATTACAGTACTAACAATACGGAGCAATTAGGGGCTTCAGCTACCTTCCGCAGTATATGCTCCAACTGCTGATGTCGTCTGTTAATTGATATCACTACACGTAGTGCACAAAGAAAGGAACGCCCGGTTTACAGTGTATACGCTCAATGCTGCAAATCGCATTCTAGCGAGGTTTTAATAGCTCAAAGTTAATTACCATTATCTCATTGTATAAGATCACAAATAATATACATCTGTTTAAATTGTGTTTTCCTCTTGCGGATAATTTCCTGAATTTAATATTAGCCAATGAAAACCTTAGATTCGCTTTTGAGCTTTGAGGTATTCGACATCAAGCGACTTCTAACACTCTTTAGGATTATTCCTGACAAACAAGAAATGATTTCTGCTAAAGCAAAATTAACCAATAGACATTCCTAGTTTACTACGTGGCAGTTATCGACGTGCAATGTTTGAGCATGAGATAGAAAACTAAAATAGAACATGTACAGTAGAGTGCATGGAATCAAGCTGAAACACAGATGATAAGGAGCTTCTGCCCCTTAAATAAAGAAAGCGCTATAGGAAACGGAAATACATCGACACGTTTCCGTACATTCCAATACAGCTAATTTCATATGCAGCAAACAACACTTAAAAGTGGAGCGTGTGGTCTAAAATGCCTGAGATTAGTTTAGTTTAGTGCATGTTCGAAGCCTAATGCAAGAATCAATATAACTGCAACCTGACGTGAGAATGCAAGCAACTGATTATTATTAGCCTCAAATAATCCTTTTGGTTTGCATAACTGCAGACATTCATATGGTATCATTTAGTAAATAAAGTAAAGGCATGCCAAGTTTCGATTTAAACTGATTAATGCTCGGATTCGATCAAAATAAAACAAATATAATTTATTGCATATTTTCGAATGTTGAATTAATTTTTTTGGACAAACGAGTATAATCTAGGTAAATGCATTCTACTCATATTTAGAAGATGAATCACAAAACGTTGCATATTTGCTATATAGTTAATAAAAACGACCAAACCGATCCAAAACTGTAATTAATGAAATTAAAGTAGGTGACTGGCGTTTGGCAAAACTACCATAATGATCTATAAAATAAATTGTATAAATTTCAATATGTGTGGAAAAATGAAAGAAGGTTTGAAAAATAAAACAGAAAAGGCATCTTCTTTCAGTTCTATAAACTAATGACCACACCAACACTACTGTGCATGTGTGAAACTTGGGCACTTTATTGAATTCAGAAAATAAATACAGAAGGTTTCGAAATTAAACTTTTAAAACATATAAGTGGGCATACTAGGAGGAATGAAATGTTTAACCTCACATTGCGGAATAAGCCACCGATTTTTAATACAAACAAAGTAGAAAAAAATAAATAAGTAAATAAAATAAAATAGAAAAAATAAATAAAAACATTAAAAAATAAAACAAACAAATAGAAGGAACATGTTCTAAGAAAGGGCAAATTAAATAGCCATATAAACTATGTTTTTAAACCTATCGAAAGGAAATATATCAGTCGACTCTTAATGAGCTGGGAAGACACTTAGATTCCTGGGCGAAACGGAACGTACACATCCCACAAGAAGTAATCTACATCCGATTTATCATCTGTAAGGGCGTGACTTAAGATATCCGCTGGCGCCTCCTTCACCAAGTGCATTGGAGGAAGGGGGCTTTAGCTTGCTTGTTTAAAAACATGTAAGTAGCTAGGAAACACTAATTTATATGAGGCCCTATAAGTGATGTTTGAGGACTAAAATGCTAACATCTCGAGAATTAACACATATTCAAGAGCATTTCCAAACAGTCATTTACTATATATTCGCAATTAACCTCGCGAATGATCGACAAAATCGATCGCCATTCCTCACCTATACCCAATATGCAGCAAAAGGCGTGATAGCACCTACAAGGTGACACCACCACCCAATAAAATGAAGTCATGACGTCTGGAAGTACCCTAGAAACGGTAACAAATGCGGTTTGTCCAGGGAAGCCATGTTGGCTTCTTCCTGCTGTTTCTGTACCAAATAAAATCCCGGAAGCTGATAATAATCATTTAGCTAGAACGAGCCTGGTTCGTGCACGCATTTGGTCCACATCGGACTGGACAGAGCCTAAAAGTTTCCAACCGTACTGACGGAGTAAGATCAAATAAGCATGAGTTGACTCGGCTTCCCTCTCTTAAACAAGCTTATGCCATACTCGTAGAATGCGAAGCGAAAACCACAATATGGACACTTTGAGTGGTTTAATTGGGTGCAGTAAAATACAAAGTGGTTATTAATTATTAAGAGAGTACGTATTGTTTTGACCTATTGGGATAGCTGAAGTGGCAATGTGTGAGGCTCGCATTCAGAAGGTCTCGGTTTCAAACACCGCTGTGATAGACTTTCCTGACTAAACCACCTTCGTGTTTTTTCTAGTCTCTTGGCTAATGCTGAGATGGATTGTTGCGTACCACAAATTTACCCACTCTCTCATTCCACTTCCTTCTTCATCTTTTAGGGTCTCAAGACCATCGCAGTGGACGGTGGTGTAGGCGGATTATGCGCTTTGAAACTGTCCACAAGGATAAGAGTGCGTTGCCAATTTAAAAACGTTACAGACCCAGTTGCGTTGTGCCGGTTGCCACCAGATTTGGCCACCTTTGTAATCTTTAGGGCTAGGATTTTCATGAAGGAGCGTAAGGTTTTTGGTAAAACTGATATTTTCCTTAAATACATATAAATCCTTATTATAAAAATGATGAAATCATAGTACATATTAAGTAATATTTATGCATATATTGCCGTTTATTTCTTATAGAGCATACTTTATTAAGTTAATGGTCATATAAAAAAGAGCAATGCATTTAGAAAAGTGAGATCCACGATTATAGCAGCAAAGAAGCTATTGCACCAAATAAAACTTACATTAGAAAAGCCCAAAGGGAAACTATATCGACTACTCGAAAGCCTTCAACTTGGTCAACCGGAAGATACTTGTGAATAAACTAGAGGAATTAGTTGGCAAATTAAGTACGACCATACGAAGAACTCCCTCCAAATAGATGACAGGGTAGGCAAATCAAAATGGCTATCCCAAACGAATGGCGTACTTCAAAGTGACCCACTAAGTTCAATACTGTTTAACGCCCTTACATATGATGTCGCAAAAGAAATTACAGGAGCCAGCATGTATATTTACACCGAAGACATGGCTATCGTAACCAGAGACATACGCACGCTACGGCAGCGATAGATACTGCCCGATTAACTTGAGGCGGCAGCTGAGGAAAGGTGCGCACTAAACGATAAGTCCGTTATCCATCCCGAGAGGAGAGTGGGGGTCAGTTACGCATGTCGAGTTGTTGACGTTGCACGTGCGTTATCTGAGCTTCTGTAAATTTTTAAGGCTCGTGTCCGTGCGCGTTATATGTTCGTCTATAACAGCATATACACGAAACAGTTTGCTTTTATCTAGTTGTATTCTCTGTATTTGTGTGTAACTGTGAGTGCCTGCGTTGAATATTTTTTGGATTTGCGTTTTACTTACTGTTAATACATGGGCAGTACACTTAAAGGCAAAGTACTGCACTCCCAAACCAGGGAAGTTATTAGCAATGTATATAAATACATGAAAAGACATGCAGTGGCTGGCGTGGTAAACAGCAATGTGAAAAACATTAGAAAGAGTGTTGCTGAGGCAACAGGTGCTTCCGAAAGAAGTGTAAGAAGAATTATTAAGGAAACCATAGATATTGATAGTGGCATTTCGCCTTCATTCTCCACACCGCATAAAAAGAGACCTAAAAGGCCTTATTGTGCGAGCTTAGATACTTTCAATGAAGCAGTAGTGCGCCGAACTGTGAATGAATTCTATATTCTTCACAAGCAAAGACCGACACTGAAGAAGGTGCATGCAAAGTTAAAGGAATCGATCAACTTTGAAGGGAGTGTATCTACATTAAGAAAGATACTATTACTTAAGTTGGGTTTTACCTGGAAAAGGACAAAAAAGAATAGAAAAGACCTAATGGAGCGGCACGACATCAGAACTAAGCGGCTCCATTATCTTAGAATGATAAAACAGTACAGAAGTGAGGGCCGTCCCATAATATATATGGATGAGACATATATACATTCATCACACACTACTCCATATGCACTTCATCAATGTTGAGCTAGAATTCATGCGCAGTGAAGGCGTGCTGGATGGCGGACAGGAAATTATCATTCATCTAGGGGACGACACCGACGAAAGCAGTGATTCCTCCGAGTTTTCTAGAGAAGAGGAAGGTGAAGACTGTCAAGAGCAAGGAACTGCAGATTTAACTGGATCTTCTGCTAGCGTTGCGTCTGTTGTCTGAAACCAAAGCAAGATGCATGTGATTTCCCCTCCCTCTTGGCAGCATGTGGCTGCAATTGGTCTCCCACCACTCTTAGTTGCCCCTCTTGTACTGCGCAGCGAGCTACCACCTCAAGTTAATCGGCTGTACATTAAGCAATTGGACTGAGAAAAACGACATAAAGACAATGAAGAGAAGACAGAAATGGTAGTATTTAGGAAATGCGGCAGGCTCATCGAAGCAGAAAAAGTAAAATGCAAAATAAATAAAAAATAAAATAAAATCCTTAAGAGAGCAAATAGCTTCAAATATTTAGGTATTACGACACAGACAACAGGGAAGAGCTTCAGGCACCATCACAACAAGAGCGGTGGCGCAATCAGGGCCATTAATGAAATTAGGAACATTATTGTCAGTCGACACAGCTTTGGAGTGTTCAGGTTAAAGATATTGTCTGTCCTTGTGTATGGAATTGAACTGGCGTGAGAACATCTCGCATATAAATAAGTAGTAAAGATAGAAAAAACAAAAGCCAGATACCTCAAGAAGGTTTTAGGAGTATCACAGAACGCGAGATCGAGGATGGTATACGAACTCACCAGAGAGACCTTCCTAATAGAGGATCTGCGAACGATATTGCTACCGTCTCCTAGTCAAGCCTACAATGTACTTCTGCATGACTTACTAGAGAAGAAAAAGGACATACCAATGATATTCTATGCAACCTACACAATGCGAGACAGAAGATGGACACAGGCGAACTATGAAATGCGTTGTGTGACTATAAAATTGGCATTCCATGGTTTCCACTACAAGATGTGTTCCAATAAGACTTTCCACGAACCTAGTGATATCTGATCTGTGTTTTGTGCATAGAAAAATGTGAAAAGTACCATATGCTGACGTGTAAGAAACGGTGTAAATCTATCGCTGCTTGTAGCAAGGACAACTAAGCTCGTATGTTTTTATTATCCACGGTTTGTGCTCTCTTCTCCTTTATTATAAATGAGCATATTATTGATATTTTAACTTTCTCGAGAAATAAAAACTTTTCTCAATCAATTTCTTTCTTCCGTGTTCATTTGAGTTGTCAGCTGAAGTAGAAAGAAGTTTATCGAAATTCAAGGCTTTGATGGCTGACAATAGAAAATCCTTTTTATTTAAAAATTTGCATAAGGCATTCGTTGTATGTTGCAACTCAGGTCTCATAAGCTGAAGTAAGAAGAAACATGCGAAAAAAATCACAGTATCCATTATCTGTGTAATTATAACTTTAATAAAATAAAAATCCGACTAAAATATCAAATTCCATGGTTTAGCTTGCTTCTCATGTGAAAGTTATTCTTAAATATATAGCTCATTGTCGTAAAATGGCAATATTTATTTTACAATTGAACGTTTACCTCATGATAATATTGTTAGGCCATATTTTAATGTTACCGTGCATATTTTTGTAATGTTGGGTCAAAACAGCATAATTTTTTTATATTAGGTTCATTTGTAGGTCATAAAATAATCACCTTTTCCCCGAGGTCACATATACGCAATGGGCCAACTACTGGCCGCAGTGCTGAAATCTTCCTCCGTCCCCAATCTATATCTAACAGTAGGGTTGGGAACCGAGACATGTTAAGTCGGAACGGCAGGTACACCCGGTTCGCTATTGGTAGAGGGATAGGATCCGAGAGGTGTGAAGTCGGGACAGCAGTTCGCTTTTGGCTGGAAAGGCACGCGCTACACTTCGCGATCAGATAATATTCCGATGCCTCGCTCTTGTAGTGCAAAAATATTATTACTACCTGTCTCGACTCCCATTCCTACCCGATAATATAAACGTTTAGTATCCTTATCCGATCTGCAGTAAGGCATGGGAAACCGATGAAAGAATTGTCAAATGCACACAGGATCCATAGAGCAAGGAGTTGCCCGAAATTTTTCTGGGAAGACTGATAAGAACCTTATCTAGTCAACGTAGGATAAACGAGATTCTACTTGGGCACTGCGCGTTGGAAGGCAATCACACCAAATCTACACCACGAATTTGGGCAGAATACGTGCCTTGTTATGTTATTCGTAATACCTACTGTAGAGTATATTAAGCGGTTCATTCAGCTTTCACTGAAGCTAAGAAAAGAGTCTGATAATGGAAAGTAAAATGAATTCAACCCATATATTGGTACCTTGTGGTCAAGTTTTAGAATAACGGTATTATTTTTATTTTCGCTTCTTATTTTTACTTTCTCTATCGCATACTTATGGTAAGTAGAGAAAGTATTGTAAACGACTCAAAAGTTCGATGTGGAGATTTCACCGAAAATACTTGCTTTGAGGTCCCTTGAAGCCAAAAGAAAGCGTTTTAGAAAACGTTCAGCGCGCGCTTGTGTGTGAGAGAGAAAACGAGCGGGCGAGCGTGTGAACAGTATACTTCTAAAAAGAAAAATCAGGTAAATACCAAATTCATTCATTCATTCATTCATTATCTGTTTATCCTCCTCTAATGTAGGACTTACACCCCCCAGGACTTACAAGCGGGTGCTTGGGGTCAGAGGCCCGTCGAGGAGCAGACACTCATGGATCAGACAGAGCATCCAGGATGGGTGATCAGCCCGATGCCTGGTATGGGATGAAGGAAGTAGATGAAACGAAATGTTGGTGAAATGGATGAAAGGAAAGGTGATGATGGAGCAGTTGGTGGAATGAATGGCGGGGGAAACCGGAGAACCCGGAGAAAACCCGCCCAGACGCCGCTTCGTCCACCACAAATCCCACATGCAGGTCCCTGGGTTTGAACCCGGGCTGCCTCGGTGGGCGGCGAGCGGTCTAACCACTCGGCCACGGCGCCGCCTGTAAATACCAAATCTGATTATTAATTCCAATATCTTAAAATGATACAACAGGAAGCTTTTCTCGGCATTTCTCTTTCCAGAAACATCCTTTACAAGGTGAAGTGTTCGTTATTTGTTGTATTCTCAAGAACGGCTAGAAAAATTTTGATTAAGGTATTATAAGTTTCATAGATCTGTTAGGAATAAAACGTGTAACTTGTATTTTCAAGCAAACAGCCTGTAAAGTCGGCTACATTTTGATTAAATTTGGTGTAATGTTGTGTTTCTGTCTAACAAATTAGTGATAAGCATAATTTTAATCCAGAAAAAAATGTAGATCTCGTTAATAAAAAAAGCTTGTGCCAAATGATTTTCTTTGTAACTTTACTCCATAATTACATCTTCTAAATTAAGTACAGTCAAGTGCAAGAAAAGTGCCAATACTTCTGGGTTCCTATAGTGTTCTTCTTCATTTAATGTTGACAGAAACTCCTTATCACCTTGTTCCACACCCACACTGGTTGAACCGATCTCTTATTGGTTTGAATTCAAGTCCGACACACATGAATTAGCTTATGTTCAAAGGTCAGGCCTAGGTGAGCGGTGAAATGGGAGGAGCAAGGAAACATTTCACTGTGGCTGGAACGCATGCTTCGCAACGACGGTCCACACCAGCCCTTGGATGAGTCCATCTCGCTTTGGTTTGATGCCAAAAGTCTGGCACTCAAATATTAACCTAACCTCAGGAGGAGAGTAAGTGGAGTGCTAGAACCAGATAAGGGATGTGGACTGAGAGTGGCAGAGACGGTTTAGTACCTATTTTCTTACCAGCATAAACCATTGCGCATTATATCTGCACGATTCCATGCACTCGACTGTACGTCATTTGTTGAAAGATGTGTGAATTGTTTCCATTTTTATCTGTCATGTAAGAACGCAGGTTTTCACGGCCGGTGTCACAATTATAACTAATATGATTTTCCGGGCTGTTATGCCGTGATCTGCTGAAGAAAGATTTCCCAGACGTTTCGTCCACAACTGCGGTGGACATCTTCAGTGGCGCGGACGAAGTCTTCTCGGTGAAAGTATCGCAGCGTCTGATGCGTTGGCCGTTAGTGCCGCTCTCTTTATAGCGTGGGCGCTCTCTGCTGATTGGCCCGCTGGTATGAGGGGGCTGGCGCCGGCTGTGTTGTTGCTCTCTTCTGATTGGCTCGCAGTGTTTTTCGGTTTTGTATGACCTTTCTTGTTTTTGATGACTAGATGCCAGTTACTGTTGAGTTTCAATGCTTCTTCTTTCCTATTGAAATTATTGGGATGTTTATAAATCTCTATTGCTTCGCGTTGTAGCCGGGTATGGTAATGCTTTATGGAGGAAAGAATGTTGGTGTCCTGAAATCTAATAATGTGTTCGCCCTCGGCTTCAATGGCATGTTCGGCGACTGCCGATTTTTCTGTATGGCCCAGGCGGCAGTTTCTTTTGTGTTCGCTCAGTCTGGTGTTAGCGCTCCGCTGTGTGGTACCAATGTACACTGAACCACACGAACAAGGAATACGGTAAACACCGGCCGATGACAGGGGGTCTCAGGGGTCTTTGGAAGAGCGCAGTAGGATGTTTAATTGTCTTGTAGGTTTGAATACTGTTTTGACGTTATGACGTTGAAGTATATGTTCAATACGGTCAGTGACATTTCTGAAATATGGCAGAAAGACGATGGACTTGCTTTTGGGTTGGTCCTGAGTAGCCGGTCGGGGCTTGGCCGGACGGCAGGCTCTTCTCACCTCTTGGACTGAATAACCATTTGATTGTAGAGCTGTTTCTAGGTGTCGGATTTCTTGTGGAAGTAAGTGTGGTTCACAAATACGGGAAGCACGGTTTGCGAGTGTCTTAATCATAGCACGTTTTTGTCTAGGATGGTGGTTGGAGTTCTTGTTAAGGTAACGGTCTGTGTGTGTGGGTTTGCGGTAGACAGTATGACCCAGCGTGCCGTCAGCCTTCCTGCTAACGAGTACATCTAGAAAGGCTAGTTGGCCATCCTTTTCTTGTTCCATTGTGAACTGTAAGTAGAGATATAATGGCGACTTGAGCGCAGTAGAGAGATGCCGACAAGCGATAAAGTTCTTTGTTCTACGCCGACAAGCCCCGCCCCCTCCCTTTGTGTGCTCACATGCCGCCAGGTCTCGTGTCGTTAGGCCCCGCCCCCTCTCGCTTTGTGTGCTCACCTAATGCCGACAGTATCTGTGCTAACAGGTCCTACCCCCTCTCCCATGCGTTCTACTGGGGCGTCATGACTTGAGGGAATTGTTTTCTCGAGTCCTGCCGCCCCCCGGCAAATTAATTAGGTAATGTTCGTCAAACATTTTTTTTATGATTACTAAGCCCTGCAGATTGCATCCTCGAGTAATTAAGTTTTTTGATTAATGAATTGTTGACTGGAGCTTGAGTATAAGTAGTCTGCTCACGGTAACAGTCTGTCATGTAATGAAACACTGCAGCCTTCTTGTATCTGGGGAAATCGCTTGTCCATTAGCTGAACATGTTAGACGCTTTCAACACATTAATAGGCTTTTAAGTTTACATTCCGGATCTGTTTACATACATTAGCGAACGACATACTTCCGCCAGGCGGTAACGGTGACCTCCATTAGCTGACCCGTTAGACGCTTTCACCCCATTAGCGAACAATGTCAGTAATTGTTTTCCTAAGTGCTCTGCCCAACCCTCAACACTTTAGATTTTAGCGATGGGAATGATATAAAAAGCAGCAGCTTCTCCAACGAGTTCCAAGTTGACCAGGATGCCCGGGTTCGAATTACAAATTCAGCTTCTAATAACTCAGAGACTAATTACGATAAAGACATCAAATAAAGTTTATTACATTAATGTCATTAGATAGTTTCTTGTGAATGTATATTTGGGTACATGGTGTCCAGGGTTCGAATACCGATAAAATGTAATTTAATTATAAATTTAATAACTCCTAAACTAATTAAGATAAAGACGCCAAATAAACTTTATTACCTTTATTTTATTAGGTAGTATCTTGTGGATGTGTAATTAGATACCTGACGTTCTGGGTTCGATCCTAATTTTAAATCGTCATTATCTCAGAAACTAAGAGAGGTAGAGGAATTGACCAAAGCATGATTGATAGCTCCTATGAGGGGTAATTAATACTGTATATAATTTTCAATCAGTTGTCCTTACTTCGAATCCCGATCTTTCAATCACTTACTTATTTTTCTCTATACTCTAGAATATATCACTTAGATTGATGCTGTAACTGCATACAGCACCTTTAAACATATCAAACTAATATTGTAAATAATTTTGTTTCTGGTGTCCAGGGTTCGAATACCGATAAAATATAGTTTAATTATAAATTTAATAACTTCTAAACTAATTAAGATAATGACGCCAAATAAACTTTATTGTCTTTATATTATTAGGTACTATCTTGTGGATGTGTAATTAGATACCTGACGTTCTGGGTTTGAGCCTAATTTTAAATCGTCATTATCTCAGAAACTAAGAGAAGTAGACGAGTGAACCAAAGCATGATTGATAGCTCCTATAAGGGGTAATTAATACTGTATATAATTTTCAATCAGTTGTCCTTACTTCGAATCCCGATCTTTCAATCACATACTTATTTTTCTCTATACTCTAGAATATATCACTTAGATTGATGCTGTAACTGTATACAGCACCTTTAAACATATCAAACTAATATTGTAAATAATTTTGTTTCTGGTGTCCAGGGTTCGAATACCGATAAAATGTAGTTTAATTATAAATTTAATAACTTCTTAACTAATTAAGATAAAGACGCCAAATAAACCTTATTGCCTTTATGTTATTAGGTATTATCTTGTGGATGTGTAATTAGATACCTGACGTTCTGGGTTCGAGCCTAATTTTAAATCGTCATTATCTCAGAAACTAAGAGAGGTAGACGAGTGAACCAAAGCATGATTGATAGCTCCTATGAGGGGTAATTAATACTGTATATAATTTTCAATCAGTTGTCCTTACTTCGAATCCCGATCTTTCAATCACTTACTTATTTTTCTCTATACTCTAGAATATATCACTTAGATTGATGCTGTAACTGCATACAGCACCTTTAAACATATCAAACTAATATTGTAAATAATTTTGTTTCTGGTGTCCAGGGTTCGAATACCGATAAAATATAGTTTAATTATAAATTTAATAACTTCTAAACTAATTAAGATAAAGACGCCAAATAAACTTTATTGTCTTTATATTATTAGGTACTATGTTGTGGATGTGTAATTAGATACCTGACCTTCTGGGTTCGAGCCTAATTTTAAATCGTCATTATCTCAGAAACTAAGAGAGGTAGACGAGTGAACCAAAGCATGATTGATAGCTCCTATAAGGGGTAATTAATACTGTATATAATTTTCAATCAATTGTCCTTACTTCGAATCCCGATCTTTCAATCACATACTTATTTTTCTCTATACTCTAGAATATATCACTTAGATTGATGCTGTAACTGTATACAGCACCTTTAAACATATCAAACTAATATTGTAAATAATTTTGTTTCTGGTGTCCAGGGTTCGAATACCGATAAAATGTAGTTTAATTATAAATTTAATAACTTCTAAACTAATTAAGATAAAGACGCCAAATAAACTTTATTGCCTTTATGTTATTAGGTATTATCTTGTGGATGTGTAATTAGATACCTGACGTTCTGGGTTCGAGCCTAATTTTAAATCGTCATTATCTCAGAAACTAAGAGAGGTAGACGAGTGAACCAAAGCATGATTGATAGCTCCTATGAGGGGTAATTAATACTGTATATAATTTTCAATCAGTTGTCCTTACTTCGAATCCCGATCTTTCAATCACTTACTTATTTTTCTCTATGCTCTAGAATATATCACTTAGATTGATGCTGTAACTGCATACAGCACCTTTAAGCATATCAAACTAATATTGTAAATAATTTTGTTTCTGGTGTCCAGGGTTCGAATACCGATAAAATATAGTTTAATTATAAATTTAATAACTTCTAAACTAATTAAGATAAAGACGCCAAATAAACTTTATTGCCTTTATGTTATTAGGTGTTATCTTGTGGATGTGTAATTAGATACCTGACGTTCTGGGTTCGAGCCTAATTTTAAATCGTCATTATCTCAGAAACTAAGAGAGGTAGACGCGTGAACCAAAGCATGATTGATAGCTCCTATGAGGGGTAATTAATACTGTATATAATTTTCAATCAGTTGTCCTTACTTCGAATCCCGATCTTTCAATCACTTACTTATTTTTCTCTATACTCTAGAATATATCACTTAGATTGATGCTGTAACTGCATACAGCACCTTTAAACATATCAAACTAATATTGTAAATAATTTTGTTTCTGGTGTCCAGGGTTCGAATAGCGATAAAATGTAATTTAATTATAAATTTAATAACTCCTAAACTAATTAAGATAAAGACGCCAAATAAACTTTATTGCGTTTATGTTACTAGGTAGTATCTTGTGGATGTGTAATTAGATACCTAACGTTCTGGGTTCGAGCCTAATGTTTAAATCGTCATTATCTCAGAAACTAAGAGAGGTAGAGGAATTGACCAAAGCATGATTGATAGCTCCTATGAGGGGCAATTAATACTGTATATAATTTTCAATCAGCTGTCCTTACTTCGAATCCCGATCTTTCAATCACTTACTTATTTTTCTCTATACTCTAGAATATATCACTTAGATTGATGCTGTAAATGCATACAGCACCCTTAAACATATCAAACTAATATTGTAAATAATATTGGTTCTGGTGTCCAGGGTTCGAATACCGATAAAATGTAATTTAATTATAAATTTAATAACTCCTAAACTAATTAAGATAAAGACACCAAATAAACTTTTATAGGGGAAAGGATGCTCTCCTGAAACATTAGGTCTCTAGATAGAAGTATTTATAGGGGAGAGATAGGGAATACCAGGGCTGATGCTAGGCTAGTCAGATGCTAAAGGAGGGAGGGATATGCTTTATACGAGAGAGATAGGGAACACAAGGAAAGATGCTATACTAAACAGGACTTGAAGGGTAGAATATGAGCGATATAGCAAACCGAGGAGAGGTATTAGGATAGGAGTTTTGAATGATGGAGTAGGCGTTTATATGCAAGAGATAGGGAATACGAGGGTCGATGCTAGGCTAGACGGTGTTGAATGAGGGAATGCATCTTATATGAGAGAGGTAGGGGAATATGAGGAGAAGTGCTAGGCTAGTCGGGAAGGTCTGAATGAGAGAGTATACGTCTATATGGGAAAATATAGGGAAAACGAAGGTAGGTGCTAGGTTGAGAGAGTCTTCAAGGAGGAAAATGCATTTATATGAGAGCCGTAGGGTATACGAGGAGAGGTGCTAGTCTAGACATGGTTTGAGGATTAGAGTATACGTTTATATGGGAGAAATATGGAAAACAGGAGAGATACAAGGATAGACAGAGTTTGAAGGAGGAGGAATGTAGGTTTATACTGTAATATAGAGAGTAATTCGATTATAAAACTTTTCTCATCCAGCCTTACAACACTTTTTATATACTTAATTTCTAAACCTTACAAACTTTATATTTGTTAAACAGTAGTGCGCGAGACGGAGAGGGACAAACAGTATATCGGTTTACAGTGAAGTATACGTCCTAACCTATTCCCACCTTGTTTGTTCTGGATCTTCTCATTGTCTGTCATCTAACGTAACCACGTAACAAGACGTAACACAGGAAATCATACATATGGCACATTAAAAAAAAAATAAAGGTATATATAATGAAACATAAACAAGTAGACAGAGGGTCGTCGATACATAGAAAACCAGGAGTTGTATGTACTGAGACCATAGATTAGTATAGGCAAACAACAAAGAAGTGAATTTATAGTGTAAATAGCCTAATATTTTCAAATATTATTATAGTCTAAAAGTATATAACTTAATTATGTATCGAGTATTGAGAAATAAACGTTATTCATTATTCACTAATCTCAGATCACTGCAATTGTATTGAATCAATTCACAATTGCTAATGCCATTCAACTTTCATTTGTCTCTGATACATAAACAAATTGCAAAATGGAGAAGGACGAAAGTAATAAAAAAACTCAGGCAGCAAATTTTAAGAAAGAAGAGAAAGATATATGACCGACATTGTTTTAGAACACAAATTAGTGTTGAAAATAAAATGACTGATAGCTCTGCTAAGCGTAAGGAAGAGACATGGAAATAAATTGCAAATGAATACAATTCTAGGTTAGAAAAAGAAGATAAACAACATTCATGTAAACCAATTTTTAAAAATCAGTTTAACTGAATACATGTAAAAAACATATCACTTTACAAAAAGTAATGCAGACAACATTTATTTTTTATAAACATTATCCTATTACATTCCTTTACAAAAAACCATACATATTTCCTAAAGGCAAAGGTGATAGTCTAGACATTCTAAACACTCAGTTATATAATCATATACATCACACAGAAAGAGACCATCATTATCAGTAAAAAAACTAAACATCTCAACAATGTCTGAATGATGTATTTTATAAGTACAAGTTTTTTGATATTTCAAAGTTCCTGTTAACCATGGCAGTAATTGATTAACACAATTTCTCGATCCTGTCATGCTATAACTTTAGATGCTTTCAGCTTACTTATAATTTCCTCAATCTCTTGTGTGTGTCTATTATTACCAGCATCCCTCGACGCAATTAGTAACCTCAATATATTTACTAGTCTATTCGGATTTTCAAGCGTTGATATCACTGAATCATCATCAAATGAAGATTTCATATTCTCGCAACTTCCGATGTATCCAGATTTTTCACCAACAGTAGTCTCCAGTGAAGGACAGAGGCTTGATACGGTATAACATTCCCCTCTATACATCTTCGGATCTTCAAGTGCAGGTGAGAGAGTCGATTCAGTATAACATGTTGCTCTATGAAACTTAAATCTTGACAAAGAACGATTCTTAAAAATCCGCCCGCATACACAGCATCTAATAACGCGT
The DNA here is from genome assembly GCA_030765065.1 of Deroplatys truncata. Taxonomy (NCBI): domain Eukaryota; kingdom Metazoa; phylum Arthropoda; class Insecta; order Mantodea; family Mantidae; genus Deroplatys; species Deroplatys truncata. The sequence goes on along the minus strand of CM060990.1, from coordinate 178,745,858 downwards.
TTTCCTCCATGTGTAATGTATGAAAAATCGAGTTTCTCATTCGTCAGTTGCACAGATTTTCTCGGGCAGTAGCTCATGCTAAAACTAAAAGAAATTAAATGAATACGTGAATGCTAACGCTCGAAGGAATTAAAAGCGAATGAATGAATTCATAACACGCACCTATGTATATATCCAGGATGAGGACGACGGAGGGAATTGCGATCAATGCATAGCAGGGAGAAAGGATACTCTCTTGAAACATTAGTCATCTAGACAACTATTGTTCACGGAGCCTGTAGACGTCAGGTTGAATGGGACAGACCTCAGGTTCAAATCTTTAAGGGCACGGACCCAGCCTTTTGCCTGTCATGTATACTAAACCATCCTAACAGCGTAACATTACGTTACAACGACACGTAACCAGAACATGGCGAGTGCGAGCATGGAAAAAAGGATGCTCTCTGGGAACATTACTGGAAAAGGATGCTCTCTGGAAACACTAGTCATCCACACAACGGGTTGTCCCTAACATTTCCAGATTTCGGGTCGTTCAACATCGTGACGCGCCCCTGTCATCTACATTTCGACGAAATTTTACCTCCTGAATTAAAGTTTGGTGATCTGTATAGACCTGTACAACATGCATTACGCTATGTAACAGACTCATCACGCCATGTAACAACCTGAGCACGCTATGTAACAACATGATCACGCTATGTAACAACATGAACACGCTATGTAACAATACGATCATGCTATGTAACAATCTGATTACTATGTAACAACGGATCACGCTATGTAACAACATGACCACGCTATGTAACAAAACGATCACGCTATGTAACAACACGATCACGCTATGTACAACACGATCACGCAATGTAACAACTGATCACGCTATGTAACAACCTGATCAAGCTATGTAACAACTGATCACGCTATGTAACAACATGATCACGCTATGTAACAACCTGAGCACGCTATGTAACAACATGATCACGCTATGTAACAACCTGAGTACGCTATGTAACAACATGATCACGCCATGTAACAACTGATCACGCTATGTAACAACATGCTCAAGCTATGTAACAACTGATCACGCTATGTAACAACACGATCACGCTATGTAACAACCTGATCAAGCTATGTAACAACATCATCACGCTATGTAACAACCTGAGTACGCTATGTAACAACATGATCACGCCATGTAACAACTGATCACGCTATGTAACAACATGCTCAAGCTATGTAACAACATGTTCACGCTATGTAACAACATGATCACGCTATGTAACAACCTGAGCACGCTATGTAACAACATGATCACGCTATGTAACAACATGATCACGCTATGTAACAACATGATCACGCTATGTAACAACATGATCACGCTATGTAACAAAACGATCAAGCTATGTAACAACCTGAGCACGCTATGTAACAACTGATCACGCTATGTAACAACATGCTCAAGCTATGTAACAACATGCTCAAGCTATGTAACAACATGATCACGCTATGTAACAACCTGAGTACGCTATGTAACAACATGATCACGCCATGTAACAACTGATCACGCTATGTAACAACATGCTCAAGCTATGTAACAACATGTTCACGCTATGTAACAACATGATCACGCTATGTAACAACATGTTCACGCTATGTAACAACATGATCACGCTATGTAACAACATGACCACACTATGTAACAACATGATCACGCTATGTAACAAAACGATCAAGCTATGTAACAACACGATCACGCTATGTAACAACCTGATCAAGCTATGTAACAACTGATCACGCTATGTAACAACCTGAGCACGCTATGTAACAACCTGATCACGCTATGTAACAACTGATCACGCTATGTAACAACATGCTCAAGCTATGTAACAACATGATCACGCTATGTAACAACATGTTCACGCTATGTAACAACATGTTCACGCTATGTAACAACATGATCACGCTATGTAACAACATGACCACACTATGTAACAACATGATCATGCTATGTAACAAAACGATCAAGCTATGTAACAACATGATCACGCTGTGTAACAAAACGATCAAGCTATGTAACAACCTGAGCACGCTATGTAACAACATGTTCACGCTATGTAACAACATGATCACGTTATGTAACAACATGATCACGCCATGTAACAACATGATCACGCTATGTAACAAAACGATCAAGCTATGTAACAACCTGAGCACGCTATGTAACAACATGTTCACGCTATGTAACAACATGAACACGCTATGTAACAATACGATCACGCTATGTAACAATCTGATTACGCTATGTAACAACTGATCACGCTATGTAACAACATGATCACGCTATGTAACAACCTGAGCACGTTATGTAACAACATGACTACGCTATGTAACAAAACGATCACGCTATGTAACAACTGATCACGCTATGTAACAACCTGAGCACGCTATGTAACAACATGACCACGCTATGTAACAAAACGATCACGCTATGTAACAACTGATCACGCTATGTAACAACCTGAGCACGCTATGTAACAACCTGAGCACGCTATGTAACAATACGATCATGCTATGTAACAACCTGATCACGCTATGTAACAACCTGATTACGCTATGTAACAACTGATCACGCTATGTAACAACATGATCACGCCATGTAACAACCTGAGCACGCTATGTAACAACATGATCACGCTATGTAACAACATGAACACGCTATGTAACAATACGATCACGCTATGTAACAATCTGATTACTATGTAACAACGGATCACGCTATGTAACAACATGATCACGCTATGTAACAACCTGAGCACGCTATGTAACATCATGATCACGCTATGTAACAACCTGATCACGCTATGTAACAACATGCTCACGCTATGTAACAACTGATCACGCTATGTAACAACATGATCACGCTATGTAACAACCTGAGCACGCTATGTAACAACATGATCACGCTATGTAACAACATGTTCACGCTATGTAACAACACGATCACGCTATGTAACAACACGATCACGCTATGTAACAACATGGACACGCTATGTAACAACATGAACACGCTATGTAACAATACGATCAAGCTATGTAACAACCTGAGCACGCTATGTAACAACATGTTCACGCTATGTAACAACATGAACACTCTATGTAACAACCTGAGCATGCTATGTAACAACATGATCACGCTATGTAACAACCTAATCACGCTATGTAACATGATCACGCTATGTAACAACATGATCACGCTATGTAAATAGGGTGGACCATTTAAGTTGAGGCTATACAATATATCCAAAACTAAGCGTTTTAGAAAGAAATGTCTTTAATAAAACTTGATTGATATTATGGCGAAAGTAAATGCTGTTAGTCGTGTTTCGTTTGGAGGCCGTTATGAGGGTCATTTTGGGTCACATTTTGGGTCAATTTATTTTTTTAAATGGGAACCTACAATTAGGGTCCCATTTAAAAAGACCCTCAAATGACCCTCACTACGGCCTCCAAACGAAACACGTTTCCAGAGAGCATCCTTTTCCAGTAATGTTCCCAGAGAGCATCCTTTTTTCCATGCTCGCACTCGCCATGTTCTGGTTACGTGTCGTTGTAACGTAATGTTACGCTGTTAGGATGGTTTAGTATACATGACAGGCAAAAGGCTGGGTCCGTGCCCTTAAAGATTTGAACCTGAGGTCTGTCCCATTCAACCTGACGTCTACAGGCTCCGTGAACAATAGTTGTCTAGATGACTAATGTTTCAAGAGAGTATCCTTTCTCCCTGCTATGCATTGATCGCAATTCCCTCCGTCGTCCTCATCCTGGATATATACATAGGTGCGTGTTATGAATTCATTCATTCGCTTTTAATTCCTTCGAGCGTTAGCATTCACGTATTCATTTAATTTCTTTTAGTTTTAGCATGAGCTACTGCCCGAGAAAATCTGTGGAACTGACGAATGAGAAACACGATTTTTCATACATTACACATGGAGGAAAACGCGTTATTAGATGCTGTGTATGCGGGCGGATTTTTAAGAATCGTTCTTTGTCAAGATTTAAGTTTCATAGAGCAACATGTTATACTGAATCGACTCTCTCACCTGCACTTGAAGATCCGAAGATGTATAGAGGGGAATGTTATACCGGATCAAGCCTCTGTCCTTCACTGGAGACTACTGTTGGTGAAAAATCTGGATACATCGGAAGTTGCGAGAATATGAAATCTTCATATGATGATGATTCAGTGATATCAACGCTTGAAAATCCGAATAGACTAGTAAATATATTGAGGTTACTAATTGCGTCGAGGGATGCTGGTAATAATAGACACACACAAGAGATTGAGGAAATTATAAGTAAGCTGAAAGCATCTAAAGTTATAGCATGACAGGATCGAGAAATTGTGTTAATCAATTACTGCCATGGTTAACAGGAACTTTGAAATATCAAAAAACTTGTACTTATAAAATACATCATTCAGACATTGTTGAGATGTTTAGTTTTTTTACTGATAATGATGGTCTCTTTCTGTGTGATGTATATGATTATATAACTGAGTGTTTAGAATGTCTAGACTATCACCTTTGCCTTTAGGAAATATGTATGGTTTTTTGTAAAGGAATGTAATAGGATAATGTTTATAAAAAATAAATGTTGTCTGCATTACTTTTTGTAAAGTGATATGTTTTTTACATGTATTCAGTTAAACTGATTTTTAAAAATTGGTTTACATGAATGTTGTTTATCTTCTTTTTCTAACCTAGAATTGTATTCGTTTGCAATTTATTTCCATGTCTCTTCCTTACGCTTAGCAGAGCTATCAGTCATTTTATTTTCAACACTAATTTGTGTTCTAAAACAATGTCGGTCATATATCTTTCTCTTCTTTCTTAAAATTTGCTGCCTGAGTTTTTTTATTACTTTCGTCCTTCTCCATTTTGCAATTTGTTTATGTATCAGAGACAAATGAAAGTTGAATGGCATTAGCAATTGTGAATTGATTCAATACAATTGCAGTGATCTGAGATTAGTGAATAATGAATAACGTTTATTTCTCAATACTCGATACATAATTAAGTTATATACTTTTAGACTATAATAATATTTGAAAATATTAAGCTATTTACACTATAAATTCACTTCTTTGTTGTTTGCCTATACTAATCTATGGTCTCAGTACATACAACTCCTGGTTTTCTATGTATCGACGACCCTCTGTCTACTTGTTTATGTTTCATTATATATACCTTTATTTTTTTTTTAATGTGCCATATGTATGATTTCCTGTGTTACGTCTTGTTACGTGGTTACGTTAGATGACAGACAATGAGAAGATCCAGAACAAACAAGGTGGGAATAGGTTAGGACGTATACTTCACTGTAAACCGATATACTGTTTGTCCCTCTCCGTCTCGCGCACTACTGTTTAACAAATATAAAGTTTGTAAGGTTTAGAAATTAAGTATATAAAAAGTGTTGTAAGGCTGGATGAGAAAAGTTTTATAATCGAATTACTCTCTATATTACAGTATAAACCTACATTCCTCCTCCTTCAAACTCTGTCTATCCTTGTATCTCTCCTGTTTTCCATATTTCTCCCATATAAACGTATACTCTAATCCTCAAACCATGTCTAGACTAGCACCTCTCCTCGTATACCCTACGGCTCTCATATAAATGCATTTTCCTCCTTGAAGACTCTCTCAACCTAGCACCTACCTTCGTTTTCCCTATATTTTCCCATATAGACGTATACTCTCTCATTCAGACCTTCCCGACTAGCCTAGCACTTCTCCTCATATTCCCCTACCTCTCTCATATAAGATGCATTCCCTCATTCAACACCGTCTAGCCTAGCATCGACCCTCGTATTCCCTATCTCTTGCATATAAACGCCTACTCCATCATTCAAAACTCCTATCCTAATACCTCTCCTCGGTTTGCTATATCGCTCATATTCTACCCTTCAAGTCCTGTTTAGTATAGCATCTTTCCTTGTGTTCCCTATCTCTCTCGTATAAAGCATATCCCTCCCTCCTTTAGCATCTGACTAGCCTAGCATCAGCCCTGGTATTCCCTATCTCTCCCCTATAAATACTTCTATCTAGAGACCTAATGTTTCAGGAGAGCATCCTTTCCCCTATAAAAGTTTATTTGGTGTCTTTATCTTAATTAGTTTAGGAGTTATTAAATTTATAATTAAATTACATTTTATCGGTATTCGAACCCTGGACACCAGAACCAATATTATTTACAATATTAGTTTGATATGTTTAAGGGTGCTGTATGCATTTACAGCATCAATCTAAGTGATATATTCTAGAGTATAGAGAAAAATAAGTAAGTGATTGAAAGATCGGGATTCGAAGTAAGGACAGCTGATTGAAAATTATATACAGTATTAATTGCCCCTCATAGGAGCTATCAATCATGCTTTGGTCAATTCCTCTACCTCTCTTAGTTTCTGAGATAATGACGATTTAAACATTAGGCTCGAACCCAGAACGTTAGGTATCTAATTACACATCCACAAGATACTACCTAGTAACATAAACGCAATAAAGTTTATTTGGCGTCTTTATCTTAATTAGTTTAGGAGTTATTAAATTTATAATTAAATTACATTTTATCGCTATTCGAACCCTGGACACCAGAAACAAAATTATTTACAATATTAGTTTGATATGTTTAAAGGTGCTGTATGCAGTTACAGCATCAATCTAAGTGATATATTCTAGAGTATAGAGAAAAATAAGTAAGTGATTGAAAGATCGGGATTCGAAGTAAGGACAACTGATTGAAAATTATATACAGTATTAATTACCCGTCATAGGAGCTATCAATCATGCTTTGGTTCACGCGTCTACCTCTCTTAGTTTCTGAGATAATGACGATTTAAAATTAGGCTCGAACCCAGAACGTCAGGTATCTAATTACACATCCACAAGATAATACCTAATAACATAAAGGCAATAAAGTTTATTTGGCGTCTTTATCTTAATTAGTTTAGAAGTTATTAAATTTATAATTAAACTATATTTTATCGGTATTCGAACCCTGGACACCAGAAACAAAATTATTTACAATATTAGTTTGATATGTTTAAAGGTGCTGTATGCAGTTACAGCATCAATCTAAGTGATATATTCTAGAGTATAGAGAAAAATAAGTAAGTGATTGAAAGATCGGGATTCGAAGTAAGGACAACTGATTGAAAATTATATACAGTATTAATTACCCCTCATAGGAGCTATCAATCATGCTTTGGTTCACTCGTCTACCTCTCTTAGTTTCTGAGATAATGACGATTTAAAATTAGGCTCGAACCCAGAACGTCAGGTATCTAATTACACATCCACAAGATAATACCTAATAACATAAAGGCAATAAAGTTTATTTGGCGTCTTTATCTTAATTAGTTTAGAAGTTATTAAATTTATAATTAAACTACATTTTATCGGTATTCGAACCCTGGACACCAGAAACAAAATTATTTACAATATTAGTTTGATATGTTTAAAGGTGCTGTATGCAGTTACAGCATCAATCTAAGTGATATATTCTAGAGTATAGAGAAAAATAAGTAAGTGATTGAAAGATCGGGATTCGAAGTAAGGACAACTGATTGAAAATTATATACAGTATTAATTACCCCTCATAGGAGCTATCAATCATGCTTTGGTTCACTCGTCTACCTCTCTTAGTTTCTGAGATAATGACGATTTAAAATTAGGCTCGAACCCAGAACGTCAGGTATCTAATTACACATCCACAATATAATACCTAATAACATAAAGGCAATAAGGTTTATTTGGCGTCTTTATCTTAATTAGTTTAGAAGTTATTAAATTTATAATTAAACTACATTTTATCGGTATTCGAACCCTGGACACCAGAAACAAAATTATTTACAATATTAGTTTGATATGTTTAAAGGTGCTGTATACAGTTACAGCATCAATCTAAGTGATATATTCTAGAGTATAGAGAAAAATAAGTATGTGATTGAAAGATCGGGATTCGAAGTAAGGACAACTGATTGAAAATTATATACAGTATTAATTACCCCTTATAGGAGCTATCAATCATGCTTTGGTTCACTCGTCTACCTCTCTTAGTTTCTGAGATAATGACGATTTAAAATTAGGCTCGAACCCAGAACGTCAGGTATCTAACTACACATCCACAAGATAGTACCTAATAATATAAAGACAATAAAGTTTATTTGGCGTCTTTATCTTAATTAGTTTAGAAGTTATTAAATTTATAATTAAACTATATTTTATCGGTATTCGAACCCTGGACACCAGAAACAAAATTATTTACAATATTAGTTTGATATGTTTAAAGGTGCTGTATGCAGTTACAGCATCAATCTAAGTGATATATTCTAGAGTATAGAGAAAAATAAGTAAGTGATTGAAAGATCGGGATTCGAAGTAAGGACAACTGATTGAAAATTATATACAGTATTAATTACCCCTCATAGGAGCTATCAATCATGCTTTGGTCAATTCCTCTACCTCTCTTAGTTTCTGAGATAATGACGATTTAAAATTAGGATCGAACCCAGAACGTCAGGTATCTAATTACACATCCACAAGATACTACCTAATAAAATAAAGGCAATAAAGTTTATTTGGCGTCTTTATCTTAATTAGTTTAGGAGTTATTAAATTTATAATTAAATTACATTTTATCGGTATTCGAACCCTGGACACCATGTACCCAAATATACATTCACAAGAAACTATCTAATGACATTAATGTAATAAACTTTATTTGATGTCTTTATCGTAATTAGTCTCTGAGTTATTAGAAGCTGAATTTGTAATTCGAACCCGGGCATCCTGGTCAACTTGGAACTCGTTGGAGAAGCTGCTGCTTTTTATATCATTTCCATCGCTAAAATCTAAAGTGTTGAGGGTTGGGCAGAGCACTTAGGAAAACAATTACTGACATTGTTCGCTAATGGGGTGAAAGCGTCTAACGGGTCAGCTAATGGAGGTCACCGTTACCGCCTGGCGGAAGTATGTCGTTCGCTAATGTATGTAAACAGATCCGGAATGTAAACTTAAAAGCCTATTAATGTGTTGAAAGCGTCTAACATGTTCAGCTAATGGACAAGCGATTTCCCCAGATACAAGAAGGCTGCAGTGTTTCATTACATGACAGACTGTTACCGTGAGCAGACTACTTATACTCAAGCTCTAGTCAACAATTCATTAATCAAAAAACTTAATTACTCGAGGATGCAATCTGCAGGGCTTAGTAATCATAAAAAAAATGTTTGACGAACATTACCTAATTAATTTGCCGGGGGGCGGCAGGACTCGAGAAAACAATTCCCTCAAGTCATGACGCCCCAGTAGAACGCATGGGAGAGGGGGTAGGACCTGTTAGCACAGATACTGTCGGCATTAGGTGAGCACACAAAGCGAGAGGGGGCGGGGCCTAACGACACGAGACCTGGCGGCATGTGAGCACACAAAGGGAGGGGGCGGGGCTTGTCGGCGTAGAACAAAGAACTTTATCGCTTGTCGGCATCTCTCTACTGCGCTCAAGTCGCCATTATATCTCTACTTACAGTTCACAATGGAACAAGAAAAGGATGGCCAACTAGCCTTTCTAGATGTACTCGTTAGCAGGAAGGCTGACGGCACGCTGGGTCATACTGTCTACCGCAAACCCACACACACAGACCGTTACCTTAACAAGAACTCCAACCACCATCCTAGACAAAAACGTGCTATGATTAAGACACTCGCAAACCGTGCTTCCCGTATTTGTGAACCACACTTACTTCCACAAGAAATCCGACACCTAGAAACAGCTCTACAATCAAATGGTTATTCAGTCCAAGAGGTGAGAAGAGCCTGCCGTCCGGCCAAGCCCCGACCGGCTACTCAGGACCAACCCAAAAGCAAGTCCATCGTCTTTCTGCCATATTTCAGAAATGTCACTGACCGTATTGAACATATACTTCAACGTCATAACGTCAAAACAGTATTCAAACCTACAAGACAATTAAACATCCTACTGCGCTCTTCCAAAGACCCCCGAGACCCCCTGTCATCGGCCGGTGTTTACCGTATTCCTTGTTCGTGTGGTTCAGTGTACATTGGTACCACACAGCGGAGCGCTAACACCAGACTGAGCGAACACAAAAGAAACTGCCGCCTGGGCCATACAGAAAAATCGGCAGTCGCCGAACATGCCATTGAAGCCGAGGGCGAACACATTATTAGATTTCAGGACACCAACATTCTTTCCTCCATAAAGCATTACCATACCCGGCTACAACGCGAAGCAATAGAGATTTATAAACATCCCAATAATTTCAATAGGAAAGAAGAAGCATTGAAACTCAACAGTAACTGGCATCTAGTCATCAAAAACAAGAAAGGTCATACAAAACCGAAAAACACTGCGAGCCAATCAGAAGAGAGCAACAACACAGCCGGCGCCAGCCCCCTCATACCAGCGGGCCAATCAGCAGAGAGCGCCCACGCTATAAAGAGAGCGGCACTAACGGCCAACGCATCAGACGCTGCGATACTTTCACCGAGAAGACTTCGTCCGCGCCACTGAAGATGTCCACCGCAGTTGTGGACGAAACGTCTGGGAAATCTTTCTTCAGCAGACCACGGCATAACAGCCCGGAAAATCATATTAGTTATAATCATTTTTATCTGTGTTTAGTTTCTCAAGAATTTGCTTCCGAAAATAATTTGAACGTTTAGTCGGCATATAATATGGAACTAAGCCATTGTCTTTTTGTAGATGATCACTTATCACAGTAGCTTGAATTTTTGCGAAACTGCTAAATCGTGTTTCTCTTGAAAGGCAGTGCGCGCATTTGTTTTCAAAACACAACCAGTAAATGGTTGAACGATTTTGTTGCGAAAAAGTTTAATTTCTCTCATAGAATTGGGCTCACAATGCAGTGGCGATTTAGATCTGCCTAAAACAAAGAACAGTGAGCATTCTGAAACACATAATCTTGATGTTTATGGTTAGTTTTTTATTTCCACAATTTCCACAATTTCCTTCCAATTTCACGCGCGCGTGAGAAACTGTTATAACCACACTGCGTTTGAAATCAATGATACAGAGGTGTATAAAATTGCTTATTACAGTAAAATAAGTAATTGATAAAAAATGTTTAATTTCAAAGATTCAACAAATAATTAATAAATGTTGCACTGTCTGTTCAGTGCCACACAGACTGTGGTAAGTGCTTCTAATATTGACAGTATGGTTATTGGTACCTGTTTGGATTTCCCTTCAAAGCTTGTACGAACCTGTGTGTTAAAGGAAGTTCGACATTCTATTAAGTGACCTATCCTGAATGGAAAGAAGCAAAGCTGACCGCTTCATTCAAGTGGTGTGTTTCTACAGTCTGATGCAGTTATGGAGAACAAGGAACGGTTTGAAAATACAAAGAAGTCGAATATTTTCTACTTCCGAGATTCTCCTTTGCATTTAATGCATGTGTATTGCGTACTATTTTGTCGACGATAGTGAATAACAGGAATAGTATTTTCACAAAAATAAAAGTAATGAACGAACATCCGTTGCACATGGTGGTTCAGTAGCGGCGTCACCAGCATTAAACTTGGTGACGAAGTGGCCATCAATTATCAATTCCTGGTTGTTGACCTTAAAAGGATAAATAAGTTGCAGCTCTTACTTAGTTGCTGCATGTATTAAATCCTAAGAAAATAGTAACAAAATGAAGTAAGAATCCAAGTAAGATTTAAATTGTAAACTAACGATATAAAATATAATTATATCCATTATATCTTTTGATAAATAATAAATATATTAAAGCTAGAGGATTTAGTATAGTTCACGCACATACGTGCACGAGGTAGCGTAGGTTACCAGCACTGAATAGAGTAAATTGCCACCCAGCAGCATGAATGTGAAGTGGATCAAATAACACTATCGTTGAAAAATGGATTTGCGATTATTCGGAATTGAATGTCCTATATTCGTATATTGTTAGCTAATTTTTACCAACACGTATGCTCTATGCATCGGAATTGGGTGTTTTATTTTCCTAATGATGTTACTTAGACAAGGTTCAACTACGGATGTGCGTAGATCCGGAATTTCGGTCTACGTGGAAGATTAAACTAGTATTTTCCCTCTCTTACGTTCATTCTCTTGGTGTTGATATTGTTTTACTTTATTATAAATTTAGTTTTTACTTTCTCTACCGCATACACAATAGGTGGAGAAGGTGTCGCATCCCAGCCAAAACTTCTATATCTATATTTAACCGGAAAAACATATTTTGAGGCCCCCTGAATCCAAAAGAATGCATTTTTAGAAAAAGATCCGTGTGCTTGTCTATGTGTCTGTGAACAGTATAACTCAAAAGCGAAATGTCGCATAAATACCAAATTTGGTATTTAAATTCAATATATTCTTAAGAGGCACGAAGATTTTTAAGAAGATCCCGATCCCAACTAGCCTTTACATGGAACACTTTTCGAAATTTTTATTTTCTGAAAAATGGCTCTAACGCCTTTGATTAAAACACCGCATATTAAAGGTATTTACATGACAAATAAAATGTACATCTTGAATTTTCTGGGAATAGTTTATGAAATGCCCTTCATTCGGAAGGAAATTTACATAATCTTCCATAACTGGTAAACGTTAAGCAATAGAAATATCCAAAAAAAATTGTATATATTTTTAAAACACATAATTTATTTCCAATAACTGTTTTGTGGCATCAGCCATTTCCAAGATATCCATTATTAATGCTCCGATTGTTATAAAATGTTATGTTTATGTTATAAAATGTTAATGCTTTTCAAGTCCTGGCGATTTTCAGTTGTTTCTCGCGATGCCATGAAAAGAGTATGGAATTTTAAAGCCAGCGTGTAGCGTCCAGTTCTAAAATATTTGAATATGGCTATTCCGTTTGTATCTATAACTAAATGTGTAATGGAACTGTTTCCCGAAAGGTGTACCTCAACTAAAATGAAGTAGATAGGAAAATGAACTTTCGTAAGAATAAAATGTATACACAATAATAAGCTACAGAGGATAGAGAAAGTGATGTGAGTGTAACACGTTAGATTTTCTTTTAACCTTACCCTGTTCAACCCTGCCAACTCCCGTGCAACGCACGTCTTTGTTACCCTCTTACACCCATGTTGCATTATCTTGTGAGTTGAATATGTTTAGGTTAGATGTAATTTGCTTCTCTAAGTTTAATTATTATTTACCAATATTTTTCTCAATCCCGTATTTGGTCAACTTTGTTAGACTACCCTTTGTCTGTAATAAATTGTAAGGTTTTCACAACAAATCGTAAAGCACATCCGGACAAGCCAACCGGTAGTATAAGAGCAACTATTGATTTGAAAGTTTTAGCAGTATTAGATTTGTTCACCCCACAACTGTTCATGTGGTGGCTTATTTCAAAGTTAATAGCTTAGCGAAATCTTTCTGGTCCACTTCAAGGTTTTTAAACGTTCAACAAGATATACACTTGTATTTGCACTTGAGCTCAAATACCTGGGTCCGTGAGGGCGAGTTATTCTCGCTATCACCAAAGACTCTTCGCTTCTAACAGCTTTCTTCTTTCTAAACCTGGCCCATTTCTTTAACACTAAGTGAGCATCTACACTTTAATAATTGATTGATGTATGTACCGCTTGAATGCCCAATTCTTCCTTTATTCATCATCGCTTACGCTGTATTGTTTTTGTATCCCTTCTTTATTGGAATTTTTCACTGCAATAAACAAACTTTAAGAGTTCTAATAATATTTTTCACTGAAAGTGTATTGTGAGACCTGTAATTAAAGTTTGATTATTTCAATATTTTTCCAATTTAAAGCTAACAGCTAAGACAAATAACAATTTTCACGCTGAATTTGTGATGACTTCATCCCTACAAAATGAGGTTTGTTTTATACAATTTCCATATTATTGCTGTATGAAATGACATTGGTTTCTTGGAATAAGATAAACTGATTTAGGTATCAGCGTTCTAAATGCCCTCTTTTCGTAACACTGCATGAATCGCGCAGTGAACTATTTGGTGAATCATTTCCTTTAGCTGCAGTGTGTCACTAATAGTAGATAACTAACAGTAAAGTCTGTAGGAAGAAGAAATACAAGCCTTTAGGTTACTACTTAGCACCGGTAATTCGAATATTCATCAATTATTTTAGTGCAATACTTTAGTTATATGTAAGAATCAAGTTATGTTAAAATTGTGCATATAAAATTCCATTTTTATATCGGGTATATTGAAAAATATAATTATTTTCTGGGTTTTAGAAAAACGTTTCTCAGTTTTAAAAGTATTTTTCAATGATTTTATATTTTTGTGTTAGAACTGAGCAACAGTGAGTTTGCTATATAATAAACAATCGGATTCAGAAAAACTTGACTGTTGCCACTGTAAAGCAGGCTTTTCATTAGCTCTTACCAGTTTCTTCAAGAGCAAATCCCGTCATGTGTGTGTGTGTGTGTGTGTGTATAAGGGAAGAAAATATAGCATTAATATAAACATACGTAGTTCCATTTCCAGTAATTGTTACATGCAATTTTTGGAAATTTCTGAACTTTGAATATGTATGCCCTGACAACAATACAAGCTTAACGTAAGTTGCGTGTATTTTGATTTTCAGATATACGAAGTATGAACAACGCATTTTTTGTCACTATTATCTCGTGCAACATCTGGGGAACAGCGGGAAAAATCGGTTTTGAATATACAGACAAGAAACATCCTACTCTTACGGAACCGGAATTTAATTTGCGTTTCACAGGTACCAGGCTTAGGTGATAAACTTGAAGCGCTTTTAGTCTAGAATTATATTTAGGACAGCTTTCGAAAGTTGAAATTTTGAGCGGTCTGCCTTGGTTTCGGCGTTTGGAACCACTCATCTGTGGGCTAACGTTTCGTTCTCTCTGATGTTGCTGGCTTTTTCTATTTCTATATTCCTTCCACGTACCGTGCACAATACGATCCCATAAAACTTCAACGCCCAAAAACAGTCCCAAACATAACTCTGGGCCAAAACAGTTTCAGTTATTGAGAAGCAAACACCACAGCCAACTACCTATGAAATTCGAATGAAACCCCAATTTCGAAAGATTGGAATGCTCTTTGTGAAAAGGTTCAAACTATGTAGGGACAGGTAAAAAGGAACAACACATGTGTATGGAATATGCATATATTTATGCACAAAAGTGAAGACCAACGTTAAAGTTATAAAAGCTGCTCTCTCAAATAACATAGTAATAGCATTTTTCGTGATTTAACTTTGCAATAAGGAGCAACATAAATGTGTATGGAGTATATATATTTTTATTAACAAAGGTAAAGTCCAAAATTAAATTAGTAAAAGGTGCTCTCTAAAACAATATAGTAATATCCTCTTTCGTGATTTACTTTAGCTATAAACGCACATGGGGCTCACAACATAAGAAGCAAATATTTCATGAAATCGCAAGTAATACAAAGAAATAAAATATTTTGTGAAAGGAAGGTTATCTGTTCGAAGCACATTTTTAGAATGCAGTGAATTGAATTTGTCATAGATATCTTAAGCTGTTTACGCTTCCAGAGCCGAAAGTATGGAATTTGGAAACGAACATGCAAAATACTTTCGCCGTTGTAATGTACATACGTATAATATTTTAGGTCATACTGTTTTGATTTTCCTTATTTGTATTTAAAAGTATTAAAATGATAACAACTCAGGACTCACAATTCTGTCATAGGATACATCAGAGAACGGATATAATTCAGCAACTGTTCTGTGGATGAAATAATCATAAAGGGAAGTTCAGGTGTACAAATTAATATTTTAGAAAATATTTCACATAAATCTAGGGAAATGCTTGGAAATTATCCTTACGAAAACAGAATTTAGATATAAGAAGAACGCCAATAAGTTAATTCTCGGAAAGCTATGACCAAAGTAAAAAATTGAACGAAGAATTTATATCAGTTTATGCGTTGGATTTGGTAAGTGCTGCAACTTTTGAGAAGCTGAGGAGCCCTGTCAATAACCAGATCCCTAGGAGGCCCATCTCCATAACTAGACAGTGCGGCAAACTCTCCCATACAACGCAGTGCATCCGTATGATACGCATCTATTCACAACTTTTCATGCATTGAAAAGTATTTTAATGGTAATATTTTTACGACTGCATGAGTTGCGTGGCATAAGTAAATATACTAGATGAATTGGCCCCTTTGGTATCTTTATTTATGCAAAGCATCGTCAGTTTTGGCAAACAAACACGCCCCTCTGCAACCACAATTCTTATAACATATTTTTGAGGATTTTTTTCTTGTGCCTAACAGGGTTTTAATTCTCATTTTTGGACAAATGCAAAGAAACTGCATAAAACTTAAAAATCAATATGTTGGCGTTGGTCTGAAAGCAGGGCGGTGCAGAAATGCTTCGTCGTAAAATATTTCGGCAAAGTCGCCTTGTGACCTAGTTTATTACTGGTGTGAAACTTCCGCGGTGTACTCAAGAACATTATCACCTGAAAGAGAGACAGAGAGAGAGAGAGAGAGATTTTCACCCAAATACTGGTCATGATTATGTGATTATTAACTCAGCATATTGTATCCGGTACAATAGGAAACTGTTTTTAGTTATTTAATGTTGATTATTTCACAAGTACGCCAGGGGACCTCTACAAATATTGGTTTTTCTATTCATTCTTAAAATAAACTTAAAATCTTAACCGGTGTAACTTACATGTAACTTTCAAAGAATTCTTATATAGAAGTATCCAACCGTAAATCTAAATTAAATAAAGATAAAGGAGGGAAAATTAAGCTTGTTATTTGGTAGGATACGAACTCCCACTGCCACTTCACAACATTGAATGTATAGTCATTATACCACTCAGCTATTTAGTAGCTGGAGATTCAGCGCCTTTTAAATAACTCTAATCTGGTGTTTTACTAGGTGACCACACTAAACCTCAAAACGTTGCTCGTATGTTATAGCCTTCTTAGACATATTTATGCCTGATTTAGCGTTTCAACAAACCATTAGGTATGGTAAATCGAACGCAATGCGTAATTTACAACAGAACATCGTCCTTGTCGCACGCTTGTAACACTCATTTTGGGTATGATCGTGTCCCTTTATTGGCTGTAGTCTATCGTTTCTCTAGTCACTTATGCCCACATTTTTTTTTTTTTTGCTGATTTTGAGAATGGAGTCATCTGATAACTGTTTCACTCATTATTAGTTTTCGGAGGTAGGTATCAAAATACACTTAGGTATAGTAAAAATGTATAAATTCGGCTAAGAAGCTCTAGTAGAAAGTGACATGTGTTTCTCTCTTTCATTTCAGAGTATCTTGTATCCCCTAAACCCTTTTACGCTGAATGTGGAGCCTTCGTCTACATGAAGGAGCTGTAAAGAGTGTAATGAAGACCAACCTAAGGCAATGTGCTGCTTAAGGGTAAGCATATGTGAAAAACCTTCAAAAAGTCCATTTTACGTTCTCTACCACGTGCCACCTAGTACATAGAGAAGGTATTGCATTTCACTCAAAAAATTGATATCAGATTTCACCAGAATTACATGTTACTGAATAAAAAAAACAGTTTTACTTTTTCTACCACGCGTATAATAGGGAGAGAAGGTATTGCATTCCACTCAAAAATTCAATACCGAGATTTCACCGAAAATATTAGTTTTGATGCCCGCTGAATCCAAAAGAAAAAGCGATTTTAGAAAAAGATGTGTTTGTGTGTGTGTGTGTGTGTGTGAGAGAGAGAGGGAGGGGGAGAGAGAGAGAGAGAGAGACTGAGACTTTGAACAGCAAAACTCAAAAACGAAAAGTAGGATAAATACCAAACTTGGTATTTAGGTCCAGTACCATTCAAAGAGGCGACACAAAGATTTTCAGGAATATTCGACCACCCAAATCTACCCTATACATGGAAAATTTTTTGAAATTTGTAATTTTCTAAAAAATAGCTCTTAAGATTTTGATTAAAATACCTTAGATCAAAGATATTTACCTGACAAATAAAATGTATGTCTTGAATTTTATGGAATAGCCTGTGCAGTCCACTTCATTCGGAAGAAATGTTGGCGTTAAGCGATAGACGAAAAGCTACCCCATAAAAAATATAGATCTCTTTAAGACACAATTTATTTCAAATAACTTTTTTTCGTGGCATCAGCCATTTCGGAGATATCCGTTACTAATCGTTCGAATTGTTCAATACTTTGTCATTCAAGTCCTTTCGATGTTCAGTTGTTTCTCGCGAATACACTCAAAGATCATGGAATTTTAACGCCAGTACATAGCGTCCAATTATTAAACATTTTACCATCAGTATTCCCTTTATATCTTATATAACGTAATGTGTAATGCAACTATTTCCGGAAAGCTTTATCTGGATTAAAATGAAGAAGATAAGAAAACAAACTTTCGTAAGAATAATTTGTATACCCACTAATATGCGCTAGAAGGAAGAGAAAGTCATGTGAATGTAGCACATCAGATTTTTGGAAAAAGCTGTGTGTGTGTGTGTGTGTGTGTGTCTGCGAACAGTATAACTCAAAAACGAAAAGTCGGATATATACCAAAATTGGTATTTAAATTCAGTATCTTCCAAAGATGCGAGACGAAGATTTTCAGGAATATCCCACACCCCAAACTATCTTAACATGAAACATTTTACGAAATTTTAGATTTTCTGAAAGAAATGACTCTAACGACTTTGATTAAAGTACCAGGTATTAAAGATATTTACATGACAAACAAAATATTTGTCTTGAATTTTCTGGGAATTTCAAAGCTGTTTTTTTCACATTCTAGATTTTTTACATGTTTACGTGTTTAAAATTTTGCACACTATGCAATTTTTGTTTATTTTACTTCAAACTTTGTAGATAAATACTCAAAATGGTAAGTAGGTATAAAAATGTTGGGAGTGATTTTTCTGTATTGGTTATCATTGGAGGAATATAAATTAGAATGTCTAATTAACACACTAAAATTAGTGAAAAGTATTCATTCTCATAAATTTATAATTTATCCCAAAAACTAAAACGAGTAAAAATCCGTTTCTAACATTTTTCTTAAATATTCTTTTGAGTAAAATATATTTATACGAATAATATTTTAATTTTTTCATCGTATAAGCAGTTTTTGTTAACCAATAAAATAATTAATTAAACCATTATGCATGCTAATGATTTGGAGAATAACTTGTGATATAAATTACAAAAACACATCTTCATAAATGTGGAATTTAGAAATTTCACCTATGTATACCCTTAAGAGGTTGCATAAATTCGAATAAACACTTAGACACAGATAATTCATCTGATATGGGTGTAAAGTTCCATTTTCTACCTTATTTTGAAGAGGGTAAATAAATGAAATTGGATATGTATGAAATAACATCATTTAAAATTCTTCTGTGACCAACTAAATGACTCATCTTGTTTTAGGTCAGAAATGCTATCCGCACTGCAGCACATAACCACATGCAAAGACCGCTGCTGTTGAGTTCAGATGAAGTCCATCAAACATTCTGCGCTTACTCAGAGCTATGGATGCCGTTTTGATTGGAATTGAGCACGCAACCACTGACGTCAGCGACTGTGAACCTGAAGGCTAACGTCATATATAATCAAAGGGGAATCTCTAATGTTACTATAGCGATATCATATTTCTTCCGCTTCGGTATTAAGGTTTGATTATATATAAGCATTTTACTTCATGAGTGCAATTTTAGCTTATGGATGTAGGCTATCAGCTGCTATTCTGAAGTACAGTAAAAATACTGTAATTTCATACTTAGTTACTCTTCAAGGAAGATATAAATCTCAGATATACATTTATATGAAACAAGTTCATTCCAGGCGATAGGCTTCCATTTCTGCCATATTGTGTAATAACGATAATGATGACGACCATAATGATACATAGGTCTAAAAATAGTGTGCATCCCACTTTATATCTGCTCTCAAAGGAATATAATTTGCTAAACTGGGTGGAAGTGGTATAGATGTTACCTTTCAAACCAGAGAATTTAGATGAGTACAGTGAAAAGTATTTACTTATGAACATTTACTTATATTTACAGCAAAACGTTTTGAAATGCTGAATTGTTTGACGACAGCGATTTCTCCTGTAAGTAGTTGGGAAATTTATCCTTGATGGATAAGGTAGGCCTACCTCAGACTAGATTGCACAATGTTTTTCCGATGCTGTTGCAAAGTCGTTGCTGCTTTATGGAACGATATTAACTATTTAATTCCCAAGACAGTCATTGCTTGCATTTTCAACGACACGTTTAATGTTTAATGGAAACAACTAAAGCTTAAGTACTCTTATTTAAGTTTGAATGAAACAATAAACTAAATTAAATGCTTTAACTTAAAGTTTACTGCCTATGAACTTAAAAAATAAAGTAGGTACAGTAGTTTGAACTATTAGATAAAAAGTCGGATGTGTTACACTCACATTAATTTCCCTACCCTCTATCACTTATCAGTGGATATACAAACTACTCTTACGAAAGATTATTTGTATCTACATCATTTTAATCGAGATAAACGTTTCCGCAAACAGCTGCATTACACATTTAGTAATAGATATAAAGGGAACAACGATAGTCAAATGTATTAGAATTGAATACTATACGCTCATCTTAAAATTCCATACTCTCTCCATGACATCACGAGAAACAGCTGAAAATCGAAAGGAGTTGAAAATAATGACCAAGTATTGAACAATTCGAACCATTAATAAGATATCTCGGAAATGTCTGAAGCCTTAAAGAAGTGATTTCACATAATTGTGTGTTTTACAGAGATATACATTTTGTGTGCAGTACGTTTTCATCTATCGTTTAACTTTACCAGTTATACAAGATTATATGTAGTGGACCATTTAAGTTGAGACTGTACAATATCTCCAAAACTAAGTGTTGTAGAAAGAAATGTCTTTAATAAAAGTTGCTTGATACTATGGGGCCATTAGTCGTGTTTTGTTTGGAGGAGTTATGGTGGTCATTTTAGGGTCAATTTAACTTTTTAAATGGGAACCAACATTTTGTATGTTTTTTCTCATTAGAAAATGGTTTATAAACGGCTGTTTATCTTGTGATGAGGAATAAGGAAACAAAATAAAATATGTTGGTTCCCAATTACGAAACTAACTTGACTCTCAAATGACCATCCATGGATGGTCCAGCCATACATTGCGCTTTTCGTACACAGCCATTCAGAATTTTCGTTGTTATTTACGCTGGTGTAAGAACAATTTCGAAGTGATTTATACAAATGTTCTTTAGTTTTTAAAATAAGTGTGCAACAACATAAAAAAGGTAGGTTTCCATTTAAAAAAAATTAAATTGACCCTAAAATGACTATCACAACGTCCTCCAAATAAAGCATTACTAATGGCATTTAGTTTCCCCCCATAATATCAAGGAACTTTTATTAAAGACGTTTCCTTCTACAACGCTTAGCTTTGGAGATATTGTACGGCCTCAACTTAAATGCCCCACTCTGTATAAATTTCCTTCCGAATGAAGCAGACTTCACAGGCTATTCCCAGAAAATTCAAGATATATATTTCACTTGTCATGTAAATATCTTTAATATATGGTATTTTAATCAAAATCCTTTGAGCCATTTTTCAAAAAATAAAAAAATTCAAATAATTTTCCATGTAAATGGTTGTTTAGTGAGGGGGATTTTCTTAAAAGCCTTCATGTCGCATCTTTGGAAGGTACTGAACTTAAATATACCAAGTTTGGCATTTATCCGGAATTTCGTTTTTTAATTATGTTGTTCACAAGCAAACGCACGTGGACATTTTTATAAAAATGACTTTTATTTAGGGGTATGAAACATGTATTTCCGATGAAATCTTGATATCAAATTTGGGGTTAAATACAATACCTTCCCTACCTACGATGTACACGATAGAGAAAGGAATAACTAACAAGTAGTAGTGATAGTGGTGGTATTTATTAAGTATTTAGTATTACATTAATTGCATAACACAGTCACATGGGTCATAAGACCGTACATGCTCTCTAGAAAAATACCTGGTCTGTATACGTGACTTGCAGTATCAACCAGAAAACAGTTATTTTTTTTATAATCACCGCACTATATACATACATACATATAAAATTGAAAAAACACTCTGAATCACACGCTCAAACACACACACGCACACACACACACACACACACACACACACAATCGCGCACAAGTACTCAAGCACCACATATGTTTAAAGAAAAATTACATAAACACCTTATCTCTTAGTACACGTACTTCCATTAAGTATGTGCCCAAGCTTGGCCAGTTTTGGCTGTTTAGAATCAAGTCCCAGCATGCTGTCCTCCGTCTGTTGGAAGCCAAAAATACTTCCGGTAATAGTTTTTTCCTAATACCCTCCGTCTGCACGCATGCTACCAAAATATGCGTCCAGTCTTCTTGTTCCCCGCATAATGGGCAAATCCTCCTGCCATCGTCATCAACAATCTTGCGAGCTTTCCACCCTCCCAACCTAAGCCATGCTATTCCAGTCCTCTGTTTTATACTCAATTCCAAAATATGTTTCCTTACCCCACCTAGTTTTTATTTCATTTTGTAGCTCCAATGTTGATCTTTGTCTACATTCAGATTCTATTTTCTGCCTGTTTATATCGCATAGTCGTCTTTTGACCTTTCTTACGGCACTGTGTGTATTTTCATTACCCCTTTGCCAGATATCATTTAAGCCAATTTTTGATAATTCGCGTTGCAACCCCGCCGCCCACCATTTTGGATGCTCTATGTTGTTCATTTGATGACGATAACATATTGCTCTCAGAGTTGTTTGATCACCTTTAATTATTCGCAGCCAGTACCTAACTACGTTTAGTTTAGCAAATACAGCATCTTCCCAGCATCCTACCTCCCGAAGAACTCCGTAGTTTGAAGTACCTCTCCCCAACCCTAGAATGCGCTTCCAGAAATTGCATTGTATTTTATTTACATTATCCACCCTCTCCCATCCCCACACTTCACTGCCGTATAGTAATGAGGACCTAACCATTGCTTCATACATGGTCTGTAATGTTTTTACTGGCATATCTGGTACCCGGGTCAATATCCTTAATACTTCAGAAAGTTGTCCAATCCCTTTGTGTTTTATAAACTCCATGTTCTTGTTCCATTTTCCGCCCATATCAAACCTTACTCCTAAGTAATCGAAGTGTTTAACATTTTGAATTTCTTCCTCCCCGTAGGTCCACTTTTCATGTTGGCCGTACACATATCCATTTTTAAAGGTGACTGTTTTAGTTTTAAGAATATTTACCTCCATACCCCATTGCCTACAGTATTGTCGAAGAGCGTTTAAACCAGACTGCAAACCTTTTATCGTTTTAGAAAGAATTACAATGTCATCCGCGTACAAAAGAATTGGTATTTTTTGCTCTGCGATTGTCGGTGCATCTATGTCTTCCTCCGTCATCACGCTAACAACATCATTAATAAACAAATTAAAAAGTAACGGAGATAGTATACAACCCTGTTTAACCCCCCTCTGCGCTATCTTACATTCTGATGTATTGTGCTGATCGGTCTTGATAACAAACTTAACTTCTTTATACATTGCCCTAAGTGCTCTAATCATTTTCCCCGAAAGTCCTTTACGTGTTAATTTCTCCCAGAGAGCACTGCGTTCTACAGTATCAAATGTCATTTTAAAGTCTACAAATACAGTATATACCTTACCACCTTTATTTCTCAAATTGTCATCAATTATTGTTTTCAGAACAAAGACATTGTCAATAGTCGAGAAACCTTCCCTAAATCCTGCCTGAAATTTAGAAATCCTATGATGTGTCTTAACCCAACACTTAATTCTTTCATATAAAATTCTACTGTAAATTTTTCCAAATATAGAGAGCAGCGAGATACCCCTGTAATTTCCTGGAATGCTGTAACTCCCTTTGCCCTTGTAAAGAGGTTGGATAATGACATTTTTCCATGCTTCCGGATATTTTACGCCTTCAAATATTTTATTGAAGCTTTTTCTATAGAAATCTACCATTTTATTAACTTCTAGCGAGATCTTGAAAAACTCAGCTGACAAGCCCTCTATGCCAGCTGCCTTCCCGTTTTTTAAACATTTTATTGCACGAACAACCTCTGCTGTGCTAATTTCATAATCAAGCATTTGCACAATTGGAGCCCCAGTCAACCCTTCAGCGGCCAAAGTATTTAATTGTATCCTAAACTCCCTTCCTTCATAGACTGTTTTAAAGTGCTTTATCCATTCTCCAGCAGGGATAGTTGCCTGAATGGACCTTCGCCTTCGAATCTGTCTAATAACTTTCCACATGTCACCAATTTCCCCATTTTCGACTACTTCACGTACCTCTTCTGCCTTTGCGTCCTGCCAAGCTGTTTTGCTCTGCTTTAGGACTTCCCCATATGACTTTCTTAGATTTACAAAAGAAATTCTACGTTCTTCACCCCCCCTCTCTTCTGTATTTGACAAGTGCAGATTCCGCTGCTATCTTCGCTGTTTTACACTGATCGTTATACCAACTATTTGATATTAAGCTGTTTGATGCATTACCCCTTCCTGTTAGCATGTGCGCACTTGCTTTCTGTATAATATTAGTTATATTCTGTATACTTTCAGTTCCTTTGTGTTGATCTACGTCAAAAGATATAATTTCGTTTTCTAAAGTGTTAATAAAAATCTCCTTTCCTGCCTCCCTCCATCTATATTTAAACAATGGCGTCAATGTTTCGTATGCGCCTTCATCCCTTGTATAAGGAACCAGTCGAGATGTTTTTAGAGTCATTATCAGTGGAAAATGATGAGAGTCAATGCTGTTTTCAACCTTAAAATTTTGAACTAACGGCAATACGTCCTGTGAACATAGAATGTAGTCAATGACCCTACTCCCATTTGTATGCACAAATGTTACTTCCCATGACATGTCCGAACTGTGTTTTCCGTTCATTATTTCTAACTCGTAGGCGTCACAAAAGAACAATAACTCTTTTCCTCTTGCATTCAGGATTGAGTCCTTGCTGTTTCTGCCGGTTTTTCTGTTATCTAAGTCCCCTTTTATAATTGTAATATTTTCTTGCCCTATCCTAGCATTCAGATCACCCATTATTATTAGCTTTACATCCTGATATTCGTCCCTGATTTCTACAATTGTTTCCCCTAAATCTGTAAAGAATTCTGGCTCAGCATACTGGGACGTAACCGGCTGGCGATATACAGTTATAACAATAATATTAATATTAGTTATATTACAATATATACAGGTTGCTCCCCTGAGATGACTATGTATTTCCTTAATAGACTGTACATAATTACTCTTAAAGAAAGTAGCAACGCCCCCAGGATATCTCCCCCTTCTACCTCTCAATTCTGAACCACTAAAGACACCTTGGAATTCACTTATGTCCACAGTTTCGTTGTTTTTAGCCAAGTCTCTGCTAACCCAATTATGTCCAAGTTATTTACCAAGTTCAAAAATTGACCACTAGCCAGTTTTCCCCTCAAACCTTCCACATTACAAAACCCCACTGACAGCTGGGCATCTTCATTCTATCTGTTTGTTGTTGTCGTCTTACCTCCTACTCCTAGTGTGCTGGTTCTCCCTATCCTTTGACTTGCGGGCTGGTTGCACTGACACCCTCCTGACGTTGACATTGTTTTTGTCGTCTGGCCGTCTTGGACCCTGCTACCTGCTGTCCCTTCCGGTAGAGGTGTAACCATACTGCCTTCTGGGGCTCGATGTTCTGCAGAAATGCCAACCTCCTCTCCTTGAATTTCTGCTATCTTCTTGTCGATTTCTTCCAGCTCTGCTTTGGTTCTTATTCGCCCGTTTATTAAAAGTTTGTCAAATTTAATTACTGCATGACAACCCTGTGATTTTGCATTTATCATATAGCGATGAAGAAATTCTCGTTCTCGCCGGATCTTTTCACTGAAATTCTCTCTTATAAACACACCTGTACCTTTAAGATACTTATGCTTACAGCGTTATCGAAGTACTCAATAAAAGCAAAATAAAATGGATGTTTAATTTAACACTTGAAGGAAATCCGATAAAGTAAAATAAAGGCTTTTATGTAAATATTTAATAAAAGAGACTAACAACTAAATTACCTTACTTCAATCTTATTCAATAAAAGGAAATCAAAACGACGTTCAATACTATTAATACCGAAGATATGAACGCGTGACACGGATCGGGACCATTGCTGAATGAGCCGCGCGCGCGCGCGCGTGTGTGTGTGTACGTGTGTGTGGTCACTGTACTAGAAGCATTAATCATCTTGCAATTCCGTCGGTGGATTATGCAAAACTTCCATAATTTTGAGTATAGTGCCCTAAAATATTCGTCTATATAATTTTAAAGCTTTAAGTAGAAATATTTTTTAAGGAACTTAAGTGTTGGTTAGCAGAGAATCGTATGTGTTCTGGTGATTAATTTTTTTTATGGAAATTTAAATGTCATTCTATTCTCTGTCTTAAACTGCTTTGTATTATGACTTTTTAATTTAAAACCTGCGTTTTACCCCATGGGTATATCGCAGGATATTTACAGTAATTATTTGCATTTTACCAGAGTATAAAAAGGTAGGGATTTACAGTGGTTAAGTCAGTGTTTAATATATACATACCTATATATACCAGGAGGCCCAACCGCCCCGTGTTTAAAGCGTTAAAAGAGCTGCAGAAATCAGCGAGGTAATTCCAAGTAAACACCGGTCAGGGGGCAGCTGGGGAATTAGCGTGAGGGAACATTTTTTTTTAAGTTTCATTTATACTCCGCCTTAAACTATAATGGTCTTATCGGCGGCCTTTCCTTTGAAATATATATTATTACCTATAGACAATGGTGTTACCTCGTATTCGCTTGTCTTTGGTTTTTATTAAATTTTGGGGTTTATTCATTAGATCACACACAATCATTCACACTTCCAGAATCTGGGGATGATGGGGAGTAATCATGTCTAGAGAAAATTTTCCACCGGCGGGGAATCGAACCCGGGAGCATTTGCAAGCATTTAGGTGCTCTACCGAATGAAAAATTAAATTAAATTGGGCTTTATGTATGGGCAACTTTTAGCTACTATGGTCCTTAGCGTCCCATTCTATATTAGGCGTGAAAGACGGTATTGAGGTTCCTAAGTGCCGTAAATCTACGACATGGGATCACCGGCTTTACCTCCTTTCGAAGGAAGCCATACTAAAGATTTTACGTCCGAAAGAAACCCATCGCCCTCCGCCGGGTTTGAACCCGCGACCTTGGGAATATGAGGCTAGCATGGTGCTGTACCGACTGAGCTAATGCCGACAGATGCCGACTGTGCATCCGAGCTAAGGAGGCCAGCCGAGCTTCGTTCTACTTCTCTTGCTTATCAGCAAAGACAATGACCGGATCACGCTCATTGAGAGGCACTTCCTAGACTTGCAATAGAGTGTACAGTCTGTGACGATAGACAAAAATAGACCGAAAATGTCTTAAAATATTTCCCACTTCAGTTACACAGGCTTTATTTCCGAGGGAATAAACTCACCTTTTAGACTGACAAATAATTAAAATGTCTTTATTTGACCCTTTCGTATCCGCACATAGCTATTTTTAAATTGCGTTTACGCTGTTCTTGTCTAACCTACAGACTCGAGGGCACGCAATGTTTCACTGGCAAGTTTTCGCTTGTTGTTATAAATGTTATTAGTAGGATATATAGGTGATACCTGGTCACTCACTCTGGCCTCGGATTTTTCGTGGTTTTCCCTGGTCTGCAGGCGAATGTCGGAGTGGTATGTGCTAAAGCGATTTCCTTTCCCTTTCATTCTATTTCATTTGCAACTTTCACGTGTGCTTCTAGGGCTCGGGGTTCGATTTCCGTCGGTCACTCACTTTGGCATCGGATTTTTCGTTGTTTTTCCTGGTATGCAGGCGAATGTCGGAGTGGTGTATGATAGAGCTATTTCTTTTCCCTTTCATTCTATTTCATTCGCATCTTTCACGTGTGCTTCTACGGGCCCGGGTTCGACTCCCGTCGGTTGGACACTAAGGCCTCGGAATTTCGCGGTTTTCGCTGGTCTGCATACGAATGCCGGAGTGGTGTATGGTAGCGCGATTTCCTTTCATTCTATTTCATTTTGCATCTTTCACGTGTGCTTCTAGGGTTCGAGGTTCGATTTCCGCCGGTCGCTCACTCCGGTCTCAGATTTTTCGTGGTTTTCCCTGGTCTGCAGGCGAATGCCTGAGTGGTGTATGCTACACCATTTCCTTTCCCTTTCATTCTATTTCATTCGCATTTTGTGCTTCTAGGTTTCGCAGCGTATGGTGAATGCTTGCTTAAAGTATTCTTGTCCCTTGCTCGGTTGACGGATCATTCATCACCCTTACCAGCTATCCCGTGTCTCCTCAGATATACGCGCACATACACCGAACAATACATACCTCATCGCAATACTTTAAACACTCACTCTAAGCATCCGAACCTACACGAAGGTCTACGAATACAAAGACGCGTTCACTTCAACCAAGCACCCAAACATGCGCGAAGACCTACGGATACACCCGAATATCTGTGTAACACGTATTGAAATATAAGAGCTTAGACGTTTAATCACCATTTTACTGTTAAAATTCAGTATATAATTGATCTAAAAAGGTTCGTGCCTCCTCTATAAATAGGACGATCTCGCGCATTGGACTTCATTCTACTAATTATCTCCGAGGTATCAACATCGTTGTTGGCTCAGAAAATAATCGACTTTCTAAAGTGTTATCAAGGTGAAGAGGTGTACATTTCCTTGAAGAAGGATTAATACGTTATATAACTGATCTAAAAAAGGTTTCGTGGCACCTCTATAAATATTGTGATCTCGGGCATTGGACTTCATTCTGCTAATTATCTCCGAGGTGTCAACATCGTTGTTCTCTCAGAAAATAATCGGTTTTCTAAAGTTTTATCAAGGTGAAGGATTACTACCTTGAAGAAGGATTAATAGTTATTACATCACAGTAAAGACGAATAAGTCCTCATATAAGGATATCATTCCTAGTGCATCAGGATATTCTTGTGGTAAATGTGGAAAGGCATTTCTACGTGGGTATGATAAAAGAAGGCATGATCTACGTTGTAAGAAGCTCTTCAAATGTAAATATTGTAATGTAACCTTCAAAGACAGTTATAAGGGCCGACGACATGAAGATGCATGCGAAGTAAACAGGCCTGAGAAGAAACGTAGATTAGAACCTACTAAACAAGTGTTATTATCTATAATGGGGGACTGTGACATGAAATAATATGAAACTTCATTCGATGGACGCTTGAAATCATATTTTATACGCTGTGAATCAACTAAGGACCTGAATATGTACCTGCGGATAATCCAGGCTGTACATAAAGAGCTTGGTATTCACAAGAGTGTGAAAATTAATCCGCTGGCTGAGTGTCTATTAGCTAACGGTATCGGGGAAACCTGAGACAAAACTTTTAGAACCCGGAATCAAGCTGTTTTGCTAGAAACGAATCTGGACTCTATGCTGGAAACGAAAATGAAGAAGTTGGTCACTGAAATGGAGGAATCACAACTTAAGGGCAGCAACTGGGCTCTGCTTTCTGTGGAAGGGGTTGGTCTTCATATTAACAAGTACAATCCGTTACGAGGAAGTAGCTATATAACCATGACGCCATCTGTTGAAGGAAGGAAACCTGCATTAACATCCAGAATTATACTGATGAACTATGCTTTATGTATTCTGTATTACCCAAATTCGTCAGCATAAGCCTCAACGCGTGAGGAAATACGCGCAAGTTCAAAATAAATATGACTTCAGCTGTGTTACTTATCCAACTCCGGTTTCTCAAATATCTAAATTTCAGAAGCTTAACAGGATGTCTATCAACGTCTTCGGCCTGGATGAGAAGCATGAAGTGTATCCAATAAAGGTCGCTGAGACTGAGTTGCCTTAACACCGTAAACTCCCTCTATTGAGAGACAGTAGTGGAAAACATCACTACGTTTATATAAAGAATTTTGAAAAACTGATTCGACGTCAGAAAACTACGCATAACGACCGTGTTTATACCTGTAAGCGTTGTTTACACATTTTGATGATCGATATGGACGAAGTGGACTGGTAAAACTACAAGAACATGGAGCCATCTGTAATCAACACGATATTGCAGGGGTAGTTATGCCTACCAATAAGAAATCAATTGTTCAATTTAAAAATTTTGAAAGGATGATGAAACTACCTTACGTCATCTACGCAGACTTTGAAAGCATTCTCGCACCATGTCATACATGCCTCCCCAATCCTAAAGCTCCATATACAACTCCTTATCTCTCCGTATATAAGTCCATATGCCTCCTCCTTCAGCACCTGTCTAGCCTATCATCTGTCCACGTTTTCCCTATCTTCCCAATATAAACGCATTTTCCTACTTGAACCCTCTTATCTACCCTCGTTTTCCCTATCTTTTCCCATATAAACGCAAAAAGTGGCCCAGATCGCCCCTATATATTCAACTGTTATTGTTACTATTATCATCATCTAACGGAGTGTTATGTTAAATTTGCTCTTTGAATATGTGTTCAATTTTGCGACCGTTGATTGATAGGATGTTGCAACCGTCTCCGTGTAACCATATGGACGTTTCTGAGAACCGCTGTAGTAGTAGTAGTAGAAGTAGTAGTAGAGAAGTAGTAGTAAAGGTAGCTGAGTAGCAGTAAAGGTAGTAGTAGTGATAGGAGTAGTAGTATTAGTAGTAGCAGTAGCAGCAGCAGATTGTTTGGGCGCTGATGCGCCAGTTTCCCACTAACATTTATTCACTTGGAATTTCCCCTTAGGTGATACGCTGTTTGGTTTTCTTCGCCACATGGGCACTTTGGTGATGGAGCGTTTCCGAGTTTGTGAAGATATTGTAGAAAGTTAATGATTTTTTAGGAACTGGGTAAGAGCAAAGATAGGTGTAATGTTGGATTGATTTCTAAAATGGACATTTGGTATGAGGAGTTTCGTGGCTTTAGGTGAGGTGAGATATAACCGATTTCAGAGGTGTTTATAGTAATCTTTGAGTTTCTGTTTATACAGGGATAATGAATGGGAGTCGCCATATTCTACGATGACTTATGCCCATTGTAATGTTTTACTTAATGGGTGCACCTAAATAAAAATAAAACATTTATTTCGCACCTTTAAAATGAAGTAGATAACTATTTTTTCTTACAAAGGGGCAGTATGACTGTCGTTATTCCTGTCTTTCACGTCAGAGGAGAAGCGGAAATGGAAAACATGTTGGCCCCGGCAGATACATCACGCTTTGTTTAATGCCACTAGCAGAATCCGCATAACTGCTCGCATTATACATTTTAATGAATTTTTCAACTATTGCAATATAGATTATGGAAAATAATTGATTGCAGCTGAAATATTTTATATTTTTAACCGGCCTATAACAATTTTAAACCCGTAATTCCTGAATCTATCCTGAAAATTTCAAGCTAATAATTTATAAACTGTCATCCGTGAAGCATTTTGATTAGTGAAAAAATCTGAAAGAAAGGGAAAATGAACATTCAAAATTCAGCTCCGTAATTTGCCTAAATGGTACAGGACCTACTAAATAGCCATTTGTCGCTTTAAAAAGTTTGATATTGTTACATGCTGGGGTGAGGGCCAAAAGGTTCCAAGAAAATTGTTAAATTTTGAATATTCCAACACGTAAGTGGGGGAAGCGTAGCTACAAACGGCGAGAGGACCAGGACTTGGTGACTACATTCCGATGCAGGCGTGGGGTTTTAACAAAATATACACAAACATCACACCATTCACCTTACCTGTGAGTTATTAATAAAACAATTAGTGGCCCTATATTAAATACAACGGAATAAAGGATTGAGGGGAGATGCCTCACACACGTGACCTACTCCTTGCACACTTCCTCAGCAAGTGACGCTCAAACATACAAAGAAGTAACGCTAACATCTATCCCCCCTCTCCAACCCTGGCTAGGCACGCCAACCAGAGCTGGCGAGCGTCACACCACACGGAACTGCCAACAACCGAAAGAAATAACAAATAACCCCAAAAATACCATCAACAATGCGTCTGGCATGACAACACCTACACATACGCTACATCTCCCCCACTTACAAAAGTGAGGGTCCCCGCTGAAAAGGAAAATAAAACTAATCAGAGAAAAGCATGGAAATACAAATTAGTTGAACATAAATGAATTGTAAAACCCCTAATGAATCCCCACATGAACAGTAATACTGAATCGACGGATAATGTAGTCCCACAGGAACCCCCTCTCCCAGCTCGCAAATCTTCTTCTGCACAGACACAGTTTATGATGCAAAATTTTGCTGGGGAATGGCGCTGAAACACTGCATTGTTCGGTGAATTTCACCCACAACAAAACCAAACCCACCGACGAATTGATAGAAACTTGAGCACAGATAGTAAGTGTTTTGAAACATAGTCGATGGTTTAGTGCACACATAGTCCGTATCAGTCACCACGGCGAAACACAGCAAGGTTGCTGGATATTTGAAAAGCTGGTCTGTGACCGACGGGCCCTGTTGGCACAGACACAGAGAAAAGGGGGTACACTCTCATAACATAATATGCTGTGGTTAGACAGTCCATAGATGGTGATAGTCTGCTGGATGATCTGTGCGGGTGCGGCCGGGTGTGCTACCACCATTCTCCGGGTGAGCTGCAGTTGTCCTCTTCTGTGGAGGTGAGCGTTACCTAGGGCTACCAACAGACTGCAACAAGATTCAGGGAAGCATCAGGTTTCACAATAGACAAAGAAAAGATACAAAATACAAATGTTACAAAAAAATAATAAAACTTAAATATAGTGCAAAGCCTTGCAAAAAAAAAAAATTGAGCGCTCAATTATTATATTTAACTAACAAATACTAATTAGTATATTGAAAACAGAGCCAACCAGTCAAAAATTTTGAATAGTTTAACATGACACAATGAAATTTAAACCTCTTGATGCTCTACAATGGAAGCTGCACATAATGGTATTATCCTGTGACAATTAATACAAATAAGGACCACGACACATTTATAAATTTGTACTAAGAATTTAAATATCACCTTCAAAAATTGTTAAGTCAATCTACCAACAAACTACAGCATAGCTACAGAAATGCATACTAACTACAAAACCAAGTATAGGTAGGGCGACCATCACTAAGCTACACTAAGGACCTACTCCCAAACAACGCCCTAAGTGGAGTTCGCAAGCGACTAGCTCGAACTCTTTCTATAGCTCGCTTTTTCATGGTTGGAATGTGTACCAAGCCCCAGTCAAAAGATTCTAAAAAATACTTTCATAGAAACATCCAAAAAGAGAATGAAAACAGTTGAAACTGAACAAAATAAAGAAATCATTGAAAATAATCATAACGGATTACAAGATCTTCAAATTTTAGTGACACGTGTTCACCCAAACAAGAAATTGTAGAGAATAGACATCTACTCTGCTGCCGGACACAAGGATGACACTGCGACCATTTCCCTCATTCCGGTGGCACTGCAATGGAGGGGTGACATAACCATCACAGTGAACACGACTATATGGTTACTGTAACCAAGCTCAAATAGTGCATTAAGGAAGTGTACTTGTAAGTACATGTTACATTTATCACCCAAAACAAAATGTAGTGTCACAACAAAGTACGTGGAGGAATAAGAAAAACGACTTGTTATCTGTAAGACAAAGCAATTAACAGTTTATAACCTATATGGTCCTACAGGATCGTAGTAAGGGAAGATGCAGGAAGCATGCACTGGCTGGGTTTTGTTCCTGGGAGCATTAGGGCGACGGAGTGCGTAGGTGACAGGTGTGATTTGCCTAACAATTTCAAATGGACCAAGGTATCGATGGAGAAGTTCGGAAAATTTTCCTTTCTTTTCTAAAGGGAGTAAAGACTTTGACACTTGAAATTTCACATCACGACGTTTCATATCATATATCTGCATTTGCTTCAATTGAGATTAGTTTGTATTGGCGCTGACGGTTTCCCTGGCCTTCTGTATATCCTGTAGAGTATTGCGGACAAACAAATTATTATAAGATAAGTGGAGTTGTACCTGGTGAGGTAAAGTGGGTTCTCGGCCATAAATTAAAAAAGAGAGAGAACTTATGTTTCCTGGACAGAAGGGTTGTACGAGAAAATAACATAGGGCAAAATTGTTTCCCAGTTTCTTTGGTTTTTGTCAACAAAATGACTGAGCATATTAGCCAGCGTCTGTTTGAAGCCGTTGGTAGCTGGATGATATGAACTTGTG
Organism: Deroplatys truncata; assembly: GCA_030765065.1. Lineage (NCBI taxonomy): Eukaryota > Metazoa > Arthropoda > Insecta > Mantodea > Mantidae > Deroplatys > Deroplatys truncata. Next base: position 178,711,487 of record CM060990.1, on the reverse strand, counting down.
AAGTGTGGCGAAGTTGATAAGGGTTTGAGCATTTCCTGCGACATCTCACTAATGAAGACAGATCCACGGTCAGAAAGTAACATTGCTGGAGTACCATGGTGACAAATAATGCGATGTAGAATAAACTTGCCTACATGGGGAATAGAGGCAGCAGATATGGCGCCTACTTCTACCTAGCGAGTAGCATACTCTGTGCAGACGATGAGGTAGCGATTGACAGAATTTGTCCGTGGTAAGGGACCTAAAAGATCAATGACCCACCATTCACCTATGGCGGTCACAGGAATGGGCTGTAGAAGACCAGCTGGCCATTGATTATTGGGAGCCTTTCAAGAATGAAAGCTAGGACAAGTACGGACATAATGTTTAATATCCTTCTTCATGTCTACCCAGTAGTAGCGGGAATTAATCTTACAGAAGATCTTGGAGAAACCTAAGTGGCCGGACAGAGGGTCGACATGATATGAAGACAAAATCTCGTGCTTTAGAGACTCAGGAATCACAAACAAGTGAAGAGGCCCTGTCGACTCAGAATTCTTCCTAAAAGGACATTGGACTTAAGTGTATAAATAGACGCCTGACGCTGCAATTTTGGAGAGGCGGTCGAACCAGGCTGTAAAGTGTCAATGAGAGTTCAAAGAAGAGGATCAGTTTTCTGCTTCTCAGCAACCTCAAGGGGAGACAACAAACAAGTTATGATGCCGTCGACTTCTTCGACTTTATGTTCCTCAGGCTGCCAGACAGGGAAACGAGAAAAATTATCAGCATCATTATGAAATTTGTCAGATTTATAACACATGGTGTAATAAAACTCTTGCAATTTAAGACTCCAGCGAGCTAGCCTTTCTGTTAAATATTAAAGGCTGTTGATACAGCACAAAGAATGGTGGTCCGAAACAATATGAACTTTGTATCCATAGACAAAACATTTGAAATTTGTTAACCCAAAAACAATGGCCAATAATTCCAAATCTGGAACGCTGTAGTTTTTCTCACACTTGGAGAGTGTCCGAGACGCCTACACCATGTGTCGAAGATGGCCATCCTGCCATTGAAGGAGAATACTAGCAACCCCAAGACCACTTGCATCAGTATGGAGTTCAGTGTAAGTTCCAGGAACGTAATGAGCTAACACTAGTGCTGAAGATAACGCATCTTTTAACTGTTGAAAAGCCTGTTGTTGATCGAGCCTCCAAGAAAAGTCTTGGTCTTTTTTTAGCGAGCTGGGCTAAAGGATGCGCAATTTGTGCATAACCTTTAACAAATTTCCTGTAGGAATCAAATAAACCTAGCATCTTACGGAAGTCCCGAACATTCTTGGGTGTGGGTAATTTTTGGATGACCATAACCTTGCCCGGATCTAGAGAAAGACCGTTTTAGATACTTCAAAACGCAATAATTTAACTTTATTCATTCCAAAGAACAAACGTTTTTCAGGCTTGAGCTTAAAATTATGTCGCTCCAGTCTCTGAAAAACAGCCTCTAGATTGTCGAGCAGCTCCTGGAAAGATTTGCCAAAAACCAAAATGTCATCAAGATATGCCCCGGCTTTCTTGAAGTTTAAGTCACCTAGTAATTTATCAGCAATGTAACTGAAAAAGCGTGGAGCATTAGGTAACCCAAAACATAGTCTCTCGAATTGATAGTGCCCTTGCTGAGGGACAAACCACGTGAACTGCTTAGAAATTTCCTCTAATGGTACCTGAAAATGAGCCGACAATAAATAAAAAAGACAAAACCAAGAGGCTTCATTAAGATAACTGAGTAAGTCATCAATGATGGGTAACTGAAGAGAAGACACGACTGTTACACAATTTAACTTCCTGTAGTCAACACTAAATCTCATGGACCCATCTTTCTTTTTGACAAGTACAACAAGGGATGTCCAAGGAGACTGAGACTCAGTAATAATACATCGTGCATTTCTTGAACCTGTTGAGCAATAATTTCTGTCTCTTTATGAGGAACCCTATAGGGTCGTTCTTTGATAGGAGTGGGGTCAGTGACATGTATAGAAAATTCAGCAACATCGTTCGTAGCTAATTCTTGCAATGAGGTAACAAAAACATGAGAGTATTTAAGCAAAAGCTAATGAAGCTGATCCGACTGGTTACTAGAAAATTTATTATTGTCATTAAAGTTGAAGTTAGGAGCCTTCAATGTAGAACATCCCTGGAAGAGATAGAATTACTTTGTACAAGTGCAACATCTTGCACAGTAGCGATAACAGTATTAGTAAATAATGTTTGAGGATCGGTGGAAGTGTTATGCACGGAGAAAAGTTCATGTTTGTATTCACAAACAAATTAATGGAATAGTGATATGCTTTTGTGCATAATGCTTTGTGAAGACTCCAACATAACAGCATGAGAGGGATACTCCGAAAACTGTATTTAGGCATTAAAAACTGAAAAAGAAGTATTCGGAAATCACTTTTAACAAAAGCCATAGCTGTAGATTTTTCACACGGTTTGTCCAATAATGGGTTTAAAGGAAAAACATATTTCTCTAAAATATCTACCTTACAAATAGCATCTACTGCAATAGCAGCTGTGTTATGTGCATAATCAATGACAACTTTATGTTCACTTAAGAAAGTATTACCCAGAATGAAATCGTGTGCTAAATCTTTTACTACTAAAACATCTTCCTAAAAAGAAAAACCATTAATATGGAAAGGCAAAACAGTGTGTTAAGGAGCATCCAACAATTTGTTTGCAGCTGTGCGCAGTAGCATATCAAAAGGCTCCAGTTTGGCAACGTTATGGACATGGCGGGCATGAATGATGTTAACAACACTGCCTGTATTCAAAAGAATGTTAATTTGTTGTCCATCGTTGAGTCCAGGGACCTGCAGAATGTAGCCCAGAGGAAGAGAAGCCCTGGCAATAGTAGGTTGCTGCCCATCACTGCGAGGTGACACTGCCTGGGTGGCTGTGAGGCGTGGCGCTGCTCATTTTTTGATTGAGAAACCTGTTGCCTACCAAATCCTCGCTGTGTGTCTGGTTTGCCACATCTGAAATAAATTAGAGTTTGGCGTCGATCTTGAGGTGGTGAACGCGGTTGACATTGTCCTCTCTGTGTGATAGATGATGCTCTGTTCCTCTCAGGAGTATATGAAGTATTCAGTGAATATAACTGACTGGCCAACCGGTCCACGTTTGCAGTTAACTTAGTGACATCATTATTTGGAGGAGCTAGGAGAGCACGCATAGGTAAATGACCTGAAAGAAATGGGTTAGTTGTCCCAGCTGGAAAAGTCAGAGGCAGAGGAGCCTAACCATGAACAAAAGATTGCGCCTGTGCAGCGGCCAAGTGCTCTCTTTGTGTCATATAAAAGTGTGCTTTGTCCATCCGCTTAAGAGCCTGTAAAAGATCATCGACAGTAGCAGGGTTCATTGGCAGTATAATATTCACACACTCAAGTTTCAGACCTTATTTGCTCAGTTTGAGTCATACTTGGATTAACCTGATCACATAAATACAGAACATCATAATCATAGTGCAAAACAGGTTCAGAATCTAACTGAATCCTTTGTCGGAGTTTGATTTCTTATAATTTATCTTGGTGAGCAACCTCAAAAGCTGTAATAAAAAAAGATTTTAAAAGAGACTAATCATGAGAGGGATGCCTGTGACAAATGTCTGAAACCATTGTATAGCAGTATCTTTAATAGCAAGGCAAATACTACGCTTTTTGCAAATCTGACCAGTTATTAGCAAAGGCTACCCTTTCAAAAGTATTCAGAAAATCAAAAGGAATATCTACTGCAGCATTAAAGAAAGGAGGTTCGACAGAGGGTCGAGCAGCAGATGATTGGACAGCGGACACGGTACTCTGGACAACTGCCTGTACAAGTGTGATTAAATCATTATTGGTGGCCACCAAGGTCGATGGCCCAGTACTAGTGGAGGGCGTAGGAGGAAATTCATCCACAGGCATGTCTGATGATTGTCTATTTCTCTTTGGTATAGTGAAACTATATCGCACAGTATTAACACAGAAATGCAGGCAAAAAAAAGATTAATTTGACACATGCATGTAATTAAACAGTGGCTGTAATGAAAAGAATGAGTAAACATAACCATGCAAAAATATTATTTCATCAGAGACAAAAGTAGGTACGAGCAAAATGCATAAATATCAGTGCTGTAAGAGAGGAACATTTGGATTCATAAAACAACAGAGTTAAAGAAAATAAATTTCCATAGACACTGCCAGAAATTAGCAATAAGTCAAATACGTAAGTCAATAGTACACACAGGTAATAATTAATAACACAGTATGAAGTACTATAGGCCAGTAATAGTCACATGTATGACAGTGACAAATAATTATAGTATAATATCACAGTTGAATAAAATCAAAACAGCTATATTGTGGAGCTAAAAGCAAATAAACTTAATGAGACTGAGTATGGCCAAAATAAACACAATTTCAGTAGTACAATTGTACACAAAGTAACAGTGTATGCTAAAATAAGTAAAAGCTAGTTCAAAAGTCAAATGCACTCTAATTAATCAAATCAAAGTAGCAGGGTAAATGAAAAAGAATTTTTTCTAATATTCAGCATAAACTAGCAATGCCTGTGCTAAAATCATACATAAATAATGCTAACAGTATCTGAAATGTAAAACAGTAAGCACACTGACTGTAAACAAAATAAAATTCAATCAGAGCACTGGACAGAAATTTTAGGTTATACAACACATCTGTAATGCACTACACTGACAAATTTGTCATAAGAAAGCAATATTGATAACCCTCAATAATTCCACTAGCACAAATTATTAACAGAGGCACAACATATAGTAGCAAAGTGGCATATCACACATAAAAATGTCAATATCATGAGGCAAGGGACAAGCTTTAAATATTAATGTAATCGTATCAGGCATATATAGAATATACTCGTCAAATTAAAGGTCGCTAACCCGCTGTCGCGAGCGTTCGAAGCTGAGCTACTAAATGGTAATATTAATTGAAAGAATGAAAAAATAAAGCAGGCAAAACCGAAAGGAAAACTATGGTTATTAAAAACACATATCACCACATAAAGAAACTCGCAACTGGCTGCGAGTGTTGTCCTCAGAGCTATATAAAAACAAAGAATGGAGTCTTTGCAAAAGTATTTAGTAAAATCACATGTCTTGCATACACATTGAAACACACACACAGTAAACAACGTGGCAAAAGGGAATGGAAAGACAGAAGAAGGAGAAGAGAGACTGGGGAATGGGAAACAGTGGAGAGAAGAGACGAGAGAAAGGGGGTAATGCAGAGACACCAAAAGATTATATAACTATCGCATAAAAAACAGGAAATCTGCTAAAAGTTAAACATTTTGATGGCCGAAATGGAGAATACAAAAAAATAAATAAATTTTTTTGCTCCACCAGAGAAAGAATCAACACGCCAACCTCTGGAATAATTTTGAATTTCAGATGTAACGGTTACGTTACAAAGCGAAAATGTGCTACTAAATGTGGTACGCAACCCCTCAGAAAGTCCTGTCACATCGCTGGAATCCTAAATAAAAAAGCTCACAACACACGCCCAGACACAAAAAGATATCCCTCACACGCTCACATATCACAAAACTTACCTTGAATAACAAAACTGCACTCGCTACGCGGTCCGAAACACAAAATATTAACACATAACTAAAACACTCGCACGTCACAAACACATGGAAACTTTTCACAGCAATGTAACTGCAAAAGACGCCTCAACCAAATAACAAAAATGTTATAAAACATGTTACATGTTACATGGGGTGATGGCCAAAAGGTTCCCAGAAAATGATTAAATTTTGATCACCCCAACACGCACATGGGGGAAGCATAGCTACAAACGGCGACGAGAGGACCAGGAGCTTGGTGACTACATTCCGACGAAGACGTTGGGTTTTTAACAAATTATACACAAATATCAGATCATTCACATTACCTGTGATTTATTAATTAAACAGTTAATGGACTACATTACACACAGGAGAATAAAGGATTGAGGGCAGATGCCTCACACACGCGACCTACTCCTTGCACACTTACTCAACAAGTGACGCTCAACACATAGAGAAGTAACGCTAACATCTATCCCCCCTCTCCAACCCTGGCTAGGCACGCCAGCCAGAGCTGACGATTGTCACACCGGACGGAACTTCCAACAAGCCGAAAGAAGTAACAAACCATCCCAATAATACTGCCGACAATGCGTCTGGAATGACGATACCTACTCATACGCCACAACATTAAAAACCAATTGTGTAGCCTAAAAGTACAAGTTATAAGTAAATAACAATGCCAAAGAAATCGAAAATTTAAACCCTCTTTACCAAATTTCACCCATACATTGCCTTAGAAAAAAAAATCAGAAAATTGTATCTATTCCTTATGTTATGCAGTTGAATTGCTTAACTGCAGTGCTAAAAATTATAATGGAAGTGGCTTATCAACAGCTATTACTTCATAAATATTCATAATGCTTTGTATAACTAAGCTTATCAGAAGTATTCTACTTATAAGATATTTATAAGTAAGGTTTATGAGATATTTCCTTAGAAGATATATAAAGTATTTATGCAACATTTTAGAAATAAATACAAATATATTTCAATGTTTTTGTTGTGTTTTTTGTTTACTGTTTTACTCTTTTGTCCCTTTAGAGCCACCTCGCCCCTTTTGGGGAAACTTATAAGATACCGAAAAGCCTGTTTTATAAAATGTGTTTTCTAAGGGTTGTATACCGTTTCGTAGTAATCACTTCTACCCTTATAGAGTGTAAAGGTAACACACACACACACACACACACACACACACTACACACACGCACAAATATGTTACTTATACGAAATGGAAAATTGCTCCAAAATTTCGTTAACTTTTATTATATTATGTATAGAAGACAGATAATGTCTCTTCGCTGTGAGTACCGATGCTAATCTCGTAACATTGTGATAACATTGCCTACCTGTGGTGCAAGGGGACTCGGGTTCGATTGCTAATACCGGTAATGGAGATTTTCCACCACTGGGCGGCCTGGTACATGGTCCACTTAACTGAGAAACTAGCTGATGGAAAAGTGGCGGCTTCGGTCTCGGAAATCGCACTAAAGTGGGCAGGGTAAGCGGAATTCTCATCACATGGCATTCCCATTACTGCACTCCCCTATGATATTCTGAGTGGCGGAGGAAGAGGATGCAGCGGCGTTGCGGTAAGCCTTGATTCACTAGGACTGTCGTGCCAGGAATGATAGTGAATGTTGACAAGGACATATAAAATATCTTGAGCTAACCGTTTTTGTTACCAAAACGCCGGTCGTTATTTCATTACGTCTATTAATTTCTCCGCTGTGAACGCCCAGTACATTAGGTAACACAAATTACAAACCAATCGTAAAGGTAGTTGCACTTTACGTATACCTTGTATTCATTTCGTTAACTGACATCAATAATCTTAAATTATTAAGTAGAGTTAGATAAATAACACAAAAAGGCTTTAATTGCTAATCCCTTAGGATACGTAGAACTAGAGTTGTATAAATACCGTATAATATCGTATAATACCAAAACATATTGTACAATACTGCATTAATCCTAGTATAATACGTATAATATAGCAACCTTCACTACCGCTGCGATCGCCGTTGTGCATAACCACCAGGTCTTTGTCTTAAGTAACATGCTATGACATGGCGGTGGAATAATCATGGCTAACTCAGCTGAGTTTAAGGCTAGTGGTAGCAATTTTTCTTGGGAGATATTGTGGGTTATTATTCAACATGCCTCATCTCCTACCTGGCGGTGAGGATTGTGTAGCAAACAACCAATAATTTTTCTGGAGACACTTGGTGAGTTGCTGCTCAACAAGTCTCATATTCTACCTGGTAGTGAGGATTGTGTGCCAAACAACCGAAACCTTTTCTCGAGAAGCTTTGTGAGTTGCTGCTCACCATGGCTCATCATCTACCTGATGGAAAGCATCGTGTGGCAAGCAACCGATAATTTTTCTCAAAACACTTTGTGTGTTACTGTTTAACATGTCTCATCTTCTACCTGGTGGTGAGGATTGTGTAGCAAACAACCGATAATTTTTTTCGAGACACTTTGTGCGGTGCTGCTCAACATGTCTCTTCTTCTGCATGTTGGTGAGGGTTGTGTAGCAAACAACAAATAGTTTTTCTTGAGACACTTTTGGGTTACTGTTTATCATGTCTCATCTTCTACATGGTGGTTGGAATTGTGCGGCAAACAACCGATAATTTTTCTCGAGACACTTTTGGATTGCTGTTTATCATGTCTCATCTTCTATATAGTGATGAGGATTCTGTAGCAAACAATCGATAGTTTTTCTCGAGACACTTTTGGGTTGCTGCTCAACTTGTCTCATTTTCTACCTGGTGGTGAGGATTTTGTGGCAAACAACCAATTATTATTTTTCTCAAGACACTTTGTGGGTTGCTGCTCAGCATGTCCCATATGCCACCTGTTGGTGAGGATTGTCTGGCAAATAACCGATAACTTTTCTCCAGACACCTTGTGGGTTACTGCTCAACATGTCTCATCTTCTACCTGGTGGTGAGGATTGTGTGGAAAACAACCAATAATGTTTCTTGAGACACTTTGTGAGTTTCTGCTCAACATGCCTCATATTCTACCTGCTGTAGAGCATTGTGTGGGAAACAACCGATAAATTCTCTTGCATGTAAACTTTTGAATGTACCACTATCATCAGGCACACTGGTCTACCCTTGGGCAAATCCATTCAAAAACCGGGAACAGACTTTCTTTGGCAACAACCCAAATGCTGGTTTCGGCAAAAGGGATTCTCTGATACAAGGATGACCACGCAGATGCACTAAAATTAGTCGAGAATCAACAATTGCGAATTGTCGTCTGATGATGTGGTCGATTAATCTTGGGAATTGTTGCAGCACTTAATGAATGTGTCACAGTTCTAGCATGAAATCTTATAATTTCTCTTTATGCGTCTTCGTGAAATCTATTCTGAAAGAGCATTTAATGTTATTTTTGTTTACTTTTGCAGGAATGAACGCAGTTATTTTTCATTAAAGTAGAGCCAAGTCATATTTATGTAAAATTCTGCAAGAGTCATTTTATTTTGGTTTTTGTTTTGCTACCGATATATTTAACGTGGTAACAAACAATATTATTGTATTGATGATTAAGGTATAATACTGTTGGCATGACGAAATTAATGTAAGTTCACAAAAAAGCTTCATATTGCTTACAAACATTCATGTCGCTAATCCAACAAAATTTACCAATGATACCACATATTATAGCGTATAATACCCCGATTTCGTATTATACCAAAACTATAGCTCTGGTTTTATACGATACTACAACTCTATTTAGAACAGAAACGTAGTAAATTAGCCCAACATCAGAAGCTTATGGAGTTCTCCAACAAGCTGTGAAGCTCATGAAACATAATATTCCAGTTGTACCACATCTAAGTTTGAATTCCATGTGCTGCATATGTAAAAAGCACATCGCCTTTGAATCGTAATGTTGGCATTATCTCAGCTGCAATGCAATAGCCTGCGTTAGCGGATTACAGAAGCTGGGCATGTTTGACGCTAGATATCTACCGCTCGATCGGATTTTGTGATAATATCATAGAAGCTGGCTGTGGACTTATCAACGTGTTTCGCAGTAGCCACAAACAGATTTCATTAGCTTTGATAAACCAAATATTTTCAGGTTGTATGTTACTTTTTAGTTTCTCTACCACGTACATGGCAGGCGAAGAAGGTATTACGTTCCACACAAAAATTCGATACCGAGATTTCACCGAAAATACATGCTAGAGGTCCCATAAACAAAAAGCATTTTTAGAAGAAGGTCCGTGGATGTGCATGTAATACCGTGTGTCTGTGAACAGATAACTCAAAAACGAAAAGCCGGATAAATACCTAAATTGGTATTTAAAATCCGTATCTTCCAAAGATACGACACGAAGATTTTCAAGAGAATCCCCACCCCGAACTAACTACTGCATGAAACGCTTTTGGAAATTTTCGATTTTATAAAAAATGCTGTAGGAATTTTTATTAAATTACCATCTATTAAAGATGCTTAAATGACATATAAAATGCATATTTTGAATTTACTGGGAATAGCCTGTGTAGTTCTATTCATTCAGAAGGAATTTTGTATAATCTTGTATAACTGGTAAACGTTAAGCGATAGGCGAAAACTACACAATGTTGATCTACTTAAAATATACAATTTACTTCAAATAACTTCTTTTTTGTCATAAGACATTTACGAGATATCCGTTATTAATGGTTGGAATTGTTCAATTCTTTGTCATTCTTTTCAAGTCCTATAGTTTTCAGTTGTTTCTCGCGATTGCATGGAAAGAGTATGGAATTTTAAGGTCATCATACAGCGTCCAGTTCTTAAACATTTGGCTACCGCTGTTCTATTTATACCTATAACGAGATGTGTAATGTAGCAACTTTTGCAAAAGTTTACCTCGATTATAGTGAAGTACATAGAAAAATAAGCTTTCGTTAGAGTAGTTTGCATACCCACTAATAAACGATAGGCCAGTCATAGTCAATCAAAAGGAAAGTCATGTGGAAGTAACACATCACATTGTTATCAAATGGATTACTTCCTAGTATCGAAAATATTAGATACAACGTTCATTAAAATGCTACGCACTGAGATGTATACTGTTGTTAATATAAAATTAAATGAATTGCTTAAGGATAACCATCTGTAAAATTTCCAATACCGACAATTTCAGCTCGATTTATTTGAAAGCTTAATACAGCAATCAGGATTTCATGTATAATGTGAACACCGAATTTCGTGTATAACTTTTTTTAAATTAACTCCCGAGATATGACGTTTTATATTAATTTGTTTTAGCGTTTTGAACATTTTATTAACACAATACAATTATGTTTTGAAAAAATAGTATTTAATGATAAACTGTTTCACAGTATGTTAATAAATTGTAGACCTGAATTTTTAATTATGCTACTAGTTTGGCAGAAAATGAATATTAAGTATAGGACTTCAAATATTTGGTTAAACATTTACAAAATAAGAGTATGGATGTTTAATAACAATAGAACGGAGTGGTTAAAAATTATCTCATGATTTTTATCTTGTTATTTATATGGTTGTATGCAAAATTTAATTGATTTGTACCAAACATTACATTTTATGGAACAATTTGAAAATGAGAATGTGCCGACATATGAAAACCCAAGAAAAGAGAGTTTAATAATTGTAACGCTAAAATAACACAGTTTCGAGTTTATGCTGTTTAAAAAACATTCAGTGTAAATACAGGCCGCTCTTCGTCTTTTTCTGCTCCTCTGCAGCTCATTTGCTATTTGAACATCCATTTGGCCGCTTATGAATGCTTTGTTCACTTTAATGTAGGCAAATTTTATCCTTTTTACTGCAATGTTGTAGGAAGCAAGCCTTACAGACAGAGATTTAAATTGCTATGCGACATACTTTAACACGTCCTTCTACTATAAAGGTACATACAACTAAAGTAGAAATTCTGTAGTGTTTAATATCACTAAAATCCATATTTACGATGTTAATTTTTGGCTTTTTTTCAAAAATGGTTACACATCTGAAATACGAAGCTAGTTCAGAATTTTTGGGGGGGGACTTACAAACATGTCTTTCATTTACAACGTGAAGGATTTGCGATGCATGTACTAGATGAAAAAAGCTTATACCCCACTGTTTTAGTAATTATTTCTTACCTCTATTTGAAACAGCCGGAAACTTAGGCGAGATCATAATGCAGATCGTAAGGCTTATTTTTTCACAAGAGAGAGAATTTATTTGCTTTTATGCAGTAGTGATGGTCGTGTCTGGAGTTTGTAACTTTGGGAGAATACTAAAACGAAGAAATGTGACAGTTCGTGCGACAATACCTTTTTGCTTTTTCTGTCCACTTCATTATTTGGAATACACGTTTCTAGAAATGGTTTCATTACACAGTTTGTTGCAGGAGAAGGGGGCTGCAGGAGGCTGAAGTGACAGTCACATCTATAAAACTGGGTCGTCATAAATTCGTTTTAAATTCCATATTCTTTAATAGATATCACTTCAGAAATGTGAAGTTTCGGAATTTTCGAAGCGAGAGCAACGAATATCTCGAAATATGTTAATGCGAAAAAAATATATGTATATGTTATAAATTATATGTTTTTGCACCGTCTCTAGTGGTTTACGACTGAAATAAAATCTTTTTGTAATGAAGAGGACTTCTTGGGCTATTTGCAGAAAATCAACATATACGTTTTATTACTCATGCAAATGTCTTAAACGTAGGGGATTTTAATCAAAAACGATAACGCTATTTTTATGAAAACAAAAAATAACGGAACACTTTGCATTTAAATGGTAGTCTGGGGTGGGAGATATCTCTGAAAACGCTTGTATCTCATCCTTGGAAGATGGTGAAATCAGATAGCAAGTTTGGTATTCATCCCACTCTATGTTTTAGAGTTGTGCTGTTCGCAGACACACACACGGAAATTTTACCACGAATGTTTTTTATTATTCTTTGTTTTATTCAGAGGAACTCAAAATACGTCTTCCTGGCAGAATCCGGACATCCAATTTTTAGTGCAATACAAAACCTCTTCTAGTTCTATAAGTAGGTGGTAGAGAAGTTAGATCTTTTTACTGCCATTTGGATAAATTGTTAGTAAAATAAAATTAATATCGCGTGTAATTACATATGGAAATATTTTCATGATACTTCAGAATTGTTTTTTAACATTCTACTACGTTGTAACCTCTGTTATACGTTTTAAAAGGAGACGACTAAAATAACGTGTAAATGAGAAGACGTAAAAGTGAATTTCCTTATGGAGCTGTAACTACTTTATAACGTTATTGCTCAAACTAATTATATATTGTTTAATATAACAAAGCGATACATGAAACAAACACATACATAATAAACTTAATATATCATTTAGAGTATTTATATGCACGCCAGTACTGTTAGTCATTATTATTCAAACTGAAAACAGAAAGGAGGAAGATATAAGAGTGCTGGTGTCCTACACTAGTTTAAAAAAATCGGATTTGTTATATTCACTTAACTTTCTCTATCTTGTTTATTAATGGATATACAAATTATTCTTACGAAAGTTTATTTTTCTATCTACTTCATTTTAATTTAGATATACCTTTGCAGAAATAGCTACATCGCACATTTGTTAGCACACTAAATGAACAATGATAGTCAAATGTTTACGAACTGGGCGCTATAAGCTGGTCTCCATACTGTTTCCATGCAATCTCCAGAAACAACTGAAAATCGACGAGACTTAACAAAATGACGAAGTATTGAACAAACCCAAACGTTAATAATGGATATCTTGGAAATGGCTGAGGCCACAAATAAGTTTCTTTGAAATAAATTTCTGTTTTAAAGAGATCAACATTTTTGGTGAAGTACGTTTTCGTCTTTGCTTAACGTTTATCAGTTATACAAGATTATGCAAAATTCCTTCAGAATGAAGAGGACTTCAGAGGCTATTCCCAGAAAATTCAAGATATAAATTTAATTTTTCATGTGAGTATCTGCAATAAATGGTACTTTAATGAAAATCGTACGAGTCTATTTTTAGAAAATAAAAACTTAAGAAACGTCTTCCATGTAAAGGGTAGTTTAGGTGAGAGGATCTTCTTAAAAATCTTCGTGTCGCATCTTTGGAAGATACTGAACCCAAGTACCTAGTTTGGTATTTATCCGACTTTTGGTTTTTGAGTTATGCTGTTCACAGACACACATATACACAGACAAACACACATACATACCTTTTTATAAAAGTGTTTTTTTTAGCCAAGGGGCCTCAAATCATGTATTTCCTGTCAAACCTCGTCGCGGAATTTTTGGTTGGAATGCAATACCTTCTCTTCCCTTTATGTAAGTGATAGAGAAATTAAAAGAACATAGTAGTGAATAACATAGAATCTGCGTCTTTATACCGAGTGTTACGTTCTTGTACGCATTAGCCGCTGCGAAATTCTCCACTAGTTTAGCATTACGATATATTGGTTGGACTGGCGTTTTGCCGCCGATGTTCTTTACATGTTTCTTTCAGAAATCCCACACATCCTGGATGTCGGGATCTAAACTGCTGTTGTGATCCAGTTTTGACTGCCATGCTGAATGTAATAGCATGATGTAATAGTGGATGACCAAACTGTACTGAAGCCCTTGATCGCCCGTGTACATTGCCATTGTTTTGAGTCCAGTGAAGACGATATTAGTGGTCATTATGTACAACAGTTAGATTGACTTCGACACAGGACTTAGTTCCATTGTATGGTGAACAACAGCTCCGAGTATAACAAGTCATCAATTCCCGCAACTCAATGGACCCAAATGGCTCACGCAATGTGGTTAAGCTGAATCAGTCACTGCCAAAACAATCCAAGGTGCACAATGTAGCAAATAACATGTATTCGCAGGTGGCATTATTGCTAGACATGCGAATGAAGTTAAGTATATATGGATAAGTAGTAGAGAATACTTTTTCCTCAATATTTCTTATTTTGGGTTGTCATCTATAACGGGATTGTAAAACATACAAAGTTATTCATTCTGCATTTGGAAAAAAGAAAACATTAACTTATAATGAATGCTGCTGTCTGGCTCAAGCAGAATATAATTTAAAAAAAACCGATGTGTTTATTCACATGACTTCCTCTACCCCGTATGATTTATTAATGGGTACAAAAACTTATCTTACGTAAGCTTATTTTTCTGTGCACTTCATTTTAATTGAAATACACCTTTGCAGAAAGAGCTACATTACACGTTTCGTTATAAATACAAAGAAAATAAGGAATGTCAAATGTTTCAGGAATTGACGCAATATGCTGGCCTGTATACTCTTTCCATGCAGTAGCGAGAAACACCTGAATGTCGACAGGATTTTAAAGGAATGACAAAGGTATTGAACAATTACAACCATTATTAACGGATATCTCGGAAATGTCTTATACCACAAAAACAGTTATTTGAAGTAAATTGTGTGTTTTAAAGAGATTACATTTTTATGTAGTGCGTTTCTTGTTTATTGCTTAACTTTTGCCAGTTATACAAGATTATACAGAACTCCTTCCGAATAAAGAGGACAATGCAAACTATTGCCAGAAAATTCAAGATATACATTTTATTTGTCACGCAAATACCTTTAATATAATATGGTATTTTAATAAAAATGGTTATAGCCATTTTTGAGAAAATAAAGAATTTAGAAATTTGTTCCATCTACAGAGTGTTTGGGGGTGAGAATTTCCTGAAAATATTGGAAGATGTCTGATACTCAGCTTAAATACCAAGTTTGGTATTTATCCGACTTTTCCTTTTGAAAATATGCTGCTGGCAGACACACACACTCTAACACATGGACGGACACATAGACATACACAGGACCTTTTTCTATGACGTTTCTTTTTGGATTCAGAGACCTCAAAACATATATTCCGGTGAAATATCAGTATCGAATTTTTGGGTGGAATGCAATACATTTTCTACCTACTCTGTACGTGGTAGAGAAAGTAACAAGTACCACAGTTTATCCTGGGAACGGAAAAATCTTCATATACTATACTTACTAGTACAGAATGGACATCAACACCATAATATGAAATAGTCAACAAAGTCAGCAGACAGATTGATAATAATAACAATACTACTACTTCTACTACTACTACTACTACTACTACTACTACTACTACTACTACTACTACTACTACTACTACTACTACTACTACTACTACTACTACTACTACTACTACTAATAATAATAATAATAATAATAATAATAATATTCCCGTGACGCTACAGTCCATGAAAGACCTATCAGACTGTCGGCCTTATGTCCACGTACGTACGGCAGAGATGGGCGATCATCCAACCGATACGGGGAGATGATGTGGCCAGTATCATGCAACCCCCAGCCTCCGTGGCCGGGATCGCTGCCTATGGCTGCTCCTCACTTTCCTCACGATGCTGAGTGGGCACCGGTCATACACCCATATGGGTGGGGTCAAACTCGGGGTATTCCGTAACAGGGAACTAGAGCACCACCTCTAGCCCACTGTGTCGCGGTGCAGTACCAGCAGACAGATTACACAGTCATATGCAGGGGCGAACTCAGAGAGTACATTGCTGGTGGAGGGGGGGTGGCTGAAACAGGAATAACTGGAACACACTAAGTGAGTCATTCCTTTATTTCGTGGCCACTTTTAGGGATTTATCCACCTGAGGGGAATACCAATTGTATCACTGTACAGGATATATTGAACAAATAAAGGATTTGATGGGTCAGTATGACGAACAATTTTTAAAGTATTTATAGGACCAAAAGGCAAATATAGAGTACATAGAGACCAACTTTCTCAGCCAATACTCATGCCCAGTCAGGTGTTTTAACCACTAGACCACTGGGAGCCTCATTTACTACAACTACAGGAGGTGCTCTGTAACCACCTTGTACTGGTTTAGTCTGTGACTAAATGTGTGCGGATAGTAAAATAAACGGAGTGAGCCTTTGCCAACCAACGTATGTAATTTTAATTTTCCAAAAGAACGGATTAAATTCCCTGTCATCCCCTAGCATTCGTCACTGTGTTAATGTACACAGTATTTTTACTTACCTGCTTATTAACAGGTATAACGCGGTATAATAAACCTGTAAGTATACAATATTCACGGAGCGGGATGGCTCAGGCGGTTGCGTCTGTGGCCCGCATTGGGGAGGTCGTGGGTTCGATTTCCGTGACCAACCTTCCTGACCCATGGGCTTTTTCAGGGGTTTCCCCGGGTCGTCAGGCGACTGCTGGGAAGGATTATTACATCCCCTGAATTTCCTGTCTCTCCATTTCATTACATTCATCATTTCGTTCATCTTTCGTCCCGTTTGGTCTGTTTTAGGGTTGCACATGTTGGTGATGAAGTCTCGGTGAAGCGTGGGAGGGAAAAAGGATGATCTCTGTAAACCTTCTATGTCCCTCGGCCTTCGGCTGGTTCCCGGGGTATAAGGACCGCCCCCGGGCGGTGGCGTTGGACCCCATGTGAGGAGGGGTCCCCGGTTTGCCTGCCATTTGCCGGGGCGTTTATATCTGGAAACTTTAGGGACCCTGTCATTGCTGTGCCATCTCTTCTGGTTCCGGCCGCCGGGTGTCCCCCTTCACCTCATCCCCTCCTCCCGGGGGCGTCCCCTTGTGGAGATGTACGGTACAATGTCCAGTCTATCTGGATCATTATCGAAATCTCCTCTTCTCATTCCACTCCAATCAAGATTCATAGAAAGCAAACATGAGCCTGCAGTGCTTCGATATTCGGTTTTGGATCTCTCGGGCGAGGGTTGTGTACCCTGAGCCTTTCTCTGCGCACGTCCCTGGTTCTATGCCCGCTCTCTCCAACTTGCAAGCAACAGGATTCCATCCAAAAGCGCATAATGGGATGTTCTGGGAAAACTGCAATTGGACGTGGCTTTTAGACAGATTTGATGGCTAGACCAGCGATGCTTGTAAGCCAACAATAGTATACTTGTTATACCTAAACTTTGCGCCGAGGAACAAAGCACTTCGGCATAGGATTTTATGTTTAATTCTGGGCAGTTTCACCTAGGTGCAGCGGGTGAACGGATCCACGGCTTTGGGACCTGCAATTCCTCGCCAGATATCTCTGTGATACACGATGGTCTCTGGTACAGAAGGAGCACCTGAAAGCATATACAGCATGGGTTTTAAACTGTAAACCTCGTTCCATTCATATACGCATTGACGAAATTTGTGCATATGAGTCCTCAGTTACCTTTGTGTTTTTGTGGTGTATGACAATTCTTTCATTGATCACGCGTTGTAATGTAACAGTCACGTACAAATGTAACAATTAAGTGTTAGAAATAAAAAATAAAACAACAAAGAGGATGACAGATATAAATATTTGCACAAAAATTTCACCTCCCAGAAAAATGATAACGCCTAATAGGGAATCTGTCAAAATTTGTCACCAGATGGTAGCACGCCTAAATGGATCTTAACGAAAATAGTAGAAGTAGAAGAGAAACTTCTTCTTGCTCGTTTTAATTGGTTATCTTGAGTAAATAATGCCAAATACATATCAATATATTCCTCATGGAAAAACAAGGGTTGCCGTTTATACGCTAAAGATTTTATTTCAGTATAAAATTGATTGGTTATCAAGGATCAGAATATAAAAAGTTAGCGTTGTGTACTTATGTCAGTTGACAGCAACAACCTCAAGTTTAAAATAATGCTTTTGCTTTAAATCAAGGTATAATCAGCATTGTTTCTGCTTTAAGTATAAGTGATTGGCCTAAACTAGTTTATATTTATGCGGCTCAAGGTGCGAATAAGTTTGGCTTACTCATTAATTTCCTTCCCACATTGAATGAAAAGTAACAAATTTCAGATTACAGCTTTATAGCCGGCCATGTCCTATACCAGAAGCGGCTCAACTATTTTGAGCTTGGATCAGTAAAATCTTTTTGAAAGGTCATTTAACTAAATTGATATTAATAATTATTATGAATCTGAACTAAGGTGTTGTATAAGGTATTAGTGAAGTATTGAGGTAGCTGTAGGCCGATGTATGAAAATAATGCTTTAAAGCCCATTCATCTATTCTTATTATTCACCGTTTTGTTTTGAAAGAACATCTATAATTTTAAAATTTTTTAGAATATTAATAAAAAGAAACACTTTGAATTATGGTATAAACAATGATTATTACACTATTTATTAGGAACTTTCCAAAGAAATTTCTAATGCCTGTGATCTTAATGTAACTTTTCATTTATCAATTCCTCAATAGTAAGTGTAATTTTCTATGTACCCATAACTGGAGTATTAGAAGAGTGTGCACATGTAATAGTTGAATTTATTCTTAATACAATATTCATGGCAGGAAAAGTTTGCCCACTAATGTATGTAGAGTGAAATCTACACACGAGCCTTAGGGCAAGATTTTGAATTTCGGGAAACCAGTCTGAAGAGACATATTTATAAAATTCTGTCAAATTAGGAGAAGTGAGTGCTCCACTATGCTCTTTAAAGTTAGCAAAAAGTCGTGAGTGGTTTTGGATTTCTATTTTTTCCATTTGCAACGATGGGAGTATTTATAGTATTTATGAATCTCAGACTCTGAAATATATGGTGAATTAATGAATAAACCTAAATACTTCGTCGAAAGGGTTTGTGATGATCAGAGACCGGAACTTAGGCAGAATTACTTTTTAAATGTGTCAAATCTATCTTCAATTTGAAAGTGAATCTGTACGAATTATACCTTTGTGATTAAAATGCCTTTTGTGTTGCCTTTTTAAATATAAAGGCCTATTTTACGAAATAAATGCTTTTTGTTGCCTTTATTTCATTATTTATCTATTAATTATTTAACATTTCCTTCAGGTACATTTTATTTCAATAACCGTTAGTGCATGACAATGAAATCCTTCATTCAGTTCATAATTTTCTTTGCAACAATGAGTGCAAAGTTTGAATTACCGCCTGTGTTTATTTTAAAAGGCAATAATGAGTGCGGGTCTAACTTTATTTTTCTTTCAGTTTTCATTGCGACGTTGTTGTAACTAACAGCAAGATGCCGAAATTCAGTGTTTCTTTACGCAGTAAATTACAAAGTGCGTTATTACTTTTGGATCCGACGTATTTTGTAACGACGGTAAAGTACTCACATGCAAAATATGCGAGCAGTCAGTGAACTACGAAAAGAAGTATTTTATATCACAGCATATCGGCACAATCAAACACAAAAATGCACTTTCCAAGGCTACTGGGAAGTAGATTTCTTTGCTTCCAACAGTAATTGCAACATCTAGTCGAAAATCCCAGTTTGCATTCGACTTATGTAAACCTTTCCTCAGGCTGGAATCCCATTGTGAAAATTACAGAATCCTACATTATCACAGTTTTTGGATAACTGTACCTGGATAACAGTACCTAGATAACTAACCAAACTGTACCTAGCGAGTCAAGTTTGCGAAAATGTTACTTAACCGAATGTTACGATGACACAATGAAAATCATTAAAGATAATATGAAAAATAAGAAGATCTGGATTTCTATCGACGAGTCAACTGATGCCATGGGTCGTTTCATTGCCAATGTTGTTATTGGACCATTAGATCCTACAGAAGATGAATCAATGAAACCATTCCTGCTTACAACAGAGTGTCTTGAGAAAGTTAACAATTCGACTATCGCGCAGTTATTCACCAGTTCATTGAATTTGCTGTACCCTGAAGAGATTCAATACGACAACGTCTTACTTTTCATCAGTGACGCTGCACCACATATGAAAAAGGCTGGAATAGCGTTAAAAGTACTATTTCTAAACATGCTTCACGTAACCTGCGTAGCTTATGGCTTTCACAGGGTGTCAGAAGAGATACGATGCTTGTTTCCGGAAGTTGACAAATTGTTTTCCAGTATTAAGAAGATCTTTGTGAAAGCCCCATCAAGAATCCTGACATTTAAATCCATTGCACCAGATGTACCTCTGTCCCCCTCCAACCTATCATAACAAGTTAGGGGACATGGATCTCAGCAGCACTTTACGACGCTTCAAATTTCCAGAGTATAACTGAGGTGGTGAACGCTCTGAACGATGAAGCATCTTCAATTGTAGCAGCCAAGAAATTTCTCAACTCTTCGGAAGTTATAAATGACTTAACTTTCATTGCGGCCGAGTTTAGGTTCCTGCCACAAGTGATCTGTCAGCTTCAAGAAAGAGGACAATCTTTAACGAAGTCAGTGAAAATTGGGATGATGCAGTGCAAAGACTGGACAGTGTACCAGGGAAGCGGGGTTCATTAGTTAGCGAAAAGAGTAAAAAAAAGTGTAATCGAAAAATTATGATCTGAATAAACTTAGAAACATTTAAAAAAACTGTACAGGGTGGCAATTCTGTTGCAGTGGAAATGGATCCTACAATGATGTTATGTTTTAGATTTGCTCTAATAACCTCTGTCGATGTTGAGAGGTAATTTTCTCATATGAAAAATGTGTTATCTGACAGGAGACTCAACATGACCCCAGAGAACTTAAAAAGGCATTTGGTTGTCATGTACAATGAATAAGGCATTGCAATACACAGACCTATTTCATTTTGTGTCAATTACAACACTAGCATTTTGCTTAAAACTTTGAAGTTCTTTAAAATATGACGATCGAGTTATTGAATAGTGTAATCTATTAAATGAATGGGCTTTTCTAATTGCCTTGTATTGCCTGTTTTAGTATTTATAATGTATTTTTTCCTGCCTATTTTACCTATTTATAATGCGTTTTTGCCGGCCTATTTTAATGATTTATAATGCCTAAACTTCCGGTCTCTGGTGATGATAAATAGGTTCACATCGGAACCTGAACTATCGGAGGTGCATTCAAAATGTCTTGACGGGACATTACTTGGCTCGCGAGCCTAGGGTTGTTCGCCCCCGTCCTACAGCATTTTCCACGTCGTGGGAGACAATGGATGTGGTCAGCCGAAGTTTTCTCTGAAACACATGGTTTTTGTGCTCCAATATTGGTATGCCACTTCAGTGTGCTTCAACTTACCTTCGGTACTGTAAGGTACCATCAGAATTTCCTTAGCTCTGATGGGATTATGGTGATCCTCTGAACACAATAGATCCTGGACAACGTAGTTCATTGGGCTGTCTCTTAATTCCAGACCTTGTCACTATTAGCTTCTAGCTATGAAAATGACTACTTTGGAAATAAATGGTAGGAATTCTTTCATTATTATCTTCTTATTCCTGAAGGAAAAATTGTACAGATTAGTGATGTGCACGCCCCGAGGATTAGAAGTTGTCCTCCGTGGTGTAGTGGTTATCATGCTAGCCTCTAGTTCCCGAGGTCGCGGGTTCAAACCAGGAGAAGGGCGATGGATTTTTTCGGGTGTAAAAAATCCTTAGCATGGCTTCCTTCGGAAGGGAAGTAAAGCCGGTGGTCCCGTGTCGTAGATTTACGGCACGTAAAAGAACCTCAAGACTGATAAAGAAGCCTTTAACGCCCAATATAGAATGGGACGTTAAGAACCATAGAAGTTAAAGAGCGCCCATAAATAAAACTCAATTTAATTTAATTTTTTCCAAGAATTAGAAAGCTCCATTCCTATTCTCCACAGAAATGGTGGTCTGATATCGTCCAATGGTTTCTACATGTTTTACAAGTGATGTAGAATGTGACCATATACATCAAATGCACCTCAAGAATGTTCAGAACTCATTATTTTGCTTTGTTACTTTGTACTGCAGTTCTTATGTATTTCTGTGATGTTTTAATACACTATAATATGTTTTTAAAGTTCCCTCGTTTACCCAGTTTATGATTACTGTGTTTGAATGTTTACTTTATCGTTAATCACCGCAATTACACATACACACAGACACCCATGCCCATGGCGGGACTCGATGTCGAAACGAGTTGATTCAAATTGTACTTAGATTGTGGTTTTATGAGATATTTGAGAATTAATTTAAAAAGATAATACTGTAATGTTTAGAACTGTCATAATATTCGAATGCATTGAAGTGTATAACTGCCGGAAGGGTAAATTCTGCAAATATGCCAACAAAATGTGTCATTCCAATAATATATTTTGAAGGCATAATCTGGTTTATTTTATGTATACGTATTGCTTTTGGGCCATTTTTTTTCAAACAACTCTGATGTACAGTTTGCTAATGCCAAGAAATAAAGTAACTTCATTCTGTGTACAGAGCTTACGTAATGCACGCATTTTGTTGATGCATTTTTACTTTCTCCAGTACGTACTTACAGTAAGTAGCGGAAGCGTTATCTTCCACCGAAGAATTCGATACCGAGATTTCATGGGAAATACAGATTTGGAGGCACCCTTAACCCAAAAAGCATTTTTAGAGAAAAGTCCGGGTGTATGTGTCTATCTTCCTGTGTGTGTGTGTGTGTGTGTGTGTGTGTGTGTGTGTGTGTGTGTGTGTGTGTCTGCTAACATCATCACAAAAAATACACAATAAAAATGAAAAGAAAAAAGAAACAGAGATTCCGATAAATGCCAAACTTTGTATTTAAATTCTGTATCTTCTAAACATGCGACACGAGGGTTTTCAAGAAAATCCCCGACCCTAACTTCCTTTTACATGGAAAAGTTTCTGTTGTTTTTCTATTTTTTCAAAAATGGCTCTAACGATTTTGATTAAAATACCGTATATTTTCATGACAAATAAAAGTATATCTTAAATTTTCTGGGAATAGCCCGTGAAGTTCTTTTTGTTCTGAATGAGCTTTGTATAATTGGTAAACCATAAGAGTTAAACAAAATCTTACTACACAAAAATGTAGATTTCGTTAAAGCACAGAAGTTATTCCAAATATTTTTTGTGGCGTTAAGCATTATTGAGATATTCTTTGTTATTGGCTTGAATTTTCAAATATTTATACTTTTCACAAAAGGAAAATCGATATTATTTTTTCTCTCGTTCTCATGCAAAGAGAATGGAATTTCAAAGCCATCACATAGCAATCCGTCCTTAAAAGATTTGACTATCGCTTAAGCCTACTGTGTTCCCCTAATCCCCGTGTACCTACAAGGAAGTGTAAAATAATACCATTTCTGCAAATGTTTATTTCGATTAATATAAAGCAGAATTAATGTTTATTTAGGAATGGGTAGAGAACGTCATGTGAATGTAACACATCGTACTTTTGGATCTAGAAATTAATTAGGGAAGTGGATACGGAAGTGGCCAAGGCTGGATGGCTCAGTCCGAACCATTCAGCAACTGAATGCGACGTTTTCTAATATGTGTATACATCTCAATCACCGTTTCCTAACCTAGGGCTTAATAGCAGGATTCACTATTGCTAAATTGGATACTGCTGATTGCTTGTTTCTGTCATATGCCTCCAGGCGGCCTCCAAACTAGGAAATAATCGTAATTAGCTCCTGAGGCGGTTCATATTCATCAATAAGATGCTTGTTTACTGCAATTAGTACAGCTACTATCTGGTGAAGCCTCTGTTTGTATATTCTGTAAGCACTACATGCAGTTAAGATTATAGCGCTGTTGCAGACAGTGCTTAAGAATATAAAGTAAAAAGTTAGATATTTTAAACACGTCGTTAACTTAAGGACAACTTTCTGGTTACTTCAATGTAGCAAACTCAAAAACTGAAAATAGTACAGAAGAACTGGCGTCTTCATAGATTGTTATTCAACAATGCTTATATCGAATGGAACAAAGCGCACCACGTTAATACAGATATCATTGTTTATTAAGCATTGGGCGAACCAAGAATTACTTGCAGTAAAAGCAATTGCAGCGTGTTGGGAAGTTGTAGAGGGAGGAAACGTGTATTTCCTGGCAAGTTGCATGTTAAGTCTACCAGAAATGTGCAATTTAATGAACACTTGAGCCAACAAACCTACTTGCCACACTGTAGTCAGTATCGAAAATAATAATGTCTTTCTTTTCAATTAATAATCCGAATTAATAAACCAAACTTAATTAGTTATGAACAGGCATAGGAATTTCTAAGCATTAAAGCCAGGACGGAAGGAAATAGGCTGAACTGTCACTGGACTATAGGCAGTGAAGTCGCAGGTAACAAACCACCCCATCCCTTCGTACAGTCCTTTGGCGTTTATAGACAGCACTCGGACAGGGTCAATGCCTGTCAATGACCCTTGACCTCTGATGTTTTTCATTATTTGTAGTAATAATGGTTTGAGTGTAGACAGCTTGAAGCCAACCGCTTAAGGATCCCTTGCCTGGTTATGAACAAAAGACGGATAGTTGTATGTTTTCGTGTAAATTTACTGTGCAATAACTACACCAGTGGTGGAGAAAAGGTCACGCCTTGAAACCGCGAATCACACCTGAAACATGAGAAGGAAACGGAAAGAAAGGGAAATGACGGAAGTGAAGTCATGGGAGAAGAGGAACCACCTCAACATAGTCTAGCGACCAGGGAAAACCACGAAAAACCCAAAGGTAGAAAGGGTGGTCGACGGTAATCGAACCCAGGACATCCCAATGAGAGCCTAACACGTTACCACGGAGGCAACTAGCTCGGTCGTACTGAGTATAACTCTGCCTACATTAACAAAAGAGTAGTAAGGGTATCATTACTACTGCAAAGTGAATGCGTCGACTTGTAGAAAGTATCACCAGAATTCTGCGGTTGTTTACTTTCGATTTACATCAAATATTTGTTGAGACATAGGACTGCAATGTCGTCATTTTGGTTAAAAATTTGAATTGGTTACTTTCTGTGCCTTAAGTAGTAAGTTAGAGCTTCGTCTTACATAATAGAGTGCTATTAATTTTAAGTTCACGGTAGCCATTTTTATAAACTTAGGGGTGACAATTTAAAAGTGAAAACATAATCCATTTCATCCACCTCATACACGATGTATGTTACACTCAGAGTGAAGAAAGAAGCAGAAATAGCTAAAGTACAGCAGAAGCAGAGGGATTTTGCTGAAAATATCAATTCTGGATATAAGAAAGATGACTGAAGAGGTAAGTAATACGTGGTACAGGCCCATTCCGAGATCAGTACATACACTACGTGATCAAAAGTATCCGGACACCTGGCTGAAAATGACGTACAAATTCGTGGCAACCTCCATCGGTAATGCTGGAAGTCAATATGGTGTTGGCCCACCCTTAGCCTTTGATGACAGCGTTCACTCTTGCAGGCATACTTTCAATCAGGTGCTGGAAGGTTTCTTGGGGAATGGCAGCCCATTCTTCACGGAGGGCGGACCTGAGCAGAGGTATCGATGTAGGTCGGTGAGGCCTGGCACGAAGTCGGCGTTCCAAAACATTCCAAAGGTGTTCTATAGGATTCAAGTCAGGACTCCGTGCAGGCCAGTCCATTACAGGGATGTTATTGTCGTGTAACCACTCCGCCACAGCCCGTGCAGTAGGAACAGACGCTCGATTGTGTTGAAAGATGAATCGCCATCCCCAAATTGCTCTTCAACAGTGGGAAGTAAGAAGGTGCTTAAAATATCAATGCAGGTCTGCACTGTGATCGTTCCACGCAAAAAAACAAGTGGTGCAAGCCCCCTCCAGGAAAAACACGACCACACCGTAACACCACCACCTCCGAATTTCACTGTTGGCACTACACACGCTGGCAGATGACGTTCACCGGGCATTCGCCATACCCACACCGTGCCATCGGATCGCCACATTGTGTACCGTGATTCGTCACTCCACACAACCTTTTGCCACTGTTCAATCGTGTAATGTTGACGCTCCTTACACCAAGCGAGGCGTCGATTGGCATTTTCCTGCGCGATGTGTGGCTTATGAGCAGCCGCTCGACCATGGAATCCAAGGTTTCTCACCTCACGCCTAACTGTCATAGTACTTGGAGTGGATCCTGATGCAGTTTGGAATTCCTGTGTGATGGTCTGGATAGATGTCTGACTATTACCCTTTACGACCCTCTTCAAATGTCGGCGGTCTCTGTCAGTCAACAGATGAGGTCGGCCTGTACGCCTTTGTGTTGTACATGTCCCTTCATGTTTCCGCTTCACTGTCACATCAGAAACAGTGGACCTAGGGATGTTCAGGAGTGTGGAAATCTCGCGTACAGACTTCTGACACAAGTGACACCCAATCACCTGACCACGTTCGAAGTCTGTGAGTTCCACGGAGCGTCCCATTCTGCTGTTTCACGATTTCTAATGACTACTGAGGTCGCGGATAATGAGTACCAGGCAGTAGGTGGCAGTACAAAGCACCTAATATGAAAAACGTATGTTTGTGGGGATGTCCGGATACTTTTGATCACATAGTGTAGTTCCAAATTTTAAGCGCTTTTTCTCACATTTCATTTGTCTCACATTTGGTTTCTAAGAAGCTCTTTGCCAGAATATTCTAGTCATATCTTTTGAAACCTTCAGAGGTGTCCAAGCAATAGAAATTTCTCTGGGTTGAAACGTGATAAACACACAAACTGATTTTCGTACGCTAAGCAAAATGTAATGCATATATGGTGCTGAAATAAACATTTTAGTATAAACATTTGTAAATTACAATATGTTCATTAGACTACAAAGCACACATCAATGTTTAATTACATAATTTTTCATTGCCTATTCAGAAAATATTAGTTGAATAAAAAGCTTGCAACGCAAAAGAGCAGTTTATATAAGACAACATAAAAAGTTATGAACATGTTATTGTCTACAACATTGTTTGATTTTTAAAGTTCACATTGCTATTATACTATATGTTAACGATTCAAGTTTATGATAAAAAATTGGGTTTTTTTTCTCTACAAAACGTGGAAGTCGAAAATATCTGATCTATGTCCGCTAAAATATTCAACATAGATATAAGTTGTTTATAGTATCCTACATTAATTAATTAACTTGGTTCGAATATAAAGAGCTTATAAAACTATATGACAAAAGGTTGATACACACTGTTAGAAAATTTACTTTAATATTAATTTTTTAAGTGGAAAGCTAAAATTAGAGTCAATTTATATTGATCCTAAAATGACCATCATGACGTCCTCCAAGTGAAACACGACTTATGGCATTTACTTTTATTCAAGAAATTTCTTTCTCCAACGCCTAGTTTTGGAGATACTGTACAGTATCAACTTAAATGATTCATCCTGTATATATTATATATAAAGCTTTTGTAACCCTTTGTTTTCGTGCTAGAGCCTCCAAAATGGAAAGGGGGATGACTGTAGGTAAACAAAACATAGACTCCGTGACTAGCAGTAGACGTCGCATTAAGAGTAATTTACCAATGGTATAGCATCAGAACTTACTTGATGTATGGCAATCTTTTACCATATCCACAGCCCACGCTACTGTTTACGGTATTTTCTGGATAGTAGTTTCATAATTTACAGTATTCACTTGTGTAGGTATCGCCAAGTGCGAATGAACAATGACAGCCTTGTACACGAATACAGAGTAAGCGAGGTGCTTATTATCTATGGGAAAGCTCGGAAGAATTAAAGAGAGGCTTGCCGCTTCTTATCAACAACGTTACCTCAACATGCTTCACCCAGCCCACACAATGTTTCCAAGTCTGAATAGGCATTTAACTGAAATAGTCAGGTTATATCCTAACAAATACCGTTGGGGACATCCACGGACTCGCCTTACACCAGAGTTTGAATTGCTTCCAAGAGTTCCACATCTCGTAACCAGGGGATGCACGATGTACCGAAATTGGCGGAAGTCATTTTGACTATCTTCAGTATTGGTTAAATGTTTTATGTTTAGTTACAGTATTCCAGTTTTATTTAATGCTTCTTTCCTTAGTTTGTAATTTGAAAACCTACGTCCTCCTCCAATTTCAGAGACTATAGAACGTAAAGAAAGCGATTCTAGACATGGGTTTGTTAATAAAATATAATCACGCGGTAACCATACACCTAACACAGAAGTGTTAGGTGTATGGTCATATTTATTTATGCATGCATGTATACAGTCTTGTATTTGGGCCCTCTATTTGGGATTTATTATATTACAGACTTCAAAGGTTTGTAGAGGGAACTAACTGGAATGGGTATGTATAATCACAAAAATTGCGTTTCCTGCTTTACAACTATTGCAAATGACGCGTTTGTCATTTAAATTGTAATTGATTTTCATGTAAAACAGATTTTGCCGCCATATAATATTTAGCTTTAGCTATTTATAATTTTAGCTAGTTATATTATAAATACCAAGGCTCTATACCCTGTTATTACGTGTTCTCAGATTTGTGGAATTTAGGAGTTTATAGGCGTGTTTGGTTTTGCATATGCATGAGGTGATGTCAATTATATTGAACAGAGCTATAAAAATGCCGTATAAAGCCATAAAGTACCAAAACACATTGTACAATACTGCATTAATCATAGCATAATACATGCAACCTTCAGTACCGTAGCGATCGCCCTTGTGCATAACCAACAAGAGACTTGTCGGTCTTTAAGCAACGTGTTAGGACATGACAGTGGAATAATCGTGGTTAACTTAGCTGAATTTAAAGCTAACGATGGTAATTTTTCTCGAGGAACTTTGTGGGTTGCTGTTCAACATGTCTCATCTTCTACCTGGTGGTGAGGTATGTGTGACAAACAACCGAAGGTCGCTGGCATCTAAACTTCTAGATATCTGAATGCAACAATATCAGCCGCAACTCTCACCATTGGCGAATCTGCACAAAAACCAGGAGCAGACTTTTTCCGGCAACAACCCAAAAGCTGGTTTCGGTACAATGGAATCTCCGTTACAAAGATGACCATGTAGATGCACCATAAGCAGTCGAGAATCAACAATTGCAAATTGTCGTCTGATTGAGAGGTGGATTAATCTTAGGAACTGTTGCAGCTCATAATAAAAACATCACAATTCTGGCATAAAATATTCTATTTTTGCTTTATGCGATTTCGTGAAATCTATTGTGAAACAGTATTTAATGTTATTTTTGCTTTCTTTTGCAAGAATGAATGTAATTATTTTTCATTAAAGTATAGCCAAGTCAATGGCATGCAAAATATTGCAATATTCATTTTATTTTGATTTTTGTTTTGCTCTTATACATTTAATCTAGACAAAAATAATTAATTTGTGCTTTCCAGGAGTATATGTACGAAGGGTGATCAGAAACTAACGTTATAAGACCGATATTCCTGGAGTTCCGTCCGTTATAGAGAAATTAGTAGTGTGCTGTTTTTCTAATACTTGCGGTTGGCAACTGTGCAGAGTTTCAGCCACTCGCCACCTACAACGCTAGTAGGTAAAGACAAATAACGACTCGTTTGGAAAACTGGACTCGCGAAGAAATCCGCTCCCTTATTCGATTTCTGTGGATGAAGCATGCAACCGCGGCTGAAATTCACCGGAAGCTGGTAGAAGTTTACGGAGAGACTGTAATATCTCGTCAGCATGTCGCAGAATGTGTCGAAAGTTTGCGGCCGGTAGAGAAAACGTCACCGACGAGGATCGCAGTGGCCGACCCAGCACGGCATTAACAGATTTAAACACAGGTCGCGTAGAGCAGCTGATTCAGGACAACAGGAAGAGCACGTTACGGCATATGACGGTAGAATTAGTAATGTCGTCCGGAAGCGTTCGTCATGTTGTTCACGATATTCTGCAGTACCGGAAAATTTGTTCCCAATGGGTTCCACCAAATCTGTCCAACCAACACAAGGGAAGCGCATGGGGGCAAGTCTGCAACATTTGCATCGGTTCTGCACCTCCAGCAGTAAGCGGTCGTCCCTCCTCTCTAAAGGCAAAGAAGTTTAAGGTGACATCATCTGTCGGGAAGGTGATGGTCACAGTGTTTTGGGATAGCGCGGGTGTCATACTCGTGGAGTGTTTGGAAAGAAGGCACACAATAACCGCTGACCGATACTGCGAGACGACACGATTGCACGAAGCAATCAGAAGGAAGCGACCAGGACTTCTCACTGAGGGTGTCATCTTCCTTCACGACAACGCGCGACTTTATACAGCCCAGAAGCCCACCACGCTGTTGAAGCAGTTTCGCTGGGACAGCATCGACCACCCTCCCTACAGTCCGGACTTTGCTCCAAGCGACGTTCACCGTTTTTTTTATCAGTTGAAGGAGCACCTAGGAGACCGATGATTCGGTTCAGACGAAGAGGTGAAACACTTTGCGACAACTTGACTGAACATGCAAAGACAGGCTTTTTACCAGGAGGGAATATTCAAACTCATCCCACGAAGCGACAAGTACCTAACCTGATGTGAATACTGTGTCAAACAATAACCTAATGCAGTACTATCAGTTAGATGGATTGGTTGTATGGAATAAAATATACACGTTTCACTGCAGGCTTTGTAACCTTAGTTTCTGATCACCCCTCGTATGATAAATGTGTAATACTATTGACATGACGAAGTTAGTATCATTTCTCAAAACAAAACATGTTCATACTCCTTACAAACATTAATGACACCAATTCAACCAATTTTACCAATAATACCACGAATTATACGGTATAATACCCCGATTTGGTATTATACAAAAAAATACAGCTCTGGTTTTAAACGATGCCACAACTATAATATAAAGCACAGGGACTGAAGAGGTTATATCTCCCGTTTCTGCTAAGCGCTAAAGGGATGATATGTGATTCATACACTTTTTAAAGGTATCGTCAGGGGAAATAATCATATTGTTAATTTTACCGCATCAACATTTTTCCTGAACATACTGTATATAGCTCTCATTATTTGATAGTACATTTAAAGCTGAAATGTTTTCGCTGCACATACACTTTATTATAAAGCATTAGATTACAGTACTTTATTCCGGAGCCTAATATCTCCCGGGAAAGAATTTAATTTTCTTTCATGCAATCCCCATAATGTTTACGTTGTTAATTGTGCGCAAGGAATTTCTACGCTAGCACTAGATGCTCCCATATTGCATCACCGTACTTACTAGGTTTCGCTGAAGTGCAGCTAATCTAGTAAATAAATGTGAAGTTGTAAAGTTTGCAAGGACACCCAAGTGGGTTTGCGAGTTGATACTACAAATGAGAGAGAATTATCATGTATGGCCATTTGTTGTGGTGCAGTTCAACGAAACCTCTGGTGACGCATCCCCACAACTTCATTCCAAAGCAATTAACCCAATGGAAGTTTGGTAATGTATTGAACCGTTTGCAATAAGGTTCCTCCTTCCGCGACTGCACTGTGTTAGTTGGAATAACCTCTATACGCGTAAATTGATGCCTTGCATCAGTCCGATAAACGTTTTGTTTTTCCTATTTGCTGTAAATTGTTGCATAATTTGGCGCTTCCAAAAGAACCCAAATAACAAATATTGGGATATTGATGTAGTCAATAATGGCCAGTGTTTTCAATGTTCGTTTCCCGTTGCCCATACAAAGATCCTATCTCGTTTTACTCATATTGCAAAATGGATGATCCTGAAGTCAATTTTGTTTTGCGGCTAGCTAAATTGCAGAGAGTCGTAGAAGTTAATACAGTAATTGTAGGCAGCAAGTAACGCTTTATTTCCGATGAATTGCATGCACCTACATAAAGCATAATGTATAGAGCATCCTATTCTAACTATTGATCAGTAATTCATATCAATGCAACTGTTAGGCTAACTTCCCAGTTTCATAGGCTCCCTACATTATCTCCGTGTACGTCATACATGAGAGGCAACTCACGTGTGAGATATTGCAGTTGTGTGACGTAACTCTTTTGGGAAGACCAAAAACCACGTAGGTACAAATTCCAAAATATATTCTGACGAGAATAGCCGAAAAAACGGTAGGTTTGCGATGCTTGTGATAAAATGATTTTATTTAAAATCTATTTTGCGTTTTAATTTAGCATTCTTTTATCATTACTTGCTACGTTATGAAAATGTATATCGACACGACTTTTAAAGCGAAATGAGTTCTTATTGCATTTTTACTTTCTCTACTACATATAGTAAGTAGGGGAAGTACCTATTATATTCCACCCAAAAATTCGATGTCCAGATTTCACCAGTACTATATCTTTGAGGCCCCCTGAACCCCCAAAAAACATTTTTATAAAAAGGTCCGTATGTGTGTGTGTCTGTGAACAGCTTAACTCAAAAACGAAATTTTGATAAATACCAAACTTGATATTTAAGTCCAATATCTTCCAAACATGCGACACGAAGGTTTTCAAGAAAATTCCCCACCCCAACTATCCTTTACATGGAACATTTTCGGAAATGTTTGATTTTCTAAAAATGGTCCTAACCATTTTGATTAAAATACTATATATTAAATATATTTACATGATAAACAAAAAGTATATATTGAATTTTCTGGGAATAGCCTGTAAAGTCCTTTTCATTTGGAAGGAATTTTGCACAATCTTGCATAACTGGTAAACGTTAAAGCGGTAGACAAAAAGATACTACGCAAAACATGTAGACATCTTTAAAACATACGATTTATTTAAATAACCTTTTTCCCGCATTAGCCATTTCCGAGACATCGGTTATTAATAGTTCGAATTGTTCAATACTTGGTCATTCTTTTTAAGTCCTGCCGATTGTCAGTTATTTCTCGCGAAGTAATGGAAAGAGTATGGGATTTAAGGCCGGCGTATAGTTTTAAAACATTTGACTATTGCTATCCGCTTTGTATCTATAACGAAATGTGTAATGCAGTTATTTCTAGAAAGGTTCATCCCGACTGAAATGAAGTAGATAGGAAAATAAACTTTCGTAAGAATAATTTTATACCCGCTAATAAGCGATAGAGAGTAGAGAAACCCATGTGAATGTAACAATCAAATTTTTTATAATACACACAGCTGAATATTATTTTATTGCTGAAAGAGAAGTAATAATTCAGGGGAGACAGAGGTGAAACCATTTTTATAGTACTGCAGATAGAAATTTGTGTTCAGTTGAATGCACGAAAGTTGGTTTACTAGAGCGGTTTTCTTTATTTAATGTTGGCAGAAACTCCTTACAATCTGTCTTACACACCAGCCCTCGATGAGCCATAGTCTTATTGGTTTGAATTCAAGCTCGACACACACGCATTAGCGTATGAAGAAAGCTCAGGATAAGGGAAGGAGTATGGAAATATTTTATTTGAGCGGTTGAAAGGCATTCTTCTCAACAACGGTCCATACCAGCCCCTGGATGAGCCCATCTGTATTGGTTTGACGTCAAAAGTCTGCCACTCAAACATTAACCTATGGACAAGGGTTTGTTTTAGGGTCAGGAGCGTAGGAAAACGGGGGAGTTAGACAAATTTTCAGTGGAGTTCTGGAACCTGATAAGACGTTGGGCTCTGGGTGTGGGGGAGGCGGTTAAGTATTTCCTTACCAACATAAGCCACCGCGCATAATATTGTGGCATGTGCACAGATTATAGTAATAGCCGTGCCCTCTGGTTACCCAAGGTGAAGGTTGGCAGTTTATCCGAGGAGGGGCGTTTGAGGGGAAATAGTCTCATTGGAGGGGATATGGCGTTAGGACGCCAAGCTTAACGAGTTTTTTTCAAGTTCAGTCTGTGTCTAGTCTTCGCGGTGTTCAGATGTACGGATAGCTGCGCAACGATATGGCGTCCTCGTCCCGGCAGACACATGGGTAAGCATATTTAATAAATCTTCTACTTATTCTTCTCCCTTGACTTTTTAATTATGGTAGTATAGAATCCTTGCCTCTCCCTTCAGCCAGGAATTATGTTAGTGTAAGAATATTTGTGAATTTAACTTTAGCTGCGTCCCTTTGTCGGTGCCTCTTGAATTAAAGTTTCCTTAGTTTGAATAACGATCCCTCTCGTAGCGAGTAGCTCTCCTCTGAAAGTTAAATAATTAATTACAAATTATTGAGGTACGCGACAAATTGGTGGTGGTGCCGAGCAATTAGTTTGATTTGTTTTGAGATTTTAAGTGCAAAATTTTTTTTTCCCTCCAAATTTAACGGTTTATGTTCCACGTGGTCGTGAAAAATGTAAAGTTCTTTCTGGCTAAAGGGTAAGGATTTTTATACTTTTATTTGTGATTCTCTTCTTCTAAATTTTGTTTCTATCATTTCTGAAAGTCTGGTGTCGAAATTTCAATTTTGAGTTCATTTTTGCATATTTTTTTCATTGTCTGCCGGGTGACGCTAAAACTTCTGACTCCATTTTCCCCTTGTGTTGGCTTCATTTCCTTTAAATTATATCACTGTGTTCCGTTCTTTGTGCTGGTTGTTTTCAAAAAAAAATCTTTTTGTGAAATTTGAGAAGAAACGAGCGAGATAGTTGTTTCAAAATGTGCTCGTCACGTGTTGGCTATCCGTTTGCAAATCTTGTTTTCTGTGCTTATTAGCAGTGGTTTGGAAATGTATAACTTTATATTCCAGTGATTGTGATTTCTAGCTATTTACTGCACTTTTCTATGTCATTTTTTTTTGGTATGTCTTTCTTTTGTTTTTTCCTGTATTTTGTATTTATGTTCTTTCTGTCGACGAGGACGTCGACTTGGGTGGCCAGGGGGAGATGTGGCATGTGCACAGATTATAGTAATAGCCGTGCCCTCTGGTTACCCAAGGTGAAGGTTGGCAGTTTATCCGAGGAGGGGCGTTTGAGGGGAAATAGTCTCATTGGAGGGGATATGGCGTTAGGACGCCAAGCTTAACGAGTTTTTTTCAAGTTCAGTCTGTGTCTAGTCTTCGCGGTGTTCAGATGTACGGATAGCTGCGCAACGATATGGCGTCCTCGTCCCGGCAGACACATGGGTAAGCATATTTAATAAATCTTCTACTTATTCTTCTCCCTTGACTTTTTAATTATGGTAGTATAGAATCCTTGCCTCTCCCTTCAGCCAGGAATTATGTTAGTGTAAGAATATTTGTGAATTTAACTTTAGCTGCGTCCCTTTGTCGGTGCCTCTTGAATTAAAGTTTCCTTAGTTTGAATAACGATCCCTCTCGTAGCGAGTAGCTCTCCTCTGAAAGTTAAATAATTAATTACAAATTATTGAGGTACGCGACAATATCGGCACGATTCCATGCAGTCGACTGTACTTGTACTTATGAATGCAAACACACATAGCAATCTGAACCCAGTTCTGTGCATAACTTAAATATAAACTTCGTTTAAATGTCTAATTTTTAGTAAAATATAAGGTCTATTTACTTTCACAAATAATTGCATTCTCAGTTAAAAGTTTAACTGCATGTTTCCACATGCTCGTACAAATTAACCAAAAATAGATAATTCAGTTTTATTTCATTCGTAGTTTGTAAAATTGTTTTGTAGAATATGAAATATTCTTAAACATTTATTACAAATATAAAATTACCTTTACTACAGAAATACGAAAGAATTGAATCAAAATTTTTCCAAAGTTTGGTGGTCTCTAACTACAAAGGTTTTGGTACATAAATTTAGTATTTGAAGAAGATAAAAGATGAAAGTTCATAAAACATTTGAATTTTAAAGCGGAAGAATTCAATATAAAGATTTATATTCATGATGTTATTATTATCAATTGCCTTCAAAGGATGAGTATGCAATCAGCTGATTGGAGTTTAAGAAGGCCACCAAACGTTTTGAGAATATTAATATTAATTGTCTTAGTTTTTTATAAAAAAGCAATATCTTAAATGAAGTCTGTTTTTTCACCTCAGTATCCCTTTAATTGTTATTTATACATTCAGAGCTGAGTAAATATTTCTAATTTTTATAAGATATTTTAATTTGTTTCCATTCAAAAATGATGAATTCCTTTATATACAAAGAACTGGAAAAGCATGAAAGAAAGTGCTTATGTGATTGGTGTCAGGTGTAATAATTGTTGTTTTAATAATTTCAGTTTATTATTAGAAATGTGTTACATAAGAATGAGACCCAAATATTTATATTGTGCGTTTGCTTTACATAATGGACCAGAAAGGATTTAAAGTTCTCACCTTCACATGTATTTTAAAAGTACTTATTTTATTCGAATCGATTTGAATAACAATAAAAACACCATATTACGAGTATTATGATTTGAATGACAGATATAAAAACAATTTCTTAGATGACGTCCTTAAAAGAAAGGTATTCCTGCACTAATTTACGATACCGATTCAGTTGTTCATACACCAGGGATTCCTGTTAGATGCTTTCCTCCCTCTTCGCTTCTGCACACACGTTGTTTTAAACACATACTTGCATTAGTGGGGAACTTAGTTGAGCACAACAGAGCAATTGGTTGTTGGCCCGTGTGCTTGGAGGTTCTGATTTGTTGGGAAATTTCACCCTGGAAGGCCCATATTTTCCCAAACAGATTAAAATCGCCATCAGATGTGCCGCAACAGCTGTACCTGTATGGCAGTTAACATTCTCATACAACGTATTTTTTTTCACCGACACGAGTAGCCGAAGTCGTTAAGGCATGAGCTTGTGAATGGCACATCTACAGTTCAAATCCCGCCAGGATCGTCCTCCCTGACTGAGGTTTTCAGGTTTTCCTCGGTCCTCATAATTGACAAATGCCGAGAAGATACCTTAAACTTAGGCGTGGAAGGCTTCCTTTTCAAATATCCTTTCCAAATCATATAATTTCCATGTATCACCAGTTTCAACGCCTGTGGTTATGTATAAAGTAACAGCAGGGGTTAAATACTATTTATAAAAGCACAGTTTGCACGGAGTACAATACAAAAAAAACTTGCAGCAGATTGGGACTCAAGGGCTGAACTACAAGCTTTGGATTGAGGTTGCTGAAGTCAGAATTACTCTGGGCTGAGGTCAGGTCAGCCTCTCACTCTATCAATAAAGCAGTTGGGGCGTCTTGGGACAAGGCTACGTCTGTGCCTTTCAATGTGAACGATGTAATATGTCGCAGTAATTGTTGAGCTCTTCCAGATGACATTGCACTGCATTTAGGTCGCAAGCTACTCACATTTTCATAAAAGAAAGCTATTAAAGATGTATAAACCCTACATCAGAACGCTAAACATGTTAACAACCGTTGCGCTGAACGTACGGCCTGACGGAAGAGACATGTTGGTTGCTTAAGGTCAACCCTATCTCAAATAGTGGCAATACAAAACTTTGAACAATAAGTTACTAATTGGTGACCACTAATATGATACCACCTAGGGGCCTGCAAGCGGACGAGCGCAACAGATCATTGCCTCTCTAGTCGCCAGTAGTCACTCGGTGAATTTTACGAGTGTTCCCGATGAATGACAGAGTAAGCAGGCATTGAGCGCTCGGCGAGTTACAACACTCGTGCTATATGCGGCGTTCGGCGAATCCTCTATTGCTGGCGGTGTACACCTGAAGTACAGCTTGCGTAAAACGTCGTGACACTCCATATGCGCGAGAGAGGAGAAATGAGAAGAAGTGGTGAGAGTGGCCGGGGAGCAAGGGACTAGAAGTAAAATCAGAACTCGGAAGCAATCGCTGACCCCCAGCTCTCTTATTCAAGTGGGCTGATCAGTGCTATTGCGCATCTATGCTTCAGGAGTAGGTGGACTGTCACGACGTTTTACACTAGCTTTAGCTGAAGGAATGTTGTGTCTTATTATGCAGAAAGCAAAAGCACAGACACTGAATCTGCATGTGTTAGGAGGTTGCAATATTCATCATTAAAGTGGATGCAGAAAACAAAATTAAAATTTGAGAGATTATTGCTGTCAACAAGAATAGAAAATCAGATATTAATCCTGCCTGTATTAAATTTGGTGAAGTAAGAGACAAGAACATCCATATATACAGAAAATTTACACAGTGCTTCTCATATAAAACTGTGAATAGTTCCCAAGCTAGCTCTACCACCGATAAAGCTCACTAACTTGCGAAATGAAGCATACCTTTCGAGGTGAGTGCAATGAAATATATGATGCATATATATGGACATTTAATATATTTTGCAGGCCATATTTCGCTTCCTTAATTCAAATTGCTGTTGATTTTGGTGCTGAATGAGGACATTCTTATGCTACTAAATGATCCTACGTGCATTGAGATTCGAACTGCAGATGGGAGGAAATAATATCAGATATTTTAGAACTGACATAGAAAGAATTTGTATCTGTTACTACTGTTTTGTGGATAGAAAATAACATACGATTTTCGTTAAAACATTTGGAAAGAAACTCAAAGACTCTCTCTCACACCCCAGGGAGATTTGTGTCGGAAATCTCATTACTGGAAACATGAATGCACATTTTAATCACGTAAGCTAATTTAGAGTTAACGTAACGCTTCAGAAAACACTGAATTTGCTTCATGTGTGCTGACTTTTACTATGGTAAAGTGCCTAATACTTCTAAATGTGTACCGCACGCAGATAGGTAAATTTTCCTGCATTATTATATGAAAGCATCACATACGGATGTTGTAATATGCACGCTGCGTTAGATTCACATGTCATTTTTATTAATGATGATACTTGCTAATTTTGTTGCTTATAAAGCCCACTGCTACAAAAATATAATGCGTGCATTTGCGAAATGAACAACAATAACAACAGGAATAATAATACTAAGAATAGCTACAGAATCCGCAAGAATGCATTTATATAAAATAGTATAAGACATCTGAAAAGCACTAGTGGTTGGGATAACTATGAGTACATACACATATGTATGTACATGATGGCTGCGATCATGCTCAGCCTCGTAGCCAAAGTCGCTGCTAATACCCTATTAAAATCAGCAGATATTGAGCAGGTGCTTGTATTGGCTCATTAAGCCTCTGCAGCATATCTCATTACTGCTTTTAGAACGATGTTAAAGTGTAATTTTCGGAAAATCACTTATGCTGAGATATCTAACTTAGTTATGTATTAAGTAAGTTATATTAAAATTATGTTCTGCATTGTGTAAACTTATTACATGCTCGTAAAGCTATATTTTAATAAAGATATTTTATTAAAACAATATACGCATTAAATTACAAGCGGAAACAAAGAGACAAACAAATTATTCACAAGGGAGATCGAACCCGGTTTCGGGTATGACAAGCAGAGATGCGAATCACGGCAGTACAGTGTAGTACTACAAATTACTGTGTATGCTACTTTTGATGTAGGCTGTTTGCGCCACGAATACCAAGTTATGTACATATCAATGGTCTGCGCTGCTCTCGTGATTAAAACAGAACACGAACCCTCGGCGTGATCGGGGAACCATCCCTCTGTCGATGCACGCCGAGCTGAAAAAGAACACGAGTGCGAGCGATCATGCATCGAGAGATACCACTTGAGACAGTGCGTTCTGCGCAGCTAGAAATATAAAAGGATAGTCATAATTATACGAAAGTAAATATTAGTAACAGAAGGAATAATATTATTAAGACTGGAAATGAATATTATTTGTAAATATGAATGTGGGGCAGAAGACGCTTTTGTTCATGTACCTTTACGTCGCCTGAAAAACAGGTGCGTAGAAACGAAGGTCAGTGCTCTGATAGCCGTAGGCATACGAGTTCATGTGGAAACTTAAAATTGACAACCAATAAGAAAGAAGGTAGAAATCACGTGATAGCGAAATGGGGGATAGAAAAATTCTAAATAGAGAAATAGGAGAGTTTTGAAAATCACTTGTTCTTGGTATTCCCTTGAAGGTCGTTCTATAAAACAAATGTGGGTGCAGTTCAAAGCAAATTGATAGAAAAGTGTCGTCGAGTAGACGCGGCAGTTTGAAGTATAGCAGTAAATGCGGCTCCCAAAGAAATACGTGTGTATGGCGAGGCTCCATTAGGAATCAGATATAAAAGGTGACGGAAAATAAACGGGTAGAAAAACGAACCAGTTGTGTTATGCACCACAACCCTATATCCAAGATCCATGCAGGAACTTGAGCTAGCATCCAACCCGGGACCATTCCTACAAATCCCGTGCCGCCAAATTGAAGCACATCACCTCCTTGCCGCATGCCCTCTCACACTCAAGCTACCGTCGAAACTGGTTTAGATCGCTCGTTTGCAGTCCTCTAACACCACGCTCTTAAATCACAAATGTTAGAATTAAATGCAGGGATAAAATTATGAAAGCGGTGCTGTGAAGTTTTTCACTTCCTTCTTGCACCCGTAAGTAATTTAAAGTGTCATTGAACAAAGCAGATGTCTCAAATATCGTGTAGTCACTTGCTGTATACAGAAGTATAGTGAAGATTCCATCCCCTTCTCTCTCTATCTCTCTCTCTCTCTCTCTCATTGAGGCAATGATTTTCTGCAGTAGAAACAAGATGTCGCTTTACAAAGCCTTTACCGGTAGACGTCCTTCCCTTTCCTCTTCTTGTAAAGCCTTTGGTTTATATATATATATATATATATATATATATATATATATATAATTTTTTCTCGCTTCGTGGGCTATCTGAGAATTATAATTAAGAAAGGCATGGAGAAAGGAGACTTGAAACCGAGATGGATCTATTGTACCTGCACCGAAGGCAAGGGTGAGGTTAGAGAGTACTGCAGGATAAGACCAAGGCAATGCTTCCCCCTCAAAGTTCCAGATCGAAAACCCAGCACCATGCAGGATGGCATTTCGGCGCCCCCTAAAGCTACACATTCTCCGGTACAAACCCCCTGATGTTGCCCCTACTGATGCCAGGCAATAACTCTCTATGCACTATGTAAACCTATGTCATCTCACTCGAAATTCTATTCCACAGCAAAGCCACCAAGAAAGAAGTAAAGTGCTCTAGAAAAGGAGTGAATGAAATGAGGACATTCTCCTAAGCAATTATTGAAAAACATGAGAACTCCGTAATCGGACAGGTCTGACTTCGAGATTCGAACTGGGGATCTTCTGAATGCGATCATAAGATCATAAGTGCCACCACCTGACCAATATTTTAACGGTCCAAATGCAGTTGTGATCAAAGGCAGAGAAGAGGGTTGTTCCGTAAACTGCTGTCCACATTCTTAGATCTGATATAGAGTAAGGATATTATTATAAAAGGCAAATTTCTATAGTTAAATAACTCTTGTGTATTTAATCATAGTACACTGGTATGTAGTAGACACGCATTAAATTAATTATGCATTAATATGGGAAATATATGCCATTTTTGGTGTATACGTGAGTGATGAGCTTAGCTAATT
This sequence comes from Deroplatys truncata, assembly GCA_030765065.1. NCBI lineage: Eukaryota > Metazoa > Arthropoda > Insecta > Mantodea > Mantidae > Deroplatys > Deroplatys truncata. The sequence goes on along the minus strand of CM060990.1, from coordinate 178,669,861 downwards.
ACAATGAACTATTATCTGAACACTACAAATATTGTCTAAAAAGGTAAAGGTGTATCACGGAGGGACCCCCGGAACCGGGGCAGAGCACCGCGCGCAGACCAGTCGGCCCATTGTGCTTCCAACGCGACCCCTTGGGAGGGAGGGATGGGGGAGAGACCCGAAGGGCGACCAGATCCGGATGCCGACGGGTACAAGCATGGACGGGGTCCCTAACGAAATATTGCTTAACTGCGGTGAACTTTCATTAAAATTCACGCATTATGAGTAATGTCAGTACTCATATGTGTGTGCCAGAGTGGTGCATCACCAAACGCCAAACAAAAGCCCTAAAAGTGTCAGAAAGAGATGGAACGGAAATGCTGAACATAAGGCTACAAATAGAAACGAAACACTGAAATCAAAAGAACGACAGGAATAGGAATGGAGGACTCGTTAGTGCGCGCACGAAAACTTAAGTGGAAATGGTAAGGCCAAGTAACAAGGATGGACTATGAAAGACGGGCCCACGAGACCACAGTTTGGGACAACAGGCTCGGAAAAAGAAGCAGAGGTCGTCCACGTCAGAGATGGCCAGAGCAACAAGTACGCGGAGCTGGAAGAAGGCCGATCACTCTAACCAAGGACCGCCAACTATGGAAGGAAGTCACTATTGAGTTAAACTACAACTAACAGTTTAGTGCTAAGGACAATAGTGTTGGACTAAACTTTGGTGTAAACGGTTATGTGAAAAGACAAGTAAGGGTTAAATTCTTTCACAGACTGACTCTCTTTGGGAGTTTACATAGAGTTACCCTACCTAGAGTCGGAGGTCATTGCCACGAAAATATGTAGGCTATTTCTTGTCTCTTATCTTATAGGTTTTGGCCATTTTAATCTCATAGCAATTAACGCCACTCAATGCAGTCCTGTAACTTGCTACGCTGTCGCCCTGGATGCCTTTAGTCCGTAAAACGCTGTCGTGCACGAGCCTGACTGACAGAACGTGCTTCTGTTCCAATGAGTCACAGCGTTCACTTGGTAGGAATGAATTTCACTTAATTAGAAGCTGCGGGGTGTTTTTAAGAGGATCCTTTGTTATTAGGGAAGTTTTGCCATTGTTTAGAAACCATCACTTAACTTTTAAATACTCCCAGGCAAAACAAAAATATAACTTTTGTGTATAAAGTATATTTGGGCTAAAATTAGCACTGAACTGGACAGAGCAGAATTAACTGTAAAATCTTTCGCATTAGCTGTATCCAGAAAGAAAATGGGAAACATCTGACAAGAGGATAAATTTCCCGCAATACGCCAGCAATTGAAAGAGGAAAAGAAAAATCTAACGGGAAGAAGAGATATAAAATCACATAAAGTGCAATAAAATCCTTCTTCAGTATGTGACCACATTGTTTATAAGTTGTTTTTCTCTCAGGTCTAGGGAGGTGGAATGTGTAGTAAAGGGAGATACAGCCCGAGAATAGGGAGAAAACGAGAAAGAGGAAAGAGAGAAACCAAGGACAAAAACATGAGGAAAAGAAAACGCCAGTTTCAGCGCAAACCTTCGAACTTTAGAAGTGCTCTTTTATAGCTCATAAGTTTCTCGTGAAAATGACTTTTGGATAGTTTGATTGGCTGTGATACACCCAATTATCTTTTTTTCTTTCTTGCCTTCCTTTTTCTAAAGTTTCATCTTCATCTTTAGAATGGCTAAAGTTTACTTCTTCGTATGACTAGAACATTTGACCTCTCCTCTGCAACGTTTCACAGCATTCTGCTATGTTTAGATGGCATGAACGTGTCTTGCTGCGCCAACAAACTCTGAAAAATTTTGCAGGGGCAGTTATACTTCAGATGGGGTTTTTTTTTTTTTTTTGCAGTCAGTTTCTGTGCGATTATAAGATGAACGAAATGCGTTCTCTGTAAATTAATATTGGCTTTAGGTTTACAAGATATGTCAAAAAACATATTGTATATTCTCTCCAGAATTATTAACCCACTGAATGTAAAAAATAACATTTAAATATCCGTCCGCACGAATGATTGGTCGTTCAAATATCATACCTTCCTTTCTTCTGTTACGGTGGCAACCGAAACGACTGTTTAGCTTTAAAGCACGTGTTTGAAACGCCATTGTTTACGGCTGATATTGTTAATGCAAGGAAAGAAAGGCTTGCTTTCTGCATCCAGTGGTTGTATTGAGCCGAGTTTTATTCGTAGTATGTCTCTCATTGACCCATTTCATTTAAATAGTGTATTGTTTCCTTTTCTCCTATATTGACGTATATCTCCCAAATATTTGCACCTCCACAATGCTTTGTCTTCCCAGTGTATTATCACGTCAACTTCCTTTCTTTCGTGTTAGTGAAACCTGTTCTAAGTGTAGTTTGTGAATTATAATCGGCCTCTTGAAGTTCTGTAAATCTGGATCCTGATTGGTTGCATTTAAAGCTTTGTACATATATTGTTGGTGGCTCGTTATCAATAAAGAAAGCATGAACTTTGGAACGAATAACACGTTTAAGAAAGTCGTCCAGTTTGTCCAACACAGTTCTGGGCTTATTTCAGCATGTGTTTCACCGGCATGGGCACGGGTAGCCCAGCCGAGGTTAAGGCAGGGACTCGTGAACAGGAGGTCCAAGGTTCAAACCCCGCCACGTATGTCCCTGACATGTTTCCAAGTTTTCCTCAGTCCTGAAAATGCCTGGGAGGTACCTTAAACTTAGGCCTGGAACGTTTCTTACCCAAAATTCCTTTCCCAAGCATCATTGCATTTCATATACCACCTACCACTAATATGCAAAGCCTATGGCACAATACGTACCAAAAACGGACTTTAAGTACTACAAAAAATCTACTTATTTCCAGTCTTTGTAACTGTCTATTACAGATCACTGAGGAAAAGCTGTTGCACTATATCATTCAATGCCACTGTGGGATTTCTCTGCTTTAGAGAATTGTACATTAGCACCATTCGCTTTACTCCGCTCTTTAATTGACTGTTTTTTAAAATATCAGGCATGTTCACGTATTGGCCATGCTTACCAATACCTACTAATTGGATTGGCACTTGGAATTGACTGAATCGTACTAAACCACAGTAGCGCTGAAAATGGCACTTAAAATTGGTAAACAAGTGATGTGTAAGTCAAACGTGTTAGTTGTTTCCTCTCTCGTAAGTAAACATGCTCAAAAGTAATGCATATACTCTCTAGTATTACTCACTTTATTCGTTAATTTTAATGGTACGAGGCGTGTTTTTAAAGGTACCGATAATTGATTAAAATAACAGAACATTAATTTCCAAATACTTTATTATAATTCATTACCTTACGCCCTACACTACCTCTCCACTTAGTCACCGCCATTATTTGGGCACTTGTCGTAACGAAAACCAGCTTTTGTATGCCTTCGCCATAGAATGATGCCTCCTGTCATGAAAGCCATGTCTGCACTTTTTGTTACGCAACATCATCGTTGAAATGTTTTCCACCAAGGAATTTCTTCAGACAAAGAATCAGATGAAAATCGCTTGGTACCAAATCCGGACTGTAGGGAGGGTGACTGAATTGTTCCCAATCAAATGATGCGGTCAGATCTTGAGTTTATTTGGCTGTGTGTGGTCGGACATTGTCATGAAGCAAAATGATTCCACGCGTAAGCATTCCATTCCTTTTGTTCTGTATTGCACGACGGAGCTTTCGTAGTGTCTCACAATAGATGTCTTTGTTGACTGTCGCATTCCTAGGCAAGAATTCAACCAACAAAACACCTTGTCTGTCCCAGAAAACCTTGCGCATGATATCGTCATGCGACTGGATACCGTCTGTTTGAATTTGTTCTTCACTGGAGATGTTGTGTGGCTCTAGTCCATGGATTGTTGCGTTAGCAAATAATCGCCTCCCTCAGCATATCGCGTGAGAGAAGTCAGTGCAGCGGCAAATCGCTTATTCTTGTACTCACAGTAAGGTATTTGGGCGCCCATCCTGAGCACAATATCCGAAATTCTATGCGTTCTGTCGTAATGTTGTAGAGGACTGACCTTGAAATTTGTGGAAAATGCAAAGACAACGCAAATATGGTAAAAGGTCTGTCCTCGCGAATGATTTCTTCCACAGTTTGCAGCAAATCATCCGTGATCACAGACGGTCGGCCGCTCCGCGGCTCATCATGACCATTTTTACGACCTTCCTTAAAACTGTCTAAACCACTTTCTCACGATTCCGTCACTCAATATATTATTGTTTCCCCAAAAACCTCATATGATTGCCGATGAATATTTGCTGGCGTAGCATTTCTCGCATTCAAAAAACGAATCACTGATCTGAGTTCACTTGGTTTGAACATTTCGAAACGCTCTAACAACAGGTAAACATAAAGTGGTGATCCTGCGCAGCTGGTCTGGCTTACTAATGAATGGAGGAAGTCATCGCACATGCTCAAAATCGCGACTGCAGCAGCAAAATATTAAAACCATACTCACTTAAAAAAACACACCTGGAACTTTTATAGTTATATAACAACTGTGAAATACATAGGAACTATCTTTTGCTTAGCGTTCATTAGGAAACGGTTGCAGGGGTAGCTGTATTTCGGTCAATGGCCAATAACATTTTCTCTCTATGCCACGTATATTTATTTACATCCAGTAGGCTAATTATAATGGCTATAGAATAGAAACTAAAGAAAGCAGGTTCACTGGTGTATCTGACGTTCCCAATGAATGCTCCTTTAGTTCATTTTAACTGTTAATATGTAAGCATCATTGCATATACAAAATGTGCTATCTATCATGCGGGCTCTAAAGTCAGTTGTCACTAGCAATCGTTAGACTTTGCTTTGTCTAGCGTAGTGGTAGTCAGTTGTGAACTTTACTAGTGCGTAGTACCCATAAGTCAGTTGACACTAGCATTGAACTCGCATTGGACTCTCGTTGAGGTTATATTGTTTGTTGTTATCTGAGAAACAATGAATAAAGTTAACTATGAACAGCGTGTATTAATTTTGGAAACATGGTGGAAACATGGCCATAATTACGATGATGTTTGTCATTTGTTTATGGGTCGTTTTCTAAACATCCAACTTCCATCTCGACAAGGTGTTCGCAAATTAAATTTAAGATTTGAAGTGACTGGGTAGGTAAGCGGAGCTTCCTCGTTCAGGTAAGCCAAAGTCTGTTACTACAGAAAAGAATCATAATGTTGTCGCGCAATGTTTCGTACAATCACCGACTAAATCTCAAATAAAAGCGCCCAGTGAGTACCTATGCAATAGCAAGAACAAGCCTACGAAGTTCAGAAAAAGCTGAAATTAAGACCGCATAGGCTTACTTTACATCAAAGCTTAAATGAAGATGATTCGGACAGGCGTATGGTATTCTGTGAATTGTAAGCAATCCGACAAGAAGCCGAGCCCGTGTTTACAGAAACATTCTTTGGAGCGACAAAGCGACTTTTAAGGTGAATGGCAGAGTGAACAAACACAACTGTAACTACTGGGATTCTAGGAATCCCCATATGGTGATGCAGACAAAAGTTAAACGCTCCTGGCATGAGTTACGGGCAGAGATTTTCAGCGGTGGACTATCGGGCTTTATTATTTTAACTGTACCGCCAATTCTGTAAACTACCGAGATATTCTTCAAGAAGTGTTGTTAGAAGTGGAAAATAGGACACTTTTGGACACCTGCAGCCGAAAAAGTTAAGGAAAAGTCGACATGGCAACAAGATGGAGCACCACCGAATTATGGAGTGATTGTGAGACTCTCTAAATGAAAACTTTGATGAATGGATTGCCAGACGGGTACTATTGAATGGTCTCCATGATCCCCAGATATGACACCGAAGGATCTTTTCATTCATTCTTCAATCTTGGATATATAAAAATGAAGTTTAATTTGCCAAGTTTTGTGTTGTTGAACATTTGAAGGAAAACCATTTTGATCATCTTTGTAGGTTCATTGAACAATTGAAAAAGCAGTAGCGTCTGTTGTGTTGTTAGTTAACAAAGGTGATACACTTCTTTCTGCACTTGCATTATTGTCATGCATTTGATTAGCATTTACAGAACTAGTTACATTTGCATTTACCCTTGGTACACTTATACTTAAATTTTCAAAACTATTTCTAAGTTTATCAATTTCTTTGCTACTTTCTTGTACTTTATCTTTAATTTCATCTATCATTGACTTGTGTGCTTCTTTAATTGCATCTGCATTTGTTTTTGCCATTTCATGCATTTTATTTATTTCCCCTGTTAAATTTATTTGTACTTGCACAAGTTCCGCAGTTGTATTTTATACCATTGTTTTTAATTTTTCACCCTGTTTATCTAACTTATTATAAACACCCTGTTTAGTATTAATAAGTTTTAGCTCCATTTCACTTAAATGTTTATCAATATGATTTGACATTTTCTGTTCTAGCTGATTGCAGCCTTTGTTTACTTTTAAATCTATATCTTTTTGAAGTGCTTTGGAAGATTGTTCTAGTTTTATTTCTAACCTCTTGCTTTCAGCTTTGCTTTCTTTCATGCAATTTTCTATTTGTTTAGCTGAATCATTTTTGATACTAGATAGCTCTGTATTAGTTTCAGTTAACTTATTACTTAACTCTGTACTAGTTTCATTTAGCTTACTATTAAATTCTTTACTTAATTCTACTCTCAGCTCTTAATAGTTTCTTTTAACTCTCCTCTCATTTCGTCTATCTTATTTCTTTTTTCAGTTAACTTATTATGTTTCAGTTATCTTATTACTTTGTTCAGTTAACTTATTATTAGTTTCAGTTATCTTATTACTTTGTTCAGTTAACTTATTATTAGTTTCAGTTATCTTATTATTAGTTTCAGTTATCTTATTACTTTGTTAAGTTAACTTATTATTTAAGTCGGCATTACTTTCAGTTACTTTTCTCAGCTCTGCATTAGTTTCAGTTAATGCTTTTAGAAGGCATATAAAACTTTGTGATAAGTTTCTTGCTCTTTTTGGCTAGATGTCTAAGGGTTTCTTTCTTTTGTTGTTCCCTGTACTAACATATGTAAAGGTGATTGACCTTGCATACTACTGCTATCTCTTTCTATGCCCACCTGTGAATTTACAGACACTGTTCTTCTACATCTAACCTATTCGTTTGCTCTAGCTCTGATTGTAAAGTTACATAGTATTCTGTAATGGCTGATTTATCGTCTCCTACTTCCATATTTTCATTGTTTTCTGTTTCCATTTTATTTTGTATATTTTCTTTCGTTTTATTTGGTTTGGAATTGTCCAATTTTAATTTACCACTTCTTAACAGCATGAAATTATTTTAATAACAATATATTTTCTTAATTACCTTGACAATTATATACATATAATACTGGAATTTTCTGGCCTTTTGCTATTAGTAAACCTTTATACTCAGTGTTCCCACGTAGATTGTTGTTGAATTGTTGACTGCGTGCCCCGTACTCCTGAAAGAATTGTTGCTGTCCTTGGATACTGTTGATGATTCTGAAGTTTTCTGAAGTTTTTCTGAAGTTCCCTGATGTTCTCTGTTATTTTCTGAAGTTCTCTGAATTGAAGTCTTGTAGTTTCGTCGATTCTGGTAATTCTATGAAGTTCGTTGATCTCTTCTTTTCAGTTGTTGTCGCTCCATGTAGTTGGCGCCAATTTCAGAAAGAATATTTATTAGCCCCACGTTGGGCGCCAATTCGAGGAAGGTGTTTTCCTGTAATTATTATTTTCAACACGTATGGAAGCCAATTTAAAGTAGGAGTTGTATTATATTTCAACTGTTGGGGAGCCGAACTTGTAGTAGTTGCAACAGCACGTATAGTAAACAGTTTCTGGTAGCCTTCGTCCCAAATGTACTTTCAGGTGGCCTTTGCCCCAAGTTTAAAAATATTAACTTTTTAATTTAAACTGCTTCTTTAAATAATATATATTTATGTTTGCCTGGGATGCGTCAGTATTTATTTTAGAGACACGTTTCTTTTAGCAGGGTTGTAAGCTAACACAGATTATAATTTTACTTCACTTCTTTTGTTAATACTTAAGACGAATTAAATAACACTTCACTGATATAGAGAGTTGTGAGATTCTTTTTATTAATTAATTACACTTTTAAGACGCAAACTTATTTTTCGTCTCACACGAATACATATTATATTTCTTGAGAACGCACAAGCAAAGCATCCAGTTATGAGCACTGTCTACAGGCAACTGAATTGATTTCAACCGTCTAAACTTATACATTTCTGTATTTAAAGTCTCTGATTGGCTATTCCTACTCCAATAGAATACCTTCATTTAACTAAAGCTTTTTCTGGTTGTTGATTGGCTATTTTATAAACTGTCACTAAAATTACATTATTGTTACTCCAAGAATCGCAAGTGGTACTGTTGAACTTTCTTACTCATTATTGCCTCAAGGTTACCTCATTGTTACTTCATTGTTAGCAATTTTTAACTTATTATTCTCACAGCTCCTACATTATTAAATTATGTAATGCACTCACATAACATTATTGAACATGTTTACAATAATATAAGTATATGCAATGACTGTTACATACATTTTATAAATTATTACATACACATATTGCTTCATGGTGGGCTGTTATTGAATTTACATGTATAATTAGATTGAAATTATTTAAGTGTTAAAAATACTGCCTCACAATACATGTGAAGGATGTAATGTCTAAAATATTGCTTTTAATTTCTGTGTTGATAATACATTTGTATTTTCATTTGTTTATTATTATTGCACCGAACGCATTTTTGACTAATGACTTAAGACCCATTCTGTATATTATCATTACAGGGAGTTGTGACAATTTTGACATATAAGCTCTACATTATGGGAAATAATATCACTGACAGAAGAAGATCATTGCCACACAAGTTTTAAAAAGTCCACAGTAACTGAGCATAGTAATCTTATTGTGACAACGTAGGTTTAAATTTTGAACTATAGATCTATTTATGAACCGTCCAGTTCTCAACACATAATCTTCATATTTTCTAATTTCTATGAATAGGTTTTAATCGTGACCAACTACAGTTTAAATACAGCTAAGCAGGTTACATGGAATTTAAGTGTGGTAATGTATGGGCACAAAATGGGTACTGATGCACAAAAATTTACAATGAAAAACCAATACAGAAGACATCGTTTCACCACAATCACCAATTAATTTCTTCTTGAAAACAACGAAGTGAAATTGAAATATGCCATTTGTACCCATCTGGACAACAATGATAGGAAAGGACTCTGAATTGGAAGTTTCTGCAACTCCAATAACTGTGGCATATGAAGGAGACACTACTTCCATACTACCGTTGCCGAACAAGAGGTACGCCGAAACATACGCACTCAGCAGCACGCCCACCAAACCAGACATAGAGAAGGTTGCCATCTCCAGTGGTTTCTACTCAACGTCTGGCTCATTAAGGCGGCCTATCCAACTCGTCGGGACAGCAGCCCAACCAACCCATCAGATTGAAAAGTCTGTAAACTTGTTGCACAAGCAAACAGATACTCGGTATCCAACTTCCTGATCCCCATACCACATCGACCGATAAGTTTTATAGTCTACAATACTGTTGGACCAACAAGTGACAGAAGTAGCCTGGGTCGTTCTTATGCAGTGAACATTGCTGTAATTATTGGCTGCTACAATAACATCTCTAGTTTTTGGGTTTTGGGGAGTTGTTATTTAACTTTTTGGATGACTAAGTGTCGCCGCAATATTCAAACCAGGTACAGAAGACATTGTTGAAGGTATTAAAAGAAGTTCAAGGAAATTCAGCTCTAGTAATGAATGCGTTAATATATTTTCCTTTGTAGCAGACACTATTTTTCCCCGCGTCTTATTTTCTTTCGCGTTGTATTCCACCGGATTGAACTCATTGCTGGTAATACAATTCCAGTTGGTTTCGGGGCATTTTATTTTACGAGAACACAATCCGTGCTAAAAATCTGTAGGGAGCTGTAGAGTTTCACTTCCCAATTTGTTGTTCCTACAAGTTGGAAGGTGTGGGTCTGTCCTAACAACACAGTGCGAGGTTATCAAACCAAACAAACGGTGCCCACACTTTACAAAGTATTAAAAATGTTGATTTTGGAGGATGGAGGGACAGAAACATTCTTTTACATTTTCCGGTCTTCTGAGACATAAGCGTTATAACTTGATATGTGGATCCCGACCTATAAAACAATTTAATTTAATGAGAAATACTACTAATAAGCTTAAATTACTTCGTTACAATAGCTGCTATAAACGGTTTAAAACGCAAAACCTGAACAAAATAATATACCAGGTGGCCCAAGCGCGCCGTATTTCACGTGTGCAGATATCCCTTCGTGCGATAAAAGAGTTGCAGAACTCAACGGGGCAATTCCAAGTAAACACAGGTCAGTGAGCAACTGGCGCATTAACATGAACGAAGTTCGTTCTACTCTTGCTTATCATCGAAGACGATGAGCCGGTCGCACTCATTGAGAGGCAGTTCCCAGGATTTTCCCGGTCCGTGACCATAGACAGGAACAATGAAAACAGCGCGAAAATGTCTTAGAATGTTTCTCACTTTAATTACAGAAACTATTTTCCAGGGAATAGATTCACTTTTTAGATTGGCAAGTAATTAAAATGTTTTTATTTGACCTATCAGTATACGCCTAAAACTATTTTTTGTCTTTACGCTGCTCTTGTCCAACATTACGGACTATACATATTGTAGAGTTAAATCAAAACATTAAAACGTAGTAACGAAAATCATGCAAAGATAAGAAAACGTAGTGTTTCACTGCCGTATGTTCGCTTGCCTTGATTACTATTATTATTATTATTATTATTATTATTATTATTAGTAGTAGTAGTAGTAGTAGTAGTAGTAGTAGTATTAGTAGTAGTATAAGTAATAATAATCGTAGTAGTATCGTTATTATTGTTACGTAAACACGATTTAAAATAGCTTTGGACATTTACTGACTGGTCAAATAAAGACATTTTAATTATATGTCAACCTAAACATTTAGTTTAGTCCCTCAAAAATAAAGTCTCTGTAACTGAATCGGAAAACATTGTGAGAGCTTTTCGGTCTGTTTACATTGTTCTTGTCTAACGTCACGGACTAGGATAAGTCTGGGAACTGCCTCTCAATGAGCACAATCCCATAAGATGAGTAGACGAAGGTCGCTCACGTTAACGCGCCAGTTCCCCACTGACCTGTGTTTACTTGGAATTGCCCCGTTGAGCCCCTTTTAACGCACGAAGGGATATCTGCACACGTGAGATACGGCGCTGTTGATCTACCTGGTATAGTAAACACGTATTATATTGTTGGCATTGTAATTGCACCTTTGTCGCTTCTTTTACATAGTATTAGCACTTACAGTGACTCCAGAAAACCTCCTGTTTCACTTTAAAAGATTCTAGCAGACAAATTAACACAGTGAAAGATTTCAGTTTTAATACGGAGAAAGAACAAACGATGTTACAGTGTTTTGGCATATTTCAAAGGTTTTTATTCTGTTCATTTTAAGTTTGCTTTTGAAACTACACGATGTTTCAACTTTTCGTAAGTGGCGTTTAAAATAACATTTTTTATAAATTTAATAGGGTAAATGTTTTGATATAGAATTCTGTGACGCTACAGCCCACGAAGAGCCTGGGACTGCCAACCCGACCGCCGGCCTCACCCCCACTTAGGCATGGCGGAGGTTCGCGATCATCCAATCAATACGGAGAGGTGATGTGGCCAGCATTACGCATCCCCCAGCCGGAAAGTTGGCTCACGAGGTCAGGATCACTGCTATCGCAGCTCCTCACTTTCTCCACGGTGCTGAGGGGGCATCGGTCCTATACCCAGGACTTAAAATTCGTACCGCCATGGGCGGAATCTATCCCGGGCTCATTCCTAGCCGAGAACCAGAGCTCCATGCTTTAGTCCACAGCGCCACAGCGCAGGAGTACAAATATTGTTGTATAGTATCTGAAATTACGAGGAAGATGGGCCTTGAACTATCGAAGAAAGAAAATAAGAAAGGGAATTATCAACGATTTACTGAACCCTCTAATTAACACATCTCACGTTTTGGGCCTTCACAAATCTGTTTCTCCGTTACTTAAAATAATATGTCGGGAAGTTGTCAAGTAATACATACAAAATGTTTCTACTAAATGCTAGAAAATAATTCTGTAAGCACCACGCGTGAATCCATACAAGTTTCAAACAGCTAATAGAAGTAGTAAAATGAAAACTCTGGAAAGACTCCAGATTACGTAAACTGTAACATAGTTTGTTCTTTCTGCATATTAAAACTAAATATTTTCTCTCGGTTAATTTGCCTGCTAGAATTTCTTCTAAAATGAAGACGAATAGTTTCTGGTGCCACTGTATATGTTTCAATCCAAGTATAACTCATTTCTTCCTATTAAGTGATCGGAGTTACTAGCAACGCAGTTACTTACTGTTCAGAGACATTTTAGTTAGGGAGTGGGGTGGCTTATCTATCAGGTAAAGCTTTAGCTGTTGGAGAGGGGTACATAGTATGCTGGACTGCTGCCGCACGTGACGCATACAGTGGGAAACAGCCAACAGTCTTTCACTATCGCACGTCTTTACCCCCCACTTGCCTCAGTTCAAGTAAACCTTCCAGTACCTAAAACCTTACTGCTTGGAAGGACACCCCCAGTCCCCAACTAAAACGTCGTTGAACAGACAGTGATAATTTAGTCCTCCAAATACACCGAAGAGTGGTTCAGAAGGAGAGGCACTGTGGTGCGAAGAATGCAGCTGACAATGCAAATAACAATCACATTACCAGATACAACAGCATAACACACATGTAAAGCCATTAGCTGGAATGGCTCTTCAAGTTGACACATTTTTATATGTTCCCTGAAAGGTTAGGAAGTGACAGTGGCAAGCGAGTTATTTTGAAAAATTGTTGACAGCATATGTACGCAGCAAACATAACGTTGCTACACAATATGAGCAAATTTAAAGTTAATGCCATTAATATTTCCTTTGAACCCATTAAATACTATAACCTTTAGATATTAAAAGAGTTTAGTAATGCGATGCCTAGAGACAGGTAAAATATGAAGAAATATTGCTAAAACATGATACTTTTTGCCAAAATATGAAAATGTGAAGAAAACAGTTCAAAATATTATGAAATATATATTTTAAAGACAAACAGAGTAAGGATGTTGAGTAGTTTTACTTAATTGCTTTAAAAATAGGCTTTGTAAATTGTTGTCATAATAATAAAATATAAATTAAAATACAACAAATTAAATGGAGTTTATGCATTTTAATACTTGTAAAGCCCTTAAACTTAGTAAACATGGAAAATAATTTACTGGTTGCTTTGTTCTTGCTTAATACTAATTACAATATGCCAGTAAATGCACCGCTTCGCGAAAGTAAAAGCTTTTTAAGCTTGGAGGGTGTTTAATTTTGCACGCAACGCCAAATAGAGGAAATGCTGCATTTTTTAAGCTGCACCTGACTTGTTAGAAAGAGTTGCTTGTTTTTTATAAATGTGTTTCATAGAAAACTACCCGAATAGAATGTCTGGAGAGCCCGATTAATTGCTAACCGTAATTATTTTAAAAGCGAAAAATAGTAAATCTTACAAAATATGAAGAAATGTGGAGATTTTACCAAAATATTATGACATGAAATTTTTTGTCACGTGCATTGAATTCTACACACTGCAAATCGTAAAAATACCTGTTACCATAATGACAGCAAGCATGGTTTAGAATATGATACTTCATATTTTGGCTGTCTCTAGTGATGACGTAATGATGATACGTAATATGGTATAATATTTTACGTAATACTGATCATTTACAGTTTGCAAAATGGTTTAAGTACATGCAGCTTTAGTCTTCGCTGCCGTATAGTCTCGCAGTGTAGATGTTTTCTTTAACCTATGTTTGAAACATTTTAAAGAGGAAAAAATAAAAGCATTGGCATATGTACATCTTCTCTTAAAGAATACTTTGTATTTGCTGAATGAAAAAATATCACTATCTGCTCATCTTTATGCTGAAATGCCCCCTTGAGCCTGTTTCAGCAAGTGCACTTAGAGAAGTCTGTCTCTTTTCAACGTACCATTAACATAATGAAAATATACTTGAAACTGCAAGTAATGCAGGGGATGTAAAGAAACCACACACTGCACATTAGCTTCCCACGGGCAGCGTTGTGTGTGATGTAGAACAAACTGTAGCTCTAGCAGCAAAACAAAAAGGAGCAACAAAAGGAGCATAATTAAAATAAAGGTGTTGGGGGTGTGTTAAGGGGCAGATACAGCTTAAGAGACTGAAAAATGATCGGTGTTTAATCAATCTTTTCCTATTTAAGGGTACCCATCGACAAAAATTGGCCAAAATGGCCAAAAGCTTCAAAAATTAGTTTATCTCTTAAAAAGCACTTTGAAGATTTAGCTTCAATTAACATACTGCTTTTATGGTCTTAGAGACCTTTAAAGCTTTAACACGTGGCGGTTTGAATTCCCAAGAACGCGTGATCTGATGGCCTGTGTTTACTTCCTATGCCTTTTACTTAACAATGGTTTCTCTTACACTTTTGTGCATTCAGAATGTTGCATTCGTTGTAATTTGTAAATGATCTGGTTCAAATTTTCATCAGAAACTCAGAGAGAATCAACTCAACACTTTTGCTACACTTTTAAATTGCTCAAAATATGGCATAATTAATTAAACCACCGGGGGATAAATTTAAAAAAAAATATATAGGTATATTTAAAGGTTTAAAACAAATTTCTCAAACAACCAGAAGAATGAGAAAATTCTACATTGCAGATTTTTATGTTACAGTTTAAATAATATAGCAGTAATTTTGTTTGTTTTTAAATTACAATTCTTGCATCGTGTGGAACAAATGACTAATTATCATATTAAAAGTTAAACATATTTTTTCCTTAATAAATATTAAAGATGTTTAAAAGTTTAAAACGCACTTATACTTGTGGTAGCGCAGTATGTGACAAAATGTTGAGAATATTCAGATATTTCACTTGAGGGTACCCTTAAATCATCAAAAATAACATTTCTCTCAAGCACAATTAGTATGATCTAAACTTCTCAGTTAAATTTAATGGCAAGTTTAATTATTCAAAATGACGGCTCCTCTGGCTGCTTAAACTAACATATTCCCTGATAATAGGAACAATTTTAAAGGTATTAAAATTCTGTTTCCTTCTTTTGTATTTGAAAGTATAAGCTTAGTTTTAGAGAATCACTAAGCTCAGTCTTCTTTCTGCATAAACTGTATTATTATAAGTTTATTTTAAATTTAGCACTGCAGATTTTCTAAATATTCAGGTTATAAACTTTGTTCAGACAAAGTACCAAACAGAGGGAATCAATTCTGGTCAGTTTCTGGATTATGTAAATAGTAACAATAAAACAAACTTCTAAGAAAGATATTGATAGTTTTATGTGGAAAAAGTATGGGAAAAATCCTTTTACGGTAAATGAGTATTAAAGCGGTGACATTACAACAGAAAACAATACATGTGGTTTCTGTTCACACATACAAAACCAAGAAGAATCCAAGTCAATATGGCGGAGGTATGAAAAAGTTATCTCCAAAGTATTGCGCACTACTTGTATAAGAATCTTCACTCCCTAACAACCTCCTCTTGAAATAAATCAAAAGAGCTTACCAAAAGAAAAAAGAATAAGAAGGAAACAAAAAGAAACCATACCTGAAAATTAGACGTGGCTGTTAATGGCAGTAGCTACACGTTGCAGCTTCTTTCCTTTTAATTCATAATTTTGAAACTAATGCGCATATTTAGGTAACTCTTTCTGCAAAACACCCTTAAATGATTGCTGAATCCAACAATAAATATTGTGACTTGCCCAAATTTTTAACCTTTCACTTCACTAATTTCCTGCTGTCACTTCGTTAAACCTATCTAGTTCACTTTTTCACTATCACTTCATTTTCTTCATGGCGTAGCGGTGTAATGAAATACGCACGACGTAGCCTCTTCTTCCAGACGGTTCAGCGACGTAATGAAATACACACGAGGTAGCCTCATCTTCCAGATGGTTCAGCGGTGTAGTGACATACACACGAGATAGCCTCATCTTCCGGACGGTTCAGCGGTGTAATGAAATACGCACGACGTAGACTCATATTCCAGATGGTTCAGCGGTGTAGTGACATACACACGAGATAGCCTCATCTTGCGGACGGTTCAGCGGTGTAATGAAATACGCACGACGTAGCCTCTTCTTCCAGACGGTTCAGCGGCGTAATGAAATACACACGAGGTAGCCTCATCTTCCAGAGGTTCAGCAGTGTAATGAAATACACACGAGGTAGCCTCATCTTCCAGACGGTTCAGCGGCGTAATGAAATACACACGAGGTAGACTCATATTCCAGACGGTTCAGCGGTGTAGTGACATACACACGAGGTAGCCTCATCTTCCAGACGGTTCAGCGGCGTAATGAAATACACACGAGGTAGCCTCATCTTCCAGACGGTTCAGCGGTGTAGTGACATACACACGAGGTAGCCTCATCTTCCAGACGGTTCAGCGGCGTAATGAAATACACACGAGGTAGCCTCATCTTCCAGACGGTTCAGCGGTGTAATGAAATACACACGAGGTAGCCTCATCTTCCGGACGGTTCAGCGGTGTAATGAAATACACACGAGGTAGCCTTATCTTCCGGACGGTTCAGCGGTGTAATGAAATCACACGAGGTAGCCTCATCTTCCAGACGGTTCAGCGGCGTAATGAAATACACACGAGGTAGACTCATATTCCAGACGGTTCAGCGGTGTAGTGACATACACACGAGGTAGCCTCATCTTCCAGACGGTTCAGCGGCGTAATGAAATACACACGAGGTAGCCTCATATTCCAGACGGTTCAGCGGTGTAGTGACATACACACGAGGTAGCCTTATCTTCCGGACGGTTCAGCGGTGTAATGAAATACACACGAGGCAACCTCATCTTCCAGACGGTTAAGCGGTGTCATGAAATACGCACGACGTAGCCTCATCTTCCAGACGGTTCAGCAATGTAGTGACATACACACGAGGTAGCCTCATCTTCCGGACGGTTCAGCGGTGTCATGAAATACGCACGACGTAGCCTCATCTTCCAGACGGTTCAGCGGTGTAATGAAATACACACGACGTAGCCTCATCTTTCAGACGGTTCAGCGGCGTAATGAAATACACACGACGTAGCCTCATCTTCCAGACGGTTCAGCGGCGTAATGAAATACACACGACGTAGCCTCATCTTCCAGACGGTTCAGCAATGTAGTGACATACACACGAGGTAGCCTCATCTTCCAGACGGTTCAGCGGTGTAATGAAATACACACGACGTAACCTAATCTTCCAGACGGTTCAGCGGCGTAATGAAATACACACGACGTAGCCTAATCTTCCAGACGGTTCAGCAGTGTAATGAAATACACACGACGTAGCCTAATCTTCCAGACGGTTCAGCAATGTAGTGACATACACACGACGTAGCCTCATCTTCCAGACGGTTCAGTGGTGTAATGAAATACACACGACGTAGCCTCATCTTCCGGACGGTTCAGTGGTGTAATGAAATACACACGACGTAGCCTCATCTTCCGGACGGTTCAGCGGTGTAATGAAATACACACGACGTAGCCTCATCTTCCGGACGGTTCAGCGGTGTAATGAAATACACACGACGTAGCCTCATCTTCCGGACGGTTCAGCGGTGTAATGAAATACACTCGACGTAGCGTCATCTTCCGGACGGTTCAGTGGTGTAATGAAATACACTCGACGTAGCCTCATCTTCCGGACGGTTCAGCGGTATAATGAAATACACTCGACGTAGCTTCATATTCCAGACGGTTCAGCGGCGTAATGAAATACACTCGACGTAGCCTCATCTTCCAGACGGTTCAGCGGCGTAATGAAATACGCACAACGTAGACTCTTTTTCCGGACGGTTCACTCGCTGGGGAGTTGAACACAAGACTTCCTAATCTCTCGTAGTAATAGCCCTCATTACACGTCACAGAGTCGTCACCAACTCGCTCCGGGAACAGGGGTTTCTGTCGCACCCTAAACGCACTGACTCACTCGCGAGAGCGGTCGCTTATATAGCAGCTTTTTAGAGTTCCATAACACTCTACAAGGGGAAAATTTCAGATGATTCTGGTTATCTGACGACAGCGCTACCGTGTTAACGCTATGCGAGAGCGCTACTTATCTGTGTTTACCACTCAGCTATCCGGCGCCGACCTCCCGATAGCCTAGGGCTGTGGGCATAGCCCTGCGTCAGAATATTTTGAAAAATTGAATTTTTTAAGGTGTTATTCCTTACATATCCCCTCCCCGTAAGGGGGGATCCGACCCCTTCAGCTGCCGTGGTGCGAGCGCTGCGGACCCTGAGCACTCGTGGTACTTCTGGCGTTACTAGAAGTACTCCGGGCCGAACATTAGAGCCTCTCCCGATAAGGAGTTGTTCGGATTGGGTTGGGCTAGGCGGGGCAGTGGTTCCCGATACCCATGGGAGATTGGGTACGCCTGGCTGGTTTTCCGCGCAGGCAGGGTTGTGAGACGCCTTAGATGATCTCCAGCACCAACCATGAGTGAAAGCTGGTAGACGGTAACTAGATATACTCTCGGCCCCACCGATGTTCTTCGGTAGTCTTCCCTGATAGGGTTTTCCCTATTGGACTGACGCGCGTAAGTGGCGTATTCACTTCTGTCTCTGTGTGGCAGGAGATGAGAGGGGATGGTTTCATTACCCAGTCTCGGCCACACAGGTGGGGGCAGAACATAAAATAGATACTGCCCTAATGGAAAACCCCGCGAGCTTGACTCCCGGATCCCGAGGTTGCGGACTGAGTTGTCAGTACCGGTCCCGTGGGTCTTTAAGTACCTATCCCCTATATCTCTGCTTATTTGTCTGTGCAAGCATTGTGAAAAATTACTGGCTATTTCACCACGACTTGTGAGCAAGGAGCTAGCATTTATACCTGACTCAAATTCGTTTATTGAAACCACCTAGCGGGCATAAAAACCTACATAGCTGTACTTTATGTTGAATACTTGCCATGACGTCAAGAGCCAAACGGGTTATAACTTGCCCGATGCTCTGTCTTTGATGGTGAACGGCATATTATGAAGGATATATCAGTGTAAAACGAATCGCAACGACATATTAAGGATACTCGACAACATTTCGAAAGATCAGGTTTTAAGTATTACATAGAAACATTCTAAAACTTGGTAGAATGAGGATTCAATTTCGATTTTGCCTTTCTTGCCATCTGAATGCCCAAACATGATATAAAATGGACTGCGTGGATGCTTGAAAATAGCACGTGACGCTTTAAAGCTTGCTTTTATTGTAATTCTGTTTTCTTATGTTTTTGCCAATTTAAAATTTTCCCCGTTGTGCAACTTTTATTCAGTTTCTTTCAGATTTTCAGTATACGTTGTTTGAAGATTGATGAACCGACCTCTAAAGAGCCTTTACTTCATATGAAGCAAAGTTTTGGTTTAGGGGTTCAATAATTTAATCCAAGATCAACTTTTAGACAATTAGAAGTACTCCTCCTCTTCCTCAACCACTCTTTCAAACGAACATGTCCTGAGATGTTTTGAAAAGCAGTCCTAACGTTTGCAGCTGATTTTACTTTCTCTGCCACGTATATATAGGGTATAGAAGTTATTGCATTCCACCCAAGAATTCAATCTCGGGATTTCACCGGAAATACATCTTTTGAGGCTCCTGTATCTAAAAACAGCTATTTTTGAAAAAGTTCCGTGTGTGTGTCTCTGTGTATTTATCAGTAAACTGCATAACTGAAGACGAAATGTCTAATGAATGCCAAACCTCATACCTTCCAAATATGTGACACAAAGATTAACAAGAAAATTTTCCCACACCAAAGTACTGTTTACATGGAAAATGTTTCGAAATTTTGTTTGTTTTCTCATAAATGACTAATGATTTTGATTAATATAACTCTTCAAATGCTTACATGAGAAATAAAACATATATCTTGAATTTTCTGAGAATAGTCTGTGAAGTCCTCTTCATGCGGAAGGAATTATATATTTTTATAAGTGGTAAACCATTAGAGATAAACAAAAACGTACTACAAAAATGTATATCCTTTAAAACACACAATTTATTTCAAATAACTATTTTGTGGCATCAGCTATTTTCGAGATATCCGTCATTTGAATTGTTCAAAACCTTTCATTTTTTAAGCATTTCCAAACTTGAATTCTTTCTTGCGATGGCATGAAAAGAGTGTGGAATTTCAGGAGCAGCATATCATGCCTCGCTTTGAAACATTTAACTCGATTCGGTTTCCTGTATTCACCTTGTATCTACCATGAAGTGTGTGACTAAACTATAGAACCTTCGTTTCAACTCGTGGTCCATTACGGGGAATTGCTTGTCTTCCATTGCGTCGTTTCTAACCGGCTCTGTTCTCTCTCCGTGTGCCGGCTAATCAGTTGATGCGAAGCCTTTGTACAGAGTTGAACCGTTGTAAGACTACACGTTTCAGTGTCATAGTTAGCGGTGTTATGATGCTAAAAGAACCGTATATTTAACACACAGAATTTTCATATACGTATGATTTCTATGTGTTGGAGAAGTGAGACAGGGATTTATAGACGGATTTCCTGCTCTTTGTGCCACATAGAGAAACGGTTCGTAATCATGTGTAAAGATTTAGGGAAGCGGAATCGATTCTTTATAAGAAACCGACATTAGATCACCTGGTTCATACAGAAGAAAAACTCGATGGCAACGGAGAAAAGTTAGAATGAACTCCAAAGAAACCCTTGAGAAAACTTGCACAGGAATCAGGAATTTCGGAAGCCTCGGGTTGGAATACCAGAAAACTATAACATTAATACCCTATAAGATTACTGGATTTCAGGCATTGTAACCAGTCGATAGTGTGAGAAGAGTTTATTTCTGCAGTTGGTTGCTGGATAATATTAATGATCGCTATATTGACTCGCTTTAATTTATTATGGACGAAAAATGGTTTTATATACGTGGCCATGAATCATTAATGAGTATGAATGCAACATTTTTAAACAGTGTGAGAAATGTGTGGTGGTACAAGGATATAATTTTCAAAATCTTACAAGATGATATAATTTGCATGATAAAGCTAAGCCCTAAATTTAGGAGGCTATGAATATTTGTCTGTGTAGGTAAATAGCTTGCTTCTCAGTGCCAGGAAAATTCACGTAAGGCCGGCCACGCGTCCAAATGAAGACTATATTTATCCAAACGTTTATATAATTTAATTTGAAGTACTTAGGAGAATAACTTTCTGCAGGTATAGTTTATGAAAGTTATATACAACAAACGATATTGGGTAGAGAAAGCCATGTGAATATAATGAATGAGATTTTTATGCTTGTCATATCATCGTATGTATGCAGATTCTTCTTGTAATAAGTAAACGATAAAATCCGGAAGCTAAAATTACTCTATTTGATCATTACCATATTACTAATCTGAACATTTTTCATAATAGTGAATGTTATTCCTATCATGACATGAATTTAGACTTGGAAAATTCAACGTTTGCATTACTGTACTAAATGTATTCGAGATTTCAGAATGGGAAAATAATTATCTACTCTTAATAGAGACTTGATTTTCTTCAATATATTCCGCTATTTGTGATCAATTGCTGCCATCAGCCACAAGAGACCGTGACTGGAGCTGTCAACATTGGATAGGAAATTCAATCCTCTGTAAATACACAAATACAAATATCTTTGTTTTGTGTAATTCTACATGATAAAGTCCTTGCCTACAAGCCTCTTTCGCAAGTTGTGCATACTCTAATTCATAAAACAATGATGTAATTATTTATTAAATATAATTTGAAAATAGATGTAGCGGATATGTATATGAAATAAGCAGAAAATTATTATACATAAATACATTTATTAATTACACATTTGCATAATTCATCATTCAGCATAAACACATTACTTGGCAGCATTCTCCTGTGGAAGAGGTTCTAAGATGAAGACAAGCACATGCTCTTCGAGGAGATTCTTCTTTTTCTTCTCCGACTTCTTCTCATACTTGTGGAGTAACGAGAATGAGAAAATATGTAATCTCAGAAGTGAGCATACATACTACTTAAGTAACGAGTTTGGTTCAAACCTCTAAAGGCATCTCGCTCTTTGCTGCAAAATCCTAACATGCAACGAAACTGTGTATGTTACTACAAACGAAAGTTAATGTTGAAATGCTAGGAAGATATATTCATAGTCTGAAGCAGGTCTCCCCGTCTATCTGCAACATAAGAAATTACAATTAACTTGAAAAGAAATGTATACTTACTTCTCTGCTTTAGTAGTTTCTCATAACATCACCTTTACTTACATCTTGTTTTTGCATATCCAACTTCGACATCCCTCACAGGATTACTGAAAATAAATTATTTATATTGTCGTATGCCTCACTTATATTAACTTAGAAATTCAGATGGGAGCAACTCGCTTGCGAGAGGGATCGTTAAATTAACAAAGAACTTTAAACTCGAGGCAACGACGAAGGAACGCAGCTAAGTTATCTCTCTAAATAATTAATACACCAACACAATTTCTGGCTGAAGGGAGAGGAAAGGAACTCTACACTATCATAATTAAAACTGCAAGAGAATGGATAGCTGTTAGATTTATTATAAAAGATTTCTTACCCCATGTGTCTGCCGGGCGAGGACGCCATGTCTTAGGCAGTTGTCCGTCTGACTCACTCGAAGCCTAGTCACAGAATGATGCTACGCCAAGTTGGCGTCAGTAACGCCATATCCCTTCCAATGACACTCTGTTTCCCCTGAATCGCCCCTACTCAAACAATCTGCCCCCTCCGACTCCGGTAACCAGAGAGCGTCTTAACAAGACTAACATCTGTGCACATGCCACATCTCCCCCTGGCCACCGAAGTCGACGCCCTCGTCGACATAAGGAAAATAAATATAATAAACATGAAAAGAACAAAACAAAATGACATACACATGTGTGATGAACCAAAATATAACAACAATATACATGTGTGGTAAGCACCCAGCCGACGACACAATATTGCTGGGCGATGACGAGATACGAGAGACGTAAGTGCTGTCGACTAGTATTGTTAATGCACTTATCTTTAGCACCCCGCACACGCACACACCACGCTGCCTCAGTTCACAGGCACACTACACTGCGCAAAATATCGATGGTCTGCCGTAACTGTTTGTGGGTGAGTTTAGACAGTGCCCACAGCGACGATTTGTCCTGGTGTAGAATTATCACCGCAGGTCTCTGGTGATGACAACAGGGTGGGCAGTCGCTGGCTTGGACTGCCCCCCGACATGGTGGCTCCTTATGCCACGGCAGTGTAGTGGCTGCCCGACAGCTTCCCTGTGGTGTTTCTTGACTTCTGGTGTGCCCCGGGGATGCTGTTGGATTTTCTCGCTCTCCGCCACAGCAAAATACTAAAACAAAACCACCACACAATAAACAGGGTGCTCCCACAAACAATCACACATAAAAGAATGGTATGTCATGTACAATTAAAGATTTTAAAGGTTGAAAAGTTTACACTAAAAATTCTTTTGACATGGGGCAAAGAAAGAGAAAAAAAATTAGTATAAATTGGCGTAAGAACGAAATTTTACAGAGTTGCCATCCAAAATTTAACTTACAATGCTTCACAAACCAAATAAAACAGTAAAACAGACTCAGAATACATGAACATGACAGAAATGAAACATAACCTTATTTTGGGATCCCAATATTACATCTTAATAACCAGCTGGTATCACTAACAAAAGAAAGTAAGTGCACTTACAAGACAATCACACATGACAATGAAATGAACTCATTCACACTGACCATGGCCCAAATTACACACAACACTGACTTAACTATCTACTCAAACTAGTGTATGCATCACTACAAACTACATCCACAATACATCTCTAAACTACGCCACGTGACATGCTTTCAACTACTATTGTCCTACTCTTGTCACCAATACAACTGCTCGTCCACATCACTATCTTTCTCATCTCATTATTATCAACATCTTTCATAATCATCATCAGTAATAGTGCAATCTCGATCATTACTTCAATCATCATCATCTTTCAATTTTCTCTTCAAAACAAAACATCTTCACTTACGTGTCTCATTTAGCATGCTGCAAATTCAAAACATCTAACATAGGCCTTCAAGAAATCACATTAAAATTTCAGGAATTACACAAATAACATGACACTATACTGTTGCATCCACATCCTCCAAATGAAAATTAAGCTGGAAAACAGGTGGTATTAAAATTTGCTATCTAAGATGGTAATAAACTTGTTGCATAAACAGAGAAAAAAAATTATTTTCATTACATTCACTTCCATCCATTTAATCTCTCGTGTGAATTCATCACACACGCTATACTGGGCACGTTACAGCAACACCAATAAGCAAAATCTCTGAAATCATACAACAACTGTCGGGGTTACACTGTGGCACTTCCACCGAAGCTAACATCTCATCTCATCTCTCCTCATCTCATTAACACCGCCGGGGTTACTCTTTGGCACTTCCACCGAGGCAAATCTCAACTCTTATTTCTCACATAACCTCACACTACGCCATCGGGGTTACTCTTTGGCACTCCCACCGAGGCAAATCTCACATATATCACATAACCTCAAATACACACACTATTCATGCAACAATTTTCTGCAAATAAACATCACAGCATCATTATGCAACCCAAAATCAAATCGAGTCAAGTCAAATCAAATCATATCAAATCAAATCGAATGCAACAAAACAACATCACATCATTTCTCAAAACAATATTGTCACATAACATTCCTGAAAATGAAAGCTCAATTAAGCACATAGTACACATGAAACACATTCCTGCAGCATAATACAACAAAACAAATGATTTGCAGTTCCCAAAACATAATTCAAAAGTTAAGTTACACCCAAAATAATAATACACTTTTAATTTAGCAGAGACATTCATATCACATATTCCTGAAAAGCAAAGCTTAATTAAGCATCAGTCAGTGAAACAATAAATTTGGCATACCTGTGTGAGTTGCGAAACTGTTTCATTCGTCCAAACTTTAGCACTCACAATGTTTACATACTTACAGGTTATGGTTTTTTTTTTCTTTTCTCTTACTCGTTTACCACAAAATTCCCGTGCAAATTTTCCAAAATCTGGTAACACACGTACAGCTGGTTCATCAACATCCACATCGTACTGGTCCATATTAAAGGCACATCAAACCTAATTAGGTGAAGATACTGGCAAGGCTGGTAGGCTCCTGAAACTTTTACTTACATGAGTAATTATGAAGCATTTTTCCCCTAAAAATATGCATTGCGTAATTAAATAAACCAAACTTGGTAACGGTGAAGCAGAATTATCAGCATTATTATTATCACTATTTTTCCGCGAGTGTACAATGCAAAAATTTTTCAATATATATACGTGACCTCTTGCATTTTATTACTTTAAATATTTCAAACAGATGCCACACTTTTTATACACACGTAACTTTTAAACACGCAACACGCGAATTTTGAACTAATTTGTTGTACTTTCGAGTCGTGAATACTTTCAATATGTCGCAATCTAGAATGCAATGTTACGTAAATCAGCTCACACACGCAAACACATTATCAACGACACAAATATCACCCAATTTCACAATTCACTTTCCACAATTTTCAAAACTTTATACTTCAAAATGACCAGCACGAAGAACTTAACACAGTATTATAATTTAAAGGAAATGAAGCCAAAACAAGGGGAAACATGGAGTCAGAAATTTTAGCGTCACGCCGGCAGACAATGGAAAAATGTAAAAATGAGCCCAAATTAAAATTTCGAAACCAGACTTTCAGATATGATGGAAACAAAATTTAGAAGAAGAGAATCACAAATTAAAGCATAAAAATCCTTACCCTTTAGCCAGAAACAACTTTACATTTTTCGCGACCACGTAGAGAAGCACAAACCGTTACATTTGGAGGGGAAAAAAATTTGCACTTAAAATCTCAAAACAATCAAACCAATTACTCGGCGCCACCGCCAATTGTCGTATGCCTCACTTATATTAACTTAGAAATTCAGATGGGAGCAACTCGCTTGCGAGAGGGATCGTTAAATTAACAAAGAACTTTAAACTCTAGGCAACGACGAAGGAACGCATCTAAGTTATCTCTCTAAATAATTAATACACCAACACAATTTCTGGCTGAAGGGAGAGGAAAGGAACTCTACACTATCATAATTAAAACTGCAAGAGAATGGATAGCTGTTAGATTTATTATAAATATTTCTTACCCCATGTGTCTGCCGGGCGAGGACGCCATGTCTTAGGCAGTTGTCCGTCTGACTCACTCGAAGCCTAGTCACAGAATGATGCTACGCCAAGTTGGCGTCAGTAACGCCATATCCCTTCCAATGACACTCTGTTTCCCCTGAATCGCCCCTACTCAAACAATCTGCCCCCTCCGACTCCGGTAACCAGAGAGCGTCTTAACAAGACTAACATCTGTGCACATGCCACAATATTAACTGTGTTTAAGTTGGATTGTATTACCCTAAAACTAGCAATTTACATTCCTATATACACATTCCTTCCTATGGTGAACAATGAATTTCCCCGTGCATAGGAAATATGTTGCAAATTGTTTATTGTGAGAAGGGTTGGTGCAAGTAATGGTACGCATATTCCCATTGCAGGTCTGTTGGTGATGTTGCATATAATGAACCCATGCTTTCTCAACCCACATTACGTTCGGATTTTCCATGACGACTCTTTCAGAGTACTACGATTTCTACTGAAAAAGCCTTCCTCTTATATACACAGAGTAGGTCACGTGATGACGCTTTTCCCCGCCATGTGCCTAAAAATTTCTAGGTGATGAAAGATGTTACCGAATTTGTTTAGACCCGCTAGTATGAATCCATTTGCTATTTTTTTGGTCTGTCCGGAGGCAGCAGAGTTTTTCAACCAGTCTATCTTCACTTGGCGCCAGGCACGGTTTCTACTTCTGTGGTGAGCTCAGAGCTTGGCTGAACCTGTTTGTAAGCATCTGCCAGCACCTCGTGGTCACCGGGCCCTCAGACTTTTTGCACCTGTTTGGGCAAGTCTGAACATGTTGCATCCATCTGGTATCAGCGCTTGTCTGGGAGGCCTCACAGCTTCTTTGGTTCTGCTTGGAATCCTTTTGCACTTGAGAAAGCACGTAAAATAATGAGTTTTTCCTCCAAAACGTAAAATACATGAGGTTATTTACACAGAAACGTAAAATACACGAGGTTCTTTTCACGTAAACGTAAAGTATATGAGATGTAATACACGAAAGATTTAAATACATGACTTTTTACACGAAAGCTTAACACATATTAGATTTAGCACGTAAACGTAAAATAAATACGTTTTAAGCTCAAAGGTGATATACATGCAATTTTGTACAAGAAAATGTAAAATATATTATACTTATTACACGGAAACGTAAATACATGAAATATTTTACACATAAACGTAAGATAGATAAGGCTTTCTACACGGAAACACAGAATACATAGCATTCTGTACAAAAAAAAAACAAAAAAACACGTTGGTGCGTAAACAAAAACGTTCTTTACACGGAAACCTAAAACACATTATTTTTTTTCATGGAAGCGTAAACTACAGTTTTTTACACAAACGTATAATACTAGAGGTGTATACACGGAAAGTAGCATATTTTGGGTTAATTACACAGAAGATGTTAAATACATCAGGTTATTTACGTAATTCATGTTAACAATGATAGATTAACGACATTTCTGAACATACATTACCAAAACGGGTGGTAATTCTTGGACTCGTGAACGGGATGTCCACGGTTCAAATCCAGCCAGGACCGTCCTCCATGGCTGAAAATTTTCCCATGTCTTTATCAGTCTTCATAACTAAAATATGCCGGAGAGATGCCCTAAACTTAGGCCTGAAATGTTTCATTCCAAATTTCCTTTCCCAATTATCATTTAATTTCATGTATCATTCGTGTGCACCACCTGTTTTTCCGTACGTAGTAAGAACGGACCTTGAAGCTTACTTCATAAATGTTTCCCACCACATCGTAACCGCGGCTAAATCAATAAAGGATAAATCACATTTTAATCATGGCATATAGGCGGATCGGACTTGTTTGGACATGATTGAACATGTTGAATTCCTCTTGCACCGGCGCCTGCGTGTCTAAGAGGGGAAGCAAATCGACTAAAATTTCAACTAGATAATGAACTGTCATTGATCTATGTGCCTATAAAAATTGCAATACCGGTATAAATAGCAAAGTACACGTTACCTTAATTTTTAGTACGAATTAAATCAATCAAATTTAATCCGGAGGGCGAGATATCGCAAATACAATTAATTATGCTAAAGAATTTCTGATGAACAGACAGTGTCATATCATATGTAGATATAATTTTAATACGCATTAAGTATTTAAAAAATGTGTAAATTATTCAAAATATGGCATTCTGCACTCGAACCTACGGTCTTTGAGATAATCCATCCATTGACTTCAACGGAATTCGCATGGTGGATAGTACACCTAGCGGCTTTGAATCGAGTGGCGTGTCCGAGAAACGGGTATGCAAATTAAACCCCACTTAAAACAACAAAAACTACATTTCCACCAATAATAATGCTTCTCGGAGAGGGAAAAGCTTATAATTGGATTATCAGAACATGGAGGGAATAAGGACGGGGAATGTAAATTAGTTATATTACGGGGGATTCAAACAAACGGTATTTCAGCTAAACCTCTCATATTCGTACTACTAATATACATTCAAATAAAACATTTTCAAAAGAGAATTTGGCATTCAGTAAGTTCATTCTACGCATTAACGCACGTGTTTTGTTGATTTAATAGGTACCAGAAAAAATGTGGCTCGCATTCTATGTGTGGTGAAAGGCGTAGAGATGTCATTCCTAAAACCGAGATAGATATTGATGGGGACGGTGAAAAATTTATAACCAACCTTTTTATCTCTCTTTTATGGATTTTGAGAAAAACGACTTGAAATGCAGGAAACTTTAACAGCAGCGCAATATCCTTGAGAAAATAACCCTTATGTGTAAGGCGAAGCCCGCCGCGTCTGTTTCCGATGTGGCCGCGAATACTTTACGACATTACAGGAACAATATTAACCTTCCTAGTAGCGCTAAATTTATAGGAAGTTTTTTTCGCGTTGAGCGAGATGGTTAATAACAGCAGCTAAAGCAGAACTTGTTTTAGTTTGAATGAAGCAATCGAAATAAATCTTATGAATTAAAGGTCTAGTTTTTATGCACTCCCAAGTAAAAACCAAATAGGTACAGTGGTTAAAACTATTATACAGAAAATTCTTATGTATATTTCCAGTCAAAAGTTTCCAGACATTCAGTTAAAGTAATGCAAATCAGCGTTTAACAGGGAGTCTTGTGATAGAAGCTCGCTAGACCCAATGACCAAGGGTTTATAGCAAGCAAAGTAGGACATTTTCTCAACAGTAATCCCTGAAGCTTACGGCTATATCACAAAAGTGTTTGTCTAATAGTGGTGAAATAGACAACATGCAAATGTAACCGCCATTAGTAAGCTTATTAACGGAAAAGTGCACATAAAACCGCAGAAGAAGATTTAAGCGTGTCACTCAGTTTATTAACTAAGTGGAAGCGTTCCTGTCTTCAGGAAGCATAGTGCGAATGTTCATCATAGTAGTGAAGGTCAGTATTTCATTTTCTTTTGCTTCTTATCTATTTATTATTTACTACTTAGACCACAGAGAGCGTATTCGTTTCATAAATGCTTTATATCTCATGAGTTGCAGACAAACCTTTAAAATGGGGATCGGGGAAAATTAAATAAACTTCTCTTAGAAAATTAAAATAAAATAAAATTAGATGTGCGCATTCACATTACATTCTCTACTCACTCTCATTTATTTTTATATAGCTTCTTCAAAATACGAAAGCTTACATTTGTATCAACTCCATGTTAATCGAGAAAATCTTCGCTGAAATGCTTTCATTACATAGTTAGTTGTATAAACGAGGTGGATACTCAGATGTTAAACAGCTGGTCGTGTTATGCTGGTTTTGAAATCCCGCACCCTTTGTATGATATTACGAGAAACAGCTAATTAAACAGTACTTCAAAACATAACAAAAGTATTGAAAAATTCAAATCAATACCAAGGGATTACTCGGAAATGGCCAATGCCACAAAAAGCTTATTTGAAATAAATTACGTGCTATAAAGAGAGCTACATCTTTGCAAAACACCATCCATCCATCCCCCCATCCCTCCCTCCCGCCATCCATCCCCCAACCGCTCGCAGGCCCGCCCGCCCGTCCGTCCATCCATCCATCCATTAGCCCATTCGTCCTCCCGTCCATCTTTTCTATCTCTTATGATTTATGAACTATACAAATTATACAAAATTCCTTCCGAATGACGGGAACTTTATAAGCTACACATAGAAAATTGAAGACAGAGGTACGTTTTATTTCTCAAGTAAATGTCCTAAATACACGGTATTTCAATCAAAATCGTCGTTGGAGACGTTTTCGAGAAGATAAACACACACACACAGAGAGAGAGAGAGTGAGAGAAAGAGAGAGACTAACAAGGACCTCTTTCTAAAAATACCTCTTTTTTATTCAGGGAACTCAAAACATGAATTTCCGGTTAAATCTCGATATCGAATTTCTGGGTGTAATGCAACACTTCCTCTGACCGCTAGGAACGTGGTAGAGAAACTAATAAATAAACAACAAAGACACGCTAACCACAGAGCTACTCCAACAATCATGAGATAACGATGGTAGATAAGTACGCAGAGAAATTGTTGCATTGCACCGAAACTTTCACACCGTGATTTCACTAGAAATACCCATTTTAGGTTCCCTGAATAGAAAAAAGCATTTTTAGAAAAATGTCCAGAAGCATGTGTCTTGAACAGCATAACTCAAAAACGAAATGTCGGATACAAAACAAGAGAAATATATTACGTACGTATATTAGCTATTTAAGGCGAAAAGGCGCGCAATTAAGAAATCTGGAAAAGTCGCGATGGCGGTAGTAAATGTATGTATACAAGCTTACAAGTACTAGTGTTCACATAGAATAACATTTCAAACCATGTGTACAGTCGAATGCCTGGAATCGCGCCGAAATATCGCAGTGGTTTATGTTGGTAAGGAAATTCTAAACCCATCTGCCACGCTCTCACCACCCTATACCTAGTTCTAGTACTCTATTTAATGTTTGTCTTTCTCGTTTCTTTTTCTATGCTCCTGAGCCTGAGACCGACATGTGTTCATAGGTTAATGTTTGAGTGTGAGACTTTGACATCCATCCAGTACGAGAGGGACTCATCCCGGGGATAGTATGAACAGTTCGTGGCGAAGAATGCCTTTCAGCCACTCAGATAAAATGTCTCTGTGCTCCATCCCTTTCCCGCTCACCAATCTGACCTTTGTTCATAGGTTAATGCGTGTGTGTCGGACTTGAATTCAAACAAATAAGAGATTGGCTTACCCAGGGCTGGTGTGGAACACAGACAATAAGGAGTCTCTACCAATATTAAATAAAGAAAAACACTATAAGTAAACAAAAGCATCGCACGTTTCTGTACACTCTACTCTACATACTTTGTATATTACTGTTTTACACAGACTAAAGGCCGCAAGTAGAATATTATATAGGATCCGAGCACAGTTTTTGCGTTTATATGGGAAAGGATAGGGAAAACTAGGGTAGATACGACGGCTCAAGGAGGAAAATACTTTTATTTGGGGAAAATAGGGACTACGAGGATCAATGATAGACTAGACAGGGGCAGAAGGAGTGGGGATATGCTTTATATGTGAAGGTAGGGAATACGAAGAGAAGTGCTAGACTAGACAGAGTTTGAGGTGTGGATATGCGTTTACATGGGAAAGATAGGAAAAACCTGGACAGATGAAAGGCTAGACAGATGCTGAAGCAGGGGGAATATGGGCTTATACGGGAGAGATAGAGAATACGAGGACAGGTACTAGACTAGACAGGGCTTGAACGGTAGAATATGACTTCATATGGGAGAGATAGCAAACCGAGGAGAGCTGTTAGGCTAGGAGGGTTTGAAAGACAAGAGTATTCGTTTATATGGGGAGACGAGGAAAACGATGGGAGTAGCTGAATTGGAGGAGCGTTCAAGCAGGAAAACATGTTTATATGAGAGAGATAGGGAAGACGAGGGCTGATGCTAGGATAGACAGGATCTGGAGGAGTGAAATGCGCTATGTATGGGAGGTAGGGAATACGAAGATGAGTGCTAGGTTAGACAGAGTTTGAGGTGTGGAGTAGGCGTTTATACGGGAAAGTTAGGAAAAACGTGGACAAATGATAGGCTAGATAGACACTGAAGGAGGGAATATGGACATATATTCAGGAGAGATAGGGAATGCGGGATGAGGTGATAGAGTAGACAGTGCTTGAAGGGTAGAATATGTCTTTTATATGGGAGAGCTAGCAAACCGAGTAGAGGTATTAGGCTACGAGGGTTTCAGTAATAGAGTATACGTTTATACGAAGAGGTGAGGGCAGATTCTAGGTTGAGAGTACCTTCAAGGAGGAAAATGCGTTTATATGGGAGAGATAGGGAAAACGAGCAGAGTTCCGAGGTAGAGCAGGCGTTGAAGGAGGGGAACGCCCTCTATGTGTTAGAGGTAGGGAATACGAGAGGAGGTAGTTAGAGGGTGAGGAGTAAGGTATACGTTTATGAGGGGAGCATATGGAAAACAAATAGAGATGCTATGCTAGGAGAGAGTTGAAGGAGAGCAATGCGCTTTAAATGAGAGAGGTAGGAAATACGAGGAGAGGTGCTAATCTAGACATAGGTTGAGGAGTAGAGTATGCGTTTGTATAGGAAAATATAGGAAAACGGGAACAGAGGCTAGGGAGGTTAGTGTTGATGTATGTGTAATGTTCATCCATGCATAACATGATTTAGGCTCATTGACTTCATGATTTAAAAGCTAACAAAGGCTATATTACGTTCTAACGTCCCGGCATCGTGCCTCTAAAGGGTTGGACGTTGGTGGTCGATCGAAGTACCCCGCCGCATGTATTTTGATTCATTAATGTAATTAAACGCTCGTCGTCGATCGATGAATACAATTATTCCAATTAAGCATTTTTATTGTTACAGTATAAAGAGTAATTCGGACAGTATCGTATATATGTAGGATAAACCAGTTAGTATCACAAGTGTTCATGGTAATTCAGTGCAGCGATTCGAACCAGAGCTATTTGAGGTAATTTTCATATGATTCGGGTAGTATGTCGGGTATTTAAGTCATTTAACAGGTAATTCTGGTAGCGTCACAGGTATTTGCAGTAATATAGAGGGTAACTAGATTATAAGCATTTCTCATCCAACGTTACAACACTTTTATATACTTTTTTCTAAATCTTACCAACGTTTTATATGTTAAACAGTTAGTGTGCGAGACGGAGAGGGATAAACTGCATATTGGTTTACAGTGAAGGTATACAGAAGCATTCTAAACTAGCCCCACACCGAACGACCTAATCTATCCCTACCTTGACTTCACATTGTCTATTCAATCTTATCATTATCTGACCTTACCAACGTAACAAGAAGTAGCACCACGTAACAAGACGTAACGCTGCGTAACATAACCACGTAACAAGACGTAAAGGAACCAACAAATGTAACCCGTAACAAGACGTATCACCAAATAACATAGGCACGTAACATAAGCACATAGCCACGTGACAAGACGTGACACTGTGTAACATAACCATGGAAGAAGACGTCACACTACGTAACATAGACACTTAACCACGTAACAGGACGTAACACCACGTATCATAACCACGTGACAAGACGTAACCAATGCAACATCGTTTAGCACCACGTAACATAAGCACGTAACCACGTTAAAAGACGTAACTACACGTAGCAACCATGCAACCACATATCCTAACCAGGTAACATGACGTAACACCCTGTGACATGACGTAATCAGAAACGTAACAAGACCTAACGTAAGCTAATCTCCCTAACTAAAGTTAATCTCGAGTTTCTTTTAGTGAAATTGCGGCGTTTTGTTCAGGTTTTATTATTTGAGAGTCTTAATTGAAAAGTTTAACATTAACATACCTTTATTTTAGTTCGCTGTAGGCGTCTCTCCCCTTTATCTAGGCTTGAGACCAGCACTAGAATTGCTCCTAATGGCAGAGTTAACGCCTCTCCTTCCAACATGTAATTCTTCATTATTCATCAGTCTCTGCTAGGTGTATACACATCACATAGATGAACTTCCATTTTATAAATTGTAGACTCACGGAGAAAATCTTCATCCTTGACTTACATTCTCTTATGTGCTGTTTGTAATGCTGTAATTTCCATGTGCATATGTCGTTATTCCATCCTCGGCAATAACTCTTTTGTCATCAAACGGAGTCAATGTGGCTTTATTCACTTGCACTGTGCTAACAGCATGCTCCCGGGATAGGATCAGATTCATGGACGTTCTGATGATTTCACGGGTTTTAAGACAGTATGTATATATGTCAAATGTAATGTACTGCTTAATATCACTACGTTTTATGCATTTAATCTTTTTTATCACCATCCTTGTATATCTAAGATGTACATCTTAGGTCGTAGTTCAACAAAGCATAGAATGATTTTGCTATTGGCCTCGTCTTGAAATGTCCCCCAACACATTTTTGTTCTGAGTAGAGTGACATATATGGTTGAAAAGATAATTAGCTGTATTCAGGTGTTCGAGAAAACGTAGCTTGT
Organism: Deroplatys truncata; assembly: GCA_030765065.1. Lineage (NCBI taxonomy): Eukaryota > Metazoa > Arthropoda > Insecta > Mantodea > Mantidae > Deroplatys > Deroplatys truncata. The sequence continues at coordinate 178,634,952 of CM060990.1, read as the reverse complement.
CCTGGTGCACATCTTCAGTTGTCACACGATGAATGAACGAATCAGTGTCCATATACATAAGCTTCAGATATTTAGCTCCATAATACGGCAGCAACACATCATAATGATAGTGATACATTAATGTCTTGGAGATGTCCAACACACTCATGCCGATGTATATAGGCTTGTTGAATACGATCTGTCGCGAGGCCATATGTACAGCAGCTAGACTAACAGCATAGATCGTCCTATCGATAAACGTGGGTTTAGCGATCAGCTATTCCATGGCCTTCTCTTTTGTAACCAGTCGTATATCCATACGATTGTGTAGGTTCTCCGTAGTTTTTCCAAGCATGGCGTTGTTAAGCAGTTTATAGAGATCCTTCTCGAAGTCATTTGCAGCCTGTTGTCGCAGCCTATTGTTAAATTCCACATAAGGTTTTAACCAATTTTATTGTAGGAATTCTAGCACACGATGGATTTTTGTTACCCGTAGTCCATGATTAAGTGCTTGCTTCAAAACCATGTAATATACTACATACTTCTTTCGTGGTCCAAGATGGGGTATCAGTTTCTTTGTACTCGAAGCCTTAGGTTCATGCACTCAGGCAGGAAAGGCAGGTCGTTGTGTAGATCGTGAAGTTCTGCAGGATATTCTATGTCGACTTCTAATATATATCCACGAGGATCATCTTCTTCTAGTCTTTCTAAGTCGATTTTTTCAGATGACACCCACTCAAATCCACCATAAGGGAGGGCGTGGCACAAGGCCCAGCCATATTGGTTATTGGCGTCCATTTTAATTGTTGGTCTATTATTACCGTTAAATGCTTATATCTCTTGAACGAAAACAGAAAGCGCTATACGGTAGAGGGTGATTATATCCTTGGAATGTGACACGTCATTGTCGTGTTGTTCCAAGTTGACTTGGAGGTCTTGGGTTGAATCCAGTGATATGAATACAAATTCATCTTCGAATAACATAAAAAGTAATTAAGATAAAGACGTCGAATAAACGTTATTACATTTATATCGTTAATTAGTTTCTGTTAATGTATATTTGGGCGCCTGTCGTCCTGGAATCGATATGCCATTACATTTATATCATTAGTTAGTTTCCTTGTAATGCATATTTGACTACCTATCGTCCTGACGAATATTACATGTCTTAGATGAATTAGGAATGCATGACTAATAGGTGGATTTAGCGTAAATAACTACTCAAAAAAACACGCAAGACGCTGACGTGTCTTAAAGCGGATACGTGACCTATAGCTCCGACCTACGTAGCGGTCTCCCGCGTAATGAAGTACTTTCGGGTCTGCATCCAGGTCGTAACGGTAGCCATCCTCCCCACCAGACGTCAGCCAGTTTTCCCTCCCCCTTTTCCGCTCTCTAGCGTCCACCGAGAGAAGGTGCAGTCTACCGGGTCGCTTCCGGCTTGCTAATGTAAAAGGCGGAAGTCGCCATCCTGGGTTTTAAGCATATGAAGACGGCCATTATAGGCGCTAAACGCGCGCTTGACTTGATTTTAAAGGAAACTTAAAATTCGATTACAAGACATTATCTTTAACAAAGGCGACCTTAAAAATGAAGTATGACAATCTTTAGAGTAAATGCAAATAGCAGGGATCAGTGACTTTAAAATGTATAGACATTATGAGCTAAAATACAATAAATTTATTAAAGCATTTCCTAATACGATTCTACAAGCTTAAAATCGGAGTAACTCTGGAAAAAATTACTTTGCTCATGAATGCGGTCAAATGTAGCGGTTTTCTGTGTTAACTGCGTATGAAGTGCTGTTTTCTGTGATAACTGCGTATTAAGCGCGGTTTATCTGTGATAAATGGGTATTAAGCGCGGTTTTCTCTGATAAATGAACATTAAGCGTATAAAATGTCATATTGTGTACTACTTCTTTGGGGAATGAGGGGAAGATGGAAAGAAAGTATTGATAAAGGAACGGAAACATGAAATAATGGGGTATATACACGAATTTAATTAAATAAGGCGAGAAAAACTTCTACGCTATTTCTCAAGTATTATAAAACAAATTATGTTAACTTTGGTGAAATGGGCTGCGGTGGTGGGTGTGGTAGGCATTGAATGCAAACATCTGTCTGAATGATCGTGCGAGAATACTTCTCTTTTGGTGTGGCAGATTGAAATGAAACGCGTTTAAACATGTCGGACTGTTCCCAGATAGTCTGTCTCCAGGTCGTCATATGGTGGAGGTAGAATATTGCCATGAGTGGTATGGACTAAACCTGTTTTTACAGCTTGGTTCAGGCGATAACGTCTGTGGTTTGCATTCGGAGGTTCCGGGTTCGATTTCCGTAGGGATGGTCACTCTGACCTTACGTTTTCGCGGCTTTCGCTGGTCGACAGCCGAATGCTAGTAGTTTCTCATCGATTCCGGTTTCCTTTCCCTATAATTCCATTTTCATTTGCATCTTTCATGTGTGCTTCTAGGGTTCAGGGGTTCGCTTCCCGTCGGTCGCTCACTCTGGCCTCGGAATGTTCGTGGTTTTCCCTGGTCTGCAGGCGAATGCCTGAGTGGTGTATGCTACCACGATTTCGTGTCCCTTTAATTGTATGTCATTGGCATCTTTCACGTGTGTTTCTAGGGTTCAGGGGTTCGATTTCCGTCGGTCCGACACTCACTCTGACCTCGGATTTTTCGTGCTCTTCTCTGGTCTGCAGGCGAATGCCTGAGTGGTGTATGCTACCACGATTTCCTTTCATTCTATTTCATTTGCATTTTTCACGTGTGCTTCTAGGGCCCTGGTTCGATTCCCGTCGGTCGCTAACTCTGTCCTCGGATTCATCGTGGTTTTCGCTGTCTGCAGGCGAATGTCGGAGTGGTGTATGCTACCACGCTTTCCTTTCCCTGTCATTCCATTTCATTCACATCTTTCACGTATGCTTCTATGGTCCCTGGTTCGATTCCCGTCGGTCGCTCACTCTGACTTCGGATTTTTCACGGTTTTCCGTGGTCTGCAAGGGAATGCCTGAGTGGTGTATGCTACCACGATTTCGTTTCCCTTTTATTCTATTTCATTTGCATCTTTCACGTGTGATTCTAGGGCCCTGGTGGGATTCCCGTCGGTCGTTCACTCTGGCCTCGGATTTTTCGTGGTTTTCGCTGTTTGCAGGCGAATGTCGGAGTGGTGTATGCTACCAAAATTTCCGTTCCCTGTCATTCTATTTCATTCCCATCTTTCACATGTGCTTCTAGAGTCCCTGTTTCGATTCCCGTGGATCACTCTATCTGGCCTCGTATTTTTCGTGGTTATCGCTGTCTGCAGGCGAATGTCGGAGATGCTATCACGATTTCCTTTCCCTGTCATTCTATTTCATTTGCAACTTTGTGCTTCTAGTTTTCGCGACGTATGGTGAATGCTTGCTTAATGGATACTTGTCCCTTGCTCGGTTGAGAGATCATTCATCACCCCCACGAGTCAAGCTCCCGAATCTGCACAAAGACCAACGAACAATACATGTACCGTCGCAAACACTTACTATAAGCATCCGAACCTGTACGGAGACCTACAAAGACATAGATGCATGCTGTCACATTTCTGCCAAGCATCCGAACATGGGCGAAGACCTACGGATACACCCGAACATCTGTGTAACACATATGGAAATATAAGAGCTTAGACGCTTAATCACCATTTTTGTATTAAAATTCAGTATATAATTGATCTAAAAATGTTCGTGCCTCCCCTATATATAGGGCGATCTCGGGCATTGGACTTCATTCTGCTAATTATCTCCGAGGTGTCAACGTCGTTGTTCTCTCAGAAAATAATCGGGTTTCAAAAGTTTATGAAGGTGAAGAGGGATTAATACATTATTACATCAAAACAAAGATGAATAAGTCCTCATATAAGGATATCATTCCTAGTGCATCAGGATGTAGAAAGACATTTCTACGTGGATATGATAAAAGACGGCAGGAGCTACGTTGCAGGAAGCTATTGAAATGTAAATATTGTAATGTAACATTCAAAGACAGTTAAAAGGGGCGGTGACACGAAGAAACGAGCGAAATAAACAAGCCTGAGAAGAAACGTAGATCAGAACCTACCAAACAAGAGTTATTGTCTACAATGGATAACTGTGACATGAAAGAATGTGAAACTTCATTCGATGGACACTTGAAAACATATTTTGTACGCTGTGAATCAACTAAGGACCTGAATATGTACCTGCATTAGGCAAAACAGCGGATAATCCAGGCTATACATAAACAGCTTGTTATTAACAAGAGTGTGATAGCTAATCTGCTGGCTGAGTGCCGATTTGTTAACAGTATCGGAGAAACCTGCGACAAAACATTTAAAACTCGGAATCAAGCTATTTTCCTAGAAACAGATCTAGACTCTATGCTGGAAACGAAAATGAAGAAGTTGGTTACTGAAATGGAGGAATCGCAACTTAAGGGCAGCATCTGGGCTCTGCCTGCTGTAGAAGGGGTTCGCCTTCGTATTAACAAGTACAATCCGTTTGGAGGAAGTAGCTGCATACCCCTGCCACTATCTGTTGGAGCTAAGAAGCCTGTCTTACCATCCTGAGTTATACTGATGAGCTATGCTTTATGCATTCTGTATTAACCAGATTCGTTGAGAAGAATGCACAGCGTGTGAGCAAATACAAGCAACTTCAAAATAAACATGACTTTAGCTGTGTTACTTATCCAACTCTGCTTTCTCAAATAGCTAAATTTGAGAAGCTTAACACGATGTCTATCAATGTCTTCGGCTTGGATGAGAAGCATGAAATGTATCTAATAAAGGTCCCTGAGGCTGAACTACATGAACATCGTGACCTCCTACTATTGAGTGACGGTGGTGGGAAACATCACTACGTTTATATAAAGAATTTTGAAAAACTTATTCGACGTCAGAAACCTAAGCATAAAGAACGTGTTTATACCTATAAAGCGTTTTTTACACATTTTGATGATCGGTGCGGACGAAGTGAACTGGAAAAACTGCAAGAACACGATGCCATCTGTATCAACACGGTATTACAAGGGTAGTTATGCCTACCGAGGGGAAATCAATTCCTCAATTTGAAAATTTTGAAAGGATGTTGAAACTAGCTTACGTCATCTACGCAGACTTTGAAAGTATTTTCGTACAATGCCATACATGTATACCCAATCCTGAAACTTCATATACAACCCCCTATCAGCAGCATGTACCCATGAGTTTCTGAGTTTACGTTAAACTGTCATCCAACGTTGAACTTCCTGAAACTGGTCTTTCTAAGCATCCCTATGTATATCGTGGTGTTGATGCTGCTCAAAAGTTTATGGAATACCTGTCGTTCCTTGCAAAGGAAATTAATAATGTATACAAATCTGTCATACCTCTGAAACGTACAGATCAACAGCAGATGGATTTCAACTCCTCTACAGTATGCTACTTGTGTGGAAAAACCTTTACTGAAGAGAGCTACAAAGTACGTGACCATGATCACATCAGTGTTGAATATTGTGGAAGTCTAAATAATGAATGTAATATAGCCTGCAAAACGCCTAAATATATTCCAGTCTTCATGCACAACCTCAGTGGGTATGACTCACACTTCATTTTTAAGGAGCTGGTATGTACAAGTGAGCGGGTGGAGGTTATTCCTAGCTCTGAAGAAAGCTATATATCATTCTCCAAGTATGTAGGAGAAATAAAGCTTTGGTTTGTGGATGGCTTTCGGATTCTCAGTACAACCTTTGATAAGCTGGTGAAAAATATAACATCGTACCCTGAAACACTGAAACACTTTGGAGAAGACAAGTTGAAGTTGATGGCTCGTAAGGGAGTATTTCCGTATAATTGATTACCTTACTTCATGGGATGGTTTGAACGAAACCTGTTTGCCTCTTAAGGACTCCTTCTACAATAGATTAAATGAAGAAGAAATTAGTGATGCTGACTACGATCATGCTAGAAATGTATGGGAACTGTTTAACGTAAGAAACCTAGGCGAGTACAGCGACCTCTACTTAACATCTGATGTACTTCTTCTAGCTGATGTCTATGAGACATTTAGAGATCAAACCCTCAAAATACACAAAGTCACCCTGCTATTATTTCAACTCTCCTGGACTTACATGGGACGCCATGTTGCTGTATGCTGGAATTCAGCTGGAATTGTTACAGGATTATGACCAATTACTCATGGTGGAATCCGGCATAAGAGGAAGTTTATGCCAAGTTTCCCACCGGTATGCCGAAATAAACAACCCTACATGGAGAAGTATGATCTGTCGAGACCAAACCAATTTATTACATACGAGGACGCCAAAAACCAATATGGTTCCGATATGCGCCACGACCTCCCTTATGGTGTTTTTGAGTGGGTGTCATCTGAAAAAAATCGACTTAGAAAGACTACAAGAAGATGATCATCATGGATATATATTAGAAGTCGATATCGAATATCTTGCAGAACTTCACCATCTACACAAGGACCTGCCTTTCCAGCCTGAGTGCATGAAGCCTAAGGACTCGAGTAGAAAGAAACTGATACCCATTTTTGATTTCCAAGGAAGTATGTAGTACATTACATGGCTTTGAAGCAAGCACTTAATCATGGACTACGGGTAACAAAAATCCATCCTGTGCTACAATTCCAACAGCCACAGTGGTTAAAACCTTATGTGAAATTTAACAATTGGCTGCGACTACAGGCTGCAAAATGACTTCGAAAGTATCTCTATAACTATTTAACAACGCCATGTTTGGAAAAACTACGGAGAACCTACACAATCGTACGGATATATGACTGTTACAAATGAGAAGACCCAGGAAAAGCTGATCGCTAAACCCACGCTTATCGATAGGACGATATATGCTGATAATCTAGCACCTGTACATATGGCCTTGCGACAGATCGTATTCAACAAGCCTATATACATCGGTATGAGTGTGTTGGACATCTTCAAGACATTAATGTACCACTATCATTATGATGTGTTGCTGCCATATTATGGAACTAAAAATCTGAAGCTTATGCATATGGACACTGATTCGTTCACTCATCGTGTGACAACTTAAGATGTGCACCAGGACAAGCTACGTTTACTCGAACACCTGAATACAGCTGATTATCTTTTCAACCATATATGTCACTCTACTCAGAAGAAAAATGTGTTGGGGGACATTTTAAGACGAGGCCAATAGCAAAATCATTCTATGCTTTGTTGAGCTACGACCTAAGATGTGTGCCTTAGATATTCAAGGCTCGATGATAAAAAAGATTAAAGGCATAAAACGTAGTGATATTAAGCAGTACATTACATTTTACCTTTATACATACTGTCTTAAAACCCGTGAAATCATCAGAACGCCCATGAATCTGATCCTGTCCCGGGAGCATGCTGTTAGCACAGTGCAAGTGAATAAAGTCACATTACTCCGTTTGATGACAAAAGAGTTATTGTCGAGGATGGAATAACGACATATGCATATGGGCATTACATCATTGCAAACAGCGCATAAGAGAATGTAAGTCAAGGATGAAGATTTTCTCCGTGAGTCTACAATTTAAGAAATAGAAGTTTGTCCATGTGATGTGTATACACCTAGCAGACACCTGATGAATAACGAAGAATAAGAAGATGGAAGGGGAGGCGTAAACCCTGCCATTAGAAGCAATCATAGTGCTAGTCTCAAGCCTAGATAAAGGGGGAGAGGCGCCTACAACGAACTAAAATAAAGGTATGTTGATGTAAAGGTTTTCAATTAAGCCTCTCAAATATTAATACCTGAATAAAACGCCGCAATTTCACTAAACTAAACTCGAGATTAACTTTAGTTAGGGAGATTAGGTGGTGTTAGGTCTTGTTACGTTTCTGGTTACGTCATGTCACAGGGTGTTACGTCATGTAACGTGGTTATAATACGTTGTTACATGGTTGTTACGTGTTGTTACGTCTTGTTACGTAGTTACGTGTTTTTACGTGGTGCTACGCGATGTTACGTTGGTTACGACTTGTCACGTGGTTATGATACGTGGCGTTAGGTATTGTTACGTGATGTTACGTCTTGTCACGCGGCTACGTGGCTACATTACATACTGTGACGTTTTGTTACGTGGTTATGTTACGCGGTGTTACGTCTTGTCACGTGGCTATGTGCTTATGTTACGTTGTGCTACGTGGCTATGTTACGTGGTGTTACGTCTTGTTACGCGGTTACGTTTGTTGGTTACTTTACGTCTTGTTACGTGGTTATGTTACCCGGTGTTACGTCTTGTTACGTAGTGCTACGTATTGTTACATTGGTTAGGTTAGATGATAGGATTGAATAGACAATTAGAAGTTAAGGTAAGGATAGATTGGGGGTTCGGTGTGGGATTGGTTTAGCATACTTCTATATACCTTCACTGTAAACCAATATGCAGTTGATCCGCCTCCGTCTCGCACACTAACTGTTTAACATATAAAACGTTTGTAAGATTTAGAAAAAACAAGTATATAAAAGTGTTGTAACGTTGGATGAGAAATGTTTATAATCTAATTACTCTCTATATTACCGTGAATAACTGTGACGCCACCTGAATTACCTGTTAAAATGACTTAAATACCCGACATACTACCCGAATCATGTGAAAATTATTGTAAATAGCTCTGGTTCGAATCGCGGCTCTGAATTACCCTGAACACTTGTGATACTAACCGGTTTACCCTACATATATACGATGCTGTCCGAATTACTCCCTATACTGTAACAATAAAAATGCTTAATTGGAATAATTGTATTCATCGATCGTCGATCAGCGTTTAATTACATCAATCAATCAAAATACATGCGGCGGGGTACTTCGATCGACCACCAGCGTCCAACCCTTTAGAGGCACGATGCCGGGATGTTAGAACGCAACATAGCCTTTGTTAGCGTTTGAATCTTGAAGTCAATGAGTCTAAGTGATGTTATGCATGGATGAACATTACACATACATCAACACTAACCTCCCTAGCCTCTGTTCCCATTTTCCTATATTTTCCTATACAAACGCACACTCTACTCCACAACCTCTGTCTAGACTAGCACCTCTCCTCGTACTTCCTACCTCTCTCATATAAAGCGTATTCCCCTCCTTCAACTCTCTCCCAGCATAGGATCTCTCTCCGTTTTCCATAACTTCCCCACATAAACGTATACCTTGGTCCTCAACATCTGTCTAACTACCTTTTCCCGTATTCCCTACCTCTAACATATAAATGACGTTCCCCTCCTTCAACGCCTGCTTTACCTCGGAACTCTCCTCATTTTCCCTATCTCTCCCATATAAACGCATTTTCCTCCTTGAAGGTTCTCTCAACCTAGAATCTGCCCTCGCCTTTTCGTATAAACGTATACTCTATTACTGAAACCCTCGTAGCCTAATACCTCTACTCGGTTTGCTAGCTCTCCCATATAAAAGACATATTCTATCCTTCAAGCCCTGTCTACTCTATCACCTCATCCCGCATTCCCTATCTCTCCTGTATATAAGTTCATATTCCTTCCTTCAGCATCTTTCTAGCATCTGTACATGTTTTTCCTATCTTTCCCATATAAACGCCTACTCCACACCTCAAACTCTGTCTAGCCTAGCACTCATCTTCGTCTTCCCTACCTCCCATACAAAGCGTATTCCACTCCTTCAGACCCGTCATGGCCTAGCATCAGCCCTCGTCTTCCCTATCTCTCTCATATCAACATATTTTCCTCCTTGAACGCTCCTCCAATTTAGCCACTCCCATCGTTTTCCTCGTCTCCCCATATAAACGAATACTCTGTCATTCAAACCCTCCTAACCTATCAGCTCTCCTCGGTTTGCTATCTCTCCCATATAAAGTCATATTCTATCCTTCAAGCCCTGTCTAGTCTAGTACCTCTCCTCGTATTCCCTATCTCTCCCGTATAAGCCTATATTCCCCCTGCTTCAGCATCTGTCTAGCCTATTATCTGTCCAGGTTTTTCCTATCTTTCCCATATAAACGCATATCCACACCTCAAACTCTATCTAGTCTAGCTATTCTCCTCATATTCCTTACCTTAACATATAAAGCATATCCCCACTCCTTCAGCCCCTGTCTGCCTATCATCGATCCTCGTAGTCCCTATTTACCCATATAAAAGCATTTTCCTCCTTGAGCCGTCGTATCTACCCTCGTTTTCCCTATCTTTTCCCATATAAACGCAAAAACTGTGCTCGGATCCGCTATAGTATTCTACTGCCGCATATTAAAGCAAAAATATACTCGGATGTACATGGTTTTACTTGATTGGTGTTCTTAACAAATAAGGTGAAACGGTTGTTTCTACATTTGCAATTAATATGACAGGAAAAAAATGATGCATATAAGTTCTTGTCAGTACCACTTAACCTTTCATTACCACACTTTTAAGCATTTTACAGTAACTCAGATGTGGCAAAAACGCGACTCGCGAGTCGTTTTGACTCGCAGGCGCCGTTCCCTCTCTGCCACTGTCCCTTTATTTTTCACATGCTGCTGAGTGATTCTCTGCGTTTTGCATATTTGGTGACTCGCTGAAGGAAGGCGTTTTCGCCACCCTTGCAGTAACTTAGAAGACAGATCTCTTTCGTTTAACCTCATTTGTCCAAATTTCCACCACTTTTTAAATTTATGACGTCAGCTGCCATCAGCCCTCTCGGCTAAAATAATTTAGTCTTGCGATATTTACGAGTAGGTGGGAAGTTCAGAAATGATTTTGGACTAAATTTGCCTCATCTTATGGTATTTTGAGAGAAAGTCTTTCATTTAACCCAATTGAAACTTCGTAATCATTCAGTATGCTGTGACGCTTGTGAAGTGGTCTGCATGCTGGCTACATCTTTGACATAATATTGATGAAAGGTGCTTATAATTGAATTAAGAGTATTGCGCTTAAAAGATGGATTAGTAGGTGAATTTATTGATGAAATTGATCATCGGGATATGCAAGACCCGAATTTCTATATTTTTCATTTCTGGGGTTTCTAAACAGCATCTTTCATGCAAAATGCATATCTTCAACATTATCATCATCTTGAAGCACTAGAAAAGAGCTACAATTGTTTTCGTATTCTTTTTTATTCCTTACTTCTGCTCTTAAGCCGTCATGTTTTTCTTAGGACTACATGCTTCTTCCATTTTCAAGGAAATACTAGAAGAAATTAATAATGTATATTTACATTCTTTCCGATTTTAGGTTACCTCATAATCGAATTACAAACGTAATGGCATATAACTGGAAGCTCTTAATTAGTTTTGTACAATTCAATTAACCCGTTACATTTCCTTTAGAAAATGGAGCCCATTTACTTGATTCATTGATTCGTAAAATGTGTTTGATTGATTCCCAGTATACTGCTAATGTAGTTTTTATCGCAAGTGAGCCGTCACATGCAAAGCGTTATTCAACAGTTAATCTACAAGCCTTCGCTTCAATGAATATTACAATAGCGCTGCAATAGTATAAAGTACACATTCACTCATAATTAAAACAAATGAGAACAAAGAGCTTAAGAGAATATTTTGACAAATCTGAAATAATATGATGCACAGTGACAAGAGAGCATGTTAACGGATGCAGCTATAGAACTTCACACATTGTTGCACGTAGGTCAGTGTCAGACAATAAATATTCGGTAATAAGAAGCAAACCTAGGTGACCCTTAATGTTTGCTAAAGCAAACTTTCTGAAAACCGCGGCAAACCGAGAAGGTTATACAATTTTAGATGTACAGGATCATATATTATGAACATTAATATAGTTTCAGACAGCTAGGAGGATTAAAAACGTTATTTAAGCACCAGAATATTACGTGTTTTCTTCATATGACGATTCATAATACAATTAAAACTGTTTTTCCATTTATATGCCGCCTCTAACATCTCAGGTCTTATCGGCGACTTTCGCTTTGGAACATTTGCTCATTTTCTATTGTGTATCTTTGGGTTTGCTTACTCTGGGTTTTCTTGATAAAAATTAAGGTTACAGCCACACATTTGCACTCTCACTCACACTTCCAGACTCTAAGGAGGATGGGGAACAATCCTGGCTAAAGAAAAATTTCATCTTCCAGCCGGGACCTCTGGATTTGGGAGCTAGCATGCTAACCGCCAGACCACAGAGACAACCTGAAACTTCTTGTTAATGCTAATTTATTCACTTTGAAAGATGAGGTATATATAGGATAGAATCAACCGAGCGAGAGTGCTCCGCGGTAACAGTGAGGGTCGCATTCGAGAGATCCCGGGTTCGATTCCCGTCGACCGCCTCATCTGACCTTGGGTTTTTCGTGGTTTTCCCTGATCGGTAGGCGAATGCTTGGGTGGTTTCTCATCTACCACGATTTCCTTTCCATAATTTCCCTTTGATTCCGTTTCCATCTCATCTTTCAGGTGTGATTTTAGGTTTCGTGGCATATGACGGTCCCGGACAGATGGCGCGGATGCTTGCTCAAAGGGAAAAGTACTTTCCCCGCACAAAAACCAGTCAACTAGAGGCCTGCTTGCTCGACGTTTCGTCCATCGTCCTATCTAGGCACCTCCAGCAGTGGTACGGATCTTCAATTCTGGAACTCTTAGAGACTTCCACGCGTCTCTGTGACCTGTCTGCCTGTGGCCTGTAGCCTCCTGTGGCTCCTTCACTTCATCCCTTCCTCCTGGGGGTGGTAGTCACAATAGATCTATGCAGTTCGCAGTGCGCGACGTGCCCCCTGTGTTGTATAACCTAACCTAAGATAGAATCACATAAATATGTTCATTTTCAAAAGCTTTAGATAAATACCATATACAAAGTATGCATTTATTTTTAAATTGAGAAAAATATTGAACAAAATATAACAGAGTAGCACACTATACAAGGAATACAAAATAGCAATATTGATAAACTTCTAAAGATTTTTGGAACAATTATAATGGTATTGATGTCCTGCTAACAGCTTCAACATCCAAAGTTAGATACCATTATTTTAAAACAGCGTAACTGTGAAATGGTACATCAAATAAGAACATTGTGGGTGTACAATAACAGACACCACATTTCTATTAAGAGAAGTAACAGCTGAGAAGCAAATATGTGTACCTTATCCATAGGTAGCTTTATTCATAGCTTGTGAAGGTGCTCTTGACGGGAACTTAGAGGGTTCACAATATTAGATAGCATGGATATAGACTTAAATATAGCATGAATCACTCCCTATTTTTTTTTTTTAAGTTTATGAACCCTTCTTAGCAGAAGATATGCTTTGAGTTTGTTTTCCCCGTCCGCTTTACATTTAGTTTACGCGTTGAGGTAGACAAATGCTCCACTCAGTGGAAATGCAGTTTAAGGTACACAAATTATTATGGATTGAGGTCTACTAGAACTGCAGCAGCTTTCAGACTGAGTTTATTAACTTATTTACTACTATCAAACTCGGAAATAGTTAAGACGGTATCACAGCCCCCCTATAATTAATAATGTCATTATATATTCTGTTTCTCACGTAATTCATTTAAAAACTGTATTCTCACTTGTAATAATAGCTAGATATATTGCATATTATGTCAGGGTAATGTATGTAATGTTACACGGTATGAATATTCCATGAATGTTTAATAACAATAATATGTTATAGGAGCAGTTATATACAGCAGTTCTCACACTTTAAGGCAAGAAGCTTGACTTGAAACTTGCATTGAGCAAGAGAAAGCTACCAACAGAACAGTTTTATGCAAGAAAGGCACAAAAACCAACAGATTTAAAGGGACGGACGCGCACAGTGGGATGAAATCTAAGAAATGCGCCCCCCCCCAAAAGAATGCTTTTATATCGCCAGATTAATTTTATATTTTAAATATTTTAGAATGTACGTAGTATCATAAAATAGAATATTTTCATTAATTGGCAGTTGTGATTATTTACGTCAGTTATCTGAAGGTGATACTTCTGACTGGTGTTATTAGAGATGGTTGTTGGTGCCTGAAATCTTGGTTATTTATAGGTGTTTCTCTGTTGTCATTAAGTAAATTACTGAACATTTCAGCATGGACACCAATGACCAAGGTATCCATTGATAAGATAGCCATTGCCTTATCACAGCTCCAAGTTATTCAGTTTACAAAATAAAGTGTGCTCTTTCTTTGAAAGAAAGTTAAACGTGAAGGTTATGTAGATGTACAAAAGATATGCTGAGTTTTGCTGCTTTAAAATTAACCGTAACGTATTTGTTGTTTATCAGAGAGTAGGACATGATATTACAGCTGCCGCTTCCTGCCGTCTTAATCATTATATCCTTGTTTTCAGTTCAGTACCTCTTCAATAGGAACGAACTGTTTCACGTTTAGTATAGGGAAAAATTAAAATCTGCGCAAGTTACTATGGTGCAGCATTATATATTGAACCGTATTGATAAAGATAATCCCACTGATTACTATATAAATAATTTAAAGACAAAAATCATGGATTTATGTCACAAAATAAGTGCCAGTTGGCATTAAGGCACGGAACATTGCCAACACTTTTATCAAAAAAATTCAGAATGGCTTTCAGAGCGTTTTGAATTTCCGAATTGTTTTACATCTCAATCCTCTAGTACCATAGAGAAACTTCTTCAGGTTCCATTAATTTGTATAATTTTATATTAATTGGCTCAGATTATATAAATAATGAGTTCCTTAATAAAAAATATACCATACCTTATACGGGACTTGATCCACGGCTTGCCACCATTGTTGAGCAGCAGTAACCCGCTTGAATGAGTTCAGCAATTCTAAGCACAGAAGCAACGTCTTGGTGATTAAGCATACGTTTGTAAGCAAAGCATCCAATACTGGAATCGTTTTTACTTCTGGTTCATTACTTAATCGAAACCCAATAACTACATACTTTCTACAGGCGTACTGAAGTTGAATTTGCAATACTTGCCCATTAGTTTACAATTATTGCTGAAATATTGCTTTTTCAAAACTGGGAGGTGAGCTGATGGCTGCCGCCTTGCACAGCAAGGGAAGCATATGACATTTCAAGAAACTCTTCTAAGGAATTACCTGCCACCGAAGCTAACCGAAGCCAAAACATCTCTCTTAAGCTACCTCCTCAGACAGAACTATTCCATGCACCAATAATCATAATGTTATTGCCATATATATATATATCCAATGAACTCTAATAAACTCTTCATAAGCCACGTTTTCATCCTAAAATTTTGTATGTAAATAATATTTACTAATCTTCAGTCTTAAAAAATTAACATTATAACGCGGTAAACAATCATTGTAAACTTGGGTCACTCACTGCTCAAACATTACATGAAGTACACAAATATTTCAAGCTGTTACTAATTTCGTAAACGTTTTATATTTTCTTCTAATGGCTTCATTTAAAGTTAGCAAAAACACTTCTGTTGCATCACTATAAAGTTATTTTGAACTGGTATCATTCTCTGATTCATTAAATGTTTCCTGGCAATTTTACTTTGTTCTTAGCAAACAAAGCACCATGTCCTAACGTTTTTATCTCATCACACAATTTGTTTTTATACTTAAGATCATAGGTATAAAATCATTAACTGTACATAAAATAACAGATTTGGCAGAACAGTGACTTCTCAGCCTGAAGATAACGTCGTAAAAACAAACCTGAATGTAAAAGCACAAAAATGGAATACCTACGTAGGTAACCAATGAAGTGTATGAACATTCCCCGCTAATATCGGTTGATTACAATCTGAATTGTGGAACAAATTGGTTTCTTATTTACAGTAATGAGCATGAACTCCTTAAGAAATAGACGTGGTGTTTTCATCCCTATTGGTTATCAGATGGTCAAAAGTGTTGGTGCGATTAAACAAGCAAAATATTAAACCTTAATTTCTAATGGCATCGAGTTTAATGACAACTTTTAGAATCACAACTTGGGCAAACCTTATATGAAGTGGGAAGGAATATGCTGGCCATTTAATCCAAAGAGTCATTAATTAGAAGGCATTGGCCGAAACAGTTTCAGAAATTTATGACATGACTTTAGAAGTAACAAAAGGAATATAAAATAACAATAATAATAATGATGATAATTATGATGATGGTGATGATGAGGAAAACAAGCTGGCAAAAGTCGGCACGGAGGAGGGGGAATGAGTTAGCCCTTACATTTTGCATAAAGCAAACTGAAAATCGTCCAGGTGATAATACTGGATAAAATGCGCACGACTTCAAAATAATCTGATATATTAACTTGGAAATTTATCCTTCAACTTCTTTATGCATATGTAGCAGTGAAGTGTGTGTTTTAAGGAAGATGAATACATGCGGCTGCGTTGTTGTTAAATGATCCGTCTCAGTTTAAGAGGAAGATACTTGCCATTAAAAGTGGATAAGCCAGAAAAGATGCGATAAGGAGCTAGCTTAAAGGATAATCCATTGAAGGAAGAGCTAACCCTCCCTTCATGGGTAATCATAAAGCAATTTTTTCTGTGGAGTTCTGAAAGAAAAAATATATTCTATCTTACGCGTTACTACGTTACATCATACTTGTTCTAGGAGCTTAATCGAGCTGATATCCGCGGAAGAAACACAGCAAATTATGAGTGTTAGAGATAGTGGTTAATTATTGAGATTTTAAGTCGAAAAACAGAATATTTATTTCGTTCACTTTTGATCAGTATGACTCTTCCCTCTGCTACTGCAGCGGAGGGATCAGCATTACATGCATGCTTCTCTTTTATACTGTTTATATGCTTTTGGGCATTTCTGTATAAATAAATATAAATATCGAGTATTTTATATTTAAAATGGTATATGCTACTAAACTGTACCAAACATTTGCACTTCCCCTCATTATTAATTGTATTTTTATAACTATGTTTAACAGTATTTTACACAGCCGTAAAGATGTAAGGTGTCTTAAGACGATCCTAAGAACATCGAAATTGGATGAATGAGTCACCAAAACCGGGACTCCAAAATTCCAGCTGGATGTTTCGTCGATGGGCAAAATTTACAAATTTTGAGAACATCTTAGAAGAAAAAGTTTCAAGTGAATTCGCAAGTTTTTCAGTGCGCAATACCTAAAAATGCCACCAATGTATCTCTCGAAACGGTAAATTTACGATCTCCTATTTGTACTCAAACTATAATATAATTATGCATAATATATTATGTATTGAGGTTTCAAATTGCACCCATACCACCATAAACTATGTTTAGACAAATAGTAAGTAAATACCAATTGTACAGCTTAAATTAACATCATGTTAGCACATGTATAACATGCCAAATACATGCATGTAATAGGCTACCGAAAAACAAATGCAGTATGACCTTGAACGTAGAACATTACTGTTTTCTTTGTCGAGCCGGTGGCTGTGCTATCGTTGTGTGAGGATCGGTGAATACTTTCAGGCTTCCGATTTGATCCCAAAAGGGTTTTGTAGTTAAATGCGTATGACTTCTTGTTCTTCATCAACGGATTACCGTCCTCTTTGTAGGAGTTATACCCCCAAGGGTTCGATTCCTTTGGCCGACTTTGCTGACCCCATGGGTTTTTTCGGGAGATTCCCCGGGTCGCCAGACGAATGCTGGGAAAGATCATTACATTCCCCGAATTTCCTGTCCCTCCATTTCATGTCCATTATGATTTCACTTCAGCTTTCATCTGTTTGATCTTTTTAAGAGTTGCAAGTGTCGGCGCGAGGTCTCGGCATGTGCATGGCAGGGGATAAGGAATCTCTAAGAAACCTCCGTGCCTTCGTCCCTCGGACTTCGAGCGGTCTCCAGGTCCCGGGCCCCCCCCCGGGAATGTGTAAGTCCATAGCGAGAGGGGCGCCGGCTGTACCAGCCAGCACCCGGGGAGTTCAAAACTGTAAATGCTAGGGACGCTGCCCTCTGTCTGTTGTGTCTCCTGGTCCGGCCACCCTCTGTCTTCTTCGCCTTATCCCTCCCTCCCGGGGGCCGGGGTGCAAAAGATATAGAGATACGTCTGTGATGTCAAATATGCAGTCGGACTAGAAGTTTTGGAGAAATGCAATGGTGTAACCATATTTTATGACGTGTTCTAAAAGGACATTTGTAGGTACAATTCCTCCACTCCCTTTCCTTATGATATGTTGCTGTTTATAGAGATAAATTTGCCATGTGTACATCGGCCTATAATTTTAGAGGAATGTAATAGTGTAATAATATTTTCTCTATCTCTAAGAACATTTATTTCATATAGAATCATCCATTTGGGATCGAATTTAATAAAATGTCGTTAGGGAGGACAGGTGAAACAAACTATTACAAATTAACCTTATGAATTCACTGCCGCGAGTTTAATTGGATGTCAGGATTCTTAGAGGTGAATTCAATTCTCGTGATGGAAAACCACACCAAAAGTAGGTCTGAAAGAAAGCATTTTGTTAGTAATGATCTCTATTAAATGAATGCAATGTTTGGAGGAAGAAGATCACACACTCGCTTCTCTTCCGCATGTTCCGCTAGGTTATCCTGATCTGCCATAAGCTTACCCTCTGAGAAGGCATTGAGTTTATCTACATCTGGAGTTCTGAAAATGAACAATCACACTCTAGTTAAAAATATACATTTAGCTGAAACTTATTATATGAACAATCTTTTCTGGATTAGGATTTTGACTTTTGGCAGATAAAGTAAGACGTCAATTTCTCATCATCTATGTAGATGATGCCATGGGTCTTTCCATCGCAAGTGTCCTTGTGATGTTGGAGACAATGAGCTTTAGCTCCTTATACTCTGCAGATTCACCCCAGATTGCATTATCTGTAGCCACTGATGCCGAGTTGCTGGACAGCATGATATGAACCAGTTAGTTTGAAGCTGCTTTATATCGCATTTCAGCTCCCCGTTACAGCTTTCCGTGACTGACGTCACAGATCCCTCCCTTCGGAAAATTAAAATTTGCTAATAATCTTTATCGAAAAATAAAAAAGCGGCCTATCATGATAATATTTGTAAGCTAGAAATCGTAATGATTATGGTCTTCGACAAAATTGCAAATCAAAGAGAATATGATTAACTATTTATGGTTTAATAAGGAAGAATGCAATCACTATCTATTCCGTAGTAGCGAAATCCGGCCATTCACGTAACAAACGCCAAGCGAAAGTATTATAATACGGAAACGGCATACAAGTTAGTGTGTTATAAAAACATTAACCTTAGGCAGATAGCGTAGTGGCTCACCTGATCATGAATGTTTGAACATTTATTTTAATTTAGTTTCACTATTACAGGGAGTCAAAAGGGTTAAATTGATGAATTTGTCATAAGCCCTGTACTCTAAAGCTTCTAATCAATGCTCATTTATGTCATTCCCTTATGTGCCTTCCTTGATATCTCTTCCAAACTGACGACAATCCTTAGTGAAATAAACTTCCAGAAGTGTTAAATCTGATGAACGATCTGGGAACTCAAATGCACCTCTCCGTGCTATCCAATGTCCCTGAAGATTCCCTCCAAGAAGGCTTGTACGCATCGGTATTTGTGTGGGAGTCTCCCGTCTTGTTACTAAAGAACTCACTATTTCCATAAAGTGCAAGTGTAGTTGCGAATTGTGCGCTTAGGATTTCTAAATACCTGGCGCCAGTAACTGTACCTTGAGCCCCGGTAGAATGACTGCCTTGTTAACATGAATGTGTTTATTTTATGGTGCCCAGTAAGCACAGTTGTGACCATCACTGTTCTGTTAAGTTTGAATTGTGTCTCATAAGATCACGCCATCTTCGTCACAAACTCTTCAACCTTATTTACCATTTGCTGAAACCACACACAAAACTTCAATGGGCGATATCGACCCAATTTAATGCTTGCAATGGTGTTGGTACCATGAATGCACGTACACTCGCGTTGCCAACTAACCCCTGTCTCGCGAGCACATTATGTTGTATACTTTTGAGGCGACGTTGAAAGCGTTTCTTAGCCCATAGCCGACCGTGATTCATTACCAAACGGAATGCCGTCAGGGCAAGCATTGACTATGTGGGCAGCACGAACGGGGCATAGAGCTATCAGTAAGCATACTGTAGTGGTGGGGAAGGTGTTGCAGTTGTGTTTGTGAGTTCTCCGTAGCGGCTCGTATGTTGAAGTCCATTACTGCTCTAAGAAAAACCCTTGTGTGCTAAAATTATCCAGCTAGGCAACGCCATGTCTTTTGTGGTGAATATCATGAACACTATACCAATGAAAGGTTTTTCAACCAACATCAGTTCTAACAAATCCTTGGAATGAGGAATGAATGTGATCTCCCATACTACTGCGAAGCGCGTTGTTTGAGCTGAGGAAAAGCATTAGATAGGTTCTTCGAATTGAGAGAAGATACAAAGCTGTTCTTGAGATGTAAGGTAAACCTGAACCGGTACTCAATGACCTAAACTTGATAATTGGCTTAGCTATCTTGGCGGATTTAACAGTTCACATGAATATACTGTATCTTTCGCTAAAGGGGAAAGATTAGGCAAGCGATCCCATTTAACGAATTTAAAGCAGTTAAAGTGAATATGGATTACAAGAGTGCCAGTTAACTAAAAGCACACAACATTTTATAACTTGTCTTAGTAGTGTATGCCAGTCCATTATAACTTCAAGTTTTCTAGTATGCACACATCATACGAGAAGTGATTCAAGTATTTGACCCCAGATTTGAAGAAATGATAGAACTGGGACCTGAAATTAAATAGTTCATTCGTTACGCCTTTCTCTGCTATAATTGATACTGTTCATACCACACTGCAACTAGAAGTAATAGATTTGGAGAAAGATATAGAACTCAGAGATAAATTCCAAAATAGAAAGAATCTGAAGCAGTTCTTCAGCAATTTCCCTCAATCACGATTTCCACGACTACAGCGGTATCTTAGCATGTTTTCATCTACATATTTATGTGAATAGTTTTCCACACTATGCAGAATTGTAAACCATGACACAGAAGCCGACTATCAGACCATAACTTAAAAAGTATTCTTTGTCTGTGTTGCCAGAACATGACCTTCAATATTGAAAAACTATTGAAAGACTAAAGGATTAAAGTGTATCGTAGAAGTATATGCTCATAAAGGTTATACTATGACTAAATTAACAGACTACAAAATAAGAATATTATTTTCAGTTAGGAAAAGGAAAGATTTTGCTTAATATTTTCATTAGTAATTTATCATAATTTATAAGAAATATACCACAGAACTTTAGTTTGTAGATTGTTTTCCATGTTCTGTAAGTTAAATGTATCTAAGCGAAAGGTACCTTGTTTGTGTGCAATAAAGTTCATTTTCTTTAACAGTTATGACATTCGTCTTAATAATTGAATGTCTTCCTTTATCTCTATATAATATATCTGTCACAAATACTAGTGATTCATAAAGCAAGAAGATGTTGAAGTAGTTATATCTTTACGTTATTAGCTCCACGTTGGGCGCTAATTTGAAGTAAATTAATGCCTCACTGCTGGAAAGCCAAACTTGAAGTTGTTTAGACCACGCACGTATGATACAAACTTTCCGGTGGCATTCGCCCCACGTTTACTTTACCGGTGGCCTTCGCCCCCACGTTTAAAAATCAACGTTTTATGTTAATGTTTATTTAAATATTATATATGTATGTCTCGGCTGCTTCAGTAGAACTTTGCAGAAACACGTATCTCTTAGCAGGGCTTCGTGTGGCTAAAGAATAAGGCTTACGTAAATTATAATTGTTTAATTCACTCTTTTATTAAACCTTCACACGATTAAATAACACTTCACTGATGTATCCTACTGTAGAGCTGTGAGGTTATTGTTACTTGTACTTTTTAACACGTAAACGTTATATTATTCATGCCGTAATGAATTTTTTATGTCTCACACTGAATACTTATCGAACTGTCCGGGAACGCTGCCTAGTAGTGTCTGGTTGGGTACGCTGTCTTCTAGCGTCTGGCTTCTACCGCCTAAATTTATATTTTTACTATATTTCTAGTCTCTGATTGGCTAATTTTACTCCAATAGAATACTTTTATTTAACTTAAGCCTTTTTCTAGTTGTTGATTGGCTATTTATAAGCTGTTTTAAATATTACGTTATTGTTCCATGAATTATTAGTAGCATTATTAAACTGTCTAACTTATTGTTGTCTCAAGGTTACCTCGTTATTACCTCATTGTTAGCAACTTTCGGCTTCTATTCTCATAGCTCCTACATTGTTAAATTACCTAATACATTCATATAACATTATTATACATGTACATAATTAATGTAAACATAATACAATGACAGTTAGATACACTTTATGTATTATTTATACACATATTGCTTTAAGACGGGCCGTTATTATATTTTATATTATATAATCAGACTCATATCATTTAAATGTTAAAAATACTGCCTCAATGTGCAATACATAATGTTTTGCTAAGATGTGTGAGTCCCATCATTGTAAATATCTGCTGTACTGTAATGTGTTTAGCACTCGCGCTGAGACCCGCAATGAGCCAGTGCCCGCACTGCGATCGTCTTAAGTTCCTGAGCTAAAGTGCCCCGAGTGCTTACGTCATAGGGTATGCTATTGGCGGTGACTGCCATAGTCGAAGAAGTAGGCCTTGTAGCTGTACGAGGTTTCCCTTGTGCAAACCTCAAATGGCACCATCTGTCTCAAAATTATTACAAAACCGTGTAATTTTGAAGCATGTTGGAGACTGTGTTACAAACTCTCACCCCCACACACGTTGAGCTTCAGCGACATTTTCAAACCTTAATCACAACTTTAAAATGATCTTCCGTTCCCCAAACCTGCCCGGCCAATTTTATCCACTACCAGGAGTCATAATATGTTAGCCGCAAGTCCCATACAAGTATTGACATCTGCCGAGAAAAGAATCATGCTACATATTCCACAGATTATTAAAAGCAACTGTAAAGACAATATACAGATATCATTTCTTATACATGTTTACTTTCTCTAGCACACACCTAGTAGCAGGGGAAGTATTGTTTCCACCCCAAAATTCGACACCGAGATTTCCCGAAAGTGCATGTTTAGAGGCCCCCTGAATGAAAAACTTAGGAAGGAGGTTCACGTCTGTCTTTGAGTAGTATAACTGAACAACGCAATGACAGATAAATACCAAAGTTAGCAATGAAGTTTAGTGTCTTCCAAAAATACCCCGCCAAGATTTTCATGAAAATTCCCCGCCTCAAACTACTGTTTTCATGGAATATTTTCGTTATGTTTTATTTTCCTTAGAATGTCTCTAACGATCGTAATTAAAGTACAACGTATTTTAGATATTTACATGGCAAATAAATGTATATAAAATTTCATGGCAGTAGTTTGAAGGGCTCTTTATTCGGAAGCAATATTGTATAATTTTGTATGACTGGTAAACCATAAGAGATAGACAAATACTTAAGGCACAAAAAGTGCAGAAATCTTTTAAAAAACACAATATACTTCAATTATATCGCAGCATCAGCGTGTCCGAGATATCCGTTATTATCGGTTAGAATTTCTCAATACCTTGTAATTTTTTAAACTGAATTCTCATTTAGCTTTTTCTCTTTACGGTAAGGAAGAAATGTGGAATTTCAAAGCCAGGCTATAGCCACCGGATTTTAAACATTAGATAATACTTCGGTCTCCTGTATGTCCTTGTATCTACGACACGTGTAATGAAACCATTTCTGCCAACGTTTATTTCGATTAACATAGGCAGATATATAAATAAGATTTTGAAGGAATACTTTGTAGATGCTATATAAAAATACACGATAGTGTGTAGACAAAGTCATGTGATTGTTAGATATAAACTATTTTTGACAGCTATTGTATTTTTTGTAGCGAAAATAATAAGTCTTACAAAATAAACCTACGAGGATTTTATCAAAATATTATAAAATAGAGCATTTCAATTCAATTGAATTTCAAACCTTACAAATCACAAAAACCCTGTTTACCTTCTCTAGCGCCTATTAGAGAAATATTACATTCCAGCAAAAACATCGATATATAAATTTCACCGGAAATAGACGTTTTGGCGTCCTATAAATAATGAAAATCACCTTGTGTGTGCATATGTATGTGTGCGAGTGTAAGTGGATGTGTACTTCTGTACGAAAAGTCGGATAAATACCAATATTCGTATTTATGTTCAGCATCTTCCAAGGATTCAACACAAAGATTTTCAAGAAAAATCCTGCAGACACTAAACTAGCCTTTGCATGGAAAAATTTCCGCTATTTTTGATGTTCTCAAAAATGGCCCTAACGATTTTCGTTAACACGCCATAGGTTTAAGATATTTACAAGGCATGTATATCTTGAAGTTTGTGCGAATGATCTGTGAGGATTATTTATTCGGAATGATTTTGTGTGCTTTCGTATAACCGGTAAACCATGAGAGATAGACCAAAATTTACTATACAGAAAATGCGGATCTGTTTAAGACACTGATGCGGTAATTTGTATCACAAATTACTTAAATGTAAATAATGATTGTAATATGAATATGCATTTTTATGTGACATTGATTTCAGATGTTTATTAATTGTAATTATTATTGGGAAATAAGTTTATAAGGCTTTACTGAAACTGTCAATAATAGCGCAATAATGCAGCGAGGGGATTGAGCTGTTTATCATTATTGGGAACAAGGAAGTTACGTAATGTTCGCGCGTTTTTTCCGTTGAGAATCTTCTGGAATATTTCCTAAAGCATATGTATTCATAATTTTAATTGGATATTAAAATAGACGCTAATGTTGGCGCGTTTTATTAGCCAATAGCAGTTCATTTATAATCTTTAGGCGTATCTGGATGCAGGATTATAAATAGAAGCCAAGTTAGAGGTAAAGTCAGTCAGTCCTTCAGTTCGCCGAAAGCATTCATACATAACACGTCGTCTTCAGGCAGTTCATCAAAATTCTTAGTGCAATACACGTCGTCTTAAGTTCGTCAGTTCGTCAAAATATTTGTATGAGATACGTCGGCTATAGATTCACAAATTATGAAAGATCTAAAGTATGGTAAAGTTAATTACACAAAGTTGAAGTACGCGAATTAAAAGTGATAAGTAAGAAGTTATTATAACACTTTCAGTTTGGCGAGTATCTAGATCAATATGTAAAAGTGATAGTGAACGTGTTTGACAATAAAAATTATAAAACAAATTTCTTCATCAGTGTAATTTTTGGATAAAAGATTCCTTTCCGTTTCACAACCTGTATTGAGACACATGTTCGACCCAAGCCAACAGGATAATAGCTAGCCGGAGGACATTTAAAATGAATTATTTCAAAAACTGATACTAGGGAACGCAAATTGCTAACGCCAGATGGAGCTACAAACTAAACAAGTGAATGACGTCACAAGATGGCTTCAACACTGATGTAAACAAACATAATAAGCACTTTATATCGCAAATTGGCGCCTAACGTGGGGCACGATAACCAGGAAAGGAACACGATGACCAGGAAAGAAGCATAGTGACCAGGAAAGGATCAGAATTAACCAGGAAGAAGTGAGATGACCAGGAAGGGGCGAATGCAGCAGTGAAATGATCTACAAGACGCAGATTCAAGAAACAACTAGAGGAGCGACAAACGACGCGGATAAGTGGACACAAAAACATCGAGACAACGTAGATTCATCATAATACAACGCAGAAGCGACATACAAATCTAGGAGAAAGGGGCAGGAAGCTGGACATCAAAGCAACATCAGCAGATAGCATCAGAAAGGTTAGAAAAATGTTATGTTAATTCTAAAAAAAAAAAGGGTAAAAAAAATTTAAATGTACCTTAGGAGTGGTAGGATAAAGAAAACAATGGCTACTAATAATACAGAAGAAATAATTATGGAGGGAGATAATGTAACAGTTAGCTGTAATTCAATACAGGTTACAGAAAATAGCCCAAACTTTTTAGGATTTGAGGGTGGAAATGTTAGTGCAGAAAGTCAGAATAGAATAGCAGGAAATGTTAATTCTGATAATAGTATGATTATGGAAATGCTGAAAAATTTGAATGAGAATATGAAAAAGAATAATGAGAAATTAGTAAAATTAACTCAGAGTAATGAGAAATTAAGGGAAGATATGGAAAAGAATAAGAAAGAATTGAGGGAAGATATTAGTAAGAGTATTACAGATCAATTAAGTGAAGATATGCAAAAGAATAATAGGGAATAAGGGAAGATATTGGTAAGAGCTTAGAACAAAACAGGAAATCAATTGAAAATATTGGTAGGAGTAATGAGATAGTAGAGCAAAAAGTAGATCAAAGCAGTGAAGAAATTGAAAAGAAAGTTACGAAGCTAGATAGTAGTATGCCAAAAATGAGAGATGAAAATGAGGAAGTAATAGCAAGTGAGATAGGAGAAGTTTCAAAGAAAATGTTAGACATGAGCAGGGAAAGAGATAACAAAGAAAGTGAGGTTAATACTAAAAGTGAACATGTTAATGTAGAATGTACAGAGTCAGGTAGTAGAATGAGTAACATTTCAAGTGAGATAAAAGAGATGAAAGAGGTTATGAATGTAGATGTGAATCAGGCGCAAGTTAATTTCAGAGGGGAGATATCAGAAATACAGAAAGAATCAGAAATGCAAAGAAATAAATTGTACCAAGATGTTCAAATTGAAAACTCCAGTCCAGTACAGTTTAGTACAGATTTGTCAGAGTATTCTCAAAGTAAAGAGATAGCAGAAGAATTGAAAATGAAAGTTGGTAAAAGATGTATTGTTCAGGAAGCTTTAGATGGTTTTCAAATGTTATCATGTGATGAAATTTCATATGAATACAAGAGGTTATTCATGAACAAAAATTTGAAGGTTAGGATACGGCTACGAGTAATGTTTAGCCACACACAATTTGATCCAGGAGAGTAAATAGCAATGAGATGTAAACTAAATGCTGGATAGTAAAAGATGACTTGCAGGGAAATGTATTGGAACGTAAGAGGGTTAATTATTTATATGTCATTTGAAAAGAGAAACAAAAAAAAAAAAAAAAAAGAAAAAAGAAATAAATATTTAAAAAAAAATACTTATGTAGCAAACAGAAAAGGTGAAACATTGTCTAGATTTAAGAGATATCAATATATTTGTGTACAGGGTAAATATTTTTGGTAAATGTTTAATAATTACAAAAATCTTAAATGTATAAATTTTTGTCAACAACTTAAGAAAGTAAACAATTTGGTAACAGTAATAAAATAATTTAGGGTAAAGTATTTGCTATAAAAAATTTGTGATGTCAGATTAATATCTAAATTAATTAAACCAGAGCCAGTAAGTAGTGGCGAGATAAAAAAAAAAGAAAAAAAATATGTCGTGTGTTAAATGCGTGTGAAGTGTTAAGTGAAAGTGATAGCGTGTGTTCCAAGATTTAGGAGCCTAAAAACCCAATTATAAAATTTCCAAACAAGTTGTAAATATTTATAATTATGTTTCTAGTGGGGCATATGATGCGGTAATTTGTATCACAAATTACTTAAATGTAAATAATGATTGTAATATGAATATGCATTTTTATGTGACATTGATTTCAGATGTTTATTAATTGTAATTATTATTGGGAAATAAGTTTATAAGGCTTTACTGAAACTGTCAATAATAGCGCAATAATGCAGCGCGGGGGTGAACCGTTTATCATTATTGGGAACAAGGAAGTTACGTAATGTTCGCGCGTTTTTTCCGTTGAGAACCTTCTGGAATATTTCCTAAAGCATATGTATTCATAATTTTAATTGGATATTAAAATAGACGCTAATGTTGGCGCGTTTTATTAGCCAATAGCAGTTCATTTATAATCTTTAGGCGTATCTGGATGCAGGATTATAAATAGAAGCCAAGTTAGAGGTAAAGTCAGTCAGTCCTTCAGTTCGCCGAAAGCATTCATACATAACACGTCGTCTTCAGGCAGTTCATCAAAATTCTTAGTGCAATACACGTCGTCTTAATTTCGTCAGTTCGTCAAAATATTTGTATGAGATACGTCGGCTATAGATTCACAAATTATGAAAGATCTAAAGTATGGTAAAGTTAATTACACAAAGTTGAAGTACGCGAATTAAAAGTGATAAGTAAGAAGTTATTATAACACTTTCAGTTTGGCGAGTATCTAGATCAATATGTAAAAGTGATAGTGAACGTGTTTCACAATAAAAATTATAAAACAAATTTCTTCATCAGTGTAATTTTTGGATAAAAGATTCCTTTCCGTTTCACAACCTGTATTGAGACACATGTTCGACCCAAGCCAACAGGATAATAGCTAGCCGGAGGACATTTAAAATGAATTATTTCAAAAACTGATACTAGGGAACGCAAATTGCTAACGCCAGATGGAGCTACAAACTAAACAAGTGAATGATGTCACAAGATGGCTTCAACACTGATGTAAACAAACATAATAAGCACTTTATATCGCAAATAAACCATTTCTGCCAACGTTTATTTCGATTAACATAGGCAGATATATAAATAAGATTTTGAAGGAATACTTTGTAGATGCTATATAAAAATACACGATAGTGTGTAGACAAAGTCATGTGATTGTTAGATATAAACTATTTTTGACAGCTATTGTATTTTTTGTAGCGAAAATAATAAGTCTTACAAAATAAACCTACGAGGATTTTATCAAAATATTATAAAATAGAGCATTTCAATTCAATTGAATTTCAAACCTTACAAATCACAAAAACCCTGTTTACCTTCTCTAGCGCCTATTAGAGAAATATTACATTCCAGCAAAAACATCGATATATAAATTTCACCGGAAATAGACGTTTTGGCGTCCTATAAATAATGAAAATCACCTTGTGTGTGCATATGTATGTGTGCGAGTGTAAGTGGATGTGTACTTCTGTACGAAAAGTCGGATAAATACCAATATTCGTATTTATGTTCAGCATCTTCCAAGGATTCAACACAAAGATTTTCAAGAAAAATCCTGCAGACACTAAACTAGCCTTTGCATGGAAAAATTTCCGCTATTTTTGATGTTCTCAAAAATGGCCCTAACGATTTTCGTTAACACGCCATAGGTTTAAGATATTTACAAGGCATGTATATCTTGAAGTTTGTGCGAATGATCTGTGAGGATTATTTATTCGGAATGATTTTGTGTGCTTTCGTATAACCGGTAAACCATGAGAGATAGACCAAAATTTACTATACTGAAAATGCGGATCTGTTTAAGACACTCAATTTATCTCGATAGTTTATTACGGCATCAGTCATTTCCGAGACATTTATTGTTATTAGTTTTATTTTTTCAACACATTATTATATTTTGAAGTCCTGCTACCCTTTAATTGCTTCTTGCAGTGTAATACAAAAGGTATGTGATTTAAAAGCAAGCATTTAGCGGTCTGCTTTTAAAAGATTTGATTATCGTTCCAGTCGCTTCTTGCACCTACAAAGAAGTGTGTAATGAAATTATTTCTTTTATCTAGAACTAGGATAGAAAAATAACCTTTTGTGAGAATAGTTTCGGAAGGCACCTGTAACTGATCACGATGGTTAGGATTTTTAGGGTAAGTTAAAGCTGTGCGGAAAGATATCACAGTGTGAAATTTTGTTTCTAGTTGCGAAAAGAGGCATTTTTTTTCTCGCAACCTGTTCCTTTTTTGGGACCTTTACCCCTTTTTGGCACCTTTATCCCATTTTCTCCAACTCTGCCCATAATCCACTTTCCCCGCTGTTTTCTTTTAACTTTCATTCCAATTTATTCTTTAACTTTCAATTAACGTCTCCTCAGCATGCTGTGTACGTGCGAATGGTAAGTCTACCTCTTTCAGTAAAGGCCGCACGGGAATTGAAAGCACACCCGCAAAAATGGAAAATAATTGTGTGTTCGACGAAAACCTCTTTCGCTCGCTTTACCGCTATAAAGTAGCCCGCAATAATGCAATTAACAATCAGTGATTTTATCCCACCAGAATCAGTAGCCTGCTGTTCGTGAATGTGAGTTTGTTACTGTGAGAGATGTGATCTGTTTGCGTGGAGGCGAAGGCTGTGCACGAAGATACGGCAGTAACCTCACCCACGCAGTTCCGAGAATTATTAAGACTGGGTTCTGCTCGAAACTACTAGAAATCGCTGAGAGTGAAGTTCCAGAATGAGTGAGAACATTCTGGTAATTGTCGCGGTGTTATAAGAGAATGTGGACAGCGAATGGGCGCAAGGGTGAGTTGCGTGACAGTCGCATTGTGTTAGCAAGTGAAGTAGTGTTAGCAACGAGTGTACTAGTACTAGATTTTACCATGCCACAGGTGTCCAGTTGTCGATTAATTGTTCTGGCTGAGGAATTCAAACAAGATTTCATAGACACTGATGGAACTGTTATGCGATGTACTGTTTGTGATTCAGGAATTTTGTTATATGAAAAACACCAGCGAGATCGCATCAAACAACACAGTTCCAGCTCTAAGCATCAAATGAACAAGACTCTTCAAGCAAACAACTCACGGCAACCTCTATTACGGAATGGTTTCAACAGAGTTGTTCAAAAAGCCAAAATTTGAAGGAATTAAACATTGATTTGTGTGCAGCTTTTACACAAGCAGCAATTCCACTCAACAAGGTGAACCATCCAGTCTTCAAGGGATTTCTTGAAAAATACACAAAGGTGTCAATGCCCGATGAGAGTACTTTAAGAAAACATTACATGGAGCCTGTTTACCAAGCAACCATAGAAAGAATCAAGGAGAAAGTGTCTGGTTGTGATGTGGGAATCATTGTGGATGAAACCATAGACTCAATGGAACGAGGGGAGCAGGGGAGAAAGTTAAGCCCATGTTGTTAAAAATGTACGAGCTGCAGAAAGCCAATGCCATTACAGTAATGCAATCCATTATGGACTTCTGCCAAAAACTCGGACCTACTGGTATCGAGTTTGAAAATTTTCTTCTTGTGGTTACGGACCAGGCTCCATACATGGTTTCAGCTGTTAACCAATTGAAATCTTTATTTCCTAACTTGAAGCATGTGACATGCTTGACTCATGCCCTTCACAGGGTTTGTGAATCCATAAGGATCGAATACGACGTCGCAAATCAATTCATCTCTGCTCTGAAGAAGATTCTACTGAAAGCTCCGAGACGTGTTGTTTACTACAGGGAAATAAATGGCCTGCCGTTTCCAAATTTCCCGGTCATTACTCGCTGGAGATCTTGGATTGAGTGTGCTGCTATGTTGTGTGAGAATTTTGACAATATTAATGAGTCTGTGCTTTCTTTGGATCCATCCGACGCAGGTGCCTTTTCCAAGGAACAGCAAATTCTGTTACCGGAGGAAATAATGATTTTCAGACAAAACTATATTGTCGTAGCCTCTTCATTTTATTTAACTCAAGGGGGTAGAGCACGGTACCTAAAACAGGATCAAACATTAATCTACACGAGGTCCGACAGGGGCGAGCTGAACTAAGTTCTTACATACCTGAAAATACCTAAAAATATATATAAATCATGATGTGGAAGGATAGAAGGAACTTACTACTTAAAGAAGACACATGCTAGAAGTTTAGATGGCCAAAATATATTGAGAATAATTAAAGTTTATCTTTTGCTGTCGACGGCGAGTCCCCCATGTTCCAAACGCACTGTACTGTTACATTTTAAGAGACTCACTTAGCGTCAGACGCTACTACTTAAGAACCGGTTTTCTCCCACTATCATGACCTAATTTCGGTCTCTATTACCAACCCAAGAACATCCCAACAAACATTACCATAACCAACTGTTAATACATACATTTCCACAACCAAATGCCACATCTCCCCCTGGCTACCTAAATCGACGTCCCCGTCGAAGCAAGAAGGATTTTGTTTTTTACAGAAAAATTACAGAAAGAAGAAAGAAATAAATGACATACTTTACAACATTATATAAAAACAATATTTGGATATTTACAAAAATAAGACGGAGCCGAAATGTCTGTGGAAGAAAAAGTTGAAGATGTAAATACCTGTTAACTTATTAATGAGAAGCTAATACAACATGATGGAGTCTCGAGTGCCACCGACGATATTCCTGAAGATGTGTTGCCTAAGTAAGTGAAACCCCGCACACGCACATTACACCTTGCTGCCACGATTACACCCGCTCTACACTGCACCAAGACTCGACGTAACTGTTTGTGGACGGAAATTATCACATCACCCACAACGACGAAGTTTCAGCCGCAGAGTTGTCACTGTTGTTGCACGATGCTGTTGATGTGGGGAGCAATCGCAGGTTTGGACAGCCCCCCAAACAGAGGCTCTTTTTGCCACATGCAGTGTAGTTAACTGGCAGTATCTCTACATGGTGTGTATATGTGCAGCCTCTGGTATGGCGCTATACAGCGGGGTCGCTCCTCTGGACACTCGAGCTCCCGAACCAGCCAAAATTACTATAACATGGATAATAAACAGGTATAATTTGTGCTCCCAAAAGATCATCATACATAAAAGAAGAAAAGAGTATCTCATTTAAAAGAATATGAATAGGAAATGCCACAAATTTTGCCAAAATTTACGAACATTCTATCTTAGTACTGAGAAAAGAAAAAAAATGATTACGAACTGACATAAAAAAACTAATTTGCAAAGGAGTACAAGCCAAATTTTTTTTAAATAAATGTATAAGAATGAAAGTAAAGAGACGTGAAAGGGCCAGAATACATAAATATTATGTGAATTATATCCATAGTCTACACATAATAACAGAACACAAATATAGCAAAACCTTTTGGTATCGCAATATTAAATGTAACCAGCAGGTACAACTATAAAATAAAATGAATAAGTGCACTATCATTCATTCATACACGACAATGAAACAAAATTAT
Organism: Deroplatys truncata; assembly: GCA_030765065.1. Classification (NCBI taxonomy): domain Eukaryota; kingdom Metazoa; phylum Arthropoda; class Insecta; order Mantodea; family Mantidae; genus Deroplatys; species Deroplatys truncata. The sequence goes on along the minus strand of CM060990.1, from coordinate 178,602,160 downwards.
TCATACCAACCATGGCTCACATAATATATAAAACATTCACTTGAATAACTACCAAAGCTACTGTAAACATTACTACATGCTTGAAAAATAAACACCACATTACATGCGTCAAACTACAAATATTCATGCTTTACTAGCAATAACACAAATTTCTCCTTCACATTACTGTCTTTATCCTCCTCGTTATGATCATTATTATCATCATTTCTATCATCCACAGTAATTAGTGAGAAAATACATATCTTCATTAACATATCTCATTCAACTAGCTGCAAAATCAAAGATACCTGACATAGGCATAAACTGCACAAATCACATGAACATTTCAGGAATGACACAAATAGCATAGCATTACACTGTTGCATCCACAACAACCGAATCAGGATTAAGCTGGAAAATAGATGGTATTAAAACTTGTTGTATAAGATGGTACTAAAAGTTGCTGTATAAGATGGTATTAAAACTTGTTGCATAAACTCAAAAAAATTATTCATTGCATTCAATTCATTGCATTTACTCTCTTTTGTGAACACATCACACACGCTATACTGGGCACGTTTCAGCAACACCAATAAACAAAACATCTCTCGACTTATCACCAGGAATTTCCAGTTACATGTTAGCCCTCCTGAAAACTCAAACATTCACACTGCAAGGGTACATTGTAGCTATACCATCGAAGCTGACGTTAACTCATCACATCTCGCTACCACCATCGAGGTTATTCTTTGGAACTCCCACCGAGGCAAATCTTCCATATACTACTCACATAACCTCACACACATACACAAATTTATGCAACAACTTCTGCAAAGAAGGATCACAGCATCATAATGAAACACAGAATCAAACCAAAAAAAATGCAACAGAACAAAGCACATCATTGCCAAATTAACTTTCATATATCATTCCTAAAAGTCAAAGGTAATTAAACACAGTACACATCAAACCAATTACACTGCAGCATAACATAACAAACCAAATAATTTCCATTGCCCAAAAGCAAAATCCAAAATTTTGGTTACACAAAATGGTGACAAACTTTCAAATTAGCAAAACATAAACTTCATTCCTGATAATCACAGCTTAATTAAGCATTGGCCATTAAAACAAAAATTTAGCATACCTGTCTTCATTGTGAAAGTTTTTGGTCGTTCAAAATACACATACCACACTTTGTTACACGCCATGTGCACATATTTACAGGTCGTTTCACTTTTTCTTTTCTTTTACCAGTGCAACTTTCAAATTTCTTGTAATATACACTCTCGGAATAATTCAAAGTTATCCAATTTTGTGCATAGTCAATTACAACACCATGAGCATGTCAAAAAGTCATTGCCTAAAATTAAATCATGAGAAAGAGCTTTTACAACTAATACATCTACCTGAAAAAGAACATCATTAATGTATAATTTCAAAGCAGTGTGATAAGGTGCATCAAGTAACTTATTACCTGCAGTTCGAAGCAACATCTCTATGGGTTTCAATGTAGAGAGATCAAGAATATGGGCAGCATTTACAATACTACCTGCGTTTCCTGTGTCGAGTAAGATGGAAACCTCTGTCTGGACAATACGACCAAAAACTTGTAAGATCTGACCTGATAATGCAGACACATGCTGTTGAGGTGCAGCTGCGCTGGTGGGCAGTAGTGGTGCCGCTAAGTCTCGTCGTATGAGGCTCGGCGCCAGTCGTTGTTTGACTGAGGAAGGTGGCTGCGACAAAAACGAGCCAGGTGACCTCGCCTGTTGCATCTATAGCAGGTGATAGATACGTCCCGCTGGTCCATGTCAGATGATCGTGGAAGCTGTGAAAGTCTCTGCGAAGCTGGCACAGCAGGTGGTAACTGAAACTGGTTAACTTGGTTACATAACTGTTCCACACGATCAATCAGCTGTTTCATGCGAGCGACAGGTGCGTCCCCAAGAGAAGGAGCATTTGGTAACTGATCAGTAGCCGGAAAAGTAAGAACAGGAACAGATGTTGTATTAGTCACAGAAGAAGATGTTGTAAACACTGCAGGCTGAGATTGAGCAGACACTAGATGTTGTCGGTTCTGCATATAAAATTGTGCTTTGTCAACTCGTCGAATTATTTGTATCACCCCGTCAACAGTTTGAGGATTTAATGGTAGCAATGCCTGTACATAAAGAGGTTTAAGACCTTTAAGCAGGTGTTTAATTTGTTCTAAATGAGACATATCTTAATTTACTTGATCACACAGAGATAACACATCATAGATATAATTATTGACAGGCCCATCATCTAACTGCACACGCTGTCTGAGTTTAATTTCTAAGATATCACTCTGGTTAGTCATCTGAAAAGCATTTAGGAACTGCGAAGTCAGGCAAAGCCAATAATGGCGAGGATGCCGGTGGCGAAAAGTTTGAAACCATAATGCAGCAGTATCTTTCAAATAACATGGAAAACATTTCAATTTCATCTCATCAGACCAATCATCAGCTGTAGCGACCATTTCAAAATTCGGAAGAAATTCATATGCCGATAACTTACTGGAATTCTCAAAACAAGACGGTTCAATGACCGGTCGACACACAGCTGACTGCATTGTGCTCATCGAAACAGGCGGATTAGGCACTACTGGTAACAATTGAGTAACAGCAGGCGTACTAGTGTTAGAAATAGATTCTTCTTCACTATGCTCACTAACTGGAGCGATGACCACGTCAGACTTCTGCTTAGTACGTCGCTTAGCATTGTGACAGCACAGAACAAGGAAAACCTCAACCAGTAAATGAGAAAAATATGAAAGATGAACATTACAGATTACACCAAACTAAGCACTTATATCATCACATAAATGTGACTAGGAATACCAAAACATAGCCAGCTAAAAACCAATACCAGTAATATTATAATTAAGCGCCCACGGCGAAATATTAGGGACTACAATTATTCCATGAAAAGCAGCAAATGCTACACACTACGCAGTTTATGCGTACCTGAGTACGATGCACAAATATGAATTCCTTTTTTAAATAGATACACCTCACTTTTTATACACACACGCAACGTGATATGCCAAACACGTAAAAGATTTGCTTCACATTCTAGAATTGTTAACGAATTGCAAGTTCACGCATAAATGACGCAACACCAGCTAACACGCGGCAACCACATTACTAAGTTTCCAAATATCACTAAATGTTTTCACAATTCACAAAAATACAAGAAATTTAGAAAAACAGTGCAAACATTTTCTCATACAAACAGAGCTTAACAGCATTTAAACAATGGTAAGGGGAAAATGAAGCCAAAAATTACCGACGCACCGCCAACAGCCAGACAATGGAAAAATTTTAAAGTGAGCTCAAAAAACAAAGATATAAAGACGGGACTTTTAAAGAAATATTTTAGATGAATTTAGAACATAAAATCACAACTTTCAAATAGAAACCCTTACCATTAAGGCAAAACTAAGGAGTTACATGTTCCAACTAACAATTGGAGGAGCAAACACGCTACATTTAGGCTAAAAGAAGAAAGAAAAATTGCACTTCGACATCTCAAAATACCCGGCGACTCACGCCAATTTACTCGGCGCCTCACACCAATTTGTCGTAACCTCTTCATTTTATTTAACTCAAGGGGGGTAGAGCACGGTACCTAAAACAGGATCAAACATTAATCTACACGAGGTCCGACAGGGGCGAGCTGAACTAAGTTCTTACATACCTGAAAATACCTAAAAATGTATCTAAACCATGATGTGGAAGGATAGAAGGATCTCACTACTTAAAGAAGACACATGCTAGAAGTTTAGATGGCCAAAATATATTGAGAATAATTAAAGTTTATCTTTTGCTGTCGACGGCGAGTCCCCCATGTTCCAAACGCACTGTACTGTTACATTTTAAGAGACTCACTTAGCGTCACTACTGAAGAACCGGTTTTCCCCCACTATCATGACCTAATTCCGGTCTGTATTACCAAACCAAAGAACCACCCAACAAACATTACCATAACCAACTGTTAATACATACATTTCCACAACCAAATGCCACATCATTGTGTCCATAGTTACAAGTACCTGCCTGCAGCTATTAAACGATTGGAAGAACAAGGCCCGGAAAAGGAAAAACAATGGGATATTTTTACTTCCGTGAGGGAGCAGTTAGATGGCTTTGCCAAAGACAAACTTGAATCTAGTCTTCAGAAGAATTCAGACATTGAGGAATTCGTCACATCTGTAGAGTTGCCATTCGGAATGAACACAAGGTTTGCCCCACTGGTTTCTGAGGATGTTGAAAGAAGCTTTAGCAACTACAAAGACATTCTATCTCCTAATAGAAACTGGCTTACTTTTAAAAATGTGGAGATGCGTAATGTCTTGAAGTACAACAGCTTCATGTTTTTTCCTTCTTTTGATGAGTGATAATTTGATGTACTTGTTTGTAGTTCAATAAATTAGAATAGAGGAAAGAGAAATCGTTGAATTAGTTAAGGGAATGCACAACTAAATTAACCCAAAATCTCAAAAAATCTTAAAAAAAAATTATGTTCCCACAAGGTTCGCCATTACTTGTAGTTTTAGAATCCACTTTTATTTTTGACCTAGCGAACGCTTCAGAATTCTTACGAGACTTTTTAAATACCCTTGCGCATTTGGTTGCTAGCTGTTTATATTTTTAAAACTTCATTTTTAGGCGTTTCTTATTTTCAGCAAACCCAAATAAATAAAACTGTCATATAATTTTTTTGTGTAATAAATAGTTTTTGCACTACTAATTTTTAAAGATAACAATGTATACAAAAAGAAACGAAAAAAATGCAAATACAAAACTGCAAACCTTTTTTTCTCTTAAACTACGAATGGTATAAAAAAATATATGACAGATTTGTAGTTCCTTGACATAGAAGCAACATAAGATTTTTTTTTGAAAAATGCATCATGTGTTGCATTTTGCATATACCCATAATTTTATATTTTGAAAATTACTAACTTGAAAACTAATTAAGATTTTGAATTAAAATTCACAAAACTATTATATCTAAAGAATGCTGATATGTGGTTAAAATTTAAGCCGAATTGAATGGATAGTTTAGAAAATAGCAATTACAGTTTTGCGTCCCCTTAAATAAACCAGCACCGTATTGTTCCTTTTTTCACCTTTTTTGAGCACCTCTTCCCTTCCTTTTTTCATCTGAAATTTGCACCTAAAATCCTAACCCTGCTGATCACATACCACTTACCAAAACAAATGGATAAATATCTGCATCGCGTACAAATATATAGAATACCAAAAGCCATGCTTCACTATCGTTCAAACGGGAAGAGATTTTTAGGTTGTCAAAGAAACGTTGGACTGAAAGTTCAACTGTGAGGTCATAACAAACTATAGAGTATAATACTTAAAAGAAAGAAGAAGAAGCTTGTGGAAGAGATATAAAGATAAACAGTAGTGGCTTGAGAAAGTCGTGTGAATGTAATACATCAGATTTTTCTCGTAGTACTAGTAGTTATAATGTAGAATATAACATTTCGTGATTTGCCTGTCTATACTGATAAGTGAGCCTAGTAACGTTTACTGAAAGCCCTTTGGGATGGTATATATGACAGCATAAATGTTTTATATGCCTATTTAGTACACCGTCTGATAATACACTTGTTTACACGAATTAATATACAGGCTGTTTCAAAACTATTTCACAAAATTTGGGGGGGGGTTGCTCACACCAAAGGAAGAAACAAAATTCAAATAAGCATTTGTTCAGAAATCCTTTGTGTTTTAGTCATTAATGAAAGTTACACCTCAAGTCATAAATTCACAACAAATGTTCAAAATGCCCTATACTTGCTTCTACACACGCATGCAGTCTCTGAATCATTGAATGTCGTACCCGTTCAAAAACTCCCGGACGGTGTGTAATGGTTTCGTAGGTTTCCATGACACGTTAATAAAGTTTTCCTGGATTAAGAATGTCTGCTGCATAAGCCAAAATCCGTCCGATTTTTTGAGTTTTAAGGATACCCACAGCAGAAATGTCAATATTTTCAAAAAATTAGTTTCCATGTTCAAACAATACCTTTAATCTTTAGCTTCAATTACGTATTATGACTTTTGCTCACCGAGCGAGGTGGCACCGCGGTAACGTCTGCGACTTGCATTCGGGAGGCCCCGGATTCAATCCCCCGGCGACCGTCCTCTACGACCCCTGGGTTTTTCGTATTTTCCAGGAGTCGGTAGCCGAATATGAGAATGGTTTATCTCCTACCAGCACTCCTCTGCCCTCTCATTTCCAGTAGCCATCATCTTCTTTGTCATCTGTTTCAGTGTTGTAGGACCAGGCGACGGTTTTCGGCGGGTTGCAGGTGGACGGTGGGTGTGCGCTCTGAGAAGTTTCTTCCCTTGCTCAGTTAGGTCTCGCCTGCGAGTGGGCTCCGCCAGTGATTCGGTGGCTTGTGGGTGGGCCCGAGCGGCGTTGGAATCGCTCGATCGCGAAACGTTAGGACCCCGTCCGTGCTTGCGCCCGTTGTCGTCCAGGTCTGCTCGGGTCTCTCCCCTCGTCCCTCCCAGGGGTCACGGCACAAGCAAAATAGCCGCTGTGGTCCACTTGCTGTGCACGGTCCCGGCTGAGGGGGTCTCCGTTCGTCTGCACCTTTACCTTTATGACTTTTGCTATCAGATTCTTTCAAAGCCTCAACGCCGGACCATTTAAGTGCCCATAAGCACACTGTTTAATGGCGCGAATTTACTTAATGCCTTTTATCCCACCCTGACTTTTCTTACAATTTTGGGCATTAAAGCTGTTTCATATTATGTAGCTCGTAACCAATCTTTTTCAAATTTTCAGCACAAACTCAGAGAAAATGAAGTTAAAACTTACACATCGTTTCTGCTACACTTTTAAATTACTCAAAATATAATTAATTCCACTACTGAGGATAAATTGTCACAAAATTACCCATATTAAAAGTTTAAAAAGCATTTCTGAAACAATCGGAGACTTAAAAAGATCAGTTCTGTGTCTTAGCTTTTAAATAATGTGGAAATACTTATATTTTTTCGAAATCACGATTAATGCATAGCGTGCAACATGTGATTAATTACCATAATCAAATGAACACTAAAATAAAAATAAAATAATCACAATATTATTATATTATTTTAAATAAAAATTAAACTCAACAAAAATTATTTTCTCAAAAACTATTAAATATATCAGCATGAAATTTAAAAGATGCTTGTAATTGTATTAGAGCAGCATGTGACAAAATTTTTAAAAACATCTGGATAAAAACTGCAAAATTTAGAAATGGTACTAATAGATACCCTTAATAAACGTTTGCGTTCAACGCATTTCGAAATACAATTCGACATTGAATCCTTTAATGAAGCAGGTGGCGTTGTTTTGCGCTGGAGATGTGTTGATTGTGTATATCTGCGGTTAATCTGTTCTTTAACGTTTCACATGTGTATTACTGAGCTTAAAAGAGTCGCTTTTAACCACGACAGGAAATTCATTTTATGACGAAATGGTTTATAAAGGTATTTTATACACTCTGTATACAAATTTGCTTTAACTAATTACTTTTTAAAGTATTTCCCTTAGAAAACCTCTGCACAAGCTCAATTACGGTATCATCACTCAACATTTAAGGCAATCAGCAACATAATGGCAACATTAGCTATTCATTCGCGTAGAGAACACCTGTGTTCTAAAAACGTTTCTTATAATTCAGCAATCTTTCTGGAGAAAATTAAGTATTTCATTTTTGGGGAGGCATTCTAACAGGCGCCTCTACCCTTAATTTCCCACCACTTATAACACCTAAGGCCCACTCTTAAAGGGACCTCTCTGTTCATCAGTACCTTTACTTTCACCTTTATCAACACTTAAAATTCATCCCAAGTAGTTAAATGCATAATACCATGTTTGTCAATATGTGCCTTGTTTTCAGTTCTCGAGGTCGCGGGTTCAAACCCGGCGGAGGGCGTTGGGTTTTTTTTCGGTCGTAAAAATCCTTAAGCATGGTTTCCGTCGGAAGGGAAGTAAAGTCGGTAGTCCCACGTCATAGATTTACGGCACATAAAAGAATTTTAAGCCTGATAAACAGGGCTCTGAGCAAAATTCCCGTCTCTTTCACGCCCAATATAGAATGGGACGCTAAGGACTATAATAGTTAAAGAGCGGCCATAAATAAATACATTTCAATTTTGTATTCAGTTCATTTGGGAGATATTTGATCGAGAACACAGCTGTTTAGTTATTAGCATAAAATACAAAACTGAGTTTTATTATGGTGTTATTTGGACTGTCATTGGTTCCAACTGTCGCCGAGATTAGCGTGTGTTTGGTTTAAAATAGTCCACGTTTTCAAATCTCTGTGAGTAGGTGTCAAAATAGAAATTTAAAGCATTTTATTGAGTGTTATGGCAGAGAGTATTAGTGAGCTTGGACTTGCTTATTTAATTCTCCTGCTTTAGAACCATGTATTTCCTGCTTTATTTTTCCAGTTATTGCGTGATCTATATTGCGGGGGAAGAGCGAAGTGCACTCTCTTAGCGGAAGCGTCTGCTATTAAGCATAACAGACTTTTTGTTAACCTCGTTATGTGCTCAGAGCAGTCGTGACCCCATACGCTCATTGTTTGCCCCAATTAATGCCCGGCTTCCTCTTTATAGGGACTATTTTAATTGTGACATTAGCTGAGGAGCCGGAAACCTTTTCGGAAGATACAGGTTCATAATGGAAAACAGAAGGAACCCCTAAGTTCCGAGTAGAGTGAGAGAGAAGAAAGTGGGAAAGGAGTTTGAGATACAGGAAAGGAATGAGGACCTCGTTAGAAACAAGCGGTGAAAAGAACCCGGAGTTATGGAAGCACTAACCGTCTCTTTACTCCTGCCCCTACCTCCCTCTCCGACTCACTCTCACTCTCTCTCTCTCTCTCTCTCTGCTACATAATTCGATTATTTGCTGGAAAATGAGGAGCGTCCTCTGCCACCGGAAAATTGAAGTTAGCGAGCGGAGCAGCTCCGACTGGGGTAAAACGACGGAGGATGAGGATCAGGGGGCGTGACTACGGGTGGTGTTCATGTCTTGGTTGTATGTGGTGTTGAGAGAGAGAGAGAAGGATGGAGTTCATTTGCCTAGATGCAGCTAGCTCCGGAGTTTGTAATCCTCTCTGTATGCATATAATCAGTCTCCCCTCCCCCTTTATCTTCTCTGTTACGAGTTCTAGAGAACGAGAGATTACGTTTCTTCACCAGAAATTGGGACGCTGGGATAATCGCAAGCAACTCACGTCAACTTACTTCTGAAGTTTTCTCTTCCTTTGACTTTTCGCCGATTTACTTGGCGAAATTTTTAGATTTGTCAGCAACATCCAGAGCACTTGCATGATCACAAACTGGATTGGAATATAGCCTTTATCTTCTCACGGTTTGATGTGTACCACGTGATTGGCCTCATTAAAATGTTAACCTAAAACGTAATCTTTAAATTAGCATATGTATCACACACAGAGTGCTATGCCATCGCGTTATGTGTTGGAGCGTGATTCTCAGTTCCCAGCCACGGATTGCGCATGGGTTTGAGGCCACCCATACGGGAGCGAATTATTCGACCCGCGTGTAGGGCCGGTGCCCGCACAGTATCTAAAGAAATATCAGGAGCTACAATAAATAGGCTTTGGGTCCACAAAACACATTCGCCTAGGGGAAGCGTGATGCGGACCACATCTGTTGTGTCATCACCCAAGTGAGTGGCTGCGGTTTGGTTTGTCGGTCATGACCACAGCTTCGAACTGTAGCGACACCGGCTTTTTATCACTCAACAGAGTTGAGCAGAAAGCCTTCTCAACCTGGGCTGAGATTGTCTTTTACCTATGTTTCACGTTGGACTCACAAAGTGAGAGCTGGCTTAGCCGATTACGTTACAGAAGCAACAGAACAATGAAGCCTGTAAGATTCACATCCCCTAATAGGTAGAACTTGACAAACGAGTAACGACCCGGTGTGCCCTATGGTCAACTGGGGCTAATGTATAACGTAAACAAAGCTAAAACAACGTGTACTCTGTGACAATACCTCTGTTTTGGTAGGAGGTATTTGTTGGTGTTAAATACCGGTCGCTTAGGCACACAAGGTCCCAACTTCCGAGCGTTAGTAATGGCAAACATGAAGTCTTTGTAGGCAGGGTTGGGTCTCCGCCTTTATAGACTGAAGCTGTTACGTCGTGAAATTATGCCTGTACACAACTGTTATTGTTACAGACAGTATACTGCATCTAGTTCACAAAATGAGTACGTTTTGTAGAGTGGACGATTTCCACCATACTACCGAAAACTGAAGAGGAAGGTGTGGTCTAAATGCGTACTTAAAACCTTCGAAGCATGTTAATCGCCACATCACTTGACACGCTGACATTAATGCAAAACGACCACTGGATACAAGATGAGTGGTACTCCTCAGAAAATTATATCGCCACTTTACTATTCTTAAAGTACCCATTTTCAATCTCTTCTTTTTGAGAAACCGAAACTCAACGCGGAGTTTGCTCTCTAAGAGTTGTAATAACAATAATAATAATAATAATAATAATAATAATAATAATAATAATAATAATCAGTGACACGCCAACTCTGATGAGCGTAGACCGACCAACCCAACTGTTGACCTCACCCACATATGCGCACGGTGGGCGATCATCTAACCTTATGGGGAGATGATGTAGTCTGCAATATGCTTCCCCTATCCGGAAAGTTGGTTTCTGTCCTCTATAGATAGCTAGGTACTTATCTAGTTACTCAAGTTTCTCAAAACGCTGAGACGGGCTGAAAAATACATTTCCCATGGGTGGACTCGAACTCGGGCGCATTCCGTTGCTGGAAACCGGCATAACAAGCTCCAACTCACTAGGCTACAGCTCAGGCAAGAGTTATTTTGCTATGGGGAAATTCAAATATTTAATGAAATGTCCCTTTTTGAATAAAACGTACAAATTTTGCTCTGATTTGGCTCGCAATTGAAATTAAATATCCTTTCAAATTTTACTTATTGGCTTCTTAGGGCTTCTGATACCCGTTGCTAGTTTTTCCCAACTGTCTGGAGCGGCTTAAGCTTTTGGCAGCTTTCAGTATAGGTTTTTATCAGTCTAATGCTCATGGGGTATTTGGTTCTTATTGCAAATGGCTCTAAGGCAGGGACACTGAGGATACATCGAATGGAATGATAATTTTGGAATGGAACTTTGGGAAGGAAACGTTCCAGGCCTAAGGATACCTTCCCGGAATTTGCTAGTGAGAAAAACCTGAAAACACTCATTCAGGAAGGACTGTCCTAGCGGGATTTGATCTGCGGGTCTGTCACACAAGAGTCCGTGCTTTAACGAGCTTGACCACGTGCCCATGGGATAAAGGTAAAGGTACGAACGAATGGACCCAGAAACCGGGACAAAGCACTGCATGCAGGCAGTCGTCCCCTTGTGGTTCTACCAGTGACCCCAGGGAGGGAGGGATGAGGCAAGAGACCCGAAGGGCGACGAGATCCGGATGACGATGGGCAAAGCACAGACGAGATCTTAATGTTTCCACATTGAACATATTTCTTTCTTTCCTTCTTCCTTTTCTTTGAAGTGGCTTATTTCCAGTTGTTTATTTTTTCCTTATCTTTGTCTTTCTTTTCTTCCATTTGCTATAGGTGGCATGGTTTTTATTCTTTCTTTGTTTTGTATTATTTTGTTTACATTTATTTTGACAGAATTTTATTCGCGCTCATAACATGCACAATATACTTTTCGCTTCTGATTGAGATCAATTTTATATTAAATTTTGAATAGGAAAGTTACATTCATATATACAGAAGATTTAGAGATACTCTTATCTGAAACTCGATGTGATCAGAATCCATAAATGTGAAGAAACCGGGGAAGTTGTAGAGGTAATATAAATGTTGGCCTAAGTAATCAGAATCGCTGTATATCAAAATTGGTAGTGGTAGATATTTCTCCTACCCTAAATCCAATAATTGAATACGCCATCTGTTCTACTATTAATCACACGTTATTTGAATTTAAATATGAACTATAAAGTAAATTGTTGTAACTAGCTATATCCTAATCTGAAAAAGCATGTGTAAAGCACAATAATGTCCGTCTATATACGGTCTAATTTTTCTTAACTTGATATTTCTCTATTTCGAGCATCAGTGTTGCCAAACTGCTTATGTGATAATAGCAGTACCCCTAAAGGTAATAAGCTGGTAAACCCATATGTAAATTATCACCAACAGCACCAAGAATCTGCCACAGGAAACAAGATTAAGAAACTATTCTCGTAAGTGACTAGCGAAGCAAGGAGTGACTATGTGTGAAGTCTCTGTTTTAATTTTCTAAACGTTTTGTAAACTTAGAACAAAATCTATAACGTCAGTTGTACTTCATGCAACGAAGGCACAAGTTGTGAAATGGGTGCTCGCGGAGTACAATATTTGCAGTGCAGATGATTCAGCTCAGTCTGATGTGGCAATACCGTGATTTCATTAAGACCTGTGACTGACGTTGGCATGACAACGCTGTGCTAGCAGGTTACGGACTTCTGGAGCGCCAAACCTATCCAAACATAGCGTTAAGAAAATGAGACTATAGCTTGCTAGTTGCTACCCGTCAACCAGGCTAACACAGCAATCACAAGGAAAGAAATGGACTAAAATAATCAATACAGCTTCCTAGTATTAGAGTAACCTAATCAATAATTTTGATAACACTTGTAGTCGGGAGTACGCTGCAATTCATGGAACGACTAAAATATGTGGCAAAATATAAAAACAATTAAATGAAATAGAAAAAGTATTTTTTAATTACTCATGTAAAAATTCTCAAATATTGTATAATCAGGAACCAATTGTTATTTTGTCATTTTAGCCAGCTAAAGCCCCAAAATTGATGTTAAAATAACGTGTGAAATTTTAAAACTTTATATTCTGAAATCCTGTCTTCTTATGTTTTTGCCACTTTAAAGTGTTGCCTATGATGGAATTTGTTTTCAAATTCTTTCACATTCTTTGAAGATTGATGAAGAGATCTAAAGAGATATTTTATATCAAATGTAGTATTGGATTTAGGGTTTTAATAAATTAATACATGCCTATTGTTAGAAATAATTAAAGGTTTAAAATTTCCAAATTTTCATCACGTGAGATATCAGATGAGACTTTATTTTCATTTTGTGAAAATAAATTTCTTGAAAATTGGGGTAAATAGGGCCATGAAAATAAATTTTACGCTATAATTATGTTTATGAAGTCTGTTATAAAATTTCATTTAAATGGGTTGAAATTTTCGAAATCATACATTTCTGTAATGAGTGGCATTTTAAGTTTTCTTTAGAAGAAAAATATTAATTATGGTTTTTCTCAGTGGATTCATAAGAGTTAAAGGATACATACGCCTCAATCAGCGTTTCCCCCAGGAAAAAACAGCTGTGATTGTGTGCTATATTTTGTTTGCAAGCACTTAATCCGCACGTATTTCTTAATACATCTGTGCTGTTTCAACAATGTATAATATCATATTCTGTCATTTTAGGCTCTGTAACTATTGCAGTTATTCATGCAATGGTGCAAATTATTCCTTCTTCAGTTTTTCGTAGACGGTGATAATCGACAAAAGCGGAACTATCTTTACTTTTGTCATTCATCGGCCTTTTCCTGGTCTCCTGACGCCCTTCTTCTCTATATGACCTTTCTGACGTTGTTTGCATACTTTATACCTAGTATGTGTTTTTATATTAGCTTAATATGTGCATATGTATATTGTGACTTTGTGTAGTTTTCGCTGTCACTTCGCCTTGCTAGTGTGACTTAGTTCAGTTCATTGTCAGTTCATTTTGCTTAGTTCGTAGCGGTGTGATGAATCACGTGCAAAGCAGCCTCTTCTTTCTTCCGCTGCACTCGCTGGAGTGTCGAACACTGGACTTAGCTTCTATAGCACGCCGAGCAGCACTCACTGTCCGTCACAAATGTCGTCACTCGTAGAACACGCGGAGTTACGGGACTTTATGACGTATCAACGTAAAAACGCACTAAGTAATTCACCGACTTATTTCGAGCACGCTGGCCTATATAAAGTCACAGCAGTTTCGAAAGTGTTCTCGGTAGACGGGGAGAAGGTACCCAGAATAATCTCGTTGCATCTCGAGCGCTTCTGGGATTTACGTCGGCAAGAGCAGCGTTCCCTTCACTTCTCCAGTCAATCAGCAAGCCGACCGGTGCCGAAGGACACACCACCATCAACGTGAAGAAGCTCGGTCCACGGTAGCGGTGTCACAAAATGAATTAACGTTTTTCTAATTTGAATATAATTATCATGCTATTCTTAGACAATTTATTTGAACAGTTCTTCTTTTTTCTTTTGAGTTTGCTTGGATATTTGTGCTTGTTACTACTGTGACATACTTTATTATCGGCCTTATTACAGTATTGTAGAAGTGCTTCAATGTAGTGTTGTTTTGCACCTAGTTACCTAATTCTGACTGTTACACTTTCATGAAAAATGTGTCCCATTAACAGTGTTTCCGCATTTATCTACCACTCGAGTATGTCCAGCACTTGTCACCTCTTTCTATGAATGGCATAAACAAATTTCAAGGAGCAAATGTAAACCAACAGGTGATGTTATGCTTGGTGTCAAACGAAGAAGAAAGAGATTGGAAAATGCGTTTTTAATGGATCCTGCTTTGATTAGTCTAAATAACTATGATTGGACTAGTCCAGTGTAATACGATTAGGCACTCGACTTTGTGGATGGAGTGTGTGGTAAAAAATAAGTTATCTGTGCTACAGCCAAAATATTACTGTCAAAAGTTTCCGCTGAAATAGACATTGAGAGGAAGTCCAAAATTACTACCGCCATTGAAAAGGGTTATAGCGGTGCATGCGCTACTGAACTTTGTGACATACCTTCAAGAACCGAAATCCCGCTGCTGAAAAAATTATGAAGAAGCAGGATATTACTTCGATGTATTTTTCAACTTCACTAAGTTCATTGGTATATAAGTATTTATATATTATTATTATTATTATTATTATTATTATTATTTGGGATGAGCAAAGCAATTTGCCACAGTTAATTGCTTAGAATTATGAAACAGGAGGGGGGCAGAAGGGTGACGCTTGTCGCAACCTAAATCGACTATATATGCCAGTTTGGCGCCCAAGTGTAACTAATCTTGCTACGTTTAGCTTTGTACTGAAGTGAGACGACACTAACTTTCGAATTCACCGATATCCCTGGTGACCTGACTCTGGTGGAGAGAACGGGAAAACCCTAATTCTATTTTCTAAAGGTCCAAATACAATACAGATGAGGCAAATTACCACCAATCATTAATATGCTAGTGAAAGTTACCACAACGTACACAGAGCGCCAAAGGAAATCTTCGGGGGATTTTGTATCGTTTTCTGGGGTCTTTTGAGGCGTGTCCTTTACCTTACTTATCGCAGAGTGGTGGTGGCTTAATAACACAGCAATAAGGGGAAAAAGTGGGGAGATTGATGTCTTTGCTTTTTCTGGTGTTATTGAAACCAAAACATGTTTATTGTCTCAGAACCAGTCGTGTCGTACACTAGCGAAATTGCTCGTGGACGTTTCGTGGGTATTTGGGAGGCTGGTCGCACTGTTACAGCAAGTGCAACGGCAGTGCATAAAAGTGTTTTTATAGTAAATTACTGGATAAAAATATTTCAACACAGTGGGGAAGACGGTCTACATACTCGTCAGAAAGTGGGCACTCCCCGTAAAACATCCGCAGATGATGATATTCGTTCACTAAATGCAAATTACTCTTTTGTTATAATTGACTGATCATGTTTAGAAACATGAGATAAATGTGTATATGTGTATGGTTTACCGAATATGACATACAAATATTATAGCAATAACATTTGGAAGTATTTTTGTGTATAATACTATTGTATTCCTGTGATCAGCAATATGTTAGCAAAGGTATAGTAACCAATTGTAGTTTGAATTAGAGGGAAAACATGCTGCTTTATTTATTATTTAGTTATGTTTGCTTCTATGCAGCAACAAAGAGCGCCAAAGAAAATCTCACTGCATGTCGCGTCTGTCACATTATTTATCTTTGTAGGGGGTCTTGCGAAGTCATGGCCATTTCATTGGTTACTTTAGGCCACGGTGCAAGGGTGTGCCACTCCTTCTGCTAAATAGTTACACCAATGACCACAACAAAGGTTAAAAAATGGCGTAGAAACGAAATATATGTTTACGCTCTCGATCTTGTTGGCTAAAAGAGAAAGAGGTAGAGTGAGTGCATTCAGTTTGTCATACAGACCTCTTATCGTGATTGTTAGTCCATACCTAATCGGCTAGTGCAGGACACGCCTTTGAAAGGGTTAAAAGCTAAGGGGAAAACTTTATGAGGACCCAGGTTTGCGAAATGTAGAATGTGCAGTGTGAGAAGATTTTCAAATTAAAGCTTGAATGGTATTCATTAAACACATAGCAAGGCTTTATAACAGAACTGTACTCTCACAGTGGTATCAATGCTTGTTGCTGCATAGAAGCAAACATAACTAAATAATAAATAAATAAATAAATAAATAAATAAATAAATAAATAAAGCAGCATGTTTTCCCTTTAATTCAAACTACAATTGGTTAATATATCTTTACTAATATATTGCTGATCACAGGAATACAATAGGATTATAGACAAAAATATAACCAAATGTTATTGCTATAATATGTATGTCATATTCGGTAAACCATACACATATACACATTTATCTCTAGTTTCTAAACATGATCAATCAATTATAACCAAGGAGTAATTTGCATTCAGTAAAGGAACATCATCATCTGGGGATGTTTTACGGAGGGTGCCCACTTCTGACGAGCATGTAGACTGTCTTCCCCACTGTCTTGAATTAATTTTATCCAGTAATTTACTATAAAACACTTTTATGCACTGCTGTTGCAATTGCTGTAACAGTCCATCCTGGCCTCCCGCATACCCACGGTATGCCCACGAGTAATTTCGCTAGTATACGGCATGACTGGTTCTAAGACAATAAACATGTTTTGGTTTCAATAACACCAGAAAAAGCAAAGGCATCTACCTCCCCTCCTTTTCCCCTTATTGCTGTGTTATCAAGCCACCACGCTCTGCGATAGGTAAGGTGGACACGCCTCAAAAGACCCCTGAAAACGATACAAAATCCGCCGAAGATTTTCTTTGGTGCCGTTTGTACATTGGAAGCATACGGAACATTATTGTCTTTGCTTATTCAACTTAGAAATCCAAATAATACTTATTATAGAAATTTTCTTCCAGCAAATTGAAGGATGGCGAATCTAATGCTAATCTTCATGCTTTTGTGACACGTGGTGATTTTTTAAATTTTGCCAACATTTTTACAATCTTATGTCTTTATTACGGAATGAAACTCAGATTTGTTTAAAAACATCTGTTTTGAAAAATAGCCGGTTGTACCATAAGGTACTGCTAGGCAGCTATGGGTGTACTATTTGTTGGGTGTAGATTTGTACATGTTCAGGTCGTTACTCTTTTGTTATTGCATGAATGCTTACGTTATAACTCAAAATATCTTATTATTCTATATTTTGTGTGATAATGACAAAGCAATAGATGTAGCTTTTACAGCTAGAGAGCGTTCGCACTTTAACAGTCTTTGGTTTAAAATCACTTTTAAGTTTCTACATGAATGTATCTGCCCTCCAGTATTTCGATGCATGATCCATTCACTACGTATAGCACTATCACTCATATTCTAATTCTTTAGAGAGAGAGAGAGAGAGAGAGAGAGAGAGAGAGAGAGAGAGAGACAGACAGACAGACAGACAGACACTCGCATCAATTCTGTCTCTACCACCCTGAAACAGTTTTATTCGCCGATTACAGATGGGCACAGTACTGCTACTTTCTTCTTTTCAGTAAACGAATATTTTTGCACTTTACCTATTTCTCACACTGAATAAAGTTCACAATTGAGTTGTCAAAATGGCGTACTACTGATCGTTTTCTTCTGCACTTTCCAAAACTTCGAAAGAATACCTTTTCATTTGATTCATTGTTTAGGAATTGGTGAGTATACCGTCCTATGGAACGCAATTGTTACATATTGTGCCTATAGTACCGTAGCCTCGCTGTTTCAAGTGATTTAATAGGTTGATGTCTGTAAACGGGTTATCAAAATAGAGATGAAAGAGTAGGCTCTTCATGTATTGTGGCAAATTGTCGAGCATTTCAACGAGATGTGCTGCAAATTTACCATACTGAAATTCATGCTTATTATTTGTACTTACTCTATTGCTTTGTTTAATTCAAAATATATCAGATACCCAGAAGCAATGTTTAGGCGCCATGGCGTAAAGCCGAATATTTGGTATATTTCTCTTATGGATTGCTTGCAGGATTGACGTCCAAAATAAGGAATCATGCATTCATCAAAATCCATACATTGTTTCAGAATGTAATTTTCCATAAAGTTCTCCTTATATATTGTCTTGCGAATCCAAATGGATGTTTTTGGCACAGTGGACAAATGAATCAAATTAATTTCGTGAAAATTAAACCGCCGGTACCTTCCTCAGCAGAATCTTCATCGGAATTAAGTGTGACGTGTAGTGGTTCAATACAGACATTATATAAATCGATATTGGTATCCTCTACCATAAGCATAGCTTCAGCAGTGTGCCTTTGGAACAATAATATACTATCAACATGAATACTACAAAATCCGTTCCTTATAAGCTGTTATGGCATCTGCCTAGTGGTACCATAAGGTACCAGATTAACTCTACATCGTATATATTTGGCATTAATATATTTACACCGAAAACATTAATTATATACCGTATTATAAGCCTTTTGTAGTATATTCCGCAAAAATTTATTCAAAATTATAATCCGAATTAATCGTATTCAAATACTTGCTTGAAACCCACGTCCACGTTGTGCTGTTCAGGAACAAGTACATGTAAGTTGTTCAACTCCACTACACACACCGTGCTAGCTTCAAAATATACGTTGTTAAACAAGGATTGGAACAACAATGGATAATCTAATGAGAGATAATGAGCACAATAGTGTAGCAACTCAGCGACTCGAAACGACCATACCTACACTGACGTGCATAAAATGTGACCCATTCTCCTAGATCGCAATCGTGTTTTTCCCTCCTTTAGCTTTCCATCTTTCCAACCGGCATCAGTTCTCTATGTGACTGGCCTGAAACCAATTTAGGGATACAAAAAGGAAGCAATGACCGATGTGAAATAAAGGGTTGGTTCGGATATCGCTTGTATGAAAAAGCTTCGTTCCGATTCATACACAATGAATGAGTGAACTAATTTAACATAATTAGGCCTTCTAGAGAAAGCGGTGAGAATTATTTGCATGTGTCGTTAAATTGGACGACAGCTATTCCATTTATATGAGAGCTTTCATAAGCGACATGGGACGAAGTTATTGCCGCCATTGACTGGCAATGAGAACACTGACATAACGAAAACGGCAGTGGACCATAAAAACATAAGGTGTGTTAAAAAAACAAAAACCTAAAGGTACTTAACTTTTGTCGTTATTTCTATGTCTGTATTATAGTGAATTAAATTTCTTTAAAATTCAATGAAGCATTGGTTTAACGGTACCCTGCTAGTGAGAGCATGAACAACTAGCATGTAATGTTACCTTTCGGCAGCTCGGCCGTATTTTGATGGATGCAAAGCACCCTGTCATTCCAGTGGCTAAGAGGAGGTCACTCTGGCAGAGGGTGGAGCTAGATTTGAGAGTACAGGCATAAACAGTTGCGCTCCATTATCGGCCACGTTTTATGCACGTCACGTACATGTGGTACGCGCGGTACCGCTAGATAGATTCGGGCTAAAGAAGAAAGTATTTGCTATAAGGTGAAAATCAAATAGGATTTCAGTGCGTATAAATGCACAAAGTTCCTGCGAATATGTATCATATCACTAATGGATAACATAGAGGAAACACTCAATAGAGATACCCTTTTTTTAAACGCCATTCTGTCTCTGGTTTAAAACGAGAACTACAGAATATTCACGTGGGCTAGGCAATTCTCCAAGCAGTATTTTACTGTCCCTCGATGTCAGGCTCATATATTAGTACAAAGTATCATATAGCTCATATATGCTCTTGTATGTGCCTTGAGAGGAGAGCTTCTCGTTTTGGAAGAAAAAGTACGGTGTGTGTTAATTTTTCAGCACATGTACGTAGTGGCAGCGTCATAAATTTAAACCTGTGCTTTAACTTGGACTGGGTCATGTTCACCTTGGTGAGAGATATTTTCACGCTTGAGTTGCAATCTAGGAACCCGATAATTAATTTCCTCTTCCAACTCTCCTCTTTGTGCTCTTGGATACTCTGAAAATTTACCCCCTTACGTTAGTAATACCGATGAAATTTAATACTGTCGAGGTCAATATTGCAAAGGGGTAGCGAAACACATATGGGAAAACAAGTTTTTGAATTAAGCTTAAATTACTCTGGCAGAAGCTTGCAAAGGCCCAAGAAGTAAAGCGAACTATTGTTTTACAATCACACGACCTTTCCTACCCTTCAAAAACTCACAGTTATTGCATATGTATTATACGCTAACAAGCAAACATTCGGCAGGGGCAGATAAAAATCTTACATATTTGTTATGAAATAAGTGTGGAACGCCAAAAGAAATATTTACATTCCTTGCTTTCCACTCGAGACAGCCACTTAATGTGATTTTGACCGATAATTTCTATACTGTCATGAGGATAATATAACTACAGGAAAAACGAGACAGCACCGTGTTCACTTTGGATGAAGAATGTTATTGCGATTACGCTTATGCAGTCGCTTTACAGCAAAATGTATGATTAAAAGTTATTTTCTTATGTTTAGGAGCACCAGGAAATAGCCAATAATTTAATTACCTTGACCTTCTATGCAAATGGTATTACTCTTGGTTTCTTTCCCGGAGATGGCTCATATATAGATCCGGCAAACTACCGGTACCAGATTTAGGATCGTTCCATAGACATCATCATCTTCGGATTCATTAGTGTGAATATTGAGAGTTCTGTTAACATGAACATGCTAACATTCTCCGATGCATGCTTTTATTATTTAGCACACTTCTTCTGATAGTTCTATTTCCTTATTCGCAAGGGAACATCTATACAGGCTGTTTCAAAATAGAGGACATAATTTTAGATATGCATTCACCATTTGTAGATAACAAAAAAGGTCCATTACAGCATGTGTCCGGAAATGCTTGGTTTCTGAGTTATTGCCTTCAAAACAGTGATATTCACCGGAATGTATTTCTTACCGCAGGTAGTTTTCTTTACAGAAGATGTTCAAAGTGCCCACCTCCTGCTTGAATACAGGCTTCACATCGACGTCTCATGGCCGTGCGAACACGGCCCCAAATTTCAGGAGCGTTGCATATTTTCTCACTACCTGCCACAATTCGATTCTGAAGGGATTCCCTGTCAGACACCGGAGACGAATACACCAACGCTTTTAAATGGCCCCACAAGTAGAAATCGACAGGGTTAAAATCAGGCGAGCGTGGTGGCCAAGCAATTTGTTCACCTCTACCTATCTATCGATCAGGAAACCTTCGAACCAAATACTGGCGAGCGGTACGGCTGAAGTGTGCAGGGGCGCCATCATGCAAGAAGTTGGCTTGTTACGAATGCTCAGTGGAGTGTCTTCATACACATGGGGTATAGTATTTTCCAGGAAGTTTGTGTACACCTGCCCCATAAGCCTGTTTACAAGTACATGGGGTCCAACTAACCGATCACCAATGGTACCGGTCCACATGTCGAGAGTGAACCGCACTTGGTGATGAGATGGAACAATTGCATGTGGGTTTTCATATGCCCATACATGCTGACTGTCGAAATTTGTAATGCCATCTCGTGTGAACTGTGTTTCATCTTTAACGAATACTAAGGCAGGAAAGTTCGGATTTGTAGCAGACTGCTGAAAGAACCACTGGCAGAACATCAATAGAGCAGGGTACTCTGCTGGTGACAGGGCTGTACACGTTGCAAACCATAAGGATACAACTTTTGCTCTCGCTACAGTCTCCAGACAGCCATATGAGGAACATTCACTTGCAACGCTAACCTTCGTGTACTGATAGGAGTCGTGTGCACAGAGTCCAGAATCTCTTCCTCTACATTTGGAGTTACCTTGGTCGTCCCCTCCCCAAACCAGAAGATGAAAAGTTCCCATGAGAGTAAAGACGGCGATGGAGAAGTTCAAATGTCTTCCGACCTGGACATCTTCGCTGAGGATACCTCTCTTGGTACAAGCGACAAGCCAGCGCAGCATTGCCGTGCGCTTTACCGTGCATGATGTATATATCTGCCGGCTCCTGATCTGAGTACATGTTGCTCAGTCGAATGCCAAACACGAACATTCAATGTACCCTTCGCCTCGGAAGGAACTGTCAAAGTGTTGTGTCAATATCTGCTGTCACGGCAACTACCCGTGAAAAGAAATACGTTCCGGTAAATATCACTGTTTTGAAGGCAATAACTCGAAACCAAGCACTTCTGGACACATATTGCAATGCACTTTTTTATTGTCTACATATATGGAATGCATATCCAAATTTACGCCCTCTATTTTTGAGACATTCTTTATATATATCCTTCCGATTCAAATATCGTATCAGATATTTCTGCCACATGGAGCAAATTCATTTTTACTCGCAGACATACTCTTCGCTCTCTCTTCTCTTTAATGAATTACTCTCCTTTCTGTAAGACTTACACTCCCAAGGACTTACAAGACAATGCATTCAGTCAGTAGCCTGTTGAGGAGCAAGCAAACTCTGGATCATAGAATATCCAGGATTGGTGATCAGCCCAGTGCCTGGTATGCCGGTAAGAAGAAAATGAAATGTAGTGATGAAATGGACGATAGGAACATTAACGCCCCTCTTGTTCTCCGTGGTCTAGCGGCACCATACTAGTCTCAAGTTTCCCAGGCCGCGGGTTCAAACCCGGCGGAGAGCGATGAGTTTCTTTTTTGGGCTTAAAAATCCTTAGCATGACTTCCTTCGGAAGGTAAGTAAAGCCGGTGGTCCCATGTCGTATATTTACGGCACGTAAAAACACCTCAAGCATGAAAAAGAGGTCTCTGAGCAAAATTCCCGGTCTTTCACGCCCAATATAGAATGGGACACTAAGAACCGCAGCAGTTAAAGTGCATTCATAAATAAAAATCAATATAATTTAATTTTCACGGATCAAATTATCCAATCCAGCATTCGCATAGCGACAAGGAAAATCGCAAAAATCTTCCGGTCAGATTGGTCGGTCCCTGGGATTTGAATCTGGGACCTCCCTCAGGCGAGTCGTTCAACTTAGCGCGGAGCCTCCACAATCCTATTCATAATAGGTAAAATACGTGCACGGACTATAAAGGACTGAATAGCCGGCCAGCATCTCTTCTGCCATTAGTTAATGACGTAACAGACGGCCACGTATAATACATGGCAGTAGGAACAAAAGGCCGGTACGGGGCCAAAAGAGATACCGGCAACTGATAAGATGTGATATCCTTTGTTCTATGCCGCCGACTCCCGCCCCCCTGCTTTGTGGCCTGAACCGAAAAGCCAGCCCCCTCCTTTGTGTGCTATTGTCATACCGCCAGAGAGAGATGTATAACAATGGGCTATTCTCCTTTTGTGGCCTCAGCCCGAAAATCCGTAGACCACGCCCCCTCTTTGTGGCCTGACCTGAATACCGCGCAGCAGAGGTTCAGAACAATCGGTTATTGTCCCTTTGTGGCCTGACCTAATGCCGCCCTGGGCATAGGAGATCAATGGGGTATTGTGCTCGTCGCTAATGAAGGTGGGTCTTTGTGCGCCACTGATACCGACAGCCGGGGATCGTCGAACAATGGGGTATTGTTTTCGTCGCGTGCCGCCGCTTCCGCAAATCGATGTAGGAGATAATTGTGTCAATCAATCAGTTAATGTTCGTCCATGCATAACATTGTATAACATTTTTTAAAAAAGAATCACGGGTTTAAACTGCTAACGTCCTGGCATCGGGCCTCTAATGGGCTGGACACAGACCGAAGTATCCCCACGCATGTGTCTTGATTGATTAATGTAATTAAACGCTGCTCGTCGATCGATGAATACAATCAAGTGTATATGCCTTGACTCGCGCACGTGGTTCCCATCGTATATGTGTGTGTGTTAAGGTAATTATTACTCGTGTATAATTATTACGACTAATAACACTTGTTTAATTCTACTTTTGAGGGAAAATTTTTGGGGGTTTATAAGAATATTACATCACTTAAATGAATCCATGACTGAAAGGACAGAGTTGGCGTAAATGGCTAACACGAGACGTTAACGAGTGTTTCTTTCACTGAAAACCCGAGCGCAGTCCATATTGTGTACGGTGCTCCGCTCGACTAATGATCTCTCGGATGTACAGGCATGGACTGCCTCGTATCCCCTCCCAAACAACCCTTACCTCTCCATGCCACTCATGGTCTCCCGCGCGCTCTCTATCTCACAGCGACGAAGCTGCGCTCTTCCGGCCAGGGAGAGACAAGACGGAACTTCGACATATTGAGATTAATATGCGGATGGCGGCCATGTTTGGTTTCCGGGAAATAGCTAGCATAAATCATTTGAAGGGTGATAACGAACCTTGTGTTTCAAGATATTTTTTTAAGGTTTGTTTAAACGTAGGGCTGGCACGGAAAAATAAATGAATACGTGTTATCTTTATAATCAAATATTACATACGTTATTTATTAATAAATAAATAATGAACTAAATAAATAATGGAATATGGTGAGTGCTCTAAACAAAGCAACTCCCTGGTTACTCTTTTAATTAACGCTAGCTAAAGAACGCTCATAAATAAAACTCAATAGAAATATATAACGACAAGGGCAGGGACCTTAAAATAGGCGTTGTCGATAAAGCACTCCATACGAATAGGCATGTACTTTGAAACAGACGTTGTCGATAAAATACCACACTGCTAGCGCAAGCATACGCGTAAGCAGGGGCTTTAAAGCAGTCATTGCCGGTAAAAAAAACACATCCACCACGCAAGCACTGTCTCTCTCTCTCTAAATTACGCCAGAGAATCCAACGATTTATATGTACCACACTAGCCAGCGCAATCACACGCATAGGCAGGACTTTAAAACAGTCACCGTCGATAAAACATTCCACCCACAGCGAAATCACGAACATAGGCATGGACTTTAAAACAGGCATTGTCGATAAAGTACCCCAACCCACTCACACAAGCAAGTGCATAGGTAGCGACTTTAAAACAGGCGTTGTCGATAAAGCACTCCACCCACAGCGCAATCACGTGCATAGGCATGGACTTTAAAACAGATATTATGGATAAAGTACCACACGCGCCAACGCAAACACGCGCATAGCCATAGGCTTTAAAGCAGACGTTGGCGATAAAGTACCCAGCCCACTCACACAAGCAAGCGCATAGGTAGGGACTTTAAAACAGGCGTTTTCGATACAGCACTCCACCCTTCCACCCACAGTGCAATCACGCGCATAGGAATGGACTTTAAAACAGACATTATCGATAAAGTACCACATCCGCAAACGCAATCAAGCGCATAGGCATTTACTTTAAAACAGACGTTGGCAATAAACTACCCAGTCCACTCACGCAAACAAGCGCATAGGTAGGGCCTTTAAAACAGACATTGCCGATAAAGTACCCAAATAGCTCACGCAAGCACGCGCGTGGGCAGGGACTTTAATGTCAGAGACGCCAAAGATTTATATAGCGGCTTACACACCCTTAGCAAAAATATGCTGTACACCCTTGAAGAGAGTAAACCATGGTGCAGCATGGTTTTTCCACCACACTTTCGCCTTAATGGGTGGGATTCCTGAGGGGGAAGTAACATCTAAAAGCAGGTGTTTCAAATTTAACACTGGAGTGGGTTTTGGCAATAGGTACATGTCTGCAAAGGAATTGTCCTGACATACACACGAATGGATTTCCCCTAAGACGCCGGGAATTACATCGAGAGAAACAACCATAACTTATATTCATTACTGACGCTAAAATTATATTATCCTTAAGGAAGCTGATTTGTTTATTCCATTTAAACAGACTGGTGTTTCAGCCGCCATATCTAAAAAAAAATTTGATCCAAAATCATTCCAATGTAATAATAAATATCAGACTTCTCTGAGAGATAGCGTGTCTATTCACATTCGAAGCGGTCCCGAGTTCGAATCTCGGTTAGGTGATTTGCCGTGCAAGGGCAAGCCCTCCCATCAACGATCTCTATAAGTGTGGGTGTAATATATTTCCTACCGGTATGATGTATGGATCTGTATAACACTGTACTTAAACATTCGTAAATTTCGCAATTATTATGATTATTATCATCTATCTTTTTTTCCCATAACAAAGCTGAAAAGGCGAATGTAACAGACCCTTGATTGTTTAGATATGCAGCGTCTAAAGTGGTATTGAATACTTGAGGGAAATCGAACTCTGAACTCAAGCTGAAAAAAATACATGGACTTTCAACACATGTATTCCTTTCTTAGTAAATATATAACATAGGGCAAGAACTTTTAAATATATTTTGCCTACCCTCTTAGAAATATATTTTGCCTACTCCAGCAGAGAGATCGAACCATTACGAAGACTTCAAATATAAATTTGATATTTGTTTAATTCGATAATGAGTCATTCAGTTGTACACCCCTTGCAAAAATATGTTGTATATCCCTGAAGAGGGTAAACCACGTCTCGAGGAATTCCCGGCAGCTAGATACCACTCTACAGATATTAACGGTCAATAGCATACCCTTACCATTAAGCGTCTTTATAAGCGCAGGTGTGCTTTTAAAATGATTTTTCATTCGCATGAAAAGACCGCTCTTATCGGAAAAACCCTGCTCATATAGATTGTGGTGTAAATATTAACTTGTTTAGGCTCATTGTATTTTTATACTCCTCAAATACAAGAATTGTTTGCATGATACCGATAATAAACTGATTTTTAAATGAAATGTTATAAAAGAAATATGATTTGGAGAGGGTGATAAGACGAGTATGGTATTTAGAATTAAAATAGGAGAAAGAATTCAACTTAAGCATTCGAGTGTATCACCACAGATATGTTTCTTTATGTGTCTTTGAGGCAAACCTGTTTTACGGTCTGGTTTATAGATGAATGAAATACTTGATGAATGACAGTCCTATTTAACATGGGTGAAAGGTGTTTAAAGCCTGTTTTGATAAAAACTACTTTGTGGTAACGTGCAAGGTTTGAATTCGAGAGGTCACCGGTTCGATTCCCGGTGACCACCCTGTCTGACTTTAGGACCTGCATAAAGGTCTACGAAAACATAGATACAGGGCAAGCCCTCCCATTAATGTTCTTTATAAGCGCGGTGTAATATATTTCCTAGCAGTATGGTGTATAGATCCTGTATAACACTCCACTTAAACATTCTAACTATCGCATCAGTGCGACAATCAAATTTTTTTATTATTATTATTATTATTATTATTATTATTATTATTATTATCATCAAGAAAGCTTATTTATTTATTTCATTTAAACAGACTGATATTTTAGTCTCCATACCTAAAAACTACACAATCCATACACCGCACCAGGAAGATTATATCAACAGAAACAATACTTTTTCGTTATTTTCACACTAAAATTATTATTAAATAATACGTATGAACTTGGAGTTCTAGGTGATGGCACCAGCGTCAGCACACAAATTCATATCATGTTAGAATAATACTTTGATCGCAGACGGACGCTTCAAATATAATACTGGAGCGAATATTTTGGTAATAATAAACTCTGAATTTTAGCAATAATGTAAAAATTAAAATATATTTTTTTATTTTCTAGGGTCATACGGAAGGATTTTCCCTTACAGAGCTGTGGCGTGATATAGGAATTCCCCCCGCAACAAGTTTAAACGCGTTTTATGAAATACCCCCTGCGAGAGGCTAGTTTCCCCACATGCTCGATGGGTTGGAGTGGCCAATGAAAATCGATGTACTATAAACCGTCATACCTCTCGCATACATTTTTATATTGCAAAAAGAGAGCCACATTAGTCTGCTTCACCGGAAATTCTTACAGTTTCTCGGCTCACATTAACGAGTTAAGATCCCTTCAGGCTTTACTTCTCGTCGTGAAATTTCATCAAGCATCATGTCTGGTAAATTGCAAAAGCACTTCATTTACTTTAAAAGTTAAATTATTACATAATACATTTAACTTATAATTATGTTCTTGTTTTCAATGTCGGGCATTTATACGCAAGTAGTTGAACATTCTACAGTTAATAGCTAGCCGTATGATTTCATTTGATCAAATGCAAGCAGTTTAGTTAAGTATTCATTTTAGGGTATTCTACATTTAATAGCTAACTGCGCGAATTCATTTCTCACAAACATGTTAACAGTTTAGTTAAGTATTCATTTCTTTGAAGCAAATTGATTATTCTATGTGTTTAAATACGGGATTTCACACAGGGAATTATATTCCTTTTAGAGAAAATACAATTATTTGAATAAGAACCGTATCGAATAAAAATGTTGTTTATATGCAATACAAATTTCTTCCGAGGGTGACCGATGGGGTTCGAACCCGGGCACTTCAGATTGCACGCCTCGGTTGAACATTCTTCAGTTAATAGCTATTTGGATATGTTTCATTTCCCTAACGCATTCTGAAAACTTTCACTCTGTTTCCATTACGTTAAAAGAGATATTTTCCATGACTGTGTCGAATGCTAAATGTTCTTTATTTGCAATAGAAATTTCTTGATGGTTAGAATGCATCGACATTTCCGTGTATATAAGCTATTCGCTATAAATTAAATTAACTTAATAATATAGCTTTTCTTTTTTAAAATAAATGAATTAAATCTTACGCGCAAATTACTTGTTTTCAGCATTCTGATCTGCTAATGTAGCTGAAGCCTACAATCAGCTCCAGTAAGAAACTCGTCGCCGACTGCAGGATCATTCCGCGAATAACGTGATGATTCAGACGTCCGATCATTACGGATGGGGCCCTGCCCCACGCATGCGGCAAGCACCGAATGGTAAGAATCCTTGAGTGTTTTAAAAAATTAATGTAACAATTCATATTAGATTCTTGTTCATATGCTTTAATATTATGATGATTATTATTATTCCAGGGAGCGGACTTTATTCGGGACGGTTCTCGTTCAACACGCGATCTCTGCACCAGCACCGCCACCACAAGTCTTCCAGGCCTTCCCGGTACCAAATCATCAGGGATGGGGCCTTGCCCCATACATGCAGCAACCGGCAAATGGTAAGAATCCTTCAGTGTTTTAAAAAAATTAATGCAACAAATCATATTAACATCCCTTTACATATGGTATATTATTATTATTACTATTATTATTATTATTATTATTATTATTATTATTATTATTATTATTATTATTATTATTATTATTATTATTCCAGGAAATATTCTGGCTGACGAGGGAAGCCAGCCCATGGACATTGCAACACAGAGCTCCGTGTCACAGGAGAGAATTGATGAAGTCTCGGCCGCTGCACTATCAACCTCCTCACCACCCGAAACGTCTGTGGAAGTTGTAGCCGCTGCAACTTCAACCTCCTCATCACCAAACGCAATTGATGAAACTGCTGCACGGTCAAACTCCTCATCATCCAATGATTCAGCACCCGTGAACAGTAAGATAGGACAGGCATCGGACTGAAGCAAGCAACTTACCGTTAAAAAAGACAAGGTTAGTGCTAGCAATTGTCAGATCTGGAATGCAATAATATCCAATCGGCATTCATGGGACGTATTTTTAATAGTAAAATAGCAAATACATTGAAAATACTCGACCGCAGAGGCTTTTTAGATGAGTGCATGGAGCTTATAATTAAAGAAGTGGAAAACGTTTTGATGAAAAGCAGGAGTGGATTGAAGATGAATTGTTCCATGGAACTTAAATATATAATATATAAACCTCAGGAAGAGGCGCACATTTCCTCCTTTAATTCTAAGCCAGTGATGATACTTCCGTCAAGAGACCTCAATCAGATCTTTTCTTCAATTGCGAGGGATATTTTAGAAAACATTTCCAAATTTTAGGGGGAAGCATCGTCGAAGTCCTTATTAGACATACCTAGCGTTATTATTGCTCTACATACTACGACCCTCTACATGCAGCATCATATATAGATGTGCCACAGAAAATTAGGAATAAGTATGCAGTGATAACTATAAAGAATGAAGACAATTTTTGCTTTGCATGGTGCATGCTAGCCTCTAAATACCCTGATAGTAACCATGGATGTAGAACTACAATATACCCTTTTGAACTGCTTTTCAAAGCATTCAATTATGAGGGTTTAGACTTTCCATCAAATTGAATACTTTGAAAAGCAGAATCATTGAGTATTCATTTCAGTGTTTGGTATAGAAGAGAATGAGAACATTTTTCCTCTATACCAAACAGCTGAAAAGAAGCAGCACCACGTTAACCTGCTCTATATTGAACAGGAGGATAAGTCCCACTACTGTCTCATGAAATACTTATCCAGCTTTGTAAACAGTCAATTCACGAAACATAAGGCTAGAATATGGACATGTGAGGCATGTCTCAAGAGGTGTGCCTCTGAGAAGGCTCTGGAAACACAAGATTAAGATGTAAATTCCAGCTGCTTAAATGCCTCAACAGGAAGACTGCATTGAATTTAAGGCATTCTCCAAAAGCGTTCCTGTACCTTTTGTCATATACGCTGACATTGAGTTTGTTCTGGCAAAGGTCCACTCTTGAGAGCCCTCAAGCAACTCGAGTTGGACCCGAGCCATTCAAGAACATGAAGCAATATCTATTACCTTAAAGATTGTATGTAGACATGACGAGACATTGTCGAAATTCTTTCTCTTCAGAGATCCAAATGTCATCGATCACTTCTTCAGGTAATTAAAATCAATTACTGATGATGTCATCGACGTGTATTCTAATCCTGAACCTTTGGATCTATTCCCTGAAGAGGAACAGAATTCCTATAATGCCTCTGATTGTCATATATGCTTTGGCGCTTTCACTATGAGCGATTTGCGCGTTAGGGATCACGATAATATGACTGGGGAATATCTGGGTGCTGCTCATAATAGATGCAATTTAAACAGAAAGGTCCCTAATATCATACCGATCTGTTTCATTGTCTATTTAATTATGACAGTCACTTCCTGATAAGGCACGTGGAATATGATAATAAACCCATATCGTGCATAGGTCAAAGTGGTGAAAGGTATCTAGCGTTTAGCAAAATGTAGAAGAATTCACGTTTCTGGACAGCTTTAAGTTTCTTGACGGCAAGCTGTCCAACCTGGCTGACATGCTGGAGGAGAATTACTTTAAATTAACCAGGGCAGAATATCCTGTTGAAGAGCATTTTAAGCTGCAACAAACAAGGGGATATTCCCACACGACTGTGTCAAGCTTTGCAAAGCTTAAAGAAACAGCTCTACCGCTGAAGGAGACCTTCTACAGCACTCTGACAGTCACATCACCGACGAGGAATACAGGAATGCTGTAAAAGTCTGGGATACCTTTAATATCCGGAATCTCGGGGAATACAGCGATCTATATCTCAAAACAGACATACTGCTCTTGTCAGATATTTTTTTAAATGTTTCGAGATCTCATCCTGGGAATGTATAAACTTGACCCAGCATGATTTTATACATTACCAGGACTTGCCTTTAATGCAATGTTGAAGACAACAAAGGTGAAACTTTCTGACAAGAGCATGCTGGAGATTTTCGAGTCGGGTAATAGAGGGGGACTGTGCACTGTGGTGAAGGGCTACACCAAAGCTAACCACAGGTACATGTTCAGCTTTGGCCAGCATGCTCCTGTTAAGCACCTGTCCTATTGGGACATTAATAATTTTTATGGTCCCTCAATGATATCGGCCCTCTCCGATAAAAACCTGAAATGGCTCATCAGGGAAGAAATTGAGAATATACGTTTCATGAACATCAAAAAGATCCGGAGACCGGTTATGTGCTAGAAGTAGATATCGAATATCCCGACCATATCCACGACGCCCATAACGAGCTTCCTTTCTGCCCACAGAGTGTTACACCACCGAATGGACAATACAAGGAACTGCTTGCAACATTTGATAAGAAAAGAAAATATGTCTTCACTACAGGTGATGCAGCAGTGTATCGAGCAGGGTCTGACTGTGAGAGATATTCACAGGGTGGTGTTCTACGATCAGTCTAACTAGCTAAAGACATATATCGTGGTCACTACAGAGAAGAGAGCTCAATAAATATAAAAATTTGGACAAAACCTCTGGGAAAAAATGAATAATGCTGTATACGGGAAATTCCTAGAGAATGTAAGAAAGTACACAGATTTTAAAATAGTTGGCAAATGGAAACAAGCAAAGAAGTTGACAGCACGCAGCACTTATCTACGCACCATCATTTTTGAAGAAAATCTTGTAGGAAGGTGAGGAGGGCAGAGAGGAGGTGCCTATGAATAAGCCAATCTGCATTGCGCATGCAATTTTGGACCTTTCTAAAGTAACAATGTATGACTTTTTATAATATCCTGAAAACAAACCCACAGTATTTCCACACTTCAAACTTTGAAAAATATAATGCATATGGCATTCAGCAAGCCAATAAGAAAAAGATTGGTTTGTTCAAGGATGAATTGGGTGGCGTGGTTATGGAAGAGTATTTCGGTATCAGAGTAAAATTATATGCATACAGATAAAGCGGGCAGGCAATAAAGAAAGCAAAGGGCATCACTGGCGGGGATATGGAGCAAATAGATTTCGGCCATTATTTTGAATCCTTAAAGGATCACGGCCTAAAAATTTATTCACACTCCAAAAACATTTCGTAGTAAAAACCACAAAATTACCACTATTGAAACAAACAAATTGGCGTTGAATGGGGGTGACGACAAGGGGAAGCTGATAGAACAAACCTATAAGACTCTAGTCTGGGGCCATTATTCCCTTAGACTGTCGATTGCTAGTGCCCACCCTTGTAAAAATATAAATAATGTATAAAAAGAGAGATATTTCAAATATGTGAGTTTTTATTTGTATTACTTTTCCCTCTGATGATTTTTTAATGATGTATATAGTTTCATGTTCATTTCAAGTATGTGTAAGGGTTTTTATGTATTAGTTTTCTCTCAGTTGATTTTAATATTGTATATAGTTTCAGTTTCATTTCATACGTGTTAGAGGGTTTTTTATGTATTGCTTTTCCCTCTGATAATTTCTTAATAATGTATATAATTAATATTCATTTCAAATGTGTGAGGGTTTTTAAGTATTTACATTTTTCCCTCAAAAATGATATGAAGGATTCTTAAAAATAAAAGAACATACTCATGATTTTTACAATCATAAAACTCTATTCTTTATTAATTCTTCATACATTACACCAAATCATTTTTATCGATCCATGCAACATCTGCAAAACCATACCACTTTACAAGAACCTTGTTTCCTCGTTTACATATAAGCTTTTCTACTAAATATGTGTTAGGGTAGTTAGTCTTTATAGTTCATGTCCATAGAAGGTATCTTTTATCACCTCACCATTCCTATCGTTTAGTGTGCATGTTGTAGGCTTGGTGCGATTCACACGAAATATTTTGAAGATTTCAACACCACAGTTAGATTCAAAACCCTTTTCAAAATGCCCTTTATGTTTAGATACCCTGACATAATCACCAACACTAAACTGCCTTGCAGCCTTCTTCTCTCTTCGTTATTGATTATAATTATACACAGTCAGAAGAAGTTCGTTGTTTTTAGCTTCATTAGGCTTCATGCTGATAGTTGAATGAAAAGTATCATTGTACTTTACAAGGATTCTAGGTAAAAGATCTAGCCACTTGTATGAGCCTTCAAATAAAAACTCTCGATACATCATTTCCTTCAACGTTCGAATTAAACGCTCAACAGCTGCAGCCTTCAAATTGATTTAGGTGCTGTAGCGATTAATTTTATACGTTAACATTAATCGTTTAAAGAACTTGTTATAAAATTCTTTCCCGTTTTTACTTTGAATATTCCGGGGTGGGACTTCCATTTCTTGTAATATATCCTCCATAGCCTTTGCAACATTAACATCACCCTTGTCCTTTAAGTGTTTTGCATATGTAATTTTTGAGTAAAATTTTATTGCCATCAGGATGTATTTGAAATCTTTGTTCACTCTTGCATAGGGTATCATTTCAATCAAATCAATTTGTAATAAATCATTCAGACCTTTGCTGATAAGTTTGCGTCGTAAACAGTTCCTCCTCGCCGATCCGTGAAGCTCTCTGGCGATAGTCTGTTCGGCGGTCATGCTATAATTTTAGATTCTTTCAACTTTCGGATAATTTCCCCAATCTCTTGAGTGTGACTATTATTACCAGCGTCCCTCGAAGCAATAATAAGCCTCAGTCTGTTCACTAATGTGTTAGAACTTCTCCAGAAAACGTAGTCAACCTCCTATCAGGCTTATGCTCGTTCCATGACGGTCCTAGACTTGAATGTGTATTGAGCAGGGGACGTATTACATTCTTGTATTTATACAATTTACCAGATCTCAAAGGACCATGTCTGGTATAGCCACTTCTATGAAGAAAAGTACTTTTCAGAATCTTAGCGTACCCCTCCAAGTCTTCACTGGTGTATGCAGAGATCTGAGGTGATCGCTTAAAGATGAGTTCTGTAACACCAGCGGTAGACTCATACATTTTATCATATATCAATACTTAATTATTTTTAAAATGAATATCCTATTTTCCAAGTATATAACTACCATCCTGATATCTCACACCGTACAATATATCAATACGAAACTTGTCTTTTGAGCGAACGTGTTGCAGGTAAGTAGAAATACTTGTATAATCGCCATCTTCATTCTTGATGGTCTTCGCAGTCAACCCCCGTTGAGTATCCAAAATATCCTTGAGGGGGGCGGTTACGGGCTTCAAAGCTTCGGACATGACATGCTGAGTCTCAAACCTGAAACCTTTTAAACCTCTCAGTTTTTCCTTTACAGCTCTGGTATGCTTGGCTACAGACCCTTTAAGTCTTATGCTTTCACTAGCCATCTTACAAATGATGTGAATATAGACGATTACCTGCAATTTATAGTCTGCGTCAAGGTTGAGTTTTCAATGTGTCGATAGCTTTTGCTAAACTCTCTATCGAAGCTCTCAGTTGCTGGGTTTCTTTCTTATGTTCCTGTGTATGTGTCTTGAAATCCTCAGCAAAAATTGCCGTATTAGCTTACTGGCTTCTGGCCGATTTTTCTAGACTTGTCATTTGCTACATATGATTTTTGTAGCTGTCCATAATCATATTTACATTTTCCTCCAATTTCTTAAGTTTATCGTTGCAGGGATCAGTTTTGAGATAATTCAAATCCTCTGTCTTTAACGTATCCTCTAGATCTGAAACTCGCTTCATTGTTAACTTTTCTAAATTACTCATTTTCTGATTACAAAAATTCTGGAGATTTGTTTTTTCTCTATCAAGCTCTGCGGTAACTTGTTTAATAGAGTCCATTATAGAATCCACTCTGGCTTTGGTAGAAGTTGTTAGAGTATCCACTTTAACCGTAGTTTTATTCAAAATTTCTGTGATGTCTAGCAGCTTCTTACCTATTTGCGTCTCGATTTCCTTTGGCAAATACCTGTTTAACTGCTGTCGCGTCTCGTTCGATATCCTAATGATTATACCTCTAGCATATCTTTTATGTACAGCATCGTATCTCCAAGAGGATGTGCTATATCAATGATTCTCTTATTGCCGAATATAATGAATTGACATACCCAGTGATGAACTTTTTATTCACGATATCATTATCGTGAACGGATCTAGCAATCTAACTTTATCGATCACAGTGTTATTTTCCTTATCCTTCTTGAGAATATATCTAGAAATCAATTCATCGATCAGGGTCTTAGCCATAACCTCAACATTGCTAGCAGCTTGCTGAGAGAAATCGCGCATCCTAATTTCGAGAGCATCCACATAATTCTTATTGGATGCGTCATGATTATCTTCGGGATCGTGAACATTGCGCAATCTCGTATTCTTGAACTGATAGTTTCCTTTGACATCTCTACTTATGATATAACGATCAAACACTCTTCTAACTGGACCAGTTCTCTGAGAACCGAACCTGTCGATGCTCATGATTAACTACGAATGGTCATTTTCCTTTTTTGTCGAGCTTAATATAAACATCAAAACCATTGCTTTTTGGACCCTCATTCATGTGAAATTCAGGAACTATAACAATAAAGTGCCTTCCTTCAGATGCACTCTCCCAAACACTCTTACATAGATCTTTAAATTCATTGTAGCTCACGTTGGTTTTTACATAATCTTCGTAAATATGCTTCAAGTTTAAATTATCTTGCCTGAAGAGTATTATTATGTTTGTGTTATGACGAATTAAATGTTTTGGAACTTTAGCATAGGACTGCGTTATATATACAGAGTGGACATTTCGATGTCTACCCATACTGTAAAAGGATGATCCTGCTTTTAAGTAATAAGGTCATAAAACATAAAGATTGAATTTTCTTTCACTTCAGAAGGATGCAAAACGTCTTCTCCGTTGTCGAAAGGGTTTCACTTCTATACCGTCGATATTTCCAAGTAATTTAATTAGGCATTGGTTGATAGAGAAACTTTGAATAAATATACAAGTTTTAAAAGCGTAGTCCATTCTCATGGAGTAGCATATTGAGTAATACGTTTGTTTTCCCTGCACTGGATCTCCCTAAAATAAGAGCTCTGACAGATGGAAATAGCTTCCTATGACGATCGCATCTAAAGTCACTTTCAAAGTCTAATACCTGAATTGGTAGAGAGCAGTGCTGCTTAACAAGCTCCATGTTAACAACTAACTTATAAAATGTATGCGCGCAGTTTATATTACCGAATGCAAAGTAGTTAATGCTAGGATTAATTTTGCAACGTGTGGTTATGTTTCGGTTAGACCTCAAGCGAAGGTATAAAAGGGCTAATGCATGCACTTACTCGATCAGTATATCGTGAGAGCTAAGAGCGGGAGGTCGTTGCATTATAAGCGCGGGTCTGTAATTATTAATTCCATAATTAATTCACTCCCCTTTGAAGCTCACTTGCCACGGTATAGATATTGTGGCCCAGGCACTAAATTGGAAAAAGGTCTAAAGAGAGGAGACCCAGGAATTAGCCAATAAGACGAAGCTTGCAATCAGCACGATCTCGCGTACGCTGAGCATAAGGACACTGCTTCAAGACAAATAGCGGATAAGATTTTTGCAGAGAAGGCCTGGAAGCGTGTGCAGTCATCGGATTCAACTTTTGGTGAAAGGTTAACTGCGAGGATAGTAATTGCAATCATGAAGGGAAAGGTTGCAGTGGGAGCCGGAAAGAGAAAAAAGAAGAGAGGAGGGTTTTCACCATTTATAACCATCATTGCTGGTTTAGGCGCTGCAGCAGGCGGTGCTGTTAAGATAGCTACTGCAGTCAATAAAAAAAAGGTTGCCGATAGGCACTTAGCAGAAGTTGGGAGGCATAACAAGGCGATGGAGGGCCGAGGAAAGGGGGTCCGAAAGAGAAGGTTTAAGAAGAGGAATAAAGGAGGATTCTTACCAGTAACACCGCTGATGTCGTTTGTATCCGCTGCATCTAAAATCGCAAGGTCCTTAAAAATAGAGGATCTAAAGGCAAGGGTTTAAAGAAGAAGTCAAAAAATGGTGGAAGAGGATTGTACATATACCGGAGGAATCCCTAAGCAAAGTAGCCGTCAAATGTTTTGTTAAGCGCTTAAAAATTCCTTTTTAGAGAAGTATATATGATTGACAGACTACGTTTAAAGCCTCACTTCAAAGAGAGACTTATTACCAATCTCGATACCTCTCATAATGAAGGAACACATTGGGTTGCTGTAAGAAAAGAAGGTGATGTCGCATACTACTTTGATAGTTTCGGTAACTTGAAGCCGCCTCCTGAGATTGACAAATATCTACAAGGTGTTAAAATCTTCTATAATACACATAGATACCACAATTTCAATTCAGTCATCTGTGGGCACTTGTGCTTGCAATTTATTTTATCCTAGGAGTTATTACATTATCAAAATGAGCTATACAGTTACAGTGAGTGGGTCAGACACTATTATTTCAACGTATCTAAACCCACCTCTACAGCTAGATCCTCCAGGTCATTATGAGATTGTTCTCTTGAATTATGAAACATTCTACTCAATACCAAACGTCGATGAAAGTAATAATCGATTGCATTATATTAATAATGGTAAACCTGAAACCATTGTCATCCCTCATGGAACATACGAGATAGCAGATACCACTGCATTTCTAAAGAATAAACTAGGATTGAATGCTGAAGTCTTCTTCATAAGACCTAACAATAGCACACTGAAGGCTAAAATTAAATGTCCTTATACAATAGGCTTTTCTAAGGCTAGATCTATTGGTTCGCTTCCAGGATTCACCAACATTATTATAATTCCTGCTGGAGAAGCGTTTGAATCTGACCCTATTGTGAATATATTTAAAGTGAGTATCATACGTGTGGAGTGCATTATTGATACAGGCTCTTTCATTGACGGTAAAAGTGAATATTCTCTCCACGAGTTTTTCCCTTCTGTTCCACCAGGCTATCACATCTCTCAAGAACCCTCGAACCCTATATATTTATCAGTCATAGATACAAACTATATAGAATAGATAACTATTCGATTGGTAGATCAACACGGAAAGGCAATCAACTTCAGGAACGAGGTTATCACTACAAGACTCCACATAAGGCGCAATGTCAATACATTTTAAAATACCTCGCAAATACTATCATAGACGACGTACAGCACGTTTGAAGCACACTACCTCTCTAGCTTCCGAGGAGTTAACACGTGCTAACCGCAAGTTTCTCAAGGAGTTAGGTTACAAACCGCTATAATGGACATTTTAAACGTGACAGAGGTTCCAGTCTTTGATGACAAGATCACCAAGGAGGAGGAGCATGTTTTTCTACAATACAATACGTACGCTCTGGATGTAAATGATGAAATTAGAATACCCTGCCAAGCTGAAGATTTGTGTACGCTACCTAACAAGAGTTATCTTACATCTAAGGTGCTCTCACCAAGGTAGATGGATCTCCTACTACAGCGACGCACACTAATAATGCTATAGCCTTCATTTGTGATGATATACGTCTAGATGTGAATGCTAAAAGCATAGACAGAACAGGGAATCCTGGAATTACTACAGCTATACGAAATTATGTGACTCTCAACCCTATGGAGTCGAATCGACTGCCGAATGCAGGATGGGCCTATCCTGGTGAAGAAGTTGATATAGTACATGCGGCGAAGGGGACTTTCAATGCTATAGTCCCTCTCTCGATGCTCCTAGGATTTGCTGATGATCACAAGGAGCTTATCTCAACAGCAAGTTTGAATTGGTTCTCATAAGATCAAAACATTCTAGAAATTGTGTCCAGATTTCTAATGGAGAGGAAGCTAATGTAAAGTTAACTAGAATCGAATGGAGGATGCCTATAATTCGTCTTTCCGATGCTGAAAGGGTTCACATTCTAAAACTTGTCAAGTCTGATAGACCTCTACACCTTGCCTTTCGATCCATGGATCCTCATCCCCATTCTGCTACTTCAGACAAGATCTTTTACGTAGAATGCAGCAACAGCATCTAAGCTCGAGAAACCCCGCTTCACCATAGTGTGTGCGCAGACTGCAAGATTGGGTGATTATAGCAGGAACAGTTCTGAGTTTGATCACTGTAACATTGCTAATTTGAGGCTATTCCTCAACAGCGAATGATATCCCTACCATGATTTGAACTTGGACTTTAAAAATTCAAGTTTGCTTCACTATATGAAATATACTGTAAATTTTAAAGTTCCCATTATGAAAGAGATAATTATTCCCTCTTGGAGAGAAAGAATTTTCTTCACCGTGTACCATTATTCGTAATAGACAGTTCTCACCAACCCGAGGAGGTTATAAATGGAGCTGTGAACATCAGACTCGAGATTCAAGCATCTGCAAATATCCCCGCCTAGACGTCACTATACTGCCTGTTTCTACATGACAAAGTATTTACCTATAAACCTCTTTCTCACGTGATGCAAGCACTTATATAATGATGTGTATGTTTGGGTTAATGTTTTTTGTGGAGGATTGTACTAGGGTAAGTTTATGAATAATATATTGACTTCATACACTAAAACGCTCTTTTATTGGCTATAGCATACATTTTAAATATTTTCCTTCTCCCTCTCCTACTCCCTGAAAAACTAGTTCCTCTGACTTGTAGAAATCATTTAAAATATTCAAGTGTCTTTCAATATAGGCCAATAGCCGTTTTAGGTTCCTTACACCATCATTATCTAAATATATTTCATTACTATTTAAACAAGTATTTATGAAATTAATTGAATGGTCAAGAAATACAATAATATTGTATGCATAAATTACATTGTCACAATATTCATCACACACACACTTTTTTTCTTGGTGTAGGTAATCTCCAATCCTTGGAATGTTTTTGGATATTATATTCCATTCTGATTTTGTAATGTAAACAAATGATTTATCACTTTCACACTATATGTAGAGGGAGGGGTGTCATAGTATAGTGCAATGCTCACGGTATGGGAGGGGGATATGCAGACGTCATCAAGCCGAGTAATCGATTCCCCATGCTCCTCAGGCGAATGCAGGGTATCTTCAATTAATAAGAAGACCATGGGACCCTCGTTGAGGATCCTCCGCTTACACCCCCTCTTCCGCTTTTTCTCACCAGACTCGTTCTTCCTCTTCCTCCGCTCCCTCCTCACACTCCTGCAACATATATTCAAAACAATGTTAGAAATAGGTTTAGTAAATTATTTCATTCGCCTGAAATAGAAAATACATATATTAGAAAAATCCTCTTCCCTTGTCACACAAAAGTATGATTAAAGAGTGTCATATTCACTTTAAGGGTTTGCAAGGTTCTGGGTGTATCTCAGGCGAGCAATCTGGCCTCGTCTGATTTATTCATTCCTCAACCGTCGTAGCTTTATCACCAGCATCAATAATGACGGAGAGTGGAGCGACATCCTCATCTATAGGTGGGTATGGCGCTCTGCGAATGAATATTCCACTATATCGACATCGTGTCTCTCAGGATCCAGCTCCTCTATTGACACGGGTATCTTAGGCGCAGTCATTTGCAGTCTGTAATGATTTAATTTTAGGTTAAACACAGAATAACATTAGAAGCGGTAAATGAATATGTAATTTAACATTTCTTCTATTTACTGGAGTTTTCTCTTCCTGCGCTGGTAGACCTCGCAGTTGTGGTTACATAGGAGGAAGGATGTGTTCATGTTGGCCCGGGTTAGTACAAAGTACAGAATGCATGTATCCGGTGCACGACTCTGTATCACCTTCAGCTAGGTGTTTCGAGACGGAGACATCATCAACTTCATCGACATCGCTAATATCTTCCACATACTCCTCCATGCGATTTTCTCTGAAAGAATAAAAGAACTTCAAGTTAGATTTCATTTAACATGCATGCAGAATATTACTGAGTTATAGAAAAATATATTACTTACATGCTAGTTCCTCGATAAACAGGACAGCTCTCTGTGCACACTTCCAATGTAGTCATCTGATCATGATGCGATGGTTGAGTACACAATATAGAATGCATTAAACCATTGCAGGTTTCGGCATGGAAATATACTTAGTGATAATAATCTTCTCCGCACTCGCTCCAGTAATCATTCACATCAGATGCACGATTATCACCAACCATTTC
Organism: Deroplatys truncata; assembly: GCA_030765065.1. NCBI lineage: Eukaryota > Metazoa > Arthropoda > Insecta > Mantodea > Mantidae > Deroplatys > Deroplatys truncata. The sequence goes on along the minus strand of CM060990.1, from coordinate 178,560,228 downwards.
GATTATCACTGAACGAACACTGAGAAAGCAATAAATGATCGCTCTGGCTGCGGTCACTTCTTATATACTGTAGATACTTGTTCAGTGACGTCACGCGGCGGATGTGGAGGGGTGGAATGTATGTTGAGACCTGTTATTTACCCCTCCAAACAGAAGCCGGCTGGCTGTTTTCGAATACAAAGGAAAGACATTGGCGAGCGGGTTTTAACATGTTTTATCGATGCCGACAGAGTGGAGCCGGCCTAGTCTACATGTCGAGACTTGTTAGTGATGTCACGCAGCAGACGTGGAGGGGGTGAAACTTGTTATTACCAGGCAGAAGCCGGCTGCTGGGTTTTTTCATTACAAGGTAGAGAGATGCCGGATAAGTTAAGGCTAATGAGTGTGATAGTTATACATATGCTAACACCCACATATACCATGGCCACCAGGTGCGCGAGTCAATTCATACACACTTATTTACATTAATCAATCAAAAATACTTAATTGTATTCATCGGTCGACGAGCAGCGTTTAATTACATTAATCAATCAAGATACATGCGTGGGGATACTTTGGTCTGCGTCCAGCCCTTTAGAGGCCTGATGCCCGATGCCAGTTCTTTGATTCTTTTTTCAAAAATGTTAGATAATGTTATGCATGGACGAACATTAACTGATTGATTGACATAATTATCTCCTACATCGTTTTCCGGAGGCGGCGGCACGCGACGAAACAATACCCCATTGTTCGACGATCCCCGGCTGTCGTATCAGTAGCGCACAAAGACCCACCTCCATTAGCGACGAGCACAATACTTCATTTTTCTCCTATGCGCAGGCCGGCATTAGGTCAGGCCACAAAAGGACAATAGCCCATTGTTCTACCCCTCTCTGGCGGTATGACAATAGCACACAAAGGAGGGGGCGTGGTTGGCAGCTTTTCGGGTCAGGCCACAAAGCAGGGGGACGGGAGTCGGTGGCGCAGAACAAATGATATCACATTACATCTTATCAGTTGTCGGTATTTCTTGTGGCCCCGCACCCGCCTTTTGTTACTACTCATAGCCTACCAGAGATGCCAATATTTTTGTCTGCCCCTCCTGAATGTTTCCTTGTAAGTCTTCCTAAATTCGCCAAGTTACTAAAATACATTTTTAAAAAATAAGATTAGCTATATGATTTGTTGAAATCATAAAAAATTAATATAATCATATTACGAGTACCTATCCTGAGTTCACCACTTGTATATATTTTATAACTAAATAATCTTACAATATTGTTAGATCACTGAGACACTTTATTTTAATATTCGACAAGCATCACTGCTTTGCTAATTTTATGAATTAAAGTTTCGTAGTTATCCTATAAATAATAATAATAATATCAATATAATAATAATAATAATAATAATAATAATACTAATAATAATAATAATAACGAACTTAATGCAACTTCAGTGTCCCTCACTAGATGAGAACCTTGAACTGGCAAAACGAAAAATTACAAATAAGTGAAAAAGGTTAATTATTTATTTCAGTAAATGAAATGCATGGCGAATTGAAGAACCCGTGCAGCATTTAATAAATCCCTCCTGAAGTATTACGTCAGCACAGCAAAGTAATAACAGAACAATAAGGTACATCAAATACGCTTTAAAATGGTATACGACTACACTGTACAACCGTGTTATGTATCCCAAATGATGAAACAGATACTTACGGGTTCAAATTATATCACCAACTACTGCTAACAAAATATGTGAAAAACTTATAACAAGCTAAACTGGTGATTGACTTTCCACATTCACCGAATTGCGGAGGAACCATGCGCCAAGTAGCTGTTGCCATCTTTAGGGTAACTATCGTATCTTAGAGAAAATGACCGGTGGTGAACTTGGGATACTTGCCTTAATATTCATGCAAAAACTTATAGTGTCCACTAAACGCTAAAATGACAAGGTTTTGCCTTGAAACGGATTCAAATTAAGCCGACGAACTTGGTCACATTCAACAACCTGCAGATACAGAACTCCACTGTTTATATCAGAAGTCGTCTTCTGTTAGACCTAACGCATCCCAAAGAAAAGGGGGAGATAGAGAAAAAAGAAAGGAATTGTGCATTTTCAACCTTGTCACAGTGCACCAAAATTTAACCCCTTAAAATTTAAACATATGAAATCAATATATCGGAAATGGCTAATTCTCTTTTTGTAGTGTTTAACTGCCATTCGTACTGGATACAGCACCATAGGCGATGACATTGGTGATAAATGAAATTAAATTATAACTGGGAAAGTAAATTAGGGAGGAAACCTTCCAATCCTAAGTTTAGGGTACCTCCCGTTCATTTGCCGGTTATGAGGATTGAGATAAACCTGGAAAAAACCGCATCAGGGAGGACGTTCCTGGCCGAATTTGAACCGCAGATGTCCCGATTACAGTCTGTGCCTTAACGATCTCAGCTACTCGTAAGGGCTAATTCTATGATAATTTGACAGAAACTGAATATTATAAGGGGGTACTACAATTTTTTCTGTACTATAGTTTTCTCTCTGTTATGGTTTTTCAGTTATGTAAAATTCACTAGGAATAAGGAGAATTTTACAGGCTATTTACTGAGTATTCAATATATGCATTTTGTTACAGTAATATCTCAAACAGATTGTAACATTAGTTTTGGGACACTCGGAAAGAGTAACAATAAGAATAATATTTTATTTATATACGGAATTACAATGTTTACACATCTTTCTGTTTCTAAATTTTCTATTTGTCTTCTTCACTCATTCCTGTCATTTCATTCTTCCTCCTCCAGCCCTTTTCCTTTCATCCCCGTCCTTATTTCCAGCATCCAAATACTTCTGATGCTACCCCTTCCTCTTCTCCTAGTTGGACACCGTTCCCAAACGTTTCTGGGCATTTTTGTCCTCTGGCATTCTGCTGGTATGTCCATACCAGCTTTTGTATACCATTTTTTGTATGTATCTTGCATATTGTGCCACCCAACTCTTAATTTTCATTTCTTTCTTAGTAACAGTGCTCCTAACGTTTCTAAGTTTGGATACTCTGCTGACATTAAAAAGTCCACCACCATACAAAATAATCCGATGTTAAATCTAGATTGAGTTTTAAAATTTCAGTCCCATATGTGACGGTACTTCTTATTATTGATTTGTATATTTGCAATATAATATCTTTGGTTACATTGTTGCCTATAAATTAATATTTAACATGCATTTTGTATAATAATGATTCTGATTATATTTATTATTATTTTTATTATTATTATTATTATTATTATTATTACATGCAAAGGAATGCATGGGATGGAGAGTTTCGTGAAAATCTTCGCCTTGAATTTTTGAAAGACGCTGGAAAGTGTGTTGAACACTAAAGAAGCATTACTATGGAATAGGCATCGGGATTCTCAATAGTATTCCGCCTTTAATCATCATTATTCACTTAAACATCATTGTTTTGCCTAAGAAGAACATTTCTTTCTGTGAGAGTCTATCTTTTTCATGAACGTATATAAGAAAGTGATGCACAGTGGAGTGCACGGAACTGAGCATATATTTTCCTATTGTGTTTTTCTTTATTTAATATTGGCAGAAACTCCCTATCATCTGTTTTCACACCAGCCGTAGTTGAGCCAGCGTCTTATTGGTTTGCACTGAAGTCCGGTGCACACGCATAAACCTATGAACAAAGGTCAGTCCTAAGCGACCGGCGAAAGGGAAAGAGTATACAAACATTTCATCTGAGTGGCTGGAAGGCATGCTTAGAAACGACGGGCCGCAACAGCCCCTGGATGAGTACGTTTCTATTGGTTTTATGTCAAATTGTGGCACTCAAACATTACCTTACGAATTCAGGTCGGTTTCAGGCCCAGGAGCGAAGGAAAAGGGGGGAGTAATACAAACATTAAGTGGAGTGCAGGTAAGGGGAGGGTGCCGGGCTTGGCAGAGGCCGTTTAGTATTTCTTTTGCAACGTAAATCACTGCGCTTTATATGGGCAAGTTTCGATGCACTCAACTGTACATCCATGCAGCGCATAATGAGGAAAATAATCCACAAAACCTAGAAAAACTGCTAGAAAGTAACCATCGCACACACAAGTGGAACCACAGTGCCTTTAAGCTGTTCAATGCTAAAAGATCGAAATGTGCTTACTACAAGAATTTTCTGCTATATTATTGCTATATTGTTTCTGAATATAAATAATTACTCCGAATAAGGGTTCCTCTTGAGATTTAGTTTCACCTTTCCAATCACATTTCCCATTAGCTGGAAAAACTAAACATAGAGTATCTAGAAAACAAGTTCAGCAATTGTGAAGGACCATCAGTATGATTTTGAGGGTGTTAATCAATTCTTTACTAAAACTGACACTTTTAAAGCGATTTTAACCTTCTCGCAAAACGGTTTTTATACTTACTGTCTACTTCTATTTGCCGATTAAAATAAAGTTAATCGAAGACTCCTAATCCCTACTCAGAACATATACATATATAAAACACATGATGGACATATTATCAGTGAAGGTGCCATGTGGTCAGCACTTTAAGACCCTTTCAGACCTAGAAGCCGCCGCTTTTTCACTAAATAACTCCCCAAGTTGTCTTCAAGGAATTCCTGAGGCTAAGTGCAGCCCATACCAAAACCCCCAACATGAGAAGAATTCCTTACTGACCCCAGAATTTGAACCTGAGTCCGCTCAGCACTCAGAACCACGTCCACATAATTAAAGGGACGAGAATAACATAAAAAGATTATAATAACAACCAGAGAAGTTTGAGAAACCAGTCCGTTTTAGAAAAGCATCTTAGTTTACAAATCAAGGCGTCAGAAAGGCACAGGACCTAACTTTAAAATAAAGCTCTATATTCGTTACTCCAGAGCTTGTTGAACAGTATTGTAGCCTGTAGAAGGAAAAACGTTTCAGGTATGGGCCATTAGGCTTTCTCAGTGCTCCTCTGAAACCGATCTGCTAATGCGTGGCCAAATACGGTGGAAAGTACGAACAATTGTAGGTCTATTCTGTATCTTGAAGTACTTCCAAGCCTGTGAAATATTTCGCTTCTTTTGTATACATTGTCAAGGGAAAACATCGACGGTTTAAACATTCTTCAAGATTTATTTTTGGCAATAGTAATAACCTACAAAATTAATCACATTATACTATTGTTTGACAGGTATATGTTAATTTCTAAAGTGCTATTCCTGAATGTTTAGCCAAGGGGACGACTGCAGAATTAAAAGATATCCATAAAAGGAAGTCCAACAGATGGAGTAATATATAGTCTACCATAAATAAAGTCAAGCTTTCCCACACATTTTCTGCAAATTAGTGGCATGTAAACTACGAGTGTTACTGCACATTTAAAGCTTTTGCTATATTTTTGGAGTTGTAATTTACTAAATCCATTTCATGTAGAACAGCTTCATCTTAAATTGGCACATATGAGAAGCACCTTATTGAACCCAATATATACGGAAGTTTATAAATAATAAGATTTTATACTTAGAATTAGCAATTTGTTACTATTTTAAATATTCGTATTGAAAACATTCTGCATTTTAATTTTAGTTAAGTACATCAGCTGAAAATATATTGACTTATAGCTGTCTTTATCATGTGTGAAAGAGAGTTTTGGGGCAGATTCTTCTTCACTGAATTATTCCTCATTTTTTCTCATAATCATCAGATATTTCTGGCTAACAGTCACCTGGTGTTAACCTGTAGCTCTAGTTTATAACTTCGGAGTATTCCATTTGGACTAATCTTCCGTAATTTCTGCCCGTTTGGATCAGGAGACAACTCGTTTTTGGACCAATAAAAGTACAGATTTGGTACCATAAGCATATTTACCTTCTCATTTTACACAGACTTTGAGCTGTCCAAGGAATATTTTAAAATACTGTTACTAAATTTCGAAGCCTACACAATTTGTCAGAAATAAAATAAAATTTCAACACTTCATTTGTTCAGTAGTGCCAACAGATTTAACATTTACTGTAGCCGAGTTATATTTTTCTTCCGCATATTCCATTCCTATATGAATTAATTTCATTTAGTTTTTCTCTTATTTTCTACAATATTTCCTTGCCTCTTTTACCCGAGATTAACGCCGGCGCATGACATAGTTTCGAATTGCTTTTAACACATCACACACATTATATGTTTTTGTGGCATGGTACAATTTATTAATGTAAAAAGAACGAAATTATTGTCTGAAATTCATTCAAAAACTTTTAAAGCCACTTTGTTCAGTTTAGCATGCCGATCTTCTGCTATACGTTCCACCGCTATTCTCGCACTTTATAGTTTCACTTCGGCATAATTCATTTCTCATTACATTTATGATTTGTACATGTATAATAAAAATGTTTCATAATGAATGCATCATTTAATGATACGAGTGATAAATTTCTAAATATTATAGTTTTGTGTTATTAAACAGAATTTTCCGTTTAGCTTTGATGATATTTGTGATATGCAAGTATGATTATCGTTCTCATGTGTACTGAGCATGTCTGACTAAACTGGGGTTGTTGGTCAGAATGTTAGAGAAGTGAAGAGAAAAAGACGTGTTTTCGTCAGCATTGTAGAAAACCACGAGTGACCCAAATGGATGTCATGTTTTGACTTGCTTATTGGTTTCAAATATTATGAAACTTGTCCATAATTCCTGGGGATAGCTTCAACACTTAAATTCTTCTTTCCTCTCTTCTTTGTTTGACTTTTAACCAGGGACGTTTTGAGGAGGTAATCAAAACTTGTAGAAGCTCTTCAACTTCACTTGCGAAATGGATGCATGTTAGAGGTCTTATGTCAGACGAAGATACATAGACTGAGGACTAGCTATGGATACCACAATGTTGTCACGGACCGCCCTTAAAACAGGGTATTGATCTGTGGCATGTTGGGGCTTTTAGCTCAAGAAATTAAAGAGCGCCACGCGCTTTACAAATCCATGGTTAGTGTTACCATTAGCAGCCCTATGACACGCTAGAAACAAGTGTACTCCTATCTTGAGACGTGTGGCAAGTCCTATTGCGAACTTGCAAGCGCCCATTGCAGAAACACATGAGAGAGGACGGGGTATATTTCACGAACCTGTCCGTGCAATATTTATTAACAGGGCGATACTCTTGGGGATATCGCTGACGCCATAATACGGAACTTAAATTACGGTCAAAGACATTACTGTTTAGCGAAGCGTGATCTATGCTATAGTCAGAGGCTTTGGAACGAAGAAAAAATTGAGGGAGGCCTCAATACCGGAGAATTGAAATCACAAAATTATTATTATTATTATTATTGGTTATCCATAAAACAAATTATACTTAATATATTATATAAGGTTATTAAAATATTATGCCTTTTGAAAAATAGTTAAAGATAACTTAATACCCAAAGATTGAAATTAGAATTAATGTTATTATTTTAAATGTTTTGATGGTTAGCACTAAAATGTTACGTGTACTTGTATTTCGTACCCTAAGGGCGTCTATGCTACATTAGTGAACTGAGCGAAACCGGAATGAAATATTCGCGTTCCCAAACACAGTCATCCTGTTTGCACCAGGGAGTGTATATGTATTTTCTCTCTGGTTTGTACCAGCGGATTAAAATAACAAAAGAATAAAACTAGAAAAAAAATAGCAACTAAGGAGACTCAGTACCCCCCCCCCCCCGCTGAATATTTGAGGGCTGAAAGTGCCTCAGTCCCCAGGTTTCGGTGCCTCTGCCTGTAGCAATGACAATAACTTTGTATGTAGTCAGCCGAGCTGTTAAAACTACATTATTTGGTGGTTTATAACCTTGGATGTTAACTATAATTCCATATACCTTATATTTTTAAATATTTGTCGATACTTGTCCGCCACAATACTATCTGTATCATGTACTATACTTTCAACTTCAACCATACTATACTATACTTTCAACCTCCTTTATCTAAACGTGCCCGAAGCCATAATGTATTAAAATGTATCTATTAACAAACTATAGGACTATTTTCCTGCACGCGAAATTAATGTTTAGTTTTGTATTTGGGAACCGTTTGTCTGGGAGAACCTACAATTGCTCCACTCCTAGAATCCAACTCGATGTAAAGTTATAACGTTATTAACTATCTCGCTATACGCGGGAAACTAAAAACATACATTAATACGAGTATATAGTACCTTAAATATGGACGATTCATTAGTCTGCATGATATCGGATGACTGAAAACTACTGAGTGATTCTGACTAACTTTTTATGCCGATTTCAGAACTGCTTTTAGTTTTTTTCTGTCACTTACAGTTTTTTAACAATTTCAGTTCAAAAATATAGAGATATAGAGATATAAAGATATTGCTTCCGCCACTACACATAAAATAGGGCTTGATGAAGCAATTTGTAAGGGCTCTACCACAGGATGGACCCTGCTTCAAGTACCTTTCCAAGAAATTTCCCTTCATTACATAAGGCAAATTAAAGGTGGAAGTTTTGTTGGTCCTCAAATAAAGAAATTGATGAAGGATGAAGATTTTTAGAAGACAATGAATGAGAGAGAAATAGAAGCATGAACCGCCTTCTGATCATTTACTGAAAACTTCTTAGGCAATAACAAAAGATCCTAATTACAAGGCCATTGTCGAAACAATGTTGGAAAATTTCAAGAAGATGGGATGTAACATGAGTTTAAGGCGCATTTTCTGCATTCACATATCGACTACTTTCTAGAAAATCTGGGACATTATAGTGAAGAGCATGGTGAACGTTTTCACCAAGATATTAAGGAAATGGAGAAGAGGTACCAGGGGAGATGGAATGAAACTATGATGGCCGACTACTGTTGGATGTTGAGGAGGGACAGTCATCTTCAAGGATCTGCAAGGAAGTCAAAGAACAGAAAGATTGAAAAAAATTAAATGAAACACTTTGACTTCTTGTTTTGTTAAAATGTAGTCATGAAATAAATTAGGGGAGTTCTTGAGAGTATTCTTAAAATGTTTCTTGAATAAAAACTTACCTTGTGTGAAATGGTGTTTGAATACTTTTCTTCGCTCATCAGTAAAATTATCAAAACATTACTTATTTTGTGTAAAAACCTGACGTGATAGAAAAAAATGGAAGTTATTTCTGGAATCAGCATAAAAACTTGATTCAAGAACACCTACTTTTAAGAAATCATCTGACAAAAGTTTGAAAATGCAGACTAGTGTTATCTATGGGTTTTCGAAAATTTGATTAATATGAAATAGTAAGTAATATGGAGTAAAACTAAAGAACATTGCAGCTTCTGTTTAATTCTGTGTGGTGTCATTCATTACTCCTCTGCATTCATACGATAATGTAGAACAGTTTGTTTCTCATAGCTGATACAAACACGAGGTTAACGCTGAGGGCTACAAAATGTTTTGTTTATACCAAGTTCCGGTTCTAAAGCTGGATCAACTATAGTAAGCGTTACTACATAATCCTCTTCATAGGAACTCATTCGCATACCCAGTACCTGTTTCCACAAATTTTCAGCGCGTACTGGATACGAAAACAAAGGGTCATATATTAGGAAAGGTCTCATAAACCGTAGTTGTGCTCTATACCGGGTGATAAAAAATCACAGATTCACTGTATTTTGTGAAAGATGATCTGATCGTTTTGTTACCCAAGTGTGGAAACATACGGAGATGTCAAAGGTCGACAACGATTCCGACATGGTGATTGTCGTGATTTTTTCAAGGAACGTCCACCACGTAAAATTGGAGATGGATCAACGGTTGTTAGGGTTCTTTTGTTTCTTTCGATGAGTTTGCCATCTATATATACCTCTTCTAAGGCCGTACATAAAACGAGTAAAATTTCCATGCATATAGCATAGTTTATGAGAATATCCCCCAGAAGTTGAGTCAATTTAACATTTTTAATATAAAGTATTCTGATTCTGCTTCTTAGTTGTAAAATGTTTATTTAATTTCCTTTGCTTCTATCTACAGAACTTAAGCGTCAAGAAAATATAAACGTACTTTTATTTGTTCAACTTTGTCTCTTAATACATAAGTCTAATATACTCGGAGATTTGTTTACAAAACAAGAAAGAAAATCTCTTCTGATTGGCTCGCAGTGCTTTTCGGTTTTGTATGACCTTTCTTGTTTTTGATGACTAGATGCCAGTTACTGTTGAGTTTCAATGCTTCTTCTTTCCTATTGAAATTATTGGGATGTTTATAAATCTCTATAGAGAATCAGAAGAAGAGCAACAACACAGCCGGCGCCAGCCCCCTCATACCAGCGGGCCAATCAGCAGAGAGCGCCCACACTATAAAGAGAGCGGCACTAACGGCCAACGCATCAGACGCTGCGATACTTTCACCGAGAAGACTTCGTCCGCGCCACTGAAGATGTCCACCGCAGTTATGGACGAAACGTCTGGGAAATCTTTCTTCAGCAGACCACGGCATAACAGCCCGGAAAATCATATTAGTTATAATTGTGACTCCGGCCGTAAAAACCTACGTTCTCATAATTTCTGTTCTTATACCGGCCTTAAGTTTGTTTACAGTGAGGGGGTTGTCCCTATAAGCTTTCGAATGGTGCGTTCGAATGATGCACCAATTTCGTCAATCTTTTTCCTCCGTTATAAAATTTTCTTTTCGCTTCTGAGGTTTAAGGTTTACCGCTCCCATTGCCCTAAACTTATTAATCAGAGTTCTAATAGTTTCTCTACCTGGTTCTGGAATACCAGGAAATCTTTCGAGAAATTGTCTACTAACCTGTCTACATGATTCGGTTTTACGCATTTGTCGTACATAAAAATTTCTTGTTCAAGCTTGCATTTGTCGGTAGGCATTTCAGTGGACTAATAACAAGACAAGAACAGTAACAAGATCTTAATCAAACCACACACTACACAGATGCCTTGAATAAACTTTTACCTTTGTGATACACATTGCACAAACTCTAATGCTTACGGCACGAACAGAAGGTGACGCAGTACGAGCACAACACAGGTTATAAACCCAGCCTTGAGGAGGCCATTCACCACTAGTGCGCAGCGGAAAAAATACCGAGCTCATTACAGAGCAGGCGGAGCATGCATACACACCACAGGATCTGCGGCCCCACCATACAGCAACCGCTCTGTACAAAAGGAGACTGTAAAAAACATTTTGGTTTCATAAGAAGTTGGTTTTGCTTTCTTTTAAAGCAATGCATCGATTAAATTTGGTTAAAAATGTGAATACTTCCGATTTTTTGTTTTCTATTTTTTATTATGCATATAATGTATACTTTCATTCTACACATTTGGTTTTTAAATATCAACAGTTTTAAAGCCACAGTCGGCTACTTAATTGGTCCTGTACCATTTATATAAGAAATACCGCATTGAACTTTGACATAATTTATCGAAATTTCTTTTCTTTCAGCATTTTTCAATTTTCAAAATGCTCCTTGGATCACAGTTTATAAGTTACTGGCTTGAAATTTTCAGGATGGTTTCGGAAATAGGAATTTAAGAACTGTTGGGCCCTACTTAAAAATAATATTTCATAGTTCAGCTAGAATGAAGTATTTTGAATAACTGGCATTGAGAAAGTTGAAAAATGTAATAACAGGTATGCAAAAATGTTTTTCTCTTAAAATAATTAAATTCAGAAATGCCTGCACAGCCCTTTATGTTTGTATACCAAGCTCAAATTAAAATCTGGGAGAGAGCGATACACTGAACCGTAGCATTCCAGGAGCATTTCTGTATTAGCATATTAATAAGTGATTTGCTATGAATAAAGAATTAATATCTTAACCAAGCTTAACATAGCTCGTTAAAATTTTGTGTGAGCTAAATATTTCATGTTATGAGTATATGGTAAAAGGTTTGAAATAATCAGGAGAAAACTGTAGTTTTTTTTTTAGATTTTCTCAGATGCATTGTTTCAATGTACATTTGCTTTAATGGTATCTCAGCATCTCTTTTCAGAGAGTATGGAACATAAGGTTATGCAATGAACTATAGTGTTTTCCCCATTCCAATAATCTAATGCTCCTAGTTTTCAAATGAAAACAATGGCCTGGCAGCGAAAGCTAAAGAGAGATAAATTCCTTTATGAAAAATTCCCTGGAAAAGAAAGCAAAAGAAGAGAAAAGAAAATAAAGCGTTCCCGTTCTGCCTCGAAGAAAAGGAAACTTGCAGGCTCATGTAAGCCAGTGAAGCGGTAGGGTCCAAGTCCTTCATATATGTGTCGGAAAGGGGAGAAAAGTGTGGAAATGTTGAGAAAATGGGTAAAATGGAAATACGACTGAAAAGGCAAGGCGAGAGAAAAGAACGATGATGTTATGTTTTTCTCTTTTTCCTACATACTCGGCGATTTAGCTACCTGGTCTTGCCTCGCAGTTTTTTACTTTCTTTTTCAACGTCATAATCTTGGCAGAATGAACGATGGCGACAGATGGAGAGAAAAGAAATAAAACGAAGGCAGGAGATAAAAGAACAGTACACGCTGTCCACCCACCTAAACTGCGTCTCCTGGCCCACATGTCTGAACTTTAGAAACGTAATCTTAAGGTAAGCCTAATCTCAGGCTACCCATTTAATGCAGACTGATTACCAGGAACGAGTGTTTTTGAAGATCGCGATAATTACGATGCGTTCTATAATATGCAAGCTATTTTTGCTAACATTCACGAATTAAGGTTTATGAAAGGTAAAATGTGTATAATACAATCCACCAAACCGCGAAATGGGGCGCTAAAAGCGAGAAAATTAACACATTTGCGAATTATAGACGGATCGTTGTATAGCGAATTTCACATTCTAAACATTTACTTTGTTGGAATTAATTGTTCTTCCACACAAGCCGTGTGTTGGACAGGGTTGAAAAGGTAGAATCAGACGACTGAAAAATCCAATTCCATAGCCGGGAGATCCGTGGTTCATCCCGGCTATGGCATTGCATTTTTCAGTCGTCTGATTATAACTTTCCATTTACTTTGTTGTTGTTATTGTTATTATTATTAACCGACCAAGATGGCTCCGCGGTAGGTGTGAGGCTCACATTCGGGAGGTGCCGGTTTCGATTCCCGTCGACCGCCCACTCTGACCTTGGGTTTTTCGTAGTTTTCCCTGGTCGGTAGGCGAACGCTGGGATTCTTTCTCATCTTCCAGGATTTCCTTTCCATCATTTCCCTTTCCTTCCGCTTCATTCTCATCTTTCGGTTGCTTTTCTGGGCTTTGTGGCGTATGACGGTGCCGGATAGATGGCACGGATGTTTACTCAAAGGAAAGAGTATTCCCCCTGGACACTTAGATGGCTCATTATTCGACGCGTCGTTTATCGCAGTCTCTAGGCAGCTCCCGCAGTGGGGCGGGTCTTCGAGCCTGGAACTGCTAGAGACTCCATGCGTCTCTGTGGCCTCTCTGCCAGCTGCCTGTAGCCTCCCTCGGTTCCTCACTTCATAGCTTACTCCTGGGGATGGTAGCCACAATAGATCTATGTAGGTTGCAGTGCGCGAGGAGTCCCCCTCGTTGTATACCACTTTTATTCTGGTTGCAGATATAAACTTGAATTTGCTATGTCTTGTTCAGTAAATATTTGTTTCACATTATATACCTGAAAATTTTCGATTTACTTAAATGTTGCTAATGACGTCATACGTTTGTATTACGAAACTTCAGTTCTTTTTAAGCAACACCAGTTCAAACTGGAGCATTGCACATGTTTCAACATTTGTTTGGTGTATCCCAAGACCCTTAACCCTTACAATTATATTACACCTTGAAAAAAATCTGATGTGTTACACTCACATGACTTTCTCTACTCTTGTACAAACTATTTTTACAAACTCTTATTCTCCATCTATTTCATATTAATCGAGATAAACATTTGCAGAAACGATCTTTTGACATGCAAAGAGAATTGCATTTTACACATAGCGAGCAGTTCTAAAAATATTTTTGACTATTGCTTAAGGCGTACTATGTTCCCCTTGTTTTGTATTTGAGAGGGCAATATAAAAATACAGTAGCCTTTAAGCATATAATAGCTGGTTGCTATGTGCAGCACCATTCTCTTTGCCACAGATTAATACTCTTTGTATATCCAAGACAAAAAATGAATAACGAATTCCCATTTGAGAAGATAAGTATTGAAAAATTTAAAGCAATAACAAGCAATATCTCGAAAATGGTTCACTCAATAAAAAAGGTGTATGTGACATAAATTGTGTATTTTAACGCGATCTACATTTTTTGTGTAGTAAAATTTTGTCTATATCTTATGGTTTACCAGTTATGCAAAAGTCGTTCACAATGAAGAATACTTTTGGAGACATTCCCAGAAAATTCAAGATATACATTTTATTTGTCATGAAAATATCTTAAACGTATGATATTTTAATCAAAATCGTTAGAGGCATTTTTGAGAAAATTAAAATGTTCGAAAAATGTTCCATGTAAAGGATAATCTGGGGGGATTTTCTTGAAAACCTTCGTGTTGCATCTCTGGAAGATACTGAACCTAAATACCAAGTTTGGTGTTTATCCGACTGTTCGTTTCTGAGTTATGCTATTCACAGACACACAGATACACAGACACACACACGGACATGTTTCCAAAAATGCGTTTTTTTGGATTCAGGGGGTCTCAAAACATATATTTCCGGTGAAATCTCGGTATCGAATTTTTGGGCGGAATACAATGCTTCCCCTACTTACTATACGTAGTAGAGAAAGTAAAAAATGAATAACGAATTTCAGAAAAAGTATAAGTATTGGAAAATTTAAGGGAATAACAAGCAATATATCGAAAACGGCTCACTCAACAAAAAAAATGTATATCACATAAATTGTGTATTTTAACACGATCTACACTTTTTGTGTAGTAAAACTTTGTCTATCTCTTATGGTTTACCAGTTATGCAAAAGTCGTTCACAATGAAGAATACTTATGGAGACATTCCCAGGAAATTCGAGATATACATTTCATTTATCATGAAAAGATCTTAAACATATGATATTTTAATTAAAATCGTTAGAGCCATTTTTGAGAAAATTAAAATTTTCGAAAAATGTTCAATGTAAAGGATAATCTGGGGTGGGGGGATTTTCTTGAAAACCTTCGTGTCGCATCTTTGGAAGATACTGAACCTAAATACCAAGTTTGGCGTTTATCCGACTGTTCGTTTCTGAGTTATGCTGTTCACAGACACACAGACACACACACACAAGACAGACAGACACACACACACGGACATATTTCTAAAAATGCTTTTTTTGGATTCAGGGGGTCTCAAAACATGTATTTCCGGTGGAATCTCGGTATCGAATTTTTGGGTGGAATACAATACTTCCCCTACTTACTATACGTAGTAGAGAAAGTAAAAATGTTCCTTCACCATCAGCATTAGACATTGGCAAAAGAACGAAATATTTTTTCTACCACAACTTTATTTAGAAAAAGGAAAACATAATTCAATCCACTATGAATCTATAATATTTCATAAACATAGGTAAACTGTATTAACACAACATAAAACAAAGATAACATTTGAAAAAGTAATCCTATTTTAGTTTAAATTTGAACACTTCACTGTATTGTAGAATTGCAAAGCAATGTGCATTTTTTTTGTGCCCTCCATATCGCACCTGTGCACAGTTCAAAGAATATTATGTTAATCCTGGTAGAGAAAGTTAGGCATACATATTGGAATATTATGACATAAAAAGCAGGATTTATTAGGAATTTAAATTAATTGCCTCCAAAAATATCAAACAATCTCCAACAACCAAGATTAAAACACAAAGGATGAATTTAATTTCCATAAATACCTGCCTCTGCTCATTTCTAAGTGCGTAGCTTTTCCTGAAGAAAGGAAACCTAAGTGTGCGTTTTGTTTTTCTTATAGACATTGGAAATGTATGTTAATTATAAAAGAGAGCAGAGCCAAGGTTCAACCAGAGTGCTTATTTTGTGGCAGTATGTACAGTACATTGTGAACAATGGTTACACTGGATATTGTCACACGTATCCAGGGGAAAGTCACCTCAAGTGTATCTGAGCGTATGTCCAAAGCTCTGAAATTTGTAAAGGGATGGTACAGTGGAATAAATTTATGGGTGAACCCGTCAAAAACCACTCTCGTTTCTTTTACCCCCACCCCAAAAAATGGAAGGTTTTCGAACTCTCGAATTCTTTAACAATCAATTGTAAATTGGTTCCAGTGTTAAGTATCTGGGTCTTATTCTAGATGATAAAGTGTGTCAGAAACAGGCAGTAAAAAACTCTCAAATGTATAGAAGTTAGCATACCTGTGTATTACAGGGACAATGGGAAGAACCCCTACAGCTGCAATGTAAACCCTTCTCAACCTGCCACCTTTAGATACTTATATCAAAGGAAGAGCAAGTCTGGATGCATACAGACTGGAAAAAATGTCAACTGGTGCAACCGTAATCCCCTAGGGCACACCAGAGTTGCAAATATAATAAAAAAAACCCAATCTTTGAGATGGGCAGTGATTATATGCTCTCTGAGCTATCCTTTAAGAAACCATTCAATATTTTGTTTGAATGGAATCAGGATAAAAGACACTGTCACACTAAAGAACAGATCTATCATATAGCCGATTCAAAGATGGATAGTGGATCAGGAGCTGGAATTTATGGGGTATATCCTAATTGTGATATTTCTATTCCTCTAGGAAGAAATACCACAATATTCCAGGCTGAAGTTTACGCAATTGAACCTGTGCTGGGGAGAATCTCCAAAGGGGCTATAAAATATTGCTATAAGGACTTTCTCCGATAGCCAGGCCGCTCTTAAAGCAATTCCAAGTAACAAGAAAACATCTAAGCCAGTTTAGAACTGCCTACAAAACCTTATACATCTGGCAAAATGCAACAAGGTAACAGTTGGTTGAATACCAGGACATAAAGGAATTATAGGCAACGAAAAAGTTGACACCTTAGCAAAGAAAAGTTCAGCTGAAGAATTTATTGGTCTTGAGCCAGTATTTGGCATTTCCTTAGCCACTGTAAAGATAACCATTGTAGAGTGGGGTTTTAACAGCCACCAGCAGCAATGGGTACAAGTAGAAGGACACAGACATAGTAAGAGAATGTTGTTAAAACCAGCTTTAGCTCTTACTAAAGAAATCTTAAATCTCAGTAGGGCACAAATGAGGCTGATAACAGGACTCTTTGCAGGTCAATGCAGATTAAGGAAACACTACATGCTATGGTTATCTGAAAAGAAAATCCAATTTTTAGGTTATGCGGTGAAGAGGAAAAAACTGTTTCTCACATAATCTTCGACTGCAAGACGTTACCCTGACGAAGATATATACCAGGTGAGTCAGCTGCCCCTAGTTATTCGTATCTATGCAACCCGTAGTTTATACTCTAATGTGAAAACATTGACCCTTTTAGCAAACAAACTGTCATTGTAGCTCTGCCCTTCTATTCGGCACTATACGCAATTAGCATTAATGATAAAGGTCTGAATGAGAGCCAACGAGCTGTGAAAGCCTTAAAAAAGAAGACGTTTCATGGATATAATGCTTGCAAGGAGATAGAGAAATGTTTTCCGGAAGAGCGGGTTAGACTAAGTGGGTTCTGGCCGAGTGGTGTAGCTGCCGGAATGTGGCGAAGCAAAGGTTAGTTTCGGAGGTTCGAATTTGATACAAACATCAATTTTTTTCGCTCCTTGTGTTTATTTTCTGTATTTTAGTGTACTAATTTACTTATTTTTGTTACTGGCTCTCCTGTGAGCCAAAGACATAGGAATTTCAATCAGATAATTGTGTATCATGTTTACCCTAATAATCTCTACGGTATCTGGTGTTGTAAACCGTGTTACGTAGTTAGCTTTCATTCTTTTGGGTGCATATCGGCGATATTAAATATAACAGTTTTGTTTCATCTTTAAACCCTATGTTTCACTTCCTCTATTGACAAAGGAATTGTAAATGTGCTAAGTTCTTGGGTAAACAGAATAATAAATTGTTAAAGAGCGTGGATTTCATCAACGAAGTAAATGTTCAAAATGTGGACCCCCTTCATCAGTGCATATTTGTGTACGTTGCCGGAGAGACCTTCTTGTATGTTGTAACATGCGCGGTATAATCTGGCTGCATTCTCCACGTATCACTTCCCGTAGATGATTTGGGCTTTGCGGCTCTTAATTCAAACAAACAAACAAACAATCTGCACCAGTCATTAGAATTACTGTATGATCTGAAATACGCCATAGTTTGTGAAATAAGAGAAATTATCTACCTAATACTTAGCATTTCTTGACAAGGCTGTACAATGACTAACGGCTTAAATCCAATTGGTCGCACTGCGTAGATCTGCCATTTTGTTTTCAAATAGTTTTGTCAACTGATGCATGTGATAGATTGTTCATTCAGGAGCATTTTCAAAGGGTGCATGGATGTATGCTAAAGAATAAAAGTTTGTAAAATTGGCTAAATGTGCTACTGAAGTTCTCAGTGTCAGGATGGGTTGTTTTTTGCATCGACATACATAACGATTGCATTCTGTCCTATAAAACACTTATGCACTGAGTTATGTATCCCTCCTCTATAAAGTGTTATGCAAATCAGCCATTAGAAGCCATTCAAGAAAGGCGTAAGTCACATATGTCGCTTAGCACGTTGCATAAATTCAAAAATAAGTAGGCGCAGCTGACTCACCTGGTATATACTTGGGAGTGACTGGTTCAGTAGAGCTCACAGCTAAGAGTCTAGTTAAAAGCATACAACTCTTTGTTAAAGGCACTGGTCTATTTAACTAGAAACAATAAGATGGAGAATAATGCAATAGATCTTCGGGTTTCAGTGTTAGGGCACATATCCCTACTCCATCTTTATGTCAATCCAATCCAATCCAATGGTTACACTGCACTTACAGTCGAACTTCTCTCATCTACCCCTCTCCTTTACTGTCACATTCGTACTCCCGAACTACCTCCCCCCCCCCCCAAAGAAACCGCAATGTTGTTTTAAAAACTGCCTTCAAGGTCCTCCAGCCATTGCTTTCTGGGTCCGCACAGAGATCTGTTAGGAAAATCTGAAGTACCTTCTACACCCTTTATCTGTAATTTCACAGACTACCTGCCTGATTTAATTCTCAAGTTACTGAGGAGATTGTGGATTGTTCACATGAACTTTCTGTTTTAAATCCCAGAACAGATAAAAATCATATTATGCATTGCTCGACACTGTATTTCACCATCGCAAAAAAGGGTTTTACTCTAACTCGCGTGTTTTCAATTTTGATGACTCTGAGCGGTTGGCCGGCTGACCGGTACGATGTAAGTGGTGGCTGACTTTATTCTCGCAAGAGAGCGGTCGGTTCTTCCCGGTAAACGTGTGCCGTACGGTGCGCTAGAACACCAGTAGATTTGAAATGCTCAGCACTGTATATCATTATTTGTTTTGTGAGTCTTGTGTCAAGAATTCTTTCGACGTGTTCTTTCTACAGTTGTTTAAGATCCCTTAATTTATTATTCTTATTAAAAAGTCCTAGTTTTTCTCTTATACTTCCATTTGTTATATGGTATTGCTTTGTATATCCTTTTATATTCCTTTCAAATTTAATTTCTTAATCCTATATTTTACTTTTTTAGGTAATGTCCAGGCTTCACTTCTGTATGTTAACACAGATGCAGCGATGCCTTTATAAAACCTTAGCTTTGCTTCTTTGCTTATTTTGTTTCTAAATGTTCCACTAATTGTTCCACACATTCTCTGGAATTTGCATATTTTATTGCCTACACCATATCTATAATATTGAAACCACTTCCTAAGTAATTAACGTGGCTCACCTGTTCTATACAACGCGAATTAATAATTATTTAGTTCTAATTGAGTCCTTCCCTATGAATGCCGTTACTTTTGTTTCTGTAGTGGATATTTTCATATTCCATTTTTCATACATTCCGTTAAGTTTAAAAATAGACTCGTTATTTTGTACAATAATCAAATCATCTGCAAATAGAAGTGTAATTCACGCAAGGGAAGATTAAGGCGAGTCTTATTCAAGTATATAATAGAACAGTAACTAATCTGAAAGTTTTAATATTTTCACCTTCCTCAAAAATTCGTTTTGATGTATTCAGCACGCTTGCTTTTCCCGAATCGTAGTTTACGCTAATGTAAGGACGTCCCAATAGTGGCTGAGTATTTGTCTACACACACGGGCCTCACAGAGCTAATGTATCTCTCACCTACTTACTAATCAGGTGTTTATATCTTAGTATAAAGGTCCCCTCCAACATTATACGTCGTATTGATTTATATTATTGGATGTTTAAATAAACATATATATTTAGTTTTTACTCTCATTTATCAAATGTATAAACAAATACCTAAATGTATATGCTTTATTGCATATCCTTAAAGCATTAGATACAAATATGAATTTTTATATACCACTATTTATGTCGCAACATGTGCAACATGTGATAGCTTCTACTTTGTTTTGGTTGAAAGATCAAGCATGTTCCGTAGGATTTGAGGTTAGAGATATTAGAGAATTAATGTTTTTCTACTTCCCTATATAGGTTAGCATTAGACGGTAATAATTCTTCATTTGAAAAATGAACTCTTTATTAAATATGCAGTGATTTGCTTGAATGTGATATTGAAGGAAAATAGTTCCATGCAGAGTTTTTTATTCATGTCTAATTACTGTTATACAAGTTGAAAACTCAATTAAAAATTGACTACATCTCCCCATAAGAAGAAAAGTGAAGGTATAACGACCGGTGGCTGCGGTTACTAAAGCTTTATTATTTACATAGTCTTCCGCAAGGCTTCATGGGTGTGCAGAGGACATTATTGAAGGTGTCTCGAAGAACCTCATTAGCTCTAAGTCGAAAAAATAGCCTACATCTCCCCATAAGAAGGAAAATGGAGGAATGAGAAGTGGTGCCTACAATCCCTGAAGCTTTATTATTTACAGTCTTTATTAAAGATGCCTCGAAAATACCTCATTAGCTCTATGGCGAAAGGGGCAAAATATTTTGTCTCATCTCTGTATTCTTTACACTAAAAATTTACAATATTGTAGCAGCAAAAATGTTTCAGGCAATATTGAAGTTAACAGCGCATGGCAGATTCCGGGCAGCCAACTGCCAGGTAAGATTGTAATGTTATTGTACCGTGATGAGTCGTGTATTTTCTTTGCTTCGATGCTGAAAAACATTAGCATCTAGTTCAGGAGTAGTCCTGCAGTGCATAAAAAACAACATTGACATCATGAGCCCACACCCATACCAAAGTTGGAGTTACTGTATCTAATCATAGCCAAATTATCAAGGAAAGTATCAGACCCCTCATGCTGAAACCAACAATGAAATACCTGTGACAGAAGAAGCGTTGTATTATAAGGTGACACCCAAAACATTGGTTACCAGTTTTAACTGCAAACACTCGAAAATGAACGCCGAATCTTCCATAAAAACTAAAGAAAAATAATGGTTCTACTAACAACTTCGATTTAACAGCCCTAACTGGTTATTGGATTGTTAGCACGTGTGTGGGGTCGAGCTCAGATCACCAGTTCCTATGTCGCGTGGGGGGAGGGAATAGGGTGCTCCATTCAGCTATTCATACTCCGCGTACTACACTGAAAAACCTTTCAAACAGGGATAAATTAAACTAAATTTAGATTTATTTATGGATGCTGTGAAACTACTGTTGTCCTTAGCGTTCCATTCTATTTTGGGCGTAAAAGACCGAAAATTTTGCTCAGAGGCCTTTTTATCAGGCTTGAGGTTCTTTTACGTGCCTCAAAGCTACGACACGGGACCTCCGGCTTTGCTTCCGTTCCAAAGGAAGCATGCTAAGGATTTTTACGCCCGAAAAAATCCACCACCCTCCGCCGGGTTTGAACCCGTGACCTCAGGAACTAGAAGCTAGCATGGTAACCCTAGACCACGGAGGACGACAGCAAACAGGGATATCCATCTGGATCACATACACAGTTGTCATTGAAGGATATCAACTTCAATGTCAGCACCTTCTAGCTCAAACTGGCAGCTTATGTTTTGGGTATGGTCCCCTTATACTACATCGCTTCTGTCACAGGAATTTCAGGGTGGGTTTCAGCATGAGAGATCTGCTACTTCCTAGTAATAATAATAATAATAATAATTATAATAATAATAATCATAGTAGTAGTAATTAATCATAGTAAAATATACGGAATGTATACTGAGCTTCGTATAAAATTACATGTTAGAAATATGTTACACAATCTGTACATATGCGTATTAGCAATGAGAGAAACAAAAGTAATATGTTACAATTTTAAACCTATGATTTATTTTACATCGTAAAATTAATATCTTAACAGCATTTGTGAACATTTAACATGAACATTTCCTTGGAAATATTTTAAAATATGAGAGCTGTCCAGAAAGTAACCACCGTTTTGAAATAATCATGAAGCCGGTATACATACAAAAGTTTTATTATATACATCTGAAAGCTACAGCTTTTCTCTATTTTTCTACATAGTCTCCAAACAGATTCAAGCACTTGTCATACCTTTTCACAGCCTTTGAAATACCCTCTGCATAAAATTCTGCCGCTTGTGAATCAAGCCAACCTGTCACGGCGTTTTGAAGCTGTTCCTCATTGCCAAAGCACTGAGCTGCAAGCCACTTTTTCATGTACGGGAACAGATGGAAGTCGCTAGGGGTCAAGTACGGGCAGTACGGGGGATGTTCAAAAACGTCCCATTTGAACTTGGCTAAAAGTTATTTGTGTTATTCGCTGTGTGAGGGCGAGCGTTGTCATTTAAAAGCACAACGCCAGATGTCAGAAGACCACGACGCTTGTTTTGGATTGCACTTCTTAGCCTTTTCGCACTTCACACTTCAGGATTTGTTATTTAGACGCTTATGTTGTTAGGTTATAACTAGCAAACACGCGACAGTACGATGCTCCACCTTGCACAGCTAGAAGCGTACTGAGCCACTGCCCACGCTGATGTCGAAATGGCGGCGCTACCCTCATTACTTCTCGTGCTGTGCATGAACGGAGGTTATTTTCTGGACAGCCTTCGTATTTTACTATTTTGTTGCACAAAATCACTCCTTTCTGGATACACTATTCATTATCTTAGAAAGACTGCGATACTGCAAATACAGTGACTCAACTGCTCTGATGTTGTATGAGTGATAGGCCTTATTTTGTGTAAAACAATGCCTACTATTATAAATAAAGAGGTCGTTTCTAGAATGCATGCATATGACAAAAGTAATGCGTTAAATCCATTAAAGGTTTTCTTGAAGTGTTGTTGGATACTTCTTTTATTATTCCCAGTATTTTCTTTTATTAAAAACTGTTATGGATAACTTTTGCGGGGGTATTATTGTTGTTCGCCCCACATTGGGGAAACAATATGTAGTGGTATTAATGTTGGTAGTTTAAAGATGCTACTGTTTATCTGCCGCACGTATGAAAGACAATTTGTCGCGGTCACTTCGTGTTATCTTTTGCTAAGCGCCTGTTATTATATTTAATTTTTGGGTTCACTGTCCTCCGGCTAGCTATGATTTCTCGGTCAAGCACTTATCTTATACAGGATGTGTAAACGGAAAGGATTTTTTATCCTAAGATAACACTGATAAAATAATTTGTTTTACACTTTTATTGTCGTAACAAATTATTCACTTTCATCTATTAATCTTGACACTCGCCAAACTGAAACTGTTATAATAACTTCTTTACTACCCATTATTAATTCGCGTACTTCAACTTTTTGTGTAATTAACTTTACGACACGAGAGATTTTTCACAAATTTGCTACGCGTAACCTTGATGAACTTCGTGCGACGCATACACCATGAATGCCTCCGTTCAACTACGTGAAACTTGACCCTGACACTGGATTTATACTTCCTCGCCCCAATATGCCTAAAGATTATAACCGAGCTGCTATTGGTTAATAAAACGCGCCAACATTAGCGTCTATATTTATATTCAATGAAAATTACGAAAACATATGCTCTGGGGAAAATGTTCCCGAAAATTCTAAGAAAAACACGCCACTCTGACGTCATTTGCTCGTCTCTAATAATGATAAACAGCTCACCCCCTCGCTACATTATTGCACGCTATTATTGTCAGTTTCAGTAAGGCCGTATAAACCCACTTCTCAACAATGCTTACAATCAACAAACATCTCAAATCAATATCACACAACAATGCATATTTACACTACAATCACTCTGACATTTACATTATTGTGATACAAATTACTGCTTCACTTTGATCTCACCCATAAGGATATTCATTATTAAATCACTAAGTAAACATATCTAAAATACAGACTTTTTAACAGTTATTTACTATAAACTTGATTTAGAATTCTTAGCGCATAAATTAATCTACTTGGTTTCTCACGTAGATCTAAAAGATGGTCATTCAAGGATAATGAGGCATCAACTCTTGACACCTAGAAATTTGATTTGCTTTGATTACTTACCATTAAGGTACGGATTAATATCTTATAGTGGTCAACTGAGCTTGGATGTGCATTAACATTTAAATACCATGTTTGGCAATATTTAAAATTAGTCTATAGCATTTTAAACAATTTACTAGATTAAACCTTAGGTTATCTACAGTTGACGATAATGCAGTTTTATCGGAGTCATTGGGGATAAGATTTGCATATGAGCAAATAAACACTTTTTAAGGAAGTCAAGTATGATGGAAAGTAAATTATACACATTAGAAAGAGAATTGGTCCTAATATTGAGCCTTGTGGAACGCCGCAATTGTGTACCTGCAGATCTGATTACATGCTACCGATTTCCACCACGTGAGCTCCAATTTTAAGACATGAACTGAACCATTCATTTGCTACACCTCTGATACATAGTTGTCAAACGTTTTAATAGAATATTGTGGTCAACTGATTAAAATGCCTTTGATAAGTCAATAAAAAGTCATAAAGTAAGTTCTTTTCTGTCTTTGTCATTTACAATTTTTCCAAAAATTAAAAGATCACCACATTAATCGATTTTTCTGTACGAAATCCAAAGTGAGCGTCCGATGTGTTATATTTATCCAAAAATGGCAAAGCTGTATTATAATCTTACAACTATTTGCGGAAAAAAACGAGAATAATGCAATGTGTTTTCTCACATTTTTCTTGTCATCTTTATGGACTTAATTTTCCTATTTTCAAAACATTAGGAAAACAACTTGTTACAAAATATGTCTTACAGACGTCTACCAAAGGTTTTAACAAGCACTTTTAATGTTGTTTCACAAGAAAACAGGTACTTCATCATGGCCACTCTTTCGTTTACTTTTAAATCTATTGGCTGCTAACTGTACTTATTTTAGTTGTGGGATATGGATATAGAGAAGCGTGGTTACTTGAGTGCCGAGGGAGAGTTAGTTCACCTGAGTTAGAAGTATTTTTGTGTTAATTTAGTAACTACATTTCCAAAATAATTATTGAATATTTCATTAGTTTTTTTAGGATATGTGACAATATTATTATTCACAGCCAATTGTATTCCATTCAGGGTGTTTTAATGCAGTTTGTTATCTTCTTAGCTACCTCACATACTGTTTTGCTTAATTCGGGTATATTTAAATATGGCCATCAATACTTAAATTTGCTCTGTATATTCAGTAACTGGGGTTAGACTTTGCCGTTTTGCGCAAATCCCACAACAGTCCAGAGTATTATGACCAGGAGCGGTAATTCTGGCCTAGAAGATATCTTTAGCGACCAGAACCATCGACCCAGCATTTAAACTTGGGCAATATAGCAGCTACGCAAGTACCTGACGTC
Source organism: Deroplatys truncata (assembly GCA_030765065.1). Classification (NCBI taxonomy): domain Eukaryota; kingdom Metazoa; phylum Arthropoda; class Insecta; order Mantodea; family Mantidae; genus Deroplatys; species Deroplatys truncata. The sequence goes on along the minus strand of CM060990.1, from coordinate 178,534,431 downwards.
GCTATTAGAAATAAGTCAGAAGTTCACCAGGTAGTCGCTGCATGGGGAAGGGCAGTGTAATCGCCAATTTCTTCCCCTCCTCAGCTGGAAGCGAGTAGTTCAACTGACGGGAAAACGAGGAGAGACAGAGGCTAGCGTAGCCCGGTCGGCGACAGACAACACTTCAGCAGGGGGCTCGCGAGCAGCGAATTGCGGCGTTCGTCTAACGGTTTCGTCTTTATTCTAAGTTCAACCTTAACCATGTTTGTAAGTAGAAATTCAAAAATTGATTTATCAGGCGTACGTGCGTATTGTCTCGGAAAAGCATAATTGAATGCGTAGGGAAGTGAAGGTCATACCGGATTGCAAAAGGCAAATAAATTCTTCTAAAGTTGTAATTTTCGTAGTTCTCTGTTGATCAAGATTTTGTAAGAAACCTGTTGGTAGAATCCTTAAACAAGGGAACAGGCAGAATGGTTCCAATGGCACATGTTAACTTAGACATCTGTAATAGTATATGTTATGTTTTGGGGAAACTGAATGGTTAAGAATGCTTTTACTGTTAATTACTTTTTACATTTTATACATAGGGAAGCTGATGTTAAACTATATGTTCAGGGTGGACCATTGAGTTGAGACTGTACAATATCTCCAGAACTAAGCATTGCAGAAAGAATTGCCTTGAATAAAAGTTGCTTAAGATTATGGAGGAAGGTAAGTACAATTAGTCGTGGTTTGTTTGGAGGTCGTTATGATGGTCATTTTAGGGTCAATTTAATTTTTTTAAATGGGAACCTACATTTTGTATGTTGTTTTCTCATTAGAAAATGGCTTATAAAAGATGTTTATTTTGTGATGAGGAATAAGGAAACAAAATAAAAAATGTTGGTTCCCAATTACGAAACGTAACTTGACCCTCAAATGACCATCCATGGATGGTCCAACCATCGATTGCGCTCTTCGTACACAGCCATTTGGAAGTTTCGTTGTTATTTACGTTGGTGTAAGAACAATTACAAAGTGCTTTACACAAATGCTGTTTAGCTTTTTATGAGAAGTCAGAAAACCACATAAAAAAGATAAGTTCCCATTAAAAAAAATAAATTCACACAACGTCCCCCAAATAAAACACAATTAATGGCATTTACCTTCCCCATAATATCAAGCAACTTTTATGCAACACATTTCCTACTACTACAACGCTTAGTTTTGGAGATATTGTACAGTCTCAACTTAAATGGCCCACCCTACATTTTAAAGATTTATTCCTCTTAACGTCTTATATGATGAAACACTTAAAGTGTTTTTCTTGTCAATGTTGCAAATTGGGAAGAATATAACGTGAGTTTTTATACGAACACAGTTAATCAGATTGAAAGTTTGTTCTGCACCATCATTGGAAACAAGGAATTTCCTTCCATTACCTCATTCCACGTCCTTGTCTTTTTAGTCCTATAAGTTAATCAGTTTGATAGCGATCCACCTTCGGCATTGTGATGTCAGTTATGAAGAGTGTTAAATACACTACAGTATAGTGCAGTATTTTTTTTAAAATAGGCTTTGTATAAAAATTGTCTGTAGTTTTATCAGTTTCTTTAAGCATTTTTTCCCTTTTACAAGAAGTGAAAATTCCCTTCGTTAAGCAGTTTTAGCTAGTAGTAACATTTGGAAAGAAGGTATGATTCTATAATGTAAATGCAGCATTATAAAAATTATGATGATGTTTTAAAGGCTTGGGTTTGTTAACGGACTAAGTGTTTAAAATGACCCATGATTCGTTGTTTAAGAGATACTTGAACTAATCAATGTGTTGCTGACTGCAATTTAGACAACCTCATTCTTCTTGGATACTAGTAATTTTTTGCCGTTGAGAAATTATAAGCATGGTAATAATGTATTGTCGTCTGAAAAGCTTTACTCATTTAAGTGGCACACAAGTTAGATTCTGAATAACAAATATTTGATCCATACTTGTTTCATCTTGTAGTACGTGTTGCAGTATTCACTACATGCCTTAGGATATGCGGGAGAGCTACTGTAAGTATTTTAGTCCCTGCGACATGACCTATTAGAAAATCTATATTGAAATCAGCCCACGCTATAATGGGCAATTTCTCTTTCCCTGTGATACATAATTATATGTCAACCTTATTGATGAAAACGTCAATAATTCCATACGGGGATCTGTACACACAGCAGCAGAAATCCAAAACTTGGATACATTATTTCGGTTAAGGCACGTTCTATAATATATGATTGAGTAAGGAAATCATGTATAATAGTAACATTCATTATGATCATAGTTGATAGTTGTACCTATTAAGGAAGCCAGGGTTTTCTTCATCACTTTGAGCATGTCCTTTATTTCATTTTGATGCACATCAGTTACACGCCCATTATTACTTCTGTATCGCTTTTTTCACTTTTGTAAATTTAGTAGTAGTCCAGTAGCTTTAGAATATGGACAAATGTATTTAGTGCTACCGGCATACCCCCTTGTCTAAGTCCCTTAGTACAAGATTTTTCTCAACCTAAACGGAAAGCAAAATCTGGGAACCCTCCTTAAAGAAAGAAAAAAGGCGTAAAGTGCATGATGTGATACCGGATGCTAATATTTACCATTAGAAATATCGGCTCAATAATATAAAATGCTTACAAACAAAAGTAAAACAATGCTAATACTGAACGGATGAAACCTATTATTGTTTCTGTAACCGACAATGGAAAAGCCTAAGATTTGTAACAATTAACATTATTGATCAAGGTAAGAATCCTGCATGAACATAATAATTATTGACTATATTTTTTTGTTACACAAATTAAAATGCACATACACTTACAAAAATAAATAGAATGGAGAATATGCACGAAAATATGGTTTAATAATTTCATGATTTCTATTAGTTAAAGGTTCTGAAGCGTGATAACGCCGTCCTGTTTGTTACACATTAATATGCTTAATGTGTTTGCGGCAGGTTGCTATTTGCATTGCCCACCAAGATTTGGGTGTTTCGCACCCATTAGCGTCGGTTTATCCGCTTATCCTTCCGTCCGTAAGTATGAAACAACACGCCAACCGCTGCAAGTATGGCATTGGAATTTTAGGTATAGAAGTTTTAAGAAAATTTGTCGGCGCATTTCAAATTTGCTTGAAATTTCTACAAAAATAAAGGTAGTTCAGATACGGAGCCGCCCATAAATTTTAAAGTGTTAGACAAAACATACATTATCGGCACGTTTCAAATTTGCTTGAAAAATTGTGAAAAATGAAGACAACTAAAGTAAAAGTGCCCTGGAATCGAGGTTGCAGAGAATATTTCGGTACAGAGGATAATAATACTGTTATTAAATATAGTGCTTTTCTTTCACACTGGCCACGGCACGGCGGCTCCCGCTCTGGTCTCTACAGCCCGGACTCCCTCTGAAGCTGTTATAATATCCGCCCAACCGCATCACGTTTTCATAGTTACAGTTACAATTACAATAATAATAAGCACATACCTTATGATGAGAAATGTTGGAAATGTCCTTTTCTATCCACTCATTTCTGGTATCTTCCCAGAAAGTTTTCATTTGCACTCTAGAGTTCAATATCTGAAATTGGGTGCATTTCCTGCCTGACGTTTTCTGTTAGTTCTTCTTTCTTTAGTTCTGTATGGAGTTTGATGCACACAACATTATTTTTCAGATCATCAGAGTGGAGTAAATTTCTATAAATGGATTTTACGAAATGTTAGTGATAGAATAATTGACCCAGACTTAATATTCCTCTCTGATGGACCACGGTTCCATTTACATGGTTATGTTCCGTCGTAAAATAACAGATACTGAAGCACAGAGAAACCCGATTTTACACACGAGGTTCCCTACCATGCCGCGAAAATTGGTGTGTGGTAGGATCTATATTTTCCGAACAAACAATAAATGCAGAGATGTATAGGAATGTCTTACACCAATTTTTCAACAGTTGACTGACGTTGAATGTCAGTCTGGATTATTCCAATAAGACTTTTGTTGCCACGAATACAGCTGATGAATCATTAAGCTTAATTCACGAATTTTTTGAAGATAGGATCATTAGTAAAGCATTATGGCCCTCAAGATCTCCTGATTTAACTGAATTTTCATATATGAGGGAACTTGGCAAATAAAGTATATTAAAAACATTAGATGAATTAAAAGAAACGATCAGGCAAGTAATTCACTCACCTTCAGATACTGAACTCTCGAGTGTGATTGAACATTTCCTGAGAAGATGCCAGAAATGTTATGACAGAGAAGGACAAAAGTTCCGATATCTCTTATGATAAGGTATGTGTAATTGTAAATGTAACTATACGAATGTAAAGCTATTGCGGGGATTTTATTATACTGTTTCGGCGGTTCGCTCCGAGATGTAATGGATGGCGCGCGAGCCGCCGTACAGTGGCCGCAGTGTGAAAGAAAGGCACTCTATATAGAAAAATTGACCCTAATTGGCATTAAAGGCAGAATACAATGATAACCGAATCCAGTAGTGGCTGAAACAATGTTAACCTGCCTTCTATTTCAAACAGCTACTCCGTGGTGTAACAGTTATCACACAGAAAACCGGCGTTTGAACTCAAAACGAAAATAAAAACTTTAATCTAACTTATTAAGCCTTAAATGGGTTAAGCATATTTGCAATTATCTGCAAATTAATTGAAGAACATAACAACACCGTTTGTATTGGGTGTATTGTCAATAATGCAGACTTTTTAAAGCATCACAGGTCCATTTGCATGCGCTAAAAACGACAGATTTGCCCGGACTCCTATTTAGATATCTTCACAAATTAAAAGAATACAACGCCTACCAATAAAAGTAAATAAAACCTGCGAAATCTCATACATTTACAAAACACCTTATTACACAACGTAACAATAAAATCCCAAACAACTTGGTGGTGTTGCAAGATGCAAACTAAGCAGTGATATATCTAACGAAACGACATATCGGTTATGTTGGTATTATTTAAATGCTGTCAGAAAGAGTGAATATGTTAAAAAATTAATGTTAGCACGGATATAGTTTGTTTGAAATCGATAGAAACTTAAGAGTAGTTTATACGAGGAGCCTGCTAAAAAAGCTCATTCTTTTAGGATTGTTTCTTAAATATTTACTGCATATCATAGTGCAAAATGCAACATATAGCAAAGCTGCCTGAAATGTGCACACTTACAAACCCTTTAAATATTTTCCCGGTGTCTATGAGATTCTTCTTTTAGTAGTGTTTAACACCCGTTCTTTCTACATACGGCACTACAGGGGTGGACACTGATGATACATGAAATGAAACGATAATTAGAGAAGTAAATTTGGAAAGAAAACGTACCAACCTAAATTTAGAGCACCTCCCGGATACTTGCCGGTTGTGAGGACTGAGGAAAACCTGAAAAAAACCTCAGCCAGGGAGAACCATCCTGGCGGGATTTGGCCGCGGAACTCCCATTCAAAGGTCCATATCTTAATGATTTCGGCCACCCGTGTCGGTATTATGAGATTTAACTCCAGTGGTGAAACACTGCAACATACCACAGAATATATAGAGACAAAGTAAACTTATCCTGAAAAATTACAACCGACACGAGTAGCCGAGGTCGTGCACTGACTCGTGCACTGGAGATCTGCGATTCAAATCCCGCCAGGACCATCCTCCCTGATTGAGGTTTCTTTCCAGGTTTTCCTCAGTCCTACAAAGCGGTGTCTGGGCGGGTTTCTCCGGGTCCTCCGGTTTCATTCCGCCAATTGCTCCATCATCACCTTTCCTTTCATTTATCTTGCCGTCATTTCATATCATCGCCTTCCTCGCTCTCATATCAGGCTTCGGCTGATCACCCACCCTGGCTGTTCTCTCTGATTCATAGTCTGTGCTTCGCGACAGGCGTCTGGCCCTAGGCACCCACTTATAAATCCTGGAGGTGTAAGCCTTAACAATAGGGTGGGTAAACAGAGAAAGAAGAAGAAGAAGTTTTACTCAGTCCTCATAACTGGCAAATGCAAGGGAGGTACCCTAAATTTAGACCTGGAACGTTTCCTTCTCAAATTTGTTTTCACAATTATCGTTTCATTTCATGTATCCCCAGTGTCCACGCCTATGGTTCCATATGCGGTAAGATAAGGCATTAAACGCTATTAAAAGGACAGAAATTACAGGACTGAGATGTAGGTTGTGGCCATTTTGATCCAAGGCGGCGATGCTATAGCCCAACTTCGGACGTGTGTTGTATTCTATTTCAGTGGACGTCAGTGCACCAGAGTTTGAAAACCTCAGGGGGTTGAAATGGAAGTGCTGTGCAGCTAATACACAATTAGAGCGTGTAATTTTGTTCCTCAGGGTGTTGAAATCCTTATAACTAGGTTGATTTAACGGATGACTACGTAACTACAGCTTCATTTTTTGCTCCTCCGGTTTATATATTCGCTATGCTTTGTTACCCAGCATGCACTAATTAGCACTAGTCAGATGCATTTTACTGCAATAGCTTCATATCCTCAGGTAAATTATTTATGATTCCAAGAAGTGCGCAAAATACAGAAGTATAGGAGGCAGTGAAAATATGGATAGGGCAAGTATCCCTAAGTTCGCCACATTAGGGAAATGCATTATTAAAAATAAGATTACATGCTTTGTTATAATTGCAAAAATTGGTATAATCACATTAATGTTCCAGGGTGTCGAAAATAATTGTGTGAGGGGGAATTCTGTTATTTCACTTGATAATGTAAAAACAGTGAGGGCTGCAACTGGCGAAGTTAGGATACAGTGTACTCTAATTTCGCCAATTATATATATGACGTAGTGTGACTTAATACTGGAATAACATTGCATAGAAATATGCTGGTTGTATGCATTAAAGTTTTGTAGTTATCCTCTAAATAATAATTAAGTAAAAATTAATGATAATATTAAATTTACAATAAAAATCATATTGACAAAAAATTAATTTGATATCACTTCACTAACCCTCGATAACTGAAAACCTGGAACAGACAAATGGAAAATTGGCAGTTAAGGGAAAAATATAGTTGATCTTAGTTAAAAACCTGCATAGCGAATTTAAGAACACATAAATTCTTTAGGTAGCGTTTAAATGTTTCTTACTATATACGGCAACACAGACGGCGGACACTGGTGATATAATATTACGAAATGAAATGATAGCAAAGGAAATTTGGAAAGAAAACGTTCCAGGTCTAAGTGCAGGATATCTCCATGGTATTTTCCAGTTATAGCAATGAGAAACGCTGGAAAAAGCCTCAATCATAACAAATGCGAATAATGGAATTTGAACCGTAGACCTCCCGATCATGAGTCCATGTCTTAACGATCTCGTCCACATGCGTTGTTGTGCAACATTGAATAAAGTTGTCAAGCAGTGATACGTCTGTACAGAAAAGTAATTCTAATAACACAACTATAAAGCACACACAACATGTTTTACGAGTCTTAAAGAAAATGACCGGTGGCGAACTTTGGGAAACTGCTAAACTTAGACTTATCTTACATGAAAATGTTGGTATTTGGCGTAAATTTCAAACAAAAAAATAAATAAAAATAAAACTAATAATATGAGAAATATGCAAAAACGTCAGAATACGCAATCTGTAACTCGCTATTTCTTTCTGTATACATTTTCTCTTACTTAATTTGACCACTAGAACTATTTAAAGTGGAGATGAATACTTTCTGGAGTTGCTGAAAGTTCACAGATAGGCACTCACAAATTGCAGTAGGACATTCAATATGAATCTGTCTTTGAAGAGTGTGTCGTTATTCAAACTGATAGCACAAGTAGTTGCATTAAAACGTTAAGGAGGAAACTAGATTTTAAACAGTTTATCACCCGGGGTGATTTCCAATATTCTCTTTTGTCTGTTATCCATGTCAGAATTACATTTTCACTACATAGGGGAACAAAGAAGCGTTAACATCATTGCTGTGCGACATGCGGGACCAGCTTCAACTCCCAGGTGAAACAGGCGTTTTCGTAGTTCTTTCTTTCGCTAAGAGAGGGGCATCAGCTAGCTCTCAGCATTAAAAGATTTCGAGCTTATCTGCTTCATGAGTCACTGGCGCGTTGCTGGCGAAAGGTATTCCTCTTTGCTCTCAGATTTATGGCAGCACTCCCTTCTTAGGCTTTTTCCGCACAATGAGGCTCGTTTCGCAGACGTTTTAAACCCAGGTCATAAAAGGTACTTGTCAGGATATGTCTTGTATTCATTTAGTTGGGATGTTTGCGACAACAATGTGTAATACTGCAAAATTAAGAAAAGGTTCAAACTATATGCCGTTTCAAAGAAGTAATACAATTTGTCATTCCTTCCTGACCATATACATTTATAAGGGTTATTTTGACTGTAGATCCCATTCATGTAACAAAGACACGTCCGCATTTACAACCTCTAACAAAGAAGCAGCATCACACGTGGCTTGTTGAAAGATTGCGTTTATAGCCTTTTACAAAGAAGCGACATATTACCTTTTCTGAATCTTCCACGAAGTATATTTAGTTATTAGTCGAGGTTTTTAACAAGCTGTTTATTTATTAGCCTGAAAACAAAACTGACCCTTTAATTGTTGTCTGCTTTCCGAAGTCTTTTAGTTTGACTGTCACCTAGGACAGTGCAAGGATAATACAGATTTCAGTTCAAGCGATGCACAAAAGCAATCATCTTCTGCATGTGACCGACTGTCGCTTCTCTACCGTGCAGGACATATAGAATTTTAGAAATCTTCCGAGCATGCGCTTTCCTGATTCGCTTAAGAGGTGATGGATTAAAAGCATTCAGGGTTATTCTTTACAATAGTATCGATCGTTTCTCATTTGGATTCTGCTTTTGAAGTTGTAAGTGGAAGTGGAAGTTAATAAAATGCAAACAATCAGTGCAGAGTACATTAAACTAAAATATATAAGCTAATAAGTCTAGATATTATGGAAGCTACGTAATCCGTTTATCCTTTGACATACGCATAATGTATAAAGGGGCTATGGCTGACAATTGCTTTCAAATAAAACAAAACAGAATTTCACTGATTTGCAACAGTGATAAATTTGGAGTTATAGCTCAGAAAAGATTTGAAATCCTGCCATTTATGGTTTATGAGCAAATTTATTTTTACTTTATACACTACGAACTTACAGTAAGTAAAACAAATGCTGCATTCCACACAAAAGTCCGATGTCGAGATTCACTGGAAATATATATTTTGAGGATCCTGAACCCAGGCTGGAGGTGAAGGAGTTGGTGTAACAACAGGTCAACCAAACCTTTACAAGCAAGATTTGGCAAACCTCGATGTGTCGAAACTTACTGCTTTGTCTCCAGAAGTCATCAGTAGGCAGGCTACCATCAACATCGGTACAATTGGTCATGTAGCTCATGGAAAGTCTACTGTGGTGAAAGCTATCTCAGGAGTGCAGACTGTAAGATTCAAGAATGAATTGGAGAGAAACATTACCATTAAATTAGGTTATGCAAATGCGAAAATCTACAAGTGCAACAATGAGAAGTGTCCAAGAACTGCGAAAAAAATGTATTTTTAGAGTAAGGCCCGTATGTATGTCTATTTATGTGTGAACAAAAACGAAAGGTCATGATAAAATAAACAAGAAACTTGGTATTTAAGTTCAGTGTCTACCTAAGATACGAAATGGCGATTTTAAAGAAATTCCTCTCACCCTGAACTACTCTCTACAAAGAAGCTGTTTCACAATTTTTTACTTTCTCAAAAATGTCTTTAACTATTTGGATTAAAATAACATATTTTAACATATCATCATCACCATCATCATCACCATCATCCTGTTTCTAAACAGGTGATATTCCTAGAAGGACTGTTCCGGTCTACGTAAAATTCTCCCGCCGTCTCTTCACAGGGCGACCCAGTGATCTTATACCTCATGGGTTGTAGTTCAAGATCGCTCTGGGTATCCTGCTTCTGGGCAAACGCTTGACGTCCTGGAACCAATTTTCTTTATATCGACGAATATACTGCATGACAGGTTCCATTCCCAGTTCTTGCAGGATGTTCTTATTTCGTTGAGGTCTCATTTAGTGCAGCCTGCTGTTCGGCACATAAACCTAATTTCACTGGCATATTTACATGCAAAATAAAAAGTATATCTTAAATTTTCTGGGAAAACCTATAAAGTCCTCTTTATTTGAAGAAATTTCGTATAATTTTATAGAACGGATAAACCACAAGACATAGACAGAAACGTACTATGGAAAACTTGTGGTTCTCTTTAAGATACACAGTTTATCTCAAATAATGTATTTGTGGCGGCAGCCATTTCCGAGATATCCGTTGTTATTGGTTTGGATTTTTCAATATTTTTCATTTTTAAGTACTGCCGCTATTTTCAGTTGTTTCTCGCGATATCATCCAAAGTGTATGAAATTTCAATGCCAGTTTATAGCGACTCGCTTCTGAACATACGACTGTAAATTCCGTTTCCTCTATCCCACTTGTATCACAACGAAATGTGTAATGAGACTTTCTGCAAAGGTTTATCTCTGTCAAGACGAAGTAGATAGAAAAACAACATTTCGTATGAATAGTTTGTAAAATCTATACAAAAATAAACGATAGTGCGTAAAGAGAGTCCTGTGAATATAAGAAATCAGAGTTTTACCATAGTAAGTTGCCGGCTACCGCTTAACTCCTTGCGTAGAGGACTAGGAGTTTTAATTCGTTATGTAGAAACAAACAGAGGAGTTAAAAGTGGAAATAAATAATCCAAAGATGAAATGAAAATGTATCCATATATGCGATAAGCGTGCCCCTTTCTTCGTCTGTAATAATGATTGCTGACGGTCTCATCGGGAAAAAGAAACCCTTACTATTGCATGGTTTTAAAAATATTTTAAAGTTTAAAGCTTGTCGGCGTTAATAACCTCAGAAGAAAATCTAAGAGAAGCCCTCCACCACCTTAGCAACGTATGTAATTTAGAAACATGAAAAAGTAACTCAAAAATGTCAAAAGCGCTCTATGGGAAGATTCACACAATAATAAAACATTTAATAACGCCGCCATTTGAAGGGGAAGTGTGTTTAATTACTAAGGAGTAGGGATAGAACCAAGAAGACACGCAAATAAACAAATACATTAAAACCCATCTGTGATACAATAAAACGAACATTAGTGGAAAAGTTCATAAGGAAATATTGTTTAAATCTTAGAAAGTTTTAATCGTGATAGGGTTTCTGTATCGACTGCTGTGCTGAACTCTGGGCAAAGATACACTGAAGCAATTTGAGGCACCAGAATGAAACTTCTGAGGCCTATGCGGACTATAATTTAATTATAATAAACACAGAAATGAAAATGGCGAAAAACTAATAACAGTTAAGCATTCCGATAATCGGAAAAATTGGTGAAACTTTCTGTGTAGGACGGAAGAAGAATCCATACGTACCTTGATGAGCATTTAGTTAAACTAGAGGATTTCGAGGACGACACGAAAGAACACAGTTCAAGCAGTCAACATGTGGAGCCTCAACAGGTCAACTGAAGTTAACTAAGTATTTTCAACCAGCTATTATATTCACTCCAGTCCAAGAAAGGGTACTGGAGTAAACGCCGTAGTACACCTTTCAAGCGAATAAAAATAGTTCGTTAGTGCAGTAGGTGTATTATCATCCGTTTTGTACTTCAAGTAATAAAGACGGTGATTAAGCATAGTATTTTAATAATCGTTTCATTTAAATATAACTTCAATAATTAGCTTCTATTTCTTATCATGGCCATACAGTCATCGGAATTCCGCGTTGTTTACTGGTGCGAAGTAACGGTCGTGCTAATGCATATTGTTTATGTCGCAATCATGGCGGAGTATGTGGTAGGTCAGCGCGTGTAATTATAGATAGAAGTGGCAAAGTTCTTTCTTTACATGGTAAAAACGATAGTATTGAATGCATTCAACTTTTTGCTTCAGCTTTATGATATCCTTGTTGTTAACTGGCGTGTCTATGAATGTTTTTTTCAATGCGAGGAAGTGAAGCAGGCAGGAGCTGTGAAAACTCCGAAAATGAAAAAGAATCGACGTGCAGTGTTTTAGGCAAAGTGCACGACTTTGTGAAATGTGGCATACGCTTCAAGCTTATTCTTAACAATGAGCCCCCTACCATACATAATGTGCTTTCTGCACTAAACAGCAATAAAATATATTTCATAACATTTCCTCATCCATTCTTGAATTAGTACATTGGTACATTTAGTTTGCTTACCAGTATAGGGACATGTATTTCTTTAACACTCAGTGCTGGTGTTAGCAGAAATATTGTGTGGTTAATATAAAATTGGGAGGTAATGATGACAGTTTCTTGAGCTCCCGAAGGAAATAGTTGCGCTTCATGCGTTCACAGGATGTCAAGCGCGTAGTGATAGTATGTGCATTGCTTATGTGCGGACCCTTTCTCGGGTAGGAAGGACTATAGGGTGGTTTCGTGTGAACGGTTTTCGTAGCTGTTCAGCAATTTTGTGCAGCAGGGTGGAGACAGTTCCCTCACTGTTGTGCACAGAGGCGGTTGGCTGACAGGTATAGGGAAAGTGTAATGATAAAAAATACGTTTTATTTATGCGGTATTTATATGCTGAATATGCTACAAGTAGTGCTAGAGGAAGTTATTGATTTAGGGAACCACTGTCAAAGTCGTCATCATCATTATCATCATTTGTAATTCATTTACAAGAATGATGACATCAAGCTTTAAGAAATAACATTCAGATTTCTTATGATTCCGAAAAATAAAAACATATGTTATAATAAATAAAGGAAAGCACTGGTAAAATGCTAAAGCAAAAATGACGGTTCTGAGTAACTGCAGCTTATTATTTTCATAGTTTAGTATTCTTATTTTAATCATACACGTCAAGTTTCTCTTCCTGTAAGAAAAAATAGTTATTTACTTTATACACAAAGGCGCAAATGAATTTTGTTTTCTATAGTGGTAGGTTTGGGCATTTATCACAATAATTTCATTCTATTCTTAAACTAGTGGTATCCCAGTTCCTGTTTGCGTATCCTTTGCTTTTCTTTCTATTGGTTTCCTTTTCCCGTTTAAAATCCGTTAACGGGGTAGGTCATATCGGACTATGAATGAGCGAAATGCGTAAAATGATGCTTAAATCAGCCGGATGTCTATAGAGCTTACATTTTCCCATCTTCAGAAGATAAGGACAAACACTAGAAAAATAAGTCCAGTTGACTTACCTTAACAGAGGTTTGAACTCGCAAGCACTTGAATGGGAGGCAGATACGCTATCCTTGGATCACACAAGTGGATACTGTTCGCGTTATTGAGTTAAATATGGGAATTCTTATCTTCTCTCTCCTCCCTCAACTTCCCCCTCTATATATCTCCCTCTGTCGCCGATTTCTCACTTCTCCCCCTCCATCGCCCTCACCCGGTCTCTTTCTTTCTCTCCATGCAACTTAGATGTAAAGTCATGATTTTAAAACCTATAGGAAAACTTAGTGAAAGGTTTAAGGCTGCACATACTTGTGTCTGTTCTTTATGTTTGCTATTCGGTCCGTATTACTCAAGGTAAACTGTTTACATAGCCTAATGATAGTAATGAAAATTTGGCGTAACTTCTTAAGTATTCATTCTACTGACATTTTGTCAGGAACAGAACGCTTATTAACTGTTGTTCTGAAAATTTTTCAAAATACTGAATAATAAGCGAGATATTTCGAATGTTTTATTTTGTGTCCCATTAAACCCCCGCTTGGGAGCAAGTAATTAAGGTGCCATAAAGCATGGTTTCTAAGTGGGACCTAGGTATCCTATACACCTTGGGCGAAAAAGTAAAACCACCAATACACAGACACATACACACGCACACGTTTTAAAATGCAATTTTTGGTTTCAATGTAGCTCATCCTCTTCGTTAGCATCAAGTATTCAATTGAAAACTGCTAGAAAATTTCGATTACAGTTTAATTATATTAATACATATGTATTGCACATGAATGTGAATAAAACATTCATTTATCCTGGAGTTTAATATTATGTCAAAGAGACTATTTAATTGCAATGCTATTAAGATTCCATTGTCAAACAAAGCATAATGCGTTGTGTTTGCTGATTCAGTTATCAGCCATATGGCGGAACGCTACAGTTGTCACTTTATTCTTCTCCACTATTACTTTGTGCACATGGGGGTCGCTGCATTCGGTTGACGAGCCTGGACTAAACCTATAGATGATGATTTGAAAATTGCCAGCATGAATATGATTTTCAGTAATTGTGGCATATGCTACGGTTGCATAATTCTTGCAAGGATGGTTTAAAACTGATAATGTCATGTTTGCGACAGTATCCCCTTTTCTCACGCACATGATTTGCAGTCGAAAGCGTTGACTGTTGAATTTTACAGATACAAATGAGTGATCTGGTTTAAGAGAAGCGGATAATGGTTTCGGAGAGATGGTGTGAGAAAGGGATGCGATTTATAGGTTGAAAGGATGAAGGACCAGAGAGGGTGACTTTTAGCTGAAAATGACATGCGAATGTTGGTGAATGTGCCATTTGCAGCTGATTTGCAAAGCAGATTTGGTGGTGGTTTGGTAGAAGCAGTAGGAGAAGAGTGGAAGGGAGGGATGTGTGTGTATGTGTATATGTGTGTGTGTGTGTCACATTGGCGCCCCGGGTTGTAGAGAAAGGGAATACCCTTTGTTGTAGAGTGGCAATTCTCCCACTCACAGCTGACAGATGCGGCTCTCAAAATAGCTATCACAACAATATCCGCCCAATGTGAGCGGGCACCATAGCTCTGACTGTCATTCTGTGGCTCTGCACTTCCATTTCCAAGTCTGGTGGCACTTGAAGCTACATTAGTGAAGCCTATTTCTGCTAAATCCTCCAGCTAGAAGAGTTTCCTAATGCCAGATTCATGTCATTAAGCGTTGTTCCTCTAATGCGACCTCTGTAGATATATGCACGTGCTGATAACAAGATTACATGTTACTCTCTGAGTTCGAGAGCATGCCTTTCTATGCCCAATATCGCAATTATAACAATAAAACAAAGCTAAACTTACCTAATAATGTATGAGCATTAATAAGCCTCTTAATTTTTTTTCATTATACTTCATGGGCGACAAACAATATAACAATGAGGTATGCTCAGTTACTTTGTGTAAAACGTAGATTGCTTCTACCACACTGGAAGGCCCAAGTTTGATTCCCGTTTGAGATGATGTGTCTGCGTTTGGCTTCTCAGCTACTGATGTTTTCCTTATCCTACACAGAAATACCTGTAGCAATTTGAGGCTTGTTGGATTCTGGATAATTTGTGCACTCATTACTTCATTTATCATCTCTGTAGAACCAACATGGGTAGTCGAGGTCGTGAATACATGGACTCATGAATTGGAGGTCTGCAGTTCCAATCCCGCCAGTACCGTCCTATCTGACTGAGGTCTTCTCGTTTTCCTCAGTCATAACTGGCAAATTTCGGGGATGTACTCTAAACTTAGCCCTAAAGCGTTTCCTTCCCAAATTTCCTTTCCCAGTTATCATTTCACTTTATGTATCATCGGTGTCAAATACTTTTGGTACCGTATGTAGTTAGAACGGACGTTAAACACCACTAAAAAATCTCTGCAGACTAGAGATGAAAATTAAAGCTTAACGTTCATTATAGGATTTCATGTCCCTTCTATGTCTCTCTCTCTCTAACAAAACACTGAGATATATGCCACTCATTCGTATGTACTGACTTCCTAATGGTATTCTATCTCCATGGAGGAGTTACATTGACAGGCGCTATTTTTTAACCCCCACCCCTCAAGAAAAGCAATTTCAGTTTTCACCACCGCAATCCTTTTATTGATATTTTGAGTTTATCACTGTGCTTCATGAGATGCTGGAAAGTATATAGTTACATTATACGACGAAATCTAAACTTCAAATTTAATGCTAAATATTCGACAAAAGTTTCAAAACAACATTGTAGAATCAGGAACCCACTACAATTTTGCTTCTTTGGCAATTTATATGACCAAATGGGACGTTCAAATGAATGTGTGCAGGAATGTGCATATGGAGTATTAAATTTTAACATGTGATTGCCTCGCAATATTGTTCTTACATTCACCTTTAAAATGTTCCTAATTATGCAATTTTTATACAGCTTCTATCACATTTTCGGTTTATGTTTGTGAAAGTGGGTGAAGAAATTTAAGGAGTCTTTTCCTTATATCAAACAGGGTTTGGATTTAGGACTTTAATAATTCAATACATGGTTGATTTTAGAACTATAATAGTATTTATTACTTTATTATTTTTTCCAGAAAAAGTTTAAATGCTACAGAAAATTAAGATATTCTTTTAAAGGACTACATTGGAAAATTAATGTACCGAGTTTACATCTTTAAAATTTTCGGCTTACTGTCGTGGTGAGCATTTCACATATGACCGAATTTTCATTTCTTAAGTTATTTTTTGGGAAATTTAGGTATATATGTCTACGAAAATCAATTTATTGGTATAATTTTTAAAACAGTGGTTTAATGTTTAAGCCCGATCCATCTCCCAAGCGAACCAATGGAAAACCGTATTCCCATTATCGATTTGGGTTTGTTAGATCATAACGTGTGGATTTAAAGTCGCTGGTTTGTAAGCTAGAAAAAATTACTTTTTTTTTTTAAATAGACATCAGTTTTATACATTAAAATGGATCTAAGTGATGCTTCTTGACCTTCCTAGGATTCATTCTCTCCTCTTAAAATGTGAACTCTAACCAACAACCTTCATTCACGTACTATGTGGCGGATAGATACTCAGGAGCAGATTGGGTGGTCTACTCCCCGGTCGCTACAGGGGCTTCTGTTGTCATATGCTGGAAAATCAAAGGTAAAGAGGTTTTATTGTTGTTGCGGTTGCACCACGTATTTTGAAGCTGTTTTAGACCACGCACGTAATGGATGCCAATTTGCGGGAGATATGTTTCTAGGAGTGTTCGCCCCACCTACGTTACAAACTTTCCGATGGCCTTCGCCCCACGTTTAAAAACCAATTTTTTATTTTAATGTTAAATATTATATATGTATGATTCGGCTGCGTCATTAGTAATTTGTAGAGCACGTATCTCTTAACAGGGCTGGTACGGCTAAACAATGAAGGCTTGCACAAATTATAATTGTATTGTACTTTTTTTATTAATCCTTCACACGATTAAATAACACTTCACTGATGTATCCTACTATAGAGGTGTGAGATTATTGTTAATTAGAGTTCTTAACAGTTATACATATTATCCTCACCGCAATGAATTTTCATGTCTCACACTGAACCCGTACCAAACCGATTCTGCTTGGGTACGCTTTCTTGTAGCGTCTAGCGTTTGAATTTGTACATTTTCTCTGTTTCTAGTCTCTGATTGGCTACTCCTACTCCAATAGAATACCTTTATTTAACTTTTAGCTTTTCTATTTTTTGATTGGCTATTTATAAACTGTTTTAAATATTACATTATTATTGTTCCAAGAACTATTAGTAGCCTTTTTAAACCTTCTAATTTATTGTTGTCTCAAGGTTACCTCATTATTAACAACTTTCGGCTTTTACTTTGTAATTCTGTTTGTTACGGAAAGCATCTTGCTTCTATTCTCACAGTTCCTACATTGTTAAACTATTTAATACATTCACATAACATTTTTATACATCTACATAATAGAATAAACATAATACAATGACTGTAATATACACTTTATATATTCTTATACACATATTGCCTTAAGGCGGGCTTTTATTAACATTTTATACTATATAATTAGACTGATAACATTTAAGTTTTAAAAATACTGCCTCAAAGGGAATGTTCCAAATAGATCTCCATGATAACACGAGTAAAGAAATAATCAGAATAACGGGGTGCGAGTCACAAAGTGACCCAGCTTCAGCATGTGTCCGCCAGAAAGCTACGTGTTGCCTCTGCGCAGTAGCTATTACTTACCCACTCCCGAGGACATAAAGCTCCTGCACAAGTAGGCCACTCAACCTACTGCTGAGTAATCTATCCGACCCTCCCAGTATAGTGAAGAATTACAATCTACATGTTAAATCTGCTTTTAAACATATACATTTATGTTATAGAATATTTTAATTAATTGTATTTGAATAGATATAAGAAACCTAAACAGTCATTTTTAAAAATACAAAGAAGTCTAAAGAAGCTAAACAAAATTTTGCCTTCAGTGAAAATATGCTACAGCGCAAATGGTTAAGCACGATAGAACGCGCTCTATTTATTCTGTACTATCTGTCTTACCCGGTATTGCACGGATGCATTCTGTAAGTAAGGGCTTGGAAATAAGGACAGGGGTGGCTTTTGAAGGTCGAGAATAGCCTACAATTTTCACTGGTACCTAGGAATAAGCGTTCAGGATATATATATATATATATATATATATATATATTTAAGGCAACGTCGTATCTGTGGAATTTGACGAAAATTGTGAAATGCTCGATTTTCTGTTTTTTTATTTTGTATTGTTACTATACTTATAAGCTACATATTCGTCCTACACAATTGTTTTTTCTAATACCAACCATTTTGTAGCCAAAAGTGACAATATAATCGGTCCTATACCATCTAGGTAAAGCACTACGTTAAACCACACACTACATTTTCCTTAATTCCTTTTTTTCGGCATTTTTCACTAGACAAAGGATTCCTTGGATAAGAATTGATAACTTCTTAGCTTGAAGTTTTCTGGAGTGCTTCAGAAATTACGGATTTAAAAATGTTTGTGCACTAGTAAATATATATTAACTAGTTCTGCTGAAATTAGCTATTTTCCATACCTCATATTGAAAAATTTGAAAAACGGATTAACATGTATACATAACTTTTCACTGAAACTAATCAAAATTTAGAAATGCTTGCACAAAAATTTGTTTATGTTTGTATACTAAGCTCAAATTAAAACTTTGGAACGGTACGATACACAATTGGGCCCAAGAGAGAATTTCATATTACAATAACAAAGCGTGTTAATTGTGATTAAAAATTAATAACTTAACAACGGTTTGACATATATCGTTAAATTTTGGTTTGCACCATATGCTTTATGTTCTGAGTATGTGGTAAAAGAGTCGGATTAATTAGAAGAAAACTGGATTTTCTGATTTTCAAAGTTACGTTTACTAAACATATCAGCCAACTTTTGCAAATTTGAACATAAGGCGCTGAAAATAGAGTAGGAGTAGGTCTTTGAAGTTATAAGGTATCTTATAATTTTCATCATGTCCTATACATAAGTACATAAATTTGAGCACACAAAAAATTGACGGGTTGAAAATTAGTTTTTAAAAAATGTGGAGGTACTCTATGATTGAATAACCACGGAAACCGCTCAATTGATTTTGATAGCTTTCTTCACCATTAAAAATTGCTGCTCTTCTGGACGGAGAGAGACTATAAAACATTTCCAGCAATTTATATCCGCGGCGTTTAGGGCGATTTTCATATTCAAGCCATTCAATTTCAATCCTGTTCGGTTGAAAATGAATATCACACACACACTTCAAAGTGTTCCCTATTTATAATATTAGTATAATATAAATATAACCATAGATTTAGCAAACGCTGGTATTGACTTTGATTACAAAAAGCAGAGAAAATACGTACACCTTTCCGACAAAAGTTATCAATATGTTTTGCGCCAGAAACTCCATTTCATAGATCTGTAGACTTAGAACTTAAAGGTTACACTGTAATTACATAATAATTATACAGTATTTCGGTAAAATGTAAATTAAAGAAATCAATATCGTATACACATTGTACCATTATAACCAGAATCCAATTGTCTTTTGGTTTGCTGTAGGTATCTTCTATTTTTCATGGCTGCTAAATGGTGACCATTTTAAGTACCTACTGTTTAATGCTCATTCTTACTAAATGTGGCACCAAAGGCGGTGGGCACTTGTGATATGTGCAATCAAACAATATTTGGAAAAAGAAATTTGTGTATTTACCAGTTATGAAGACAGAAAAACTTGGAAAAAACCTTAGTGAGAGAGGGAGGCCCTGGCAGGATTTGAACCGCAGACCTCCCGTTCACGAATACGTGCCTTAACCAGCTCGGCTACTCGAGTCAGTCCTACAGACTCTCTTAGACTACTGTTACTTGCCTGACTTGGGTTCTCATCAACTCCGTGATTCTTCGTGTGTTACGAATACTGCCGAACAGGAGGACAGCATTGCCCTCCTTTCCTCTGCTCCACCCGTTGTAAATTCAGCGTGCGAATTCGTAAGGCACTGTAACAACAATACACATGCCGCGTTGCATCTAAACACTTATTGTTATTACTACTCATTTAACTCATGTTAAAGACATTCACTCCATCATAACAATCATCATCATCATCATCATCTTCAACGATGTTAATAATTTTATGTTCGAGAACGCACCACTAGTGACTCCCTTTCACACGTGCTTCGCAAGAGTTCAACAGCGTAAGGAAATCGCATTAACCGGATGATTTTAGTGGGTGTGGCCCTCTATTGAAGCTTGGAAATGGGTCGGTTATTTTGGAACTGTATAACAGGACATATGGTAATTTTCTTCCTGACTCTTAACAGCGAAACAACCCTTGTTACAAGTGGTATGTAATCTCGAGGCTGGAATCCGGGACCTCCTGAATCCCAGCGTCATACCCTACCACCTGAGTCATCTGGATCGTTGTGGTTGCCATTTATCCTACAATAGCGATACTGAAAATTTTTAGAATGCCATGTTTCTAAAAATAATTTTTTTTTATTTGACAGCTACTTTATAACGTTTTGCGAGTTAATTGCCAAGTAGTTTGTCCAATTTGCTCTAATAGTTTGTTAAGTGTCATCATTTAAAGATTTTGTGTTTATCCAAAAATGAATTTGACTAGAGAACATTTCCGGGCTATGATTTTCACGATTTTAAATCGTCATTAATGCCTAAACAATGTGAAGATGGGCTTAGACATGCATTTGGCGAAGAAGCTGCATCTAAGCCAACAATTTATAATCGGTACTACGAATTAAAAAAAGATCGGTTTTTTGTTAGTGGTGAATTTCGTGAAGGACGTTCAAGAACTGCTGTTAACTGATGAAAATAGTGCCGCTATCTGAGCAATGCTTGAAGAAGACCGATGGACATCTTATGAATGTATTCGGACGACACTGGGCATTGGTATGAGTCAAATCCAAAGCATTTTATATCAACAGTTACACGTGAGAAAACTTTGTTGTCGATGGATTCCACATAAGCTGACTCCCAATCAAAAATAACAGCCCAATGTATGGTGCAGAAAAACTCTGAAAAAGGTTCTAAGGCGGCACTTCAAATTTGGTCAGGAATATCGTTACTGGTGATGAATCTTGGATTTACTGCCATGAACCTGAAAAGAAAAGTCAATCGGTTCAATGGGTCTTCGAACAGAACCTAAGCATGCAAAAGTCCGATGAATTCGCAGTGCTGGTAAGAAGATGGTTGCTGGTTTTTTCCTAAAACGGCCCATATTGCTATTATATAGCATTAGAAGATAGACGCACCATTACTGCCAATTGGTACACAAACGTCTGTTTACCGCAAATTTTATAAAAATCTCTTCAAAAACGCCCGAAAGAAAAAAAATAATATTACACCACGACAATGCATCGCCGCATACAGCAAAAATAACAATTGAATATCTGATTGCCCTAAAGGTCAGCACCATGGACCCTGAACCATATAGCCCTAACCTAGGACATTATGACTTCCATATTATTTCTAAAAATTAAAGATTAAATGCGTGGAATCACCTTTTCATCAGATGAAGCATTGAAGCATTATAAAAACCTGGTTTTTGAAGTGCCTCAAGAAGTATGGAATTATTGCTTCAAGGAATGGTTTCATCTTAATGCAAGACTATTGATGTTAAAGAGGAGTATTTTGAAAAACAGCAAAATGATTTACATTTTTTAAAACTAATCCTTTGATTTTCTAAAACAATTCTGTGTGCCCTCATATCAAGGCTTGGCGCTAAACATATATTCGTATATAAGGGTAGAATGAGCTGAAAAATTCAATACCCTAGTCGGGATTTGAACAAGGATTTCCCGCTTGCAGTGCGGTTGCTATAACTATTGAGCTAGCATGGCAACATAACTGCAAAATACTGAATTCTCCAACTGACTGGAGTTTTTCCCGTTAGACCACCAAACGTCTCACCTCATACATAAACTTCAATGGCAACTTACAATTCGTAAGTGCTTATTCCCGAGGACATACATAATTTAAACCAACCATTGGGTCAAGTTAGTGTATATTGATTATATTTATTATCATTTTTAAAGACCTAACCCGGCCTAAGGTTGCTCTAAGTTATATATTAACTGGACCCAATAACTGGTTTAAACCTCTTTGTGCCTGGGAATAAGTGCTTATATATATCATGTGAGTCTTCTCACCCCGAATTGGTAACTAGACGGCCCTGAATTTTACAGACGATGCGAAATGCAGGTGCTGACAACGTATTCACCAGCCTGCTGATTAGGGCTACGGTGGTTTTTCTTACTAATGTGTTCTAGTGGCGCAATGGTTAACATGCAGGAAAATCATCGTAAAAGCCGGAAGTTCAAATCTCGTTTGCAAATAAATAAGTTTTTTTTATTAATTTCTGTTCATGTTTGGAGAACGTTCTAGCAAATCATGATTTATTTCCGAATGCACTAAAAGGTGGATTTACCTATAAATGTGAATTTCTAGCCGTTCGTGCTCACTGTGGAACAATGTTTTCGAATAGAGAGTATCTGGATATGCTATTAGTATACGGGGAAGCGCAACAGAATGCAACGGAGGCACGTCGTCTATACCAACAGAGGTTTCAGCAGATCACACGTTTTTGCCAGTTGCGAATCGCCTTCTGGAATCAGGAACAGTGCACAAGACACCACATCCACTATGAGATCATCCTGCCTGTGACCAAACAACGACGGATGTGTGACTGTCTATGTCATACAGCATCCGCATTGTAGTACGATGGACATTCACAGGCATTTCAATATTAACCAATCTTCCGCGTGGAGAATACTACATGATGTAAAGTTTCACCCTAATCATCTTCCACTACACCAGAAGCTACTGCAGCCGGACCATGGACGGAGAGTGGCGTTCGCTAGATGGATCATACGACAAACTGAACAAGATCCACATCTGTGGTAACTGTGTCATTTACAGACGAAGCGGGGTTCCACAACACAGGCCATGTAAATCGCCACATCATGCATTACTGGAGCACTGTAAACCCACACTGGAAACGAGAGGCGGCCTTACAAGTCCGATGGGGTTACAACGTATGGGCTGGTATATTCGGTGACCATTTAGTAGGCCCATATTTTTATGATGGTCAACGCACTGGGAATCGCTATATGCACTCCCTACAACACCAACTGCGTACTCTACTGGATGAAGTGCCGTTGCAGAACCGACTATGTGGTACCAACATAATGGGGCGCCAGTTCATTCGACCCGTCGTGTAACGGCTTATCTCGATACCACTTACCCTGAGCGATGGATCGGACTGCATGGACCAATAGGGTGGCCAGCACGCTCACTAGATCTAACCCCATTAGATTTCTTCTTATGGGATTATCTTAAGGGTATCGTGTACCAAGATCGACAAATGACCCTTCAATAGCTCAGGGAACGCATCATCTTAGCTTCCCGTGACATCACAACGGCCGTGTTGCGCCAGGTTAGGCTGGCGGTGATGGTTAGACTGGGATCTTACATCCGCCGGCATGATAGTCAGTTCGAGCACCTATTACAACCACATGGAGGAAACGGGTAAGTTGTAAAGGTTTATCTGTGGAATGGTCCGGCATGATATCGTAGTCACTGTTAAATGCACTACTTTGGGAACCAGAGAGGTTCACAACGAACATAATATGGGCTTGCAAGCGTTATCTGGTTTGCGTGTACGTACTGTATTTTGTAAGCTCTCAAAACAATTTATTGATCTTCTTTTGTATGAAAGAATAGCTTTAAATAGTAAAATATTATTTAATGCCTTATGTTTGTAAGTTATAATCACAATGTTATATGCATTTATTTATGATGTTCATTAAAGCATATTCTAACAAGTAACAATTTGTGTTTTAATGAAATTCACATGATTAAAGTAATTAAGTGAAACGACGCTTCCATGCCAAATTATCAGTTCTCGTTAAATTTACTAAGCATAAAAAGCACTTTGAAGTGTCAGTATTTGAATCCGGGACCTTTAACACCGAATGCCTATGCACGCACTGTTGTGCTACGAGTGAGGGCAGTCACTGCACGGGCAGCGGTACAAAGCAGTCATTTCGGCCGAAATTGATACGACGCGATGCAGTGGACAGTGTTTACGACATAGCCTGTACAATGCCGGGACTTCATAACTTCTCAATCCGCAGGCTGAGAAGACTCACCCGGTATAAAACACAACTTGTTTGTTGTT
Organism: Deroplatys truncata; assembly: GCA_030765065.1. Taxonomy (NCBI): domain Eukaryota; kingdom Metazoa; phylum Arthropoda; class Insecta; order Mantodea; family Mantidae; genus Deroplatys; species Deroplatys truncata. The sequence continues at coordinate 178,509,951 of CM060990.1, read as the reverse complement.
AGAATATGCTTTAATGAACATCATAAATAAATGCAAGAAATTAATTAAAAAGCTCAGTTACCTGCAGTTACTTTGGACTTCCGACTTTCACCATGACCTACTAGAGCATGGTAAAAACGAGCAACACCGTAGCCCTAATCGGCGGTCTGGTGAATGCGGTGTCAGCACCTGCATTTCGCATCTCTGTAAAATGCAGGGTTGCCCAGTTACCAATCCACAGGATGGGAAGGCTAACGCGAAACACACACATACATACATACATACATACATACATACATACATACATACATACATACATACATACATACATACATACATACATACATACATACATACATACATACATACATATGATGCACAGTTTGAAGGCACTACACCCTAATTCAATAGCAGCTAGACCAAAATTACTGAGTATTAGAAGGGAAAAAATAACCTACGCTTTGCTATTGAAAGTGTGCAATTAAGTTATCTCATAAATTTAATATAGAGAAAAACTGAGTCACATTGTATTTTCTTTTACATCAAAACTGCAAATTTTTAAAGCAATATCCGCTCTTATTAGCGCATGATCCGTAGCATAGTTTGGAGCTGAGGAGCTTTAAAATCCGTTTTTCGCATTGTTCCTTTCTAATAGTGTCACATGTTCCTTGTGTTTCATCCCAGATTGTTTAACATGACGTTTTAAACCTTTTTGAGCTCTAATGTTACATCTGACACCTTTGCCATTTGTGATGAAGTGCTCCATGCCAAATTTCACTACAAACGATGCTTATTGTGATGTTTTTGGTGTATAGACCTTTCCTTACTTTAGACATATTGCCACAGTTCTCCACTGACCTATATATGCGCTGAATAAATGGAACAGTTGTAACGAATCTGTCTGTTGGGTTAGGGGAGAGTATCTTCGTCACAATAATTAACGTCACCTATACTGCGTGGGGTAACACAATTGCTCTGTTTACTTACTAAAACCCCTCTGCCTGGTCATTACATTAATTTAAACCAGATCTCATTATTTGGAACATGTTTTGTAGGCTTCAGTTGGTTCTATGAGCATTTTCTGCGGAGATATTTTAGGTTTTTTGAGAACATAAAACGCACACGCTGGCAACGTTATAATGGCAGCCGACCGGTAGCTGGTACTTCCACTTTCAAAACTAGAAGTAGGTCAGCGCGTAAACAGGTTTCATTTTCGCTTTATGGCGCGTGATGATTATTCACTACACACACCTCGGGTTCCTTTATCACTAAACCTGTGAGTTTTAATGCATAGTTCGATATTACTCTAATAATGACTGAACTACTAGTGGAGCTGACATAAACACCGTGTGCTTTTTACTCAGCACTGCGAAACAATGATTGGATGATGAAGGCATTACTTCTATAGTGTTAGTTTAGGCCAATAACTACCAAGTTGTACTTGTTATTTCGCCAAAGCATTACACCACCCTTTCGTCGCATTTGTTTGGATTAAGGGTAACGTGTAAAAGGAAACCGTTAGTTCCCATCTCCCAGTTCAGGTATGCTGTTTTGTTTACGTCTGGGGTCCGTTTCTCAAACTGACTACCTTGACCTAGCAACGTTGCCTATGTCTCCAATCACATTACGTCTGCAAAACGGTGTTCGGAAAAGGATTAATTACTTCAAAAGCTTGTATGATGTCATATAGTACTACCGAAACTAGATCAGAAATAGATTACACTACCGATATTACAAATAACAAGCTATTATTTTCATACATTCTCGTGGAATGAACCATCTAATTTGGAAAAACACCTTTTTTTTCGAAAGCGGCTGATCACAGAACAAAATGCTATTATACCTTTTTGTTTGTAATACCTCTAAGTAGTATATATTAGAAGGAATGTAATAAGCTCCCTTCCATCCTGAATTCGTATGCTTGTCCATCACCTTTCGTCGATTAGAAAACCTATGCTAAGCGCAGCATTCTACGGGTGTGTGCATGAGCTTTGTTGAAAGTAGGCCAACAATCGGTGAATCATTCCGATATGTCGTAGTTTGGCCTCCGTCGTTACAGGGATCAGCGACAATTTCCATTTCCCCTTCACACACGCACTCGCATACGCTCACCCAGCTCTCTAGCTACAAGCACACATTTGACAGTAGACCGTACAAAAGTAAGACCTCTTCTTTTCCGATTTACACTATCCAATAAAAGGTATGTCAATATTGGATTTGCACTATCCCACTTCTTCCTTCCATCGGTTAGGGAGGTCGCAGAGTCGCGTTCATCCTCGTAACGAGATGAGACGTGACACTACCGTCAGGTAAATTCCTCACCGTTTGCTCTTTGCTCTTGCTTTCGTCGTTTCAATATGCAGTAGATAGAAGAGCGAAATGGAAATTCAAATAAAACGGGGTGTTACAGAAGCTTTACTTACGTAGACAGACTATGAATGCCAAGAAAATGACAGTTAAAAGAAAGTTACCCACGGAGAGAATAAAGATTTGTGTGCTCATTCGGATACTGCACCTTATGCTAACATCGAGTGTACAAATAGGTATCTTTTATATTCTCCACTGTCCACCTACGCTAGGTAGAGGAAGTGTTACATTCCACCCAAATAATCGGCGTCGAAAGTTCAACGGATATATACGTTCTGTATATCCCTGAATTTAAAACAAGGCGTCTTAGAAAAATCTGATGTATTACATTCACATGGCTTCCTCTACTCTCTATGGTTTATTAATAGATATAATTAATTATTCTTACGACAGCTTATTTTTCATTTTACTTCAATTTAATCGAGATAAACTTTTCAGAAATAGTTAACTTGCACATTTCGTTATAGATACAAAGGGAATTGCGATAGTCAAATGTTTAAGAAATATACGCTATATGCTGGCCTTAAAATTCCATACTGTTCCCATGCAATCGCGAAAAACAACTGAATAGCGACAGTACTTTAAAAATGACAGTGTTGAAAAATGCGAACTATTAATAACGGATATCTCGGAAATAGTTTATGACGCAAAAAAGTTATGTAAAATAAATTGTGTGTTTTAAAGAGATCTTCATTTTTTGTGTAATACGTTTTGGTCTATCGCTTAACGTTTACCAGTTATACAAGATCATATAAAATTCCTTCCGAATGAAGAGGGCTTAATAGGCTAATCCGAGAAAATTCAAGATATGTCTTTACTTGTCATGTAAATATCTGGAATATATGATATTTTAATCAAAGTCGTTAGAGCCATTTTCAGAAAATAAAACATTTCGAAAAATCTTCCATGTAAACGGTAGTTGAGAGCGGGGGGATTTTCTTGAAAACCTTTGTGTCGTATCTTTGGAAGATACCGAACTTAAATACCAAACTTGGTATTTATCCGATCTTCCGTCTTCTAGTTATGCTGTTCACAGATAACACAGACACACAGGCAGACACACGCACATGGGCCTTTTTCTAAAAGTGCTGTTTACTGGATTCAGGGGGCCTCAAAAAGATGTTTCGGGTGAAATCTAGATGTTGAATTTTTTAGTGGAATGCAATACCTTCTCTATCTATTCTGTAAGTGGTAGAGAAAGAAAAAATGGATGCATGTGTGTGTTTGTGTGTGTTAACAACACAACTCAAAGAATAAGTTCGGATAAATACCAAACTTTGTATTTAAGTTTAGTATTTTTAAAGGAAGCAACATGAAGATTTTCACGAAATTTCTCCATGCGAAACTATCACTTTTATGGAAGAAGTTCGCAAATGTAATGACTTATCTTAATTTTTATATTTGTATTAAATACTTCCTTTATCTAATTATTGCTCTAGTAATATATTTTACCACTGATCTCAATATTGGAAGTAAGAGCAATTACCATGATGATAAAAATGGTAGGGTTTGTTAAAATATGCATATAGGACTCACCCATTGACGATTGTTCCATTTAATTATGTTTGCTCTTTCAGCTAACCTATATACGCAGCCTATATATAAATAGCACTATTACCACGTAACACTGGTATTAAAAAGGAAAACAGTATTTGTTTCACAAGAACTAAATTGGCGGAATCCAAGTACCTTTACCAAGCTGAGTTCAAATATGGTTTCAGATTTTTTCCATCTATTGGGGTGTTGTTGTGGCACACTTTAATGTTTTAAAACAGTTAGTAATTACGAAATATTAAATGACAATTATACGCCAAATTTTGGCTTAGCAAAAAAGCTGAATGTGATGATTTTCTACCATATTTTGCTTCGAGAATGTCACTCTTCATGGTGCAACAGTATTCGGCCAGCTACTAGGACTCCATTTGCCTTGATACCTCTTTTCCATGGTAGAAATCTGCTGATGAAAACGCTTTGCACATCAGAGACTGCTCTAAGGTTTTCTGGGAAGACGTCTACGTGTCGGACCAAGAAGTGAATTTTTAAAGACATGTTGCATCCCATAGCTTTGTATATATTCACAAGATCTCTCACTATTTCAATATAGTTTTCTTCTTTACTGCTGTCAATAAAACCACAACAGATACTTCTGAATGATTTCCAAATTGCTATTTCCGCTAGATATAACAATTTCTCAAAATATTCACCATTGATTAGTTATCATATTTGCAGCCCTACAAGAATCCCTTCCTTCTGTTTTGCATAAATGATTTTGGGAAAGTTAGATTTCAGACAGGTATATACAGGATAACTGCTCATCCTTTGCTTTGAGAAAGCTTTTCATAAGCCCCAGTTTTATATGTAGGGGAGGAAGTAGGTACACGTTTTTGGGTTTCACTAATGGGGTATATGACACATTATTTATACTCTGCGCCAAACAAGAAGGTGATTGACAGTTACTAACCACGTGGCGGAAATCTTTAAATGAATGGGAGGGGATGAATACGTCACAGCGGTCGTCATAGCAACCATTAGAAGGACCAATTAGAACTAAGACGTTTCCATAGCAACGATAGACGCAAATGCCTTGTTGCGATATCGTAACACGTGATTGGCATGACTGCCGGGCGAGCGACCGTTGCAGTAAACATGAACTGCAGTCTTATCTTCTGCTGTCGCTACAGTTATAAACAATGTCCTCCTTTTAGCCCCAGCTTGCTTATGTTTTTGTATCAGTTTAGAAATTGCCTGCGTACTGAAAAGTTCTTTTGCATCGTCCTATTTGTATGGTATTTGCCTTGTGTTACGTGTGTTTGAGTCCGTGTATTTGTGCGTGCGTGTGTTGTGTGAGCATTTATAATTGTGTTAGCACGTTTAATGTATATTTAATAATGTCCAAAAATAGTGACAAAGATATCGCAGTCAAACGAAAAACTGAGCGCACTCCGGAACCGGATAAAACTGTATTTGGTAAAGATATCCCAAATAAAGGATAGGCCTGGGAAATAATATGCTCCGTGAGAGAATATTTCGAAGAGGAGAAAATAATTCAGTGGCTTGTACGCCGCAATGTACCGATGAAGGAGGGACTGAAGAAACCTGAGCTACTGGATGGAACTTGTGAAAGCAAACAAACCGCGGTTTCCAAGTAATGTAGGAGATGGCATTGCTGCACAACATGGTCACAAAATAGTTAGGCTTCGCCCTTATCATTGTCATTTTAACTCGATTGAATTAATTTGGGCCGAATAAAGGGTTATTCTGGGCGAAACAATAAAGGTTTCACTGTGTCGTCAGTAATAAAACTTACAGAAGAGGCACTAACAGCAGTAAAAGCTGAAAACTGAAAAAAAAGCGGTGACTCGTACAAAGGGCGTAATAAGTGCTGCTTGGGAAAATGAAGGAGTTTTGGAAGAAACTATAGAACAGCTTGTCATTTCCGTGGTGAATTCTAGCAGCTCTTCAGATGATGATGCTGACGACGACGACGGTGGCAGCATTGTCTATCAAACGAGCAGCAACAACAGCAGCGATGCAATCGATTCGGAAATCTGGCACTTTTTTCCATTAGAATAAGCATCAACATTTCACAGGTATGTCTCTTCTGTTAACGCAGATTTTTACACTGATATATTCTTGCATTTTCTATCCTCTGCACGTAGATTCATTATTTTACAATTGTCTTCGTATACGAATATAAATAATACCCGCTCTACAATGCAGGCGCAACCCAGTCGCTTTCGACACAGTTCTAGCACGCTCTCCACGTGGTCGCGATGAGCGCAACGTTGCCTCTCTCTCTCTCCTCGAAATGTCAATCACCTTCTTGATTGGCGCCGAGTATAACTTAGGAATAAGATATTCATGTTTAGAACAAGTTTAGTGAAACCTCCTAACTCTGTATATTAAAATATGGAACCTATATGAGTGGCATACATCACACTATTGATGGTAATGCTAAGCTGTTATGCAGAAATACAGCCTTCAAACTAACTTTTGGTGAGTCTATGAACAATTGCCTTCCAACTGGCTGGTGTTGATATCCAGGAGCCTCCATTAACGAACAAACATTATTACAAAAGGACTACACCGCTCTCTTTATAGAAGTAGGTAGTCTTTGAAATCACTTTCGACTTCAGTAAAAGCATGTCGTTGTATATTTTTGGTGTACCTAGAATCCAAAATTTGAGACTGGAGCTTGAAAGCTCAGGCAACTGCTCAGACAAATTAAAATTCCGCAAAAGATCACTAAGATCTTCTTCAGTTAAAAAGCTGAGTTATAATGAAGAACTTGCTTGAAGTGTAGGATAACTTCTATCATTTATTTGGTCTTCAGTATGAGTAGGTCGGAGCCGGAGTTATCCCTTACTGTCTCGATATTTGGGCATTTTGGTACAGGATACTCTTCACTACTTGCCACAGATGAAGTTGTCGGCTCCAAAATGTGATAGTTACTGGCATATTTTGTTTTGGATGTGATTACTTTAACGTTAGGTAAGCAGAAATAGCAATCAGTTGGATTATCCTTCTGTTCCCTCCTAATCATGGAGACTGCAAAAGACATGTGTACCAGTTTTCCATCCAGTGAGAAGCCTAAAACATTATACGCAGCATATATTTGGGGCCCAGTCATTACAAAAATCACCAGGTTTGTACCCAAAATAACGTTTATAACACTTTTACACAAGAGTCGTGAAATGACGCCTCAGAGACTTGAAAGTAACTTCACCACACACGTAGAAGGAATTGTTTATGTATGTGACTTAAACACTTCCTTGTTTATATCATTTCAACACTTAGCATACTCATGCGCCTGTAAGGTTAATTAAACATAATAATACAAACTGTAATGCAGAAGAAAACACTACGTGTGTTGACGGGCTCACTACAATTTCAATATTGGATACTAGACTTCTGACCGCGCAAGATGGCTCCACGGTAACGTGGGAGACTCGCATTCAGGAGGTCCCGGGTTCGATTCCTGTGTGCTGGTCACTCTCACAATGGGTCTTGTCGTGGTTTCCCGGGGTCGGTAAACGAATACTGGGGTGGTTTCCCTTCTACCACGAATTTCCTGCCCATCATTTCCGTCCCCTTCATTTCGTTTTATCTGTTTCACCTCATTTGTTTCAGGACTGTAGGACGGCAGATGGTATGTTGCGGCAGGACGATGGAATTTTCGCTCTGTAAGGATTTCTCCCTGGTGCTTGGCGGGACTGCTAAGGTCCGCTTTCTTCTTGGGAGTTCTCTCGTCTGCATCCAGGACTCCTAGGTTGCGGGTGGCTAAAACACAACTAGCCGATGTCAGGAGCGGTGTCATGTTGGAATCCTTAGGGACCCGTCCTTGGTAGTGCACATCGTCGTTCGGATCTGGTCGCCTTCGGGGTTTCCCTTGATTCCTTCCTCCCAGGCGTCACGTTGGAAGCTCAATGGGTCCACTATGACTATGTTCGGTGCTATGCTGCAGTTACTGGAGGCCCCTCCGTTGAGCCACTCCCAACTCCTAATTGCCCCTCTGGTTATTATAACAACGCAATAAATGTGTTAGAACATGTCTGAACGTTAATAAACCTGCACAGAAATAGAACAGTTTTCTACATGAATCAGCAATGCCAGCTTATTGTGAATGAAATTGCCACTTTTAAAAAAATACAACTAACAAAGCCTCATATACCGAAGTATATTATACAAAAATTACTCTAAAAAAGCTATGCTTGAAGCAAAAATTCTGATTACAAATTTTAATTGAGAATAAAACACTGCGCTTTAGACAGTATTCATTGTTCGTCTGAAAAAATTATGTTGAAGAATGAACTAATGCTTACAATAATCGGAAATTAAGCAAACAATTAATTCTCTCTGGTTCCTGTACTCCTTAATTTTCGTAACATCTTTAACATACCCTATTTTGTTTTAGTACTTCACACAAACCGCAGCGCAACTTTTATTGCAGAATGATTTTCTCTCGTTATCTTTGTTTCTGGGACATGTTGGCACAGCTTCCTTACCACTTCTCACAATTGTGTTCTTACTCAGAAAAGTTACTAGTAATTTCTTCATTGGCAGATACTTCTTTTAAAAGTGTACGCATTCTTCTTAGCTTGTGAAGTCCATTTCATTCAGATTGAATACTGTAGAGTAGACGTTTTATAACTAGGAAAACATAGGAGATAGGCAGAATTATACCTTAGATGTCATTAGAATATGCAAATTGTGTCAGTTTCTGGTAGCACTATCGGTTTTTGAAATGTTCGATGGTGAGGGTTTATATTTTCTCATATATCCTAACGTGCTTGAGAATTCACCCTCTTTTTGTTTATCCTTCACGTGAGCTCATTACTATGACTTTAGAGTTTATTTATCCAATATTTTTTTATAAATATGAAGTTTGTTTCTGCATGTTATACGTAACTAAGCTTGCTTACTTCGTAATCACGTCTGGGCAAAAACGTATGGTTAAGTAGCCAGCGTGAATAGAAACATCACGAATAAATGATGCGGCGGTATTTACTTTATTTAAGTTTGTTAGCTCCACGTTGTGGTAGCCAATTTGTGGCGGTATTAGTGTTTGTTTGAAAGAATGCTACTGTTTATTTGCCGCACGTATAAAAGACAATTTGTCGCGGTCACTTGGTGTTATCTTTTACTGAGCGCCTGTTATTTTATTTAATTTTGGGTTCACTGTCCTCCGGCTAGCTATGATCTTTTTGGTCGAGCACTTATCTTATACAAGGTGTGTAAACGGAAAGGAGTCTTTTATCCAAAGATAACACTGATGAAGAATTTGTTTTACACTTTTATTATCATAACACATTATGCACTTTCACATATTAATCTTGACACTCGCCAAACTGAAACTGTTATAATAACTTATTTACTGCTCATTCTTAATTCGTGTACTTCAACTTTTTGTGTAATTAACTTTACAACACTTGAAATTTTTCATAACTCTGCTACGCGTAACCTGCGAAGCGATAAACTGTGCGATGTATTCAACGACGTGTAATGCACAACTATTTCCGATGGACTGAAGCCGAGGTGTAATGTACACATGTTTCCGATGGACTGGAGGAATCTACCTCAGACTTAGCTCTTTTTATACTGCCACAACCCGATATGCCTAAAGATTATAACCGAGCTGCTATTGGTTAATAAAACGCGCCAACATTAGAGTCTATTTTTATATCCAATGAAAATTACGAAAACATATGCTCTAGGGAAAAATGTTCCAGCAAATTCTAAGAAAAACGCGCCAATATTACGTCATTTGCTCGTCTCTAATAATGATAAACAGCTCACCCCTTCGCTACATTATTGCACGCTATTATTGTCAGTTTCAGTAAGGCCGTATAAACCAACTTCTCGACAATGCTCACAATCATCAAACATCTCAAATCAATGTCACACAATAATGCATATTCACACTATAATCACTCTTGACATTTATATAATTTGTGATACAAATTACTGCATCAATGAATGTTATATTGTATCAGGTATTCATTCGCATATGTGAATTTGTAATAGAGAACGTTACATGAGTGTACTTCATTACATATTTTTACTGGTAGAGCCCATAGTTTTTCTCGCGTTCTTTCTACATTCATGCAAACCAGTCATCATTTACTTTAGATGGGCTCACCCCGTTCTTTGCCTTAGAATTGGTAGCACTGCAGAGAGGATACGAACCTAGATAACATCTTACCTGAAATCCTGACCAGTGTCATTCGGTGGTATAGCCAACTGAGTTACCAACATAAGATAAGTAGCAATAATTTCTTATGCCATGGACTCGATTGAACTGTGGGGTGAATAAAATATAATCCTGAAAGGTTTGACAGAAAATTATGCGTCATTTTCCCATTGGCATAAACGAAATGACCATAGACCATTAGAGGGTCTAGTGCATCTCCAAGAAACACTTTTTTATTTTTATAGCCCATGTAAAACAAAGGTCACTTCCAGAGATGCCTTTGACATTTAACTTAGTTATATCCCTATACTTGCGTTAGCTTGTAAGTGTTTGTTTTAACGGAATACGGAAGTAGGAGGGACGAGCGGAACAATATTTCCTTCGGTGGTGGACTTTAATGACATTCGAATATTGCCAGTGGCGAGTAGAGCCCTAGATGGGCACTTTTGATGTTGATTCTGAAGACAGGTCCTTGCCGTATGTCTTCCCTTATTTTGGTCTCAGAAACATTCATCCTAGGAGACTTTAGATGGAAAGGGGATTTGTATTTAGAGACCAGTACAAAGAAAATATTTGTATTTGAACAACATTAAGTTGAGACAGTTAGATAAACATGGAAGAGACATTATAGTTCGTTGTTGAAATTTCTTTCTTTTTGTATTAATATACCCGGTACATATGAAATTATGAACGTTAACATATACGTCCCGTTTTAAGAACATTAGAATACATTTCTCATATTAAAACTTTAGTTACGTTTGTACATAAGGCAATGGACAGGAAAATATTTTTAAAAATAACCAAATTCGAAATTTAGTTTTATGTATGTGTGATATGCTTCATGTTTAAAATGCATTTTCTTGTTTTCGGTCATTTTAATTCCGTTAAGTGCCATTTAAACGGCTTTTTAGGGGGAGGGCATGATTCATCAACTTGGAAATTCTGGCACTCTTTTGTCAATAATGAGTATCTTCGCAGTGTATAGGGCAAGGGTGGCGAAAACGCCTTCCTTCCGCGAGTCACCAAATATGCAACACGCACTGCATCACTCAACAGTATGTGAAAATCAAACGGACGGTTGCAGAGAGGGAACGTGCGCCTGCGAGTCAAAATAACTCGCGAGTCACGTTTTCGCCACCTCTGGTATAGGGTATACAACTGAAAGGAACACCTTACACACTGCGAACTACGAGAAATTTCCTACGGCTACCACCCCCCAGGTGTAAGGGATGAAGTGAAGGAAACACATGAGACTACAGGCCGCAGGCAGACAGGTCACGTAGACGCGCGGAATTCCATAACAGTTCCTAGCCAGAAGACCCGTCCCACTACTGGAGCTGCCCAGAGAGTGCGATGAATGATTCGCCCAGCCAAGCAGCCCTCTAGTGTCCACGGAGAACACCGCTACCTTTGAGCAAGCATCCGCGCCATGTGTACAGCACTGCCATAAGCCACGAAACCTAGAAACACACCTGAAAATGGGAAAGAAACGGAATGAAAGGGAAATGAGGGAAAATAAATCGTGGTAGATGAGCACCCCAGTATCCGCGTAGCGACGAGGGAAAACCACGAAAAACCCAAGGTCAGAGTGGATGATCGATAGGAATTGAACCTGGGACCTCTCGAATTCGAGCCTCCCACGTTACTGCGGAGGCCACTTACTCGATCTCTTCGCAGTGTAACTTGGAACATGTGTTCAAGCAAATAATTGTATCCAAAGGAAAACCTTGAATTAACTGTTCTAAGTGAATTTAGTAATTTCAGATGTTTTTCATTCTGAAATGTTTGTAATCCCCACTGACTATTTCCTACCATTTAAAACTTTCAGTATTTTTGTTAATACAGATATCTCCCTGTAAATTTATTATCCAGCTATATTAAACTGCAGCCCATGCTTAAAAATGTATATTAAAGAAAATCAGGAATAAATATTTATGCAAAATGAATAGGTTAAAATAAATGGATATTTAGTTTCGCACAATGGCATAATTTACTGAAAATTAAGAAAAAATGTATAACAAAACACTAAAAATATCATAATTATATAAATACCTTTGTGCATAATTAAATTTCTTATATAATAATTATTTCCCAGGGAATTAATATCAATTGTAGAGATCTAAACATTTCTTTGTATATAAAAGTAGTATGAATACATACAAATACGATGAGATAGAATTTCAAAATTAAGAATTTTCACCTGCGCGTTTCCCTGAACGGAATTGTATCACACAAATATTCATCTATATAACACAAACAACTGCTAACCAATCATTCTCTTCCCATGGTTATATAATTATCTGCCAGAATAGCTTTCATAGTTTTCATCCGCTTCGGAAGATAAACTTGTTTCATCAATTGCATGAGGAGCAAACAATCAAAAGACAATTTCTCCACCAAATGCACTTTTTAAGAAAATGAAGAAAACTGATTTCTTTTTAATTATGAATAATATGGGAGCCGTGTCATAAAATATAGATTTACATGATCTTCTATGTAACTTGTATCATGCCACCACAAATCTAGAGCATGATTCTTTCCTAAAATTTAACTTTAAAACTTGGAGAAAATCCTTTTGTTTGAAACAAATGGAGAAAATACCATGTGAATGAAAGAGAAACAGAGAAAGTTCTTTTTGCTTGAATATAATTTAATTGTTAATGTGCTCATGTAAATGGAATTATGACAGTAACACTGCTGAAATGGTGACCTCTGCATTACTCTCCAGGCAATTACAAGTCACCTGTTTATTCTCTAGCCCAACACGATTGTATAGAACTGCCTTACATTGTTTGTCAGAGTCTTTTGAGACAGTGGAAGGGTGAGATAAGGACATCGCGCGGTCCGTGCGGCAGCTATCACAAAGAGCCGCCACACGTAGCCGACTTGGGCAAGAGCAATCGGTTTTCTATCTTCCCTTTCCACTGTCTCAAAAGATTCTGAACAAAGAATACCAAGAAAAAATGCAAGTTCTTCATCGACCGTTTTAGCTGGTAAGCTCTCCCAGTCCCCAAATTCAGTTGCAAATAATTTTACAACTTCTGCTCTTTTTTCATTAATAATTAGACGACTCAATGGTACTTTAACTAGAACTCTATCGAATTTTTCTTACATTTTAATTAAACTGGTCACTTTTCCTTCCAATTGTATAAAAGAAAAGAGGACCAAGCTTCAGTCATCAAAACCTAAAAGTATGAGCATCAACAAAATGGCTGACCAGTCAGAAATCAAATTGGGTTAAAGCTGATTGGCTGAATGGAGGAAATGCCTCTTGCTTGAAAACAGGCTATGGTTTCAATGAAACTCTCATTTTCAATACATAATTTGAATGGGTTAAAACACGTTTATGAATGAAACAAGTATCATACAAGATTAGCATAAGGAAGACAAAATGCAATGATATGGATGACTTCTTTTGTATATTGAAAATACAGTTCATTCCTTCAGCCAAGTGCTGCAGAATATCGAGTATATCATTTTCTTTTCATGGACACCTTGTGGAACCATTCACCTTGGTGTAGCATTTTTAGAATAAATGACAACCGTGTTTTCGAGAACTGAATAGAATAAACGTATCCTTATAGGTCCTTGAACTACGTAGACTTGCATATGGTTGTATATCATTTGTGAAAATTTCTCTGAGCTAATCTTTACAATGTTTGTTTCACGAAAAATTTAAGACCTATTTGGAGACATAGACTAAGCCAAACTGTTTAAAACAGAAACACAAAGCTTTGAAACCGGGGTTCTAGTGCAACATTGGAACTTATACTCAATATATTTAAACTAATATATCCCTAAAAATATTCTGATATAAAACTGTATCCAAAATATATGAAATAACCTAGTAAATTTTGAGGATTAATCTGTGTGCTGTCCATGTGTACACCGAATGAAGACATTTCTTCATTGCCTGCCATCTAAAAATAAGATAGAGAAGTTAAGTATTCGGATGATTCTGAAAACAAAACATACAATACTTAACGACTCAATTACTGGAAGATTGTTCATTTCTTTCAGTGTAAAGCTTTGTTTATGAGCCATTAAAGTTACTATCACCTGAAGTGGTTTTTAAGTATTTATATGTATGTGTATTTATAAACCTAACAGCATATATTTGAGAACCAATAACATTCCTTTCTGAATAATTCTATGAACATATAAGTTAAATAAAGAAATTGAACCTTTGTTTAACAAACAATGTGTATTTTGTTTGTTACTTTGGTAATTTTACATTTCCTTAGCTTCATTACGTGTCAGGTTGTCTTGATGGTTGGCATGATAGAATACAGGTGGGAAACAGGAGCGGTTGTGTGATCTTCCTTGTTTGAGAATGTTGGCAATAGGAAACCTTATAGGACCGTGATACAGACTAAATATCAACACTTCCCACTCGACATCCCGAGGTGAATGCATGCTGCTTCATACTGCTTCGTCAACATTCCAGTTTGACCACCGAACATGGGAGTTTTTGTTTGAAATCAGGCACTTTCTATAACCAAAGGAGGTGGACTTCAACCACATGGAACTATGAAAACATCTAGCATGGTGAAACTTGAAATTTATGTAACTTATGCAAATTTGTAAAGATGTTAAAAGGGGTCTAACTTGATGAAGTTTCAATAATTTCATGCAAAAGGTTAAATAATAAGGAAATTCCTCCCTGAGTAAAGAAGGATTCCGATCAGTGAGGTCTTAGTTTCTAATGCTTGACAGAGCATAGCAGAGACGGCAGCCACAGATAGTTATCAGAAGAAAGTCTTTAATGATGTGCTCAGAAAGTTCGTTATTCCTCTCACACTGCACTGTAGATTGATTGTGAAAGGAAGATGCGGGACCTGGCTCTTGTTTTAATATGTAAAAGGAATATCAGGAATAGAAGATGGGGAGATTAAGAACCCTATCCTTTCAATGTTAAATCGGTTAAATTCAGGACTCATTATCTCACAATATTTAAGTTATCAGGCTAATATGTTTACAGTAGGTAGATGGTTGACTTATAAGTTTATCGATCTACCTTTATGCAATAATTTTAGTTATTAAGCAATATAGGATAATGTTCTTAATTATGCCATCTTTCGATTAAAGTTTATCAGCAATTATTGTTTTAAAATAACCAACTATGTTATTAACATCAAAGTATATCCACAAGAGCACTTAGAAGTTTTTTTATTATTCTAAAATTTAATTTAGCCTTCTTCAATAATTTCTGGGAAAACGGGCCATTATACTAGAAAATGTCATTCACAGAAAAACCATTCAAAGCAAAAACGAAGATAACAAATTTGTATATATTTGCAAAGAAAGAAACCACATGACATGAGCAAACAGAAGCTGTTATACCTCACAATAGTACCAATTTGTAGCGCAAAACTTCCCTTAAACGATGGGTTAAGTTTACCTCTCAACTCCGAAGTGTTTAGTAGTTATAATTTTTTCTTTGAAGTGATGCAGAATTCATAGCACAAAATGACAGATGTAGTACCATCTTTAAAAGCATATTAAAAATCTAAATATTGTGTCTACAATGATAAAATGCATATAAGATTAAATAGTAAATTCCAATTTATAAGACTGCATAAAAGGCTAAAGCCATCATTTTTTGGCAACTTTTGCCATATAGTTTCCCCTTGAGATGATCAAGAAAATATTCCGCTGAGAAAAGGGAATTTCCTACGCATATAAAGAAACATTAAACCCGATATTCTTAGAGCGCTTTTTAACCAGTCATAATTCCAGTAATGAATTAATCATAGCTTTTGCAGATCCTACTTACCATATCCAAAATCTTCTATTCTTCCTATTTTTTTCCGCTTTCCACTTCATACCTACATATAAAAATTGATCTTTATATCTCTATATATCTGTGATTATATCTTCTATATTCCACTCACTAGTCTCTTAGCGAACATATTCGTTTCGTTCAAAAACACAACAATTCAGATTAATTTGCCTCCTTCTTCTTCCTTGATTCCTCCTTCCTCACTTTTTCCAAAACAGCATAATTATTTTGTCTGTCCATTTCATATATCCCATTCTTCTCTGGATTAACATTCCAAGTGTGAAATATTCGGATTCACCTTTCTCAAAAATTGTTAACTCTATTATCGTGAAAAATTTGTCCACTTAATATAAGTATGTAACTACAGGATGAACAGGAATATTTCTGCAATGCACTCATTCTAAAAGTGTTTATAAACTATTGAAATGAATACAAAATAAATATATTTATCATTAAGTTAAATCTAAATAGTGAATGCTTCAACATTTCAAGGAAGTATACCATGGATAGTTTTTAAGAAAAGTGGATTAAGAATTAGGAGTAGTCAGACGGAAGGGCCTCCAGTAACTGGAGCACACACCGCACGTAGGCCATAGTGGGCACTTTGGGCTTTCAACGTGAGGAAGGGATGAAGGAGAGATCCGAAGGGCGGCCAATTCGGACAAGGACGGGGCCTCTAATGATTCCATGACACCAATCCTGATGGCGGCTAGCCCTACCTTAGCCACTGGTGCCCCCGAGAATACACGAGACAGCTCCCAGGAAGCGCCAGGGAGAAACATTTCCAGAGCACAAACTTTATCTTCCTACTGCAACATACCAACCGCCTTGGCCTGGTCCTACAACTCTGAAATAAACGAGATGAAGCAGATGAAAGGAATTGTATGGACAAGAAATTATTGACAAGAAATTCGTGGTAGAAGGGGAACCATCTCAGCATTCGCCTACGGACCCGGAAAATTACGAAAAAATATGGCCAGAGTGGCCGGCCCAACGTTTATTGAGCCCAGGACCTCCCTTCTGCGAACCACACAAATTACCGCGGAGCCGTCTCACTCGGTTAAGAAAAGTGAACCTGAAGTTCAGAGATTTAGGACTGTAGGCATAACTAATGGAGTTTCGCCTTATATCCGAATGTTAGAGTGAAAATTAGGTAACAACGTTATATTATTCAATAATAGTTGGAGGATATAGGTATCGTAAGATGGTGTGTCAGAAAATTAACACTAGCCTTTGAAGAAGTTTCTGCCCCACGTATAGACGCCAATTTGAAGAAGGTATATTATATTTCGACTGTTGGGGAGCCGAACTTGAAGTAGTTGCAACCGCACGTATGGTACAAAGTTTCCGGTAGCTTTCGCCCCAGATGTTTAAAAAACTGTTAACTTTGTAATTTTGATTGTTTCTTTAAATATTATATATTTATGTATGCCTCGACTGCGTCAGTATTTATATTTTTTTAGAGACATGAATTTCTTAGCAGGGAGTGGTGCAACTGAAGACTGTAGGCTTACACAGATTTTAAGTTTTTCTTCACTCCATTTATTAATGCTTGACACGATTTAAATAACACTTCACTGATATAGAGAGCTGTGAGATTTTTTTTATTAGTTACTTGCACTTTTTAACACGTAAACTATTTTTGTCTCACACTGAATACATATTAAACTTTTCGAGGATGCATCTCGAGTTCGGTTAGGAACACTGTCTACAACCAACACGCCCAGTTATGAGCGCTGTCTACAAGCAACTGAACTCTGAATTTGTAAATTTTGCTATATTTCAGTTTCTGATTGGCTATTTTATGAATTGTCACAAAAATTACATTATTGCTTCCAAGAATCAATTAGCATTAAACTTTCAGATTCAGTATTGCCTCAAGATTACCTCATTGTTACCTCTTTGTTAGCAACTTTTAACCTATTATTCTCACAGCTCCTACATTATTAAATTACGTAATACATTCACATAACATAATTACACATGTATACAATAATATAACATATATAATGGCTGTAATATACACCTTTCATATCTTGTTATATACACATATTGCTTTAAGGCGGGCTGTTATTGAATTTATACATTATATAATTAGACTGAAATCATTTAAGTGTTAAAAATACTGCCTCACATTCTGAGCTGAGAAAGTGACCATATGGTGTCGTTACAAATAAGAATAGCATTCTAGTCGTAGCATAGAAACATGCCTTAGTCAAGATAAGATTTCGGTTTAGCATTCGGAGTGTTGCGCGAACAAGAAGACAAAGAGACGGGGAGCAGGTGCTGCCCATGAACAGGATTACCCATCTTAATTGAACATAACCATTCTCATGATAGCCAAAATTCAACAAGAACGTACAGAGTTTGGTTTAGAGACAGTCTCGCATGCACTACCCCATTGCATTGACATACCAACACTGGAAACTGCGCAAGCTGTGGAGCAACCACCCGAAACTTTAACGGCAGTTTATTAAAGAAATTGGGAACCAATAAAAAGCTAATTATAGAGAGTATAATGCAAGGAACAACATGGAGTTAATTAACTCAGTTCAATAAAAGGAAAAGTTTGCTCATCAACGGCAATATCGGAGTAACATCTGGACTACAACAACTTCACTGCACAAGACAAAGAAGAACCGGCATTGAGTGCCTTGTGCTCAGCGTAGTAATTTTAATAAACACTCTCAGCTTTGTGAATACACAGCGAACTATAATGCACGTGTATACTAAAAGACAAGGCAACTGTATTGTACAATAATATGAACATTGAAGCCTTCCAACTAATGAAGGTAGAGCTCATTGTTGGTACAAAATTCGGAACAGTCGTGAAAATTTCGTTCACCCATTTTAAAATATACTCGTTAATGCAGTTTTTCTATTGTTTAAAAAATATAATATGAATGCTACTGTTCACTCAGAAGTTAAGGGTTTCAAACAACACAGTATCTGAATTCATTGTTTATTATAACATGGATCCAATGTCAAGATCAGTTTGCAAGAAAATATGAATCTAAACAACTAAAAATGAGTGTTTTATAGTCATGCCAGTTAGAAGAAATTGCATTAATATTTTAATTTTCTGATATAAATTGCGCCTGGCGCATTTAATATACCAAACACAGTAACTTCTACCATTTGATTGATGCAGTTAAAACGTTTAATATGTACAGGCATAATAGAATGGAATGCGTATCGGAGGGGACTTGGCACCGATCCAGTGATTGAGGATATTGTACCTACGCTCCACGAGGGGGCGTCCACGGGAGGAAAGGATTGGGTGAGTGGAGACACCGGGCTGCCGGAACTACGAGTGACGGCGCAGCAATGACAGGGTACCTATAGAAATAATTGCTCTTTCACACAAGCCGTGTGTTAGACAGGGTTGGAAAGGTAATATCAGACGACTAAAAAATTGAATGTCATAGCCGGGATTTGAGCCACGGATCTCCCGGTCTCCGTCCGGTTGCTCTAACCACTGAGCTACCATGGCAACATGCCGGTACGCCATTAAATTCTCCAGCTGACTCGAATTTTTCCCGGTAAACCACAAGGAGAACTCAAATGTATTGAGATGCAATACCCTAATGGCGACTAACATTCTTTGTAAGTACTTAAGTCCCGGGCTTTTAGTTTAAACAACTATTAGGTCAATTAATGGAAATAATTGTTCTTTCACACAAGCCGTGTTTTGGACAGGGTTGGAAAGGTCAGCTGGAGAATTTAATGGCGTGCCGGCATGTTGCCATGGTAGCTCAGTGGTTAGAGCAACCGGGCGGAGACGGGAGATCCGTGGTTCAAATCTAGGGTACCTATAGTTTCCAGATTGAGACGACTCGGCAGTCGGTCAGGCAGACAGGGCACCATGCTCCACACAGAGGGCCCAAACCCCCCAAGGGGCGGTCCATATACCCCGGTATCCAGTCGAAGGTCGAGGGACGGAGAAAGTTCCACAGAGTGTATCCTTTTTCCCCGCCACGCCGCACCGAACACCATCGTCGACACTTCCAACCCTGAAACACACCTAACGGTGTAAAGTGTGGATGAAATGATTAATGGAACTATATGGAGGGACGGAAAATTCGGGGGCTGAGAGAAACCACTCCAGAATTCGCCTGACGACCAGGGAATACCGAAAACACCCATGGGTCAGAGTGGGCGGTCGTCGAGAATTGAACCCGGAATTCCGAATGCGAGTCGCACGCGTTACGGTGGCACCACCTCGCTCGGTAATAAGGGCGTAAAATCAAACGAGCGAAATTTCAAAATGGAACAGCAGTAAGTCCTTTCTGTAGTCGCCGTCTTAACTCAGCAAGCACACCGACAACATTCCTGACACGAAGGTATATTTAATTCACCCCAACAATTAATCGGGAAACTTATAATAAGCAATGTGTTATAAAATTAACGGGGATATTATGTAATTCTCGGTTTAGTGAATTATCAGAGATTATGTGTATCGAACTGGGAATAAGTTATATTTTATTATGTTTGCAAAGGTCGCAGGACCTTCTTATACTGCCAGCCGATTATCTGCTCATAACGGTGACCGCGCGCACCAAGTTACCTGCGGGAAGTAAACTACTCGACCACATAGGGCCCAACTGTTGTTTTCTGTTAGGTTTTCTGTGGCTTCTTTGTATTTATGCAACAGTTACCAATTAATGCTTGTTATGTACATGGACGGTTAAATGTGCAGCAAGAAACTTAGCGGCAGAGTTAGGAGTGGTCGACCGATAAGGTCTCCAATGCACCGCACGTAGTAGACCATAGTGGGCGCTTTGTGCTTCCATCATAATCCCTGAGAGGAAGGGATGAAGGGGAGACCCGAAGGGCGATCAGATCCGGACGACGGCGTGCGCTAGTAAAGACGGATCACTAACAAGTTCAACATGACACTATTCTTGACGCCGATTAGCCCTACTTTAGCCACCCACGGCCTGGGGGACCCGGGGATATAGAAGACCGCTTCCAGGAAGGAAGAGGGATCCAACAGTCCCACCAAGTGTCAGAGTGTAATCTTTACAGAGAGCAAATTCCAACGTCCTTCCGTAACACACCAACCGCCGTCTCCTAGTGCAAGAATGCTGAAACAGATGAATGGGACTGAGGGACAGGATATTTTTGGTGGAAGGGGAGTCGAACCCGTGACCTTTCGAGTTCGAGCCTCACAAGTTACCGCGGAGCCATTTTGCTAAGTTCCTGGTAGTAGAAGAACGCATTTGTTTGGAAAAAGGAGCAATGTTACCAAGTCAGGCTTAACTGACTCGCACTTTCCCCTGTAAACCACAATAGTTTAACTATTAGGTCAATCAATGGTAACCTGTTCTTTCACACAAGCCGTGTGTAGGACAAATTTGGAAAGGTAAACTAGGTAGTTCAGTTGGTTAGAGCAACCGGAAGGAAATCGGATGAACCGTGGCTCAAATTCCGACTAAGGCATCGAATTCATCAGTCTGATTCTACCTTTCCAAACTTTTCCTATACATCTCTTGTGTTAAAGAATAATTAATTACCTCTGATTGACCTAATAGTTCGTTAAACTATGAAGCCTATAGTACTTACGACATTGTAATTCGCCATTGGAGTATGTCATCTCAAAATCAATTTGATATCTCCTTGTGGTTTCCCGGAAAAAATGCGAGTAAGTTGCAGAATTTAATGTCATGCCGGCATGTTGCCATACATAGTAGTTCAGTTGGTTGGAGCAACCAGACAGAAACGGGAAGATCCGTGATTCAAATCCCGGGTATGACATTGAATTTTTCACTCGGATTCTGCCTTTCCAAGATATATCAAGTTTTAGGTGCAATCTCTCGCTCAAAGTGAGCTGCTGTATTTAAGGTGTTGTTATGAGAACGTCTCAATCACAACTGCAAACTCAGTAACATAACTAAAATATGTTACTTTGGAAGAAGTTGTGTTGCCCCACGTTTGCGACGTTAAACTTGAAGTTGTTTATTACTGCTGTGTGCATCACGTATTGCGGGAGATATGTTTCTTGGAGTGTTCGCCCCACGTACGATACAAACTTTCCGGTGGCCTTTGCCCCACGTTCACTTTTCCGGTGGCCTTCGCCCCCACATTTAAAAATCAACTTTGTATTTTTAATGTTTATTTAAATATTATATATGTATGCCTCGGCTGCGTCAGTAGTAATTTGCAGAAACACGTATCTCTTAGCAGGGCTAGTACGGCTAAAGAACAAGGCTTATACAAGTTATATTTTTTGTATTCCACTCCGTTTATTATTCCTTCACACGATTAAATAACACTTTACTGATATATCCTACTATAGAGCTGTGAGATTATTTTATTAATTGCACTTTTAAACACATAAACTTTATTTTATTCACACCGTAATAAATTTTCATGTCTCACACTGAATACGTATAAAATTGAACTGCTCGGGAACGCTGCCTTGTAGCGTCTAGCGTCTACCGCCTAAATTCCTATATATTTACTCTATTTCAAGTCTCTAATTGGCTAATTCTACTCCAACAGAATACTTTTATTTAACTTAAGGCTTTTTCTAGTTTTTGATTGGCTATTTTTAAACTGTTTTAAATATTACATTATTGTTCCAAGAATTATTAGTAGCATTATTAAACTTTCTAATTTATTGTTTTCTCAAGGTTACCTCATTCTTACCTCATTGTTAGCAACTTTCGGCTTCTATTCTCACAGCTCTTACATTGTTAAAACTACGTAATACATTCACATAACATTATTATACATGTACATAATATAAACATAATACAATGACTGTTACATACACTTTTTATATACTATAGTATACACATTGCTTTAAGGCGGGCCGTTATTATATTTTATATTATGTAATTAGACTGATATCATTTAAGTGTTAAATATACTGCCTCACTTTCCAATTAATAACTTTTGGTAAAGCATTGGATATATGCTAATGATGTATACTCAAGATTTAAACCAAATAGTCGCAATAAGAATCTTGTATATTATTGTCTTCTTAAGACTTTATACAATTCTTTATGCTTAATGTTAATTACTTGTGTAGGAAATTAATTGTGTGCATCCGTCACTGATTGTTTACTTAATGGAAGGCAGGCGATACACAACAGAGCATATTGCTGGAACAGCTACGCTCTTGAACTTCAGCTTAGTCTCGCGGCCCTGAGTTAGATAGTTGGGTGTTTTCTTGGCATTTAACTCCAATTAGCACGCGCTAGGGATCAATATACTTAGTGCGTACCCCATTTGACTTCAGAGTATAATTGCCTCTGCCTCCACAGCTAATCATTATATTATGACAATTTGTATGTGGAATTTCATCGCTATTCCTGTATCATTCTATTGCCCTCTAAAAGAACGTTTAATGCTCATCCTCTATGACTGAAGAAGACGTATTTTTGTGGTCTAAGAGGAAAGTTCATTCTAACTTTTATTACAATGCTTGTGAGAAAAGAGGAAAGCAGGAGAGAATACTAGATAATCACACAAGGCAAGCTCTTTCGAGTACGTGTGATGCTAAAAATTACAGTCAGTATAAGGTTCGGGCAGAACCAAAATTAGGCTTATATAAAAGGGGTTCTTATAAAACAGATTTAAGACACCTGTTTATGTATACTAGTGACAAAGAGTTTGAGGTTTCTAAACTTTATTTTTTGACATGTGTGAATACCTAGTCTGTCCATAAATACTGTCACACGCTCTTTTTTTTTTAATAAATTGAGTACGCTTTGAAGTATTTTAATTAATTTTAGTATGTTACACTTATATATGCTGCACTTACACAGCACCAATCAGATTTCAAAGTGTCCACTTGTTGACTTTACATAGGCTCTTAACTCTCTCTGGCCAGGCATCTCTTG